>JAUCED010000004.1:7200000-7800000 GCA_033557995.1 Phytophthora crassamura
GTAAAGTGTCGTTCCCCGCGTGGCACCCGGTGCTCGTGCACGAATCCGTCGCGGGATGAGGAGGGGACATGACCCGCCAAAGCTCGATCCGCTAAGGTTTGTGGCTGGCACCTATGGTGCGGCTCTCATCCTATCGATCCACGGCTCGTGCTTCACAAGCCAGGGCATGCCGAGGATCAGATCGTATCGATCATCCATGTCAAGGACAATGAACGGTTCGACCGAATTAAAGTCGTCAAATTTGACCGTCAAAGGGAGAAGGACCTTCCGCGACGATACGATCGACGCAGTCGCTAGGCGAACAACAGATACGTTGCTATTACTCTTAGAGTCCTCTAAAACTTGAGCATACAGTATGCTGTTCCTAGCCACACTGGCTCTCGTTGCAAAATTAAAAAAAAAATGTACGACGCACCCGAATCGATCAGGATGGCCATTGGTTCTGCGTATCCCTTAACGCTGGTGGTGACAACCACGAGGTTAGACCGCGGCAGCCACCGAGAGACACAACAGTGTCGTCCCTGGGACTTGCTCTCCTGGACGGGGAGGTTGCGAAGCCACCGCCGTCCGAGAAGAGCGAAGCCTCCCAGCAGGGCGTCCCGCGCCCTCTGGGAGTCGCCGTTTTCCGACGGCACGGACTCAATTATATTCAGTGACGACGACGCTGAAGTGGCTTTGCCACGAGCCGTTCTCCATGGGTTGGTCGGGCAGTTCCGACGGAAATGGCCCAACTCGTTGCACCCAAAGCAGCGACCACTCGCACGAAGCTTCTTCGCGCCACCCGGACTGACTCAGCCGCCGAGATCTCCATGGGAGTGGGGCCTTCTGACGTGTCGGTCGGACCCACGTGTCCCTGTGCAGAGCGGACACAGTGATTTTCGAGCAGCGCTAGATGCACCGCATCGTTGGAAGGTCTTCGGCTGGCGGCAGAAGAGCTCGGTCCGCACTGGACCAGTACGGACGCGGTCCATGAATACCGTGACCTTCAAGTCCTCTGAAAGAGGAGTTCCGGCCGTGGATGCTTCCAAGCTCTGCAGCTCCATGACATAGTCTTGAAGGGAGCGCTTCCCTTGCTTGCAGCGCAAGAAGAGGGAGCGATGGCGATACGCCACATTGGCAAGCAAGAAGTTCTTGCGCAGCTCTTGTTCCATGAACGACCATGGGGTGAAGAAGCCTGGAGACGACGTCTCCCGAGCCATGGCCCAAGCCCGAGCCCGACCTCCGAGGTTGGACAGGGCGAAGGCGACCTGGGATCTCGGACCATAGATCTGTCCCGCGCTCAGCGCCATCTCGATCTCACGGATCCAGAAGACCAGGCTGTCCGACTCTTTCCCATCAAACTTGGGAACCATCATCTTGACTGCCTTGGTCGATCCTTGTCGCGATGCGAAGGTACCCGACTCGAGCGCTGCTGACTGTGCCGCACTCTGTGCTTCAGCACGCATCGCAGAGCGAGCGGCATCCTGCGCGGCAGCGTGGGCGATCAGCGACGACTCGTACTTGTCGAGGCGTTCCACGCGTGCCCTTTGCTGCTCCGTTGGAAGAGAGGGGAATCCAGCGAAAGCTGTCTCGCCCAGGAGGCTCACCATCTTCTCCAGCGTTGCCCAGTGGGCGTCCGAGAGATGAGGGAAGTCCTGCCTAGACGGCAACATGCTCCCTGAGTCATCCATGCTCAGAGAGACCTTGATGGTAGACAACCGCGCCGGTCGCGGGATTGACTACAAGTGCAACCAGGTGTGACGGGAGTCACACGCACCTTAGCTTTGAGGAAGCGTAACGCGTTAACCACAACAGACGCCTGGCGTCTCTGCTGTCTTAGTTCGAGGCCTTGCCTTCTTAGTCGTTTGCTGGTACCGAGTACCAAACGACTTGCGAACTTCTAGGTTAGTTTAAACTGGACGTCTATTACGTTTGCTCACAAAGTCCTACTTACTATAAACTGTCTAATTAATGCACCTTCGAAGTAACCTGTTTCCAAATGGTTGGCTCTCAAGCCATGTCGTCCTCGCTAAGTACTAACCGTACTTATGAAATATCTTAGGTACGCCCCGCACTTAAAGGTCAGTGTGCAAAACACCATGTGTGAGTGTGGCATATCACTACGTGACAACTCCATGTGTCTACGACACACTAACTGGTCGGGTGCCATTCAGTAAGGGCCACGCCCCGTTACATCCTTTGATGTTTGCTTGACGAATACGGCTTTGAGCTCTTTCAAGTAGCTCTGATATCTTCTCTTCTCGATGCGTTAACCCTTTCGCGGAGCAAGGGCGCATTTCTCGCCCTTTTAGCAGGTTTGCAAAACACGGTACGAAATCGTCTCCTAAAAGGGCGAAAAAATCGCCCTTTTACACAAGTTCAAGTAGACACATACCGTATTTTAAAACAAATCATAAACAGTACAAGCAGTAATCAAGTAAGCATACAAAAAGCAAGCTAGATGATAACAACAGATCCCCCTCTACAAATCCTAGAAGATGCTATGTTACACGAGACATGGAAAAAGAGTACATTGATTATCTTAAAGGGCGAAAAATTCGCCCTTTAAGATGCTAATGACATAACTTTGTATACTATAGTTAAAGGAGAGATTATAGGTGCTCCTCGCGAAAGGGTTAAGTTATTAAATGATGGATACATCTTACTTACTTATAGAAGAGCACTAATATCTAGTGATATATTTAATACGATCAGGTATTTGCATCCTTAACCCAATCCGTCATCGTGAATTTATGCACGATAGCGTTTCGTCTATCAACTAGTGATCTGTAAGCTTGCTCAATCTCATCAAGCGGTATATCAAACAGCTCCTACAGTTCATTATTATGTGTCACGTCAGAAACGATATAACGAAACGCTCTATGCCCGCCTCCCTATCTGACTTCGTTGGTGTTTGATCCAATTGCATCTTTGAACATCATTGCTAATCTCGTAGAAATGATATTTCTTCTCGTTGTATGCTCTAACGTGCTGTTGCATATTACGTAGCTCTTTATTGTACATACCGATATTGTAGTCTTTATCGTGCTGCTTACAATAGTTGTTCTCAGTTTAGGCAGCAGCAAGATAGCAATGCAAATCCCTCCTGCAACTTTTATCCAATTAGATAGAGATCAAATTGAGACCCCGGCAGCAGCAGCAACATCGTTTTGACGGTTTGGAGGGAAGTTGCTGCTGCTGGCCAAACTGCACCAAAATCGATGCAGGATATAATTTGGCAGCAGCAAGAGGGCCATTGCATTTTAGCCAATCAGCGGCTTGACGACACTGCGATTGCCGCCGTGCGATCTTGCTGCTGCCAGAACTGAGAACCACTAATATGCAGTCTTGAGAGCGGGTCTAGAGCACTGATCCTTTTTGTTGCGTGATTGCTTGACATGATACAGTCATGCATATTATATGTAAGTGATGATAATGCATTTGAGTTTTAAATATCTGCTAATACATAGCAATGGACAACGATCTCTATTTCGTTAGTGAATATGAAAATGATGTTTCGACAATCAATCAATCACAGCCTTTTCGAATATTTTTGACTTAAAAAAAGATCACGAACGATTGAAGAAGCAAATCCCCTAAAAAGCCCCCACGCGGGCCGACTCGAGAACTACGTTGTTTCAGCCGTCTATCAGGCCAAGACCTCAAATAGAAAAAAGAGCGTTCATTCATTGCTTAACCCTTTCGTGAGTCCCTTGACTAAACTATACCATACGAGCCTAAGTAATTTGGTCGTAAAAGGGCACAAAAGTCGCCCATTAAGAAAATCACGGTACTCGTTTTGCATATATCTTGCAACATAGTACCTTCCGCGATTTGCTGAGCATCCTGTTGACTGCACGCAACTTAATTTTTGTATGGCTTCATGATTTTGCATTGTACGGTTTATTATTTGCTATAAAAGGCGGTGCATTTACGGTTTACTTGTGCAACGGGCACAAAATACGCCCTTAGAGGGGTGTGCTCTCGCACCGTGTTTTGGAAAACCTGTAAAGGGCAAATTTTGCGCCCATCTACCGCGAAAGTATTAACATAAGTAGCTTAAAAACAGCGCGTCGGCAGTTTGCCATCGCGGTGAGTAGTGACGGCTATAAGGCTTTAGTTATGTTTCTCCTCCGGAAGAGCGCTCGAGAGTTTCCGCTGGACGACATCGAGCATGATCGCGTAAAACAAGCCGCCAAGAGATTTCATGCTGCTTCAGGCGGTACAGCAGCATCTGATGTGGACTGGCAGTTGCTGCCTTCCGACTACTGCCCTATCGAGACTCTTGGTGACGATCCTGACCCTCGATTCGCGAGTACCGCAGTCCGAGTCGAGCATATGGCTGTTCCTCATGATCGGGTTGCTTGGCCCTACCCAAGACGCTGCGGTCTTGCGGTGGCAGTTCACCGGGAGTGAACAGCCACCCCGAGGCCGACGAGGTACTAAACACTCAGCACCCCCGAGTACTCCCACATTGCCGGACTGCACAAGCATGAGGCGTGGCTTCGAAACCTCAAGGCTTGGAACAAACGGTACGGGCGAGCAGTATTGTAGTCCAGGTACAAGTGGGTAATTGTTTTTCATCACCCAAAATCCCACCCCAAGAAATATTTCCATCGAAATAATCCAGAAAATGAAGTAGTGTGGCGAGACGGGTGAACGCATTTTGGTCGCCCGGGTGTATAGCTGCACGTGCGAAGTCCGGATGGACGTTGCGTTCGAGAACTTACTTGTGGGATGGACAAACCTCGGACAGAAAATCCCAGACAGAAAGTCCCAACCGATATTGGCGTGTGTCCCTCGTGTCAACCACTGTTGGCCCTTTTACCTTCGGGTTCTGGAGATTCACCGAGAACGAGTTGTCCTTCGAGGTTAGGTCTTGAGTGGGAATCTGGACGTAACCACCCTTAGCCACAGCCTCAACAACCTAGAAAACCAATATGCAATACAGATTTATATACAGCCATCACTTATTAATATAGACTCTCGGACGGAGGGTCTGAGCACCAGTCTATTTGGATCGCACTTTCGGGATTCTGGTCAATCCTGGACCATCCTTCTCACACACACCATCCCCAAAGACGAGGGCAGCGTTCGAACAATGCACACTCCTATCACACAATAGCGCTCTCGGTAAACCTTCCAGGTTGTTGAGGACCTCCCTTTTCACTACTGAACTAGAGGTCTTCACTAATACATTGCATCCAGCACTATAAAAGCGGCAGACGGCCACCAACGTTTAGGGAAGGGCACCAACTTCAAATTTGGGGATATCAACTTCAAATTGGATGACCAAAACTAACGAATTCGGTTTCACCACTATAACTTGGGGCGCTGTCACTGTCAAGCCAGTGCTCGATTTAGCCGCTTTGCACCACGTTAATAATATATTCTAGGTTATATTTCCTTTACTTTGGTTGCTTCCATGTGCGTTATGGAGCTTGAGCGATGTCGTGCGCGCTTCCCATGGCGGTCGATATGGAAGTCCGGCGATGCGACGCCCTACATCGAGTTCGAGCAAAGCTTAACACACTTTGTTCGACTCAAAAAGGATTCCCTGAACTGTACGATGAATCACGTTGACCACTGCGAGGATTCTCTGGCCGCCAATCGGAACAAAATGCGCTGCATTCTCACTACGTGTGCTTCTCTACGCTGCAAGGATGCCGAAGACAGATGTCATGCTCGCTACAAGATACTTAAATGTACAGAAGTGAACTTCGTTGTTATTTACGAACAAGGAGAGCACGCTATGGCACTAGATGTTCCTCCATCGCAACTCAGCAGCCCTGAACTTACAGGTGCGATGAAGAACTACATTGAGACCAAGTTAGAAGACGCGCCCTCAATGGTAGTTCAGCTGGCGTACTCGTTTCTGTACCGATATATCAACACTAAGAGGATATCCGGCCAAGCACCAACTGCAGAAGGTGCAGAACTTCGTGAAAACGTGGGAAGCAAAAACCGACCGGACGGCATGGAGCCGGTATTGGCGATTTGCCGACAAAATATGTACGATGGTGGAGTTGCCGAACGTACCAGCCAAAGCCTGCTTGTGTTTGCGATACCAAAGTTTTGGAAGGAGTCGTGGAGCCGTCTCTGGGCACAGGATCAAAAGCCAACCCCTTTCGTATTGGTCTGACGTGCATGGCACTCTTGGAGTGCTACGTCAGTGTGCAGAGAGACCCATCGCTTTCAACGCTCATGCATCTCGACAGTACGCACAGCATCGTCAAGCAGAAGTTTCCTGCTTTTGTTGTGGGGATTTCTGATCGCAGTGGAATCTTCATTCCTGTCGTCTACTTCTGTACGTCGTTAAGAAAGGCCCGCGACATTGAGTGGTGTCTCGCTTTTCTGATGCGTGTGGGTTTGCGCGAGTTTGGCGTCCCTTTCCAGCCTGACTTTGTCACGATGGACGCAGACAAAGCACAGTATAATGCCTGTCAGCGCGAGCTGCCTCGAAGCTTGGTTTTGATGTGCTGGTTTCATGTCATGCAAAATGTGAAGAAACACACAAAGATGAAAAGCTGGATGTGGTAACGAAGCAGAAAATTGTCCGAGGTTTGTATGATTTGCACTTCGCTGGAACCGAAGCCGATTACTTACGGAAGCGCGAATTTGTAATTCGCTCATGGCGTGGAGCTGGCGAGTTGTGCCCCCGGGTGAAGCGTGTGGTGAACAACGTGATCAATATGTGGCTTTTGGGGCCACGTTTCACGCATTGGCATGCTGATGCGTGTAGACGAGTAGCGTGTAGGTGTTCACACACCTACACACTACTCGTCTACCAACAACCCACTGGAAACGTACTATTTTAGACTCCAGCTTGTAAACCACGACAAGCGCGGAAATCCAACCGAACTGCTTTCTCGATTGGATTTGTCGCGGCTCGGATACGCATCAGCAATGTGCGGTTTCGACAATGTGCCGATTGTATCCAACCGATTTAAAGCAGCTTTCAACCGGGCAGAAAGCAGCATGAGTTGGAGGCAGAAGTGGTTCACAAGTTTCCGAGTGCGGTGATGGTGCGCGTCTGTCCAAAGGCAACTAGTCCCACTCTTGTCGACGAAGATGAGGAGGATCATTCCCTGTCCATCCCAATCTCGGCGGATGCCCAGAGGCCTTACGGCTCGGCCAACTATCGACGTGTGATCTGGAAGGGCATGCCAAGCGGCGGTTGGGTGGTTGATGCTGTTGGCCGCTCGTGTGGGTGTTCAGGTTGGCGAAAGGCAGGGATATGCATGCACGTCATCAAGGCGACGAAGGTTGCGCAGATGCCATGTCCTGGCATGCCCATTCCGATGCGTCGATTTGTGAGCCCCGCCAGCGGCTCAAGAGCCGGCTCTACGCACAGAATGCTAGACGCCCGTGCCCCATCAGATCCAATCTCTGCAGACAGGTGATGCGGTGCAAGGACCCGCCACGTATCACGAGTATTTGATAGGGACGTACACTGTGTACTACACAGTCTCAGAAGACAGAGTGCAAGAGATTTCCCCTGATGAACTTTCAGACTCCATGACGAGTATACACAGGTCATGGAAACTAGTGAACAGGACCAGGAGAACAGCGAGCACGGTGACGAAGTGACTGAGTTGAATCGTGAGGGCGATGATTCACACCCGCTGAGCAGATCACGAGGGAAACGCATCAGATTGCTAGCCCATCCAAGATGCTGACCAAGACAAGCCAATTCGTGAGGTGCAAGACCTTAAGAATGAGGAGATTAAGACGTCACAACTCATTCTACAGCTCCATTTCCAGACATTCGACGATCAGGCCGACGCAGACAACCCACTTTGAGAGCGCGTGAGTACGCTGACAGCAAACGTCGTCGTTGCTGAGCTCGATCGAAGCGAATGTTTCAGAACTCGGCGGTGCTGAGACACAGAAGATACGGATCCATTACAATCCCATACGATTTTCATAATCCATTCAATATTCTCTCTTCTGCTCTCTTCGCACTGATTTGTATTCACTCTCGGATTAACGGCACGCTGCTTAGCTCAACGGGTGCCTGCTTGAGTCTGCCCGCACCACACATGCCCCCCGTGCAGGAGTAGCGGCGCCAAGCCACGGCATGACACAGAGCAGAAAAGAATGGTCTCCGCCCCGACGCCGCAACTTCCTGCTGTGCGCAGGAGCTATCGACTCGCCAGCGACGTCGGCGAGATGAAGCAGAGCGTGCCCGAACCTCCACCTGAAGTGCGCATCGGGGAGCGTCAACGACAGGTGACCGAGAGCCTGAAAGACATCACGAGGAACCGAGCGAGCCTTCTGATAAAGGAGTGCTCGAGCCAGCCAAGATAGACGCACCACGTCGTGGCTGTGCTCGATGTGGACGTGCAGGAGAACTTCCACGTGCTGATCCGACATTTGAAGACAGCCTACAAGGGCGTGGACGCGCGCTTTGCAGCCAACGGCATCGCCAGATTTTGCCTGTCACTCCCGGTGACGTGCATCTGCGCGAAGGCCTGGACGGTTGATTCATCGAGCGCTTCAGCTACAAGTTGCTGCCACATTCTCAGCACCTGCCACCTCTGAGGCGACGTGGGAGCACTTCCGAGGCGTGGAGAAGCGTCTGGTCGAGCCGATGCAGCGTTCCACTCGTGTTCATTCCTCAATCCGCTCCGCCCGTGACAAGCGTTGGCCCCAGCCGTCCGCGCAGATGATGCAAGTCTCCAAGTTCCGAGCGCTGCGCCGCGCGCAGTCTACCACACAGAGCCGTCCGCTGCGGGCGTCGATGGCACGAGCCTTCTCGGCGCAGAGCGATGCGGAGGTGGAGGTCGGCAAGGAGGACGCGGCTGGCAACACCGTGCCCTGGTTCCTCGAGAACATGCTGCCATCTTACTTCCGCTCCATCGACGAGGACGACCGCATGCAGCACCTCAACCCTATAACAGCGCTGGTGGACGCCCAGCAGCCGGAGGTGCTCCTGCGGTCGCCCGACCACAAGGTCTTCTCGCACGTCCGATCGGGTGCCAACTTCCCAACTAGCTTGGCCAACACGCTGGACCAGCTCCCGCTCTCGGTCGACGGCGCCACGCTGGCCCGTGTCAAGATCTTCACAGCCCTGGACGACTCGCTCGGCCTCGACATCTTCCGCTTCGGCCAGCAGGAGCCCTTCCTGAACCAGACCGAGGACGAGAAACTTGCCCGTACCAGCATCCAGCAGTTCTGCGCCGACATCCAAGCTGGCAAGAACGCCGGCAACGAGTAAGGCGCTACGTCGAGGAAGACCGCGACGTTGTTACTGGGTTGCGCGAGTCGCTCCGGCGCAGATCAAGAACAAGATGCTGCGTGGCTTAACTTATCACCTGCAAGGCTACGCAGTCACTAAGCATAACGGCGACTCGGCTCTTCTACAGCAGTGCAGTCTCGTCTCACTTGACCAAGACGCCAGCTCGAAGCTCAAACTGGCAGATATACCCGCGATCTCAAACTTCATGGCGATCAACTCAGCTCAGAACATTCGAGCGCAATGAGGACAAGCTGATCGACGCTAACTTATGATTTATTTAACTTACGATTTATATGACTCATAAAGTCGTTGAATAAGCAGCAGCTCATATCGACTATACCCCGTCCCACTCGCTAATAATCATATGGCCTTCCTGCTAGAAGATAACGATGCGTTTGAGGCCGCACTGGCCTTAGTCTCTGCGGGTGTAGATGGAAGCCTCTTGTCCCCGTGTGTGAGTGCTCCGAGCCTGGAAGAGCAGGGGGATGAGAGAACTGATGCACATGACAAGAGATCCAAGCGTCCTAGGCTCAGAGCTGCAGCGACGAAACTGGAGACCGATGAGGAGAAGATGCGGCAACGGACAGAGCTCAATGAGAAGCGGAAGCTTCTGCGCCGAGTGGGCGTGTATGGCGACGCTAATAAGGCGCGCAATGAGCGCTCGCGGGAGATGGTCTTCTTGCATGAACAGATGGCCAAGCTGCAGGTCGACCTGCAGCTCCTGCAGAACCGCCGGCGCGGCAGGAACAAGCGGGGAGCTCTACTACATTGAACAAGAGTAGCGCATGCTCGCAGCCTGTGAGTTTGTGGCAGGGGCTTGCAGAGCAGCAGCGACGTCGATGCGAAGAGGCCGACGCGATATGATTTCGTCGATCCCGTTCAGAACATTCTGCTCGATCCCGCCCGTATGTGAACTCTGGGATCCCTCGTGCATTGAGTCGTCGACACCTATCGTAGTTGACTCGTTCCCGTGATCTCCACAGGCTTGATATGTCGCTAACACATCGAACACGTCCTGCCAATACTCTGGTGTGTCTGCGTCTGGCATCTCCTGGAGCTGGTGGTTTTCTTCTAGATCTTCAGTGGTTACCGGAGGAGCCGTGTCACAGTTGCGAACGCGCTTTCTCTCGGACGCGACTACGATGCGCTTGAGTTCGACGCTTTGTTTCTCTTCTTTCTCCGCATGGGCAAGCGATCGAACAGCTTGATGAACTAACGAGAACTTCCGCTCCTATTCAGCAGACATGCTGTTTTTCAGAGCAGTATGAATTGCCGCCAGCTCGCTGAAGTACCTCTCACAAGTTGCCGTATTCACGGCGATCGATAGAATCACTGCAGCTAACTTTGGCAGCTTTGAGCCGCGTTCAATATCCCCACAAGAAACTCCAATACTTCCCGACATCTCCATTAAAACGGACGAGTGAGTTGTCGACAAACGCTCCACGATATCATTCGTGAAAATCACTTAGCCAGTTCTCAACGTCGCGTTTGTCGCTGCTATCAACATACCGTCGGTAGTAGTATACACCATAACCACACAGTATCTCTAGGAAGCGCAGCTGCGGCGCTTCGCCATCCATTGCTACGGATGGTGGGGGTGCAGGAAAAGCGCTAGCAGCATTAGCGGCTGGCTGCTCACATTGGTGCCATCTCTTTCCCGTAAGTTCAACGAGCCCCAGATTATCGAAATCAGCCAGGAATCCGCGAGAAATATCTCGATAGGAAGTCACCACGTCAGCGAGCGTGTTCTCATCTCGTTGTAGCTTGTACGACACGTTTGAAAGCGGCCTAATTATTTCTTTAGCTGCAGGCGTTCGCCAAAATGTTGGGTCACTGAAAACCCGGAGCGGTTTGGGAAATTCAATATCGTCCATGTACTTGATAGAAAACTGAAGAAGAGCGTTTCGAACACGCAGAAGAGAGGCGAAGCATCCCTGCATGCTGTTCCAGCGGGTTTCGCAGAGATTAACCCTTTCGCGGTGCAAGGGTGCATTTCTCGCCCTTTTAGCAGGTTTGCAAAACACGGTACGAAATCGTCTCCCAGACGGCGAAAAAATCGCCCTTTTACACAAGTTCAAGTAGACACATACCGTATTTTAAAAAAAATCATAAACAGTACAAGCAGTAATCAAGTAAGCATACAAAAAGCAAGCTAGATGATTACAACAGATCCCTTCTACAAATCCTTGAAGATGCTATGTTACACGAGACATGCAAAAAGAGTATAGTGATTATCTTAAAGGGCGAAAAATTCGCCCTTTAAGATGCTAATGACTTAACTTTGTGTACTATAGTTAAGGAGATATTATAAACGCTCCTCGCGAAAGGGTTAAGAAACCCCAAGGGCTCCCCGTAAGTTGCAGCAATGACAGCGTGGGCCCGAACCAACCACTTGGACGACGACGTGTTCAGCGTCACTGTGATGCTTGTTTTGTTATCGCGCGAAAACTGGAGTTAAGAACCGCCTTCACCAGATTGTTGGTGTCACGAGCGAAGCAGTGCACGTACGCGATACGTGGATGCCGAAGAGCTAGAATTCGACGAGCACGTCCGCACTGACCAGCATTATCTGTCACGACAGCTCCGATCTTCCACCCCTTCGCCTCAATCTCCTTCATCACATTCTCCATTTCTTCAGCGATAGCAAACCATCGTGTCGTGATCCAGTCGGAAACAGCCCGTACGTCACGATTGTTCCGAACAGAGCGAGCGTACACCCCAGCAAGTGCAACTTGGCGACATTCTGCCACACATCAGACAGAAAATTCACTCGTCCGCCGCTGAAGTAGAGTCTTTTGCTCATGTGCTGCGAGCTGCTTGTCTTCTTCGACTCTGCTATACTTGTCAAGAATCCGACCCATGTCTTTCCTCTTCGGAAGAGCTCTCGTACAGGCCCTGTTGAGGAAGATAAAAAGAGGGATAGTCGATATATTTTCGATAAAACGATCCGGTAAGCCGTTTCCGCTTGGAAGTAGATGAGGAGATGCAGAAATTGTTCGTTCTCATCCTCGGTGAAGACACTGTCGAAATACTCGCGGATAAATCCTTGGTGCTTGTCAGAACTCGTTGAAGAAGCATCTTCGATCGTGTTATTTTCAGCGTTACGACTCAGAAAGCCGTTGAGAACTGCTTGATTTACTTGGGGCGGCTTGACGTATCCGCGTGCGACTGCTTCTTTGTAGAATTTGCAACGCTTGAGGTGGTTCGCGAACGTGGTTGATCTCGCGGAAACAATCTTGGGGGCAGATGGATTGTCCGATCTTGCTTCGTCTCCGTAAGCGGCGATGCAATGCTTACACACGAGTTGATCCCTGGTGTTCTTTTTCGGTAGACCTGTACCAGTGAACGGCTGCCTTGCAAAGCTTTGTTCGCGTCCCATTGCGTTCAGGCTGGCGTCAAGAAGAGTCTTTCGAGGAGCGAGGAGAGGGCGCGCGAGGAACCAAGTCCTGACCTGGTGCCTCGATTTAGGCGTCTAGGCTTGCAGCGAGGAGGTATCTGGCGTTGTGGACGGGTGCGAGACAGCGTGAGCACCTTCTGCTTGTGTGGGAAAGGGGGGTGTTGGTGCGGTGGCGAGGAGTGCAATATCGTGTACACTCTCGTATACAACTTACTTATCCGAAACGTGTGCAGTGCTATATACAACAGTCTGTCGGCTTTATATCGGCTAAAAAATCGGCTTTTCGGGCAAGCCTCTCCGGCTTTATGTGCAAAACACCAGATAGCACAAAGCCGCAAAAAACCGATTTTTTTCGGCTTTATCCAATACTGGTCGGCATGGGCGGTTACGCTCTTCTAGAGCTCTGAAGACAATGCGGTTGATCTTGATCGGGCCGTGTGGACGGTACTTGGGATGGTTGACGCCTGAGTAGATACTTCCACACTCAGTTGTCGGGTTGGGCTGCGCCTGCAGATCGGAGACACCTCGATCGATCCACGGTGCGCGTGGTTGTCCTTGTCCGCGCGGGTGTCCTTGTCCTTGTCCTAAAAATTGAAACAATTATTTCAATAATATAATACGATTAGTATCTATATTATTTAAGCTTACATTAAAACGCTGAATATGTGGTATTGCAGTTTCCGGGAATTTCCCGAAATGAAGGATCCTGACTACGCGACACGCGGAATCCCATATGGGGCGGATTCTAAGGGCCGTCCCGTAAGGAGTGAGGATCGGATCCGGAGGGATCCGTACTTAGTTGCGAGGATCTTCGAGGTAGTGTGGGATCCATAGTGACATCAAGATATAGGGAGAATGAGAGGCTCAGGAGAGTCCAAGGTAAAGGCCAGGGATAGGATATGCTAAAGCATAAACCAGAACCGAATTTGCACTAGAAGACTCACTTGGCTATAGTATAGGGAATTTCTATTGGCCCCATATATAGATCAAGTGAAACGTTGTGATCTTCCTGCACACGTGGCAGCCCCCTGGATAGCTTGGCCAGGCGGCGCGAGCCCTTCGGTCTCTCAACTCCCTCAAGATCCCGCTATTGGAAGCGGCAAGCCCCGGAATGGAACAAGGAACAACCCCGCAAGGGAACAAGAACAAGGAAAACAAGGACAACTCCGGATCCCGTATTTCTGTTACGGATCCACAAGGCGTGCTCAAGAGCTCAAGGCCGACCCTACTAGGATCCCGTGCGCAGGAATACCCGCGCGGATCCACACCCCTCTCAAGTCCCCACCAGGACGTCCAAGGCTCACCAGTGCGCATCTCGTGTCAACGAGAGAGCTGTACCAGCCCGCCGACGGGTACACAAGGTGAACCACTCAGCAACTACACGGCCGTCGGAGTACCCCCTCCGTTAGTCGGTGTCTGGGCGCAGTGCGTGCAAGTTTGGATCCCTAGAATTCTAGCGGATCTGCTCCACCACAATGGTGCGCGTGCCCGGATCTCTTGGCGACGCGGTATTTCACCGTGAGTCCCAAGATGATGCGCAAGTGAGTCATGGATCGGGAAATGAAACGCCGACGGAGACGGGATTGCCGACGGCGTCGCTGAACGCAAGATCCACGGATCGGCCGAGCCCTGGGAGGAGCTCCGCCGACGGAACAGAGGATGGTCTGGCAACGGATCAGAAAGAGAAACCTCGCTTTCCTCCCCAGGTCTCTTCGGGGACCCCCACAGATCGTGACGCGAGTCAGGATCTGCCGAACAAAGGCTCGTTCGCGAAAGCGAATGATCCTTCATCCACCACCACCCATGCGGCCTCAGGTGCAACGTCTACGAAGACGAAGTCGCAAGGAAGAAACTCAAGGCACCAGACTCGTATGGCGAAGATCGTGCTGTAGTGAAGTCTACGTTCACGATCCAAGCTAGAAATGGCGTACCAGCGTACGGAGCTGAGGGATTTCCTACGCGGGAACCCAGTGATGCGGACCATGCAGCTGGAGCTGATCGGATTCCTCACTGGACCGGTTCAGGCCCCGTCGTCGACAACGAACAAGCTCGACGCGGCGATGGATCTGCTGCGTCTGCTAGAAGAAGACGGCTTCACTGCTGGAGCCTTCGACGCTGACGACTTCTTCCGTTTGGAGCTCGTCGCGATCCGGATCTCCGCTGCGGCGCTCTTCATCTTGTTGAAACCCCTCGTGGGTGAGCGTCCAGCAGCAAAGACGCCAGAGCCCAAAGCCGCCCACACCCAGGCGCCAGAGTACCACACGGGATCGTCCCAGTATGCCTCCGCCACATCGGAGGCCAGATCCAACAGTTCGTCGGGATCTCGACGGATGTCGCTTGGCCCGTCCGGTGCTGCGATGCTGCAGGAGCGCTCTGTGCACGACTTGAAAGAGAAGATCCCCGCCCTACGCTTGGCGAAGTCGAAGTCGGGACGGAACGCTGCGGCAACCCCGCCTCAGGATCCGACGAGTGGTCTGGAGACGTACTTTCAAGCTGCTATGTCTCGCTTCCTGAGCGAGCGTCCGGAGATCAGAGCGCCTCGACCGTCTGCCTCTCCTCCCAATCCTGGAGAGCAAGACGTCGACATGGAATCGGCGGGATCGCACGATCGCCCCGAACATTGGGAGTATGATCCGGACGATCTCGACATGGGAGCTGCGAGACGCACGGCAACGACGGTGGCGGCAATCGCGCCGACAGGGTCCTCAGCTGTCCAACGCGTCACGATCTCAGCTATCTCGGATCTGAAAGAATTCACAGGCAAGGATCACGATGAAGAACGTGCCAGAGGATGGATCAGTAAGGCCAAGTCAGCATTCACGAGAGATCAAGCTACGGACGAAGAGAAATGCCTTACCTTCGCGGATCTGTTGACAGGTCCTGCGAGGAACTGGTACCGACAGCTGAGCCGATCCACCAGGACAAAGTGGAGCGATCTGCTCCGAAACTTCCAGACGCAGTACTGCGGGCTGGACGTCTCGGTAGCGTGGCAGTACTACCACGCGCGCAAGCGCTCGGAAGAGACGCCACTGAAGTACCTCCATCGCCTCAACGTCGCTGGCATGCGCGCTCGCCTGAAGATCAAGGACGGCGATGCGAAAGCACGCCTCGAGCACGTGGAGCATTTCATTGAGACGTTCGGGGATCCCGAACTAGCGGATCAGCTGACGTTGCTGCGCATGTATGACGCCGACCGCCTAGAGGACGTGCTCCACGCGCGTGAACGTGCGAAGACCCGGCAGAAGAAGTCGACTGGATCCAGCAAGTACCGCCCGAAGCCGACCCCGTCGCCACCGACGGCTCCGGCTCGTGCCGTGCGAGCGATCCTGACCACTGAAGCTGGATCCGAGTACGGATCCGACACTGACTGGTCGGGATCCGAAGGAGAGCTTGTCCGTGCGTACGCGGCGGCTGTGAGCGATCAGCCTCAGGCGCCCCCAGCAGCAGATCCGCCGAGGGCGCCGGATCCTGGACGTCCGAACGATGCTCCAGGTGACGCGCAACAGCAGGATCGCCGTCAGCGCTTCGGCAGGGATGGCCAACAACGCTGCTGCACTGCGGATCCAACCGGCACTGTGATATTGGGTGCTGGAAACGCCTGATCTGTCAGAAGTGTGGCAAGATAGGACATCCGTCAGATCGCTGCTTCTTCGTGTGCCGAGGCTGTGGTCAACCCCACGATCATCGCAAGTGCCAGATGGAGGAGTTCTACAACCTCATCCGTCAATGGTTCGACCCCAGCAACCATCCGGGACTCCTACCTGAAGCTGCGGAGAAGATGTTAAACTAGGACGCTCGACGGTGTTGAACCCGGTACGAGACGAGCGTTCTAGCTCTTTCATCTATGCATTTGTGGAGAAGAAGCCGAAGGATCAAGTTAGCAAGCTGCAAGCAGATCTATTCGGTAATACATGTGAAGTTCATGGGAAACGTACGGCCGCGGTCGCGAGTCTTCGACCCGTTGACGACTACCAAAGATCCAAAGTCATTGCGACTTTGGATCTGCGGCCAGGCGAGTCACGCGGGAATGGGAAGTACCATGTCCCCGGCAAGCACTTCAAGCAGGCGAAAGCCAACAGCAAGATCAACAATGTGAAAGCTGTGGCGCTTCTTGACTCAGGATCCGAGGTGTCGATCATCGACGCCACCTTTGCTCGTAAGGTAGGATGCTACATCGACACAAGTCAAAGTCAAGAGTGCCTCGGAATTGGTGAGAAGCTGTACGTCGCAACGGCCGCACACGGATCAAGCTTACCTTGGCAGGATCCTTGGTGTACCTGTACGACGTCTGGGTCGGAGACGATCTGCCACCAGGCTACCAAGTGATCCTCGGCATGGACTTCATGGTCCCGGCTGGGATCCGGTTGGATCTTGGTGACGTATCCCTATGTCTGCCGTACGAAATACGCGTCATGCTGCATGGACGTCGTCAGATCTTCAGTGGCAAGGCTCGCCCCGTGTATGTCGGCGGGTATCTTACAGTGGGAATCGCGGAGTCCCTGGAACTCCCGCTGCGACTACGTGCATCAGAGCAGGAGAAGCTGTGGTTAGCGCGCGGTGAACGCTGGGTACCGACCTTGGTCGAAGGCCCAGGCAAGCTACGTTACCTGTACGTCACCAACCTGAGCGACGCGAGGCTGATCCTGCACCGGGACGTACAGATCGGCTTGTGGCTGACAGGGGATCATGTACCCCACCAGCCCGGGTTGGATTCCGTCGGATCCCGGCGCTATGCCGAGTGGCAGACCGTGGCGTGGGAAACCACGACGGGCGCCGCACTAGCCGCGTCGGCAGCGCCAGATCCAGTCCCAGCGGTCGACCGAGTAGAGTACGCGACGCCGCGCCGGATCCTGACACGACCGGAGAGCCCCGAGGCTGCGTCGATCAAGGGCGATCTTCTGCAGGAGTTGCGATCGGCCTCGTCCCGCATCCTGAAAGATGATCGACGACAGGACGAAGAGACACCGGAAGTCAGCTTGAGGCGTAAACATGCCCCGTCTCTGACACCATGTCTCACGGACACGCATGCAGACTTGACAGTCTGGAGAGACTCCATGGCTGGTAGCGGGGGCGAGGATGGTGCCTCAACGACGCAAGATGGTGCATTTGATGCGCCTGGAAGAGGCGGTCATAAGGAGGTGCGGCACGTCCAATTCCGCGACGTAGATCCCGAGATCGACCCACCGCCAGACGTCGACATTGCGACGCGTGTCTCTGCCGTTTCAGTGGGAAATGAGACGGGCCCCAGCGACCAGTCGCTTGATGCTGGGCAGGGACGGGACACCAATCTCACTTTGCCGGAAGTGCACGATGCGCGTAATGCGCGCCAAGGTGGCTGCAAGGAGGGCACATGGCTCATGAAGGCCCCAAGAAGGCCCCAAGTAGCGCGCTCAGGCCGGGCTGAAAAGCTGCGCGTGGAGAAGACTAAAGGCAGGGTCTAAGCCGCGAGGCTGACGGAGGTTAAGGGGCGGAGATATCGCCACCCGTCGGGGTGCACGAGTTCAAGGCCCGGTCCAAGGAGGACCACACGACGGAGACGTCGGCCGAAGCCCCGTTGCTCCGGTGAAGGATCCGACCATTGGATCCGAAACCGTGATTGGCGATCCGGCTGAGGGGAGCGTGACGGAGGAGCGCATGCTGGCAGACGTGGAGCAAGACGCCGCTGCCGGATTCCAAGATCGCCCGATCGGATCCTCGTTGGATCCGGTGTTTCTGGTCCCAGGTTCGGATCCCGCAACCGGATCTGATGCTCCAGCCGACGACCTTGCTCACGCGGACTCGTCAGAAGCATGCAAGCTGACGGAGACGGAACTGGACGACGCCATCGAGGTCCAAGACAGCCCGATCGGAACCTTGGAGGATCCAGCACAAGCGCCGATCCAAGGATCCGATCCCGAACGGCAGATCCCACGTGGCCCGCCCCAGAAGGATCCTGATCAGGATCCGGACTCCTGCTATCGTGACGGTGGCACGTTACATGCCGAAGAAGTCGAAGGTGAATTGACAGTGCTGCCGGAGGTGGCGCCTGGCACGATCGAGGTGCGGATCAAGGATCTCCAAGTGGGGGATCCCGACGACAACACCGAAGAAGAGATCCGCCAGCTACGGGACATCATCTGGGAGCACCGGCACCTGCTGATCGGCGAAGGGAATGCGTTGCCCCCAGCAGCCGTGGGTGCGATCTGCGACATCGATGTTGGAAATGCTTCTCCGATCGCTCAACGTGTACGAAAGATCGCGCCGCGATTCCGTGAGAAAGTGTCGGATCTGCTCAAGGGCTTGCTGTCGGCAGAGATCACCAAGCACTCGACGTCGCCGTGGGCATCGCCTATCGTAGTGGTCATCAAGAAGAACGGTATGGACATAAGACTGTGTATTGATTAGCGTTTAGTCAATGGTCTCACCAAGCTGATGATCTACCCGATGCCGCTGATCACCGATCTGCTCGAGGATCTGGAGAAGGTACTTTGGTACTGTTCGCTGGACATGGCAGGCGGCTTCTGGGTGATGTCCATGACGGATCGCGCCCGCGCGATCTCGGCGTTCATTACGCCATTTGGCCTGTTCGAGTGGAACCGCATGCCGTTCGGCCTGAAGAACGCCCCACAGATCTACCAGCGGCTGATCGACAACGCGTTGTACGGGTTCCTTCGAATCCCGCCCGCGTCGGATGGGAGCCTGCTCACGGATCTCTTCGAAGGAGGAGAACCAGAAGCTTTAGGCGGATCCTCCGTACTGGGGCGCCGATCCTATATCGACGACATCCTGGTCACGGCCGGATCCTGGGATCAGCTATGCGATCGTGTAAAGCTTCTGCTGGAAGCGCGTGACAAGTGGAATATCTCAATCAGTGCTGCAAAGAGCTTTTGGGGTCTGAAGAAAGTCGATTACCTCGGACACCGTGTTCCCACGAAGGATTGGAGGCTCACCCGAAGGATCTGAGCGCGCTGGTGGATCTGCCGTTCCCGAGAAACCTTCGGGCCATACAGTCGTTCTTGGGCAGCCTCAACTACTACGGCCGATTCATAGAAGACATGGCCGTGTACGCCTCGGTGTTGTACGAGCTGCGCGAAGTGGACTTTGCTGCGATGCGCGATGAGGGCCGCACGAGCAAAGCGGATCCTAGCGTGGTTTCGGCTGCGGATCCACGCTCCAGTCAGGAACCTCCAGCAGCATATGCCAAGTGGGTCCGAGCTGAAGCAGCGTTCTCAGCGCTGAAAACCGAGATCGCATCGACGCCGATCCTCAGGCACTTCGACCCTGAGAAGCAGCCGGTGCTGATCGTCTACGCCAGCGAATGGGCGGTGTCCGCCTCTTTGGTGCAGGATCACGAAGGCGCGTACATGCCGGTGATGTTCACGAGCCGCACGCTGAATCAGAACGAGGTGAACTATAGCGTTGTGGAAAGGAAGTGCTGGCGCTGTTACGCATCCTGGATCTGAGCTACTCGCTGTTGGTGGGCCGATCCATCAAGGTGCTAGCCCGACACTCAACGTTGGGCCTGGCAGTTCCGTGCTGCTGGATTGCAGGGCGGTTGGGGCAATGGGCTGCACTGCTGTCTCCGTGGACTTTGGAGATCACGAAGTGCACCAAGGGCGAGGACGAGATCTTAGGATCGCTCGCTGCGTCAGTGACGCCGCGATCCGTCGGCGATCAAGCGTTGGTTGCAATCGCACCCCGGAAGGAGCCACGCCGAGCAATCGAGACTCCGATCCCGACCGTGAGATCTGAGGAAGAGCTTCTGCTAGTCAGTTTCGACGGATCCGCCCGAGTTAAACGTGGCGGAGGGGCTTTCAGTGTGATCGCGTGGAAGCTGCCAGAATGGACACTTGTCAAGGCAGCGACAGAGTCGAAAAATGACATGACGGTCAATGAGGCGGAGTACAGTGGGCTACTGCTTTGCTTCAACTTGCTGAAGGACCTGGATCGAGGCCGCTTGATAATCTGCGGGGACTCCAACTTGGTGATCCGTCAGATGAAGGGCGAGATCGACCGCAAGGCGCCTGCGCTGACGCTGCTACGCAAGAAGGCCTTGCATCAGCTGAAGGACAGGCCGGATGACGACCTACTTCATGTCAAGAGGACGTGGAACGCTAGCGCAGATAGCTTGGCGAGCGCTGCTCTCCAGTGAGAAGGGGGCGTGGTGGTGACGGAAGACCAGGGGCGACCAAGATCTGGTGACGTTGAACCGACTGCCTGAGATCCTGACCGCTGCGGCGAAAGAACCGACACTCCGGATCTCCGCTATGGCCACCCGATCTCGTCAGAATGTAGCCAATCCTAGTGTGATGCAGCAAGAAGCGGTCCGTCAGCTAAGGATCGATCGGATAAGGCAAGGGCAAAACGAGGAGCAGTGGATCGTAAACCTCAAGAAGTATCTTCAAGGAGATGTGAAGGATCTCGAGAAGGATGAAGCGCGTGCATGCGGCAACGTCGCTGCTGACTTCGAAGTGGACGAGCAGGATCTGCTGTGCTATTGTACACCCTCGCGGAAGGCGGAAGAGGAAAGAGACGGACTTTTACGTCTCGTGATCCCCGAGCCGCTGCACGAAGATCTACTCCGTCATTACCACGTGAGCCTCGAAGGAGGATCAGCCGCACCTTTCAGGGATCCGAGATCACTTCTACTGGCGCGGATTGTTTCGGAGCGTGCAGCGGTTTGTGGGCGAGTGTGTGGATTGTGAAACGGGAAAGGGGCGACCCACCATCCGTGGAGAGTCGCCAGGCAACATACAGGCCACCTACCCGTTCCAGATCCTAGCCATGGATCATATCCCCTCGCTGCCCAAGTCATTCAAGGGACACACAGAACTCCTGATCTGGGTGGATCTGTTCACAGGCTATGTCATTGCTAAGGTGAGGGCGTCTCGGACGGCGTAAACGATTGCGGAGTCATACGAGGAGTGCGTGTTCCGGCGGTTCGGTGCTAGCGAAGTGATCCGCCATGACAGAGAGCCTGGCTTCATGTCGGACTTCTTCAAGGCTTTCAACGGGATCCTAGGCCAGCGACAGCGGGCCACGATGGCTTACCGACCGCAAGTCAATGGGACTGCCGAGCGCATGGTTCAGACTGTCACGAGAACAATCAAGATGTACGTTGAAGACGAGAACCAACGCGACTGGGATGAGAATGCCGAGCGTCTAACGTTCGCCGTCAATACCGCACATGATCGGATCCGAGGTGACACGCCGTTCTACCTGGCGCACGGGTGGGATCCACGAACGACGCTGGAAGCGACGCTGCCTTTAGGCAGTACCAGGCGCAGGGATCGGGATCCCCGCCGGTGGCGATACCGGATCCAGCGGTACTACCGACAAGCGAGAGCCGACGTGAACGAGAAGTTAAAGAAGGCGATCGCTGGTCGAGCTGAACAGCACAACGAAGACGTGGATCCGCACTCGATAGTGGAAGGATCTCGAGTCTGGCTGTACCTAGACCGGGTCAAGGAGGGTTACGCACGAAAGCTGGCGCACATGTGGCATGGGCCGTTCCGTGTGGTGAATATGGTGAGCGCTTTCGCCGCTCGTCTAGCGACCGCCGGCACAGATTACCGCCTTTTCCCGGTGAACCACGTGTCCAAACTCAAGCCCGTGAGGACGTTCCCCGATCGGCCGACAGTGCCATTAGCAGTGGATGATGCGGACCGTTTCGACTTCGATGAAGCGCTTCTCCCTGAAGACAGTTGGGATCGCACGCTAGAGGAAGGTGAGTACGAAGTCGAGAAGATCAGCGATGTAAGGACAGGCCGCCGAACGCGGTACGGCCGAGCACTACGCGAGTTCAAGGTGCATTGGCGTGGTTATGAGGATCCTACCTGCGTCGGTGAGGCGGATCTCAACTGCGGCGCGCTGCTGCGCGAGCTCTTGCAAGATCGAGCGGAGCGAAGCCGTTTTCAGGTGATGCAGTCGCACGAAGAGACATAAATGGTGGAAGCCGCCACGACAAATTGGTTGTCGCAAGCGGTATCGAGTTGGAGATCTGCAGGATGGCTGCAGATGAGAAGGAGGAGGATCCACGACCACAAGTAGGTGATGGGCGTGAAGAAGTTGGACGAAGATTCTGCGGGAAGGCCGTAGAGGAAGAAGGAAGAGGTTGTCCATCTCAACGAGTTGGTCGACGGGGTGGATGAAGCGCGAAAGAGGATGCGAGGAAGGCCGCATACCTAGAGGAGGATGGTGGAGTGCATGCACATTTTGGTTCTGGTGGAAGATCCAGCTGGTCCGAATCCGCGGTGGGATCATGGATCGGATCCGCGGTGGGGATCCTGGATCGGATCCACCGTGGGGATCCTGGATCGGATCTGCCGTGAGGATCCTGCCGGACCGGATCCGCTGTGGAGACCCCGAGCTCAGATCCACTGTAGGATCCTGATCAAATCTGCTGCGGAGACTACGCGCCAAACACGAGGATAGCCAAGATGGTGGATCATGGAAAACGCAGCGGGACATCGCAAGAAGATATGGAGACTGATTTGATTACGACATGAAGGGCGGATCGCTGCGGCTGACGTACGAGAAAGGCTCGAGGTACGACAAACTACTCCTGATCCGGATCCGCCGAGAAGAACCTGAGGCGAAGACGATCAACTTTGTGCAACGGGTGGGCACCAGGATCCGTGCGATAATGATTGCGCCAAGGCGCGGATCGGTCACAGTCTGTCAGTGCAGTTTTCAGATCCTGGGGAGGGGCGCGCCCTTCAGCCACGGCCTCCCGCCCAGGAAACCAGGTGGTGTCCTCTGACAGCTGGGGAAAGCGAAGAAACGCGGGATAGAACAGGATGTCCAAGTCGCAACACCCTGTCTGGCGGATCTTGGCCAAGGCTTGATCTTCCCAGGCCCGAAGTTTCTCCCGAGCGTGCGAACTTTGGTTCTTACGCCCTGAGTAGAACGTCGCAGCCCACGCCTCTGCCTTCTGTCTGGCTTTCGAGATCGGGAAGGAATGCGTAGCCTCCCAGATGGCTTGGCAGTGATCGCCCAGGAAGATCTGGAAGTTGGAAGCGATCGTGGCCAGGTGAGGGAATCCGGTGGGATCAAACGTCGACGGTCGGACGGGGGACAGATCCAGATCTTCCCACGGTTTCCCATCGTACAAGGCCCCGGCATTGGCCTCCGTGATCAGCCCGGGAGCATACAAGGCTCGATCAAGCTGGCCCATGCGGCCAGTACGCTTCTGGAACAGCCAGCCGACCGGAAGCACCTTGCGCTCGATAAGGATCCGAGGCGTGACGGTGTCGAGAGTCAACGCGCTGATCTGCTCAGGATCCCAAGGAATTGCATCACTCTCAGCCACGCGCCGAGCCTGATGAAGGCCAGGGACGAAGCTCTCCACTGGACCGTAAGGTTGGAAGACAGATCCAGGCCGTTTGGGTACGGCCGGATCCGCGGTCTCGGGTCCATTCGCGTCGGCACCAGTCTCGTCTTGGGTGATCTCGGGCTCGACCGCGTCGTCGCCAGGCTCGTCTGGAGCAGTCTCTTGGTCCAACTCGATCGGAGCCGCTGAGGATCCTCCACTAGCGGAGACATTGCCCGAAGATCTTCGGCGACGAGCGTCAGCGCGGGAGCGAGCAAGGGCCACTCGGACTTGGTCATCCTCGGAATCGTCGGACTCGGAGGCGGAGCGGTTTAACGTGACGTCCGAACCACTTGACGCGGTCGACTTAGCGGGATCCTTACTCACACTCCCGCGGACGACACCGGACTTTGCGTCGTTGCGGGCCGTGTCGGATCCCGCGAGATCGGGAACTGTAGCCGACCCGCTGGGCGAGTTCCGAGGCTGATCCGCTTGATCCGAGGTGGGATCCAAGTCGTCAGATCCAGCATCGGAACCAACTTCACCGGACTCAGACGGATAGTCATCGTCCTCGTCATCCGCTGGCAAGTCGGCGAAAGGATCGGGCCTGGGAGGGATCGAATCGCCCGCCTTGTCCGCATCGGATCCCAGCGCTGCAGGGGAAGCGGGAGACGAAGAGCGAGGAATCTTCTGAGGTCGGCTTGGATCAGGCTGACGAGAGACCGGGGAAAGGCTGCGAGATCGCTTGCTGGATCGGCGTGTCACAGAAGACGAACGCTCACGTCGCATCGTTGACGCCCCGCGTAGAGCAGCAGAGGCGAGTGACGCCAAGCTGTCAAGCGCGTCGTCTCTCTCGCTGATTACTGAGGTGTGATCGGCGGAGAGATCCTGATGCTCCTTCTGTAGCCGGCTGTGGCGATCCTGGAGCTGATCGTGATCTCGCCGGACGAACTGGTATGCCCGCTGCATGTCGGCAATCTGGGAAAGTATGCGGGACTCCAGCACGATCTCGTCTCGGTCCTGCGTTGCGTGGTCACGATACTGGATGGCACGATCTCGGTCATCACAGACCCGAGCCCTTTCCGTCTTGAGCTGATCCACCTGGGCCACCGCTGTGTCGCGATCCTGACGGATCGGCCCGAAATTGGCGATCTCAGCCTTGGCTTGCTTCAAGCTGATCCGAAGCTGTCGCCGATCTGTCATGGTGAGCTCTCGATCCTCGTCGAGCTCGTCGTAGGCCTTCCGGATGGCACGCAAGTCGTCGTTCGCCTCCTCGAGCTGCGATCTGGCCACCTTGAGCTCTTCATCGACGGCATCTATAGCCTTGGAGAGCTTGGTGTGATCTGACTTGCTCGCACGCAGCTGGTCTTCCACTCCCTGGAGAACGTCTTCAGCGTGGGCATGCTGACGGAAAGCGGAGCTCAGCTGGCGTTTCAAACTGGTGGTCTCTTGATCGGCAGCCTTGAGCCGAGCGACGACGCGATCATGTGCGCGGTGAAGCTTCTCTCGACGTGAATCCGACTTGGACAGGAGCCTCTCCAGCTCAATAATCCGCTGCCCGCGTACGTGAACCTCGATCTGCGACGCGTGCAGATCTGCCGCCGGCACAGACTCGTCGAGTCTCTTGTGCAACCGTCGGGCTTCCTGGTCCAATCCCTCGCCATAAACCTTCCACTGCTCATAGTGGCGGCGAAGGTCGGCGTGATCCTTCTGGAGCTGGAAGAGGTCCCGGAGCGCGACGTCGAGACTTGAGTCAGCCGTCTGGAGGCTCCGCTCAAGATCCGCTGATCGTTTCTTCAGCAGCGCGTTCTCCTCTCGGAGATCCCGCAGATCCTGGGCGAGCAGAGACGAGCGAACTGCGGGATCCGTCGACTGGGGGTCCGGACTGCTGGCGAGACGCTGCTCCAAGCCCATCGCGTAGTCGTGCAGCCGAGTGTATGCCTCCGAGGCAACTTCTTCCGCCAAAGCGTGGCGCGCGCGGAGGTCACCGAAGCCTTGCAGCTCGATCCGGAGTTTCTCGTTCTCTTGTACCGCGTCAGCTTCATGCTGGATCGCCTGGCGCAGCCGGCCTTGAGAGACGTCGTAGCGGTGCTGCGCAAAGTCGACGAAGGCGCGTACAATTTCCCAGTTGGGGCGCCCTCGCGCGTGCAGCTCCTCGTTATGGTGGTGAGCGGCGATCAGGTCGCGCATCGCCTGCTGATGCTTGTCGAGGAGATCTTGGTAGGCCTCGAGGAGGGCGTTGGCCACGGCGGCCGCCGCCCGCAGACCATCCAGATCCGGCGCCACGGGAGTCGCGGCAGCCGAAGGATCGGACGGCGCGTGGTCGCAGCGGGCGCAAGGAGAAGGGGCGTCGGGAGAGCGACCTTGCCCGGCGATCACCGCGGGGCGCGACGAAGCGTTGACGTTTGGAGCGCCACCGGAGCTTGACATGACTTGAGCTGTCAGCGGCGAGTTGGAGAATGTGGGACTGGGACGAGGGACAAGCGACCCGGTGTGTTGCCGTTGCTCGGCAGCCACAACGTGTCGGGGGCGGTTGTGGTATTGCAGTTTCCGAGAAATTCCCGAAGTGAAGGATCCTGACTACGCGACACGCGGGATCCCATATGGGGCGGATCCTAAGAGCCGTCCCGTAAGGAGTGAGGATCGGATCCGGAGGGATCTGTACTTAGTGGGGATCCGAGGGATCCGCACTTAGAGGGGGGATCCGAGGGATCCGTACTTAGTTGGGAGGATCCTGAGGGATCCGTAGTTAAATGGGAGGATCATCGGGATTGTATGGGATCATAGTGAGATCAAGATGTAGGGAGAATGGGAGGCTCAGGAGAGCCCAAGGTAAAGGACTGGGATAGGATAGGCTAAAGCATAAATCAGAACCGAATTTGCACTAGAAGACTCACTTGGCTATAGTATAGGGAATTTCTATTGGCCCCATATATAGATCAAGTGAAACGTTGTGATCTTCCTGCACACGTGGCAGCCCCCTGGATAGCTTGGCCAGGCAGCGCGAGCCCTTCGGTCTCTCAACCCCCTCAAGATCCCGCTATTGGAAGCGGCAAGCCCCGGAATGGAACAAGGAACAACCCCGCAAGGGAACAAGAACAAGGAAAACAAGGACAACTCCGGATCCCGTATTTCTATTACGGATCCACAAGGCCTGCTCAAGAGCTCAAGGCCGACCCTACTAGGATCCCGTGCGCAGGAATACCCGCGCGGATCCACACCCCTCTCAAGTCCCCACCAGGACGTCCAAGGCTCACCAGTGCGCATCTCGTGTCAACGAGAGAGCTGTACCAGCCCGCCGACGGGTACACAAGGTGAACCACTCAGCAACTACACGGCCGTCGGAGCACCCCCTCCGTTAGTCGGTGTCTGGGCGCAGTGCGTGCGAGTTTGGATCCCTAGAATTCTAGCGGATCTGCTCCACCACATAGGTCATCTCGGTGTCTGGGTTCCGTACTTCGATATGAAGTTTTTTTGGGGGGATCGGGGTACGGTACCCCCGTTTTCCAGTTTAGGCAAAAATTGAGCAGCTTATGTAAATGCCTTTGTACCAATGAAATGCGAGGGTTCCAAAATTCCAGCAGATAAGACCGACCCTTGTGCTAGCGGGCAACCACAAGGTGTACGGAGCACCTTGGGTTGTTCAAGCGCGATGCCAAGCGATGGACAGGCAGCTGTCCGCGGCATGCATCCAGTCCAGCCGCCGCATCTGGAACCTGCATTGCAGCTAGCATCGCGCCTGCCAACATGCACACCAGCCCAGCCAAGGCACCAGGGGCAGTCTGTCGAAGTAGACCGGGGGACTTCGTCGCACAGAGGCCGCCGCTAAGCGGACACCGGGACCATAGCGGCCGACCGGGCCACACCCAGGTAGGGAACTGCCCTCCAAATCCGATTGGTACATTGGGTCCGCCAACACGTACGGCACCTGTACACCAACTACACACCAACTAGTGATGTCCAGGTATTGACTACCTAGGACTAACCAATCGGTAATAAAACAAAACTTTCTGTGGGCTTGTTTCAGATTTTCATAGCCCTCCATATGCCGATTCTATCACTTGGCAGAGGTTTCTTACTGCCCTACCCCTGTGTACTATCCACCAATCCCGTGGCGCTGCAGGAATCCGGCGCCGAACAACAACAAAGCAGACCCCGTCAAGAAGGAAGGCCGCGCTCTTCCTCTCCTTCACCTTCGCTGAAGCGTCGCTCGTCTCTGCCCCAAGCTTCTCAGTTGTCGGCAACAACTCAGTCTCCTTTCTGTCGCTAGCCATGGACCCCTCCGAGGTGACGGTGCTCGTCGTGGAGGACGACGAGTTCACGCGCATGGCCACCATCGACATCCTCAAGTCGTGCCGCTACACGGTCTTCGCGGTGGAGAACGGACGGCAAGCGCTAGACCTGCTAGTAGCTAGCCACGCCAAGTTCGATCTCGTGCTGTGCGACGTGATGCTGCCCGTGATGACGGGCATCGAGCTGCTGGACGAGATCCAGAAACACAGCGCCACGCTGGGTCACCTGCCCATCGTCATGACGTCCAGCAACGAGGAGATGGATGTCGTCACGTCCTGCCTCAGCAAGGGAGCCAAGGACTACCTCATCAAGCCTATCCAGGTCAACACGGCCAAGACGCTCGTGCGTCACGTGTGGCTCAGCCGCCGTCTCGAGCGCACCTCCAACAAGAGCATGTGGCAGGACATTGAGGTCATCCGTACCATCGGCAAGGGCACGCATGGCACCGTGGTGCTGGCGCGCCGTAAGCTAGACGGCGCCGTCGTGGCTGTCAAGCGTGTGCGCATCTCGCAGATCTCGGAGAACGGCCGCAAGCAGGCCGACAACGAGGTCATCCTGCTCAAGTCCCTGTACCACGTCAACATCGTGCGCTTCTACGACCACTTCCTGGCGGACGACGAGCTCAACATCGTCATGGAGTATGCAGACGGCGGGAATCTCCGTCAGCTCGTCAAGCTGCGCTCGCGGGAGAAGATGGGCCCGTTCCCGGAGCCTGTCATCATGAGCTGGTTCGCGCAGCTCGTGCTGGCAGTGGCCTACATCCACGGCAAGAACGTGCTGCACCGCGACCTCAAGGCGCAGAACGTCTTCCTCACGCACAAGAACGTGGTCAAGCTCGGCGACTTCGGTATCTCGAAGGCGCTCGCTGGAGACGACACGGCCAACACAGCGTGCGGTACGCCCGAGAGCATGTCGCCTGAGATCTGCCGCGGCGAGCCCTACGGCAAGAAGTCGGACATTTGGTCGCTGGGCTGCATTCTGTACGAGATGATCATGCTGCGCCGCCCGTTTGAGGCCTCGACGCTGCCCGAGATCTTCACCAAGATCTGTAAGGGCGAGTTCCCGCCCATCCTGCCTTCCTTCTCGCGCGAGCTGCGTCTCCTTGTCCAGCTCATGTTGCAGCAGGACGCGTCCAAGCGCCCGTCGATCGAGGACATTTGCCGCTTCCCGTTTGTGCAGGCGCCCATCCAGGCTTTCCTGTCGGAGCACGTGTCCGAATTCCAGGAAGCGCTGGAGCTCGAAGCCAAATTGCACCAGCCGTCACTGTACAGCACGGGTGCGGGCAACCCGCCGGTATCGCCAGTGTCGCCGTCTCTGCGTCGTCGCAACCACAACAGCAGCAGCGAAACGCCCACGAGCGGGTTTGGCGACTCCGTTCCTGAGTCAGGCTCTCCTGTCTCGAGTCGGAGTGATGGTTCAAGCCAGGCTGGCTTCAACAATGGGAACCTGCGCAACTCTGCGATCGCCTCGGTTGCGATCGGGCTTGCCGCCGAGTCAGTTCCCAACTCTGGCGGCCGCCCACAGCAGAACAGCGAGCTGGCGAAGATGTCGGCGGATTCTCCTGGATACGTGGAGGACTCGTTCGCGGACAAGCTGCGAGCGCAGGTCAGCATTGGGGACGTTCGTGTGGGGCTTTTCACGACCTACACCGCCTGTACGACTGCGGATGAACTTGTGCGAGTGCTCAAGACGAAGTTCAAGAAGACCACGGATGAAGCCGTCACCATTCTCGCCGATTTTGTCAAGAACCGCGTGCTCAACGTTGCGTTTGCTGAGGACCTGACGCATCCGGAATTGGCGGCGAAGGACACGTACTTGCGTTTCCAAGTGGACGAGCTGTTTGTCCCGCTCAACATGAGGTATGTGTGCGTCGATGAGGTCCAGCAAGGGCCCATGGAGGTCTGTCTGCGCATCCGTGAAGCGATCGCTGAGCTGCACGCGCTGAAGTCCTTCCCTCGTGGAATCGCTACTGGGTTTAGCCTTCCGAACCACGTGTCGGTGACGGGGAGTAGCGCTACCGAGTATTTCGACGCGCCGCTGTGCCACAAGTATCGCCGCTTCCTGAAGCTAGCGTCCAAGTTGCAGAAGGTGGACGTGGGCAGTCTACCGAAGCACGAGCGCCAGCCGTTCTTCATCAATATTTACAACGCCATGGTGCTCCACGGCCTCATCGAGTTCGGTGTACCGCAGAACATTGGACAGTACAAGGCTTTTGAACGGGATGTGGCCTACACGATTGGCGGGTTAGACTTTACGCTCGGAGACATCAAGCACGGCATTTTGCGCTGCAACCGCAAGCCTCCGTCCAACTACTGGGAGCGTCAGCTGCAGCCTCAGGACCCCAAGTTGCAGTACCGCCTCCACATTCGTGACCCTCGCTCGCTCTTGGTGCTGATCGACTGCGCGGAGCCTCTCCCGAGTGCGGAAGACGTCCCGATCCTCAAGCCTGGCCGCACAGACACGGATCTAGAGGAGCAGGCCGAGAAGTTCTGTGAGCGACTTGTTGAGGTGAACGAGCGCGCTGGAGAGATTGTGCTGCCGCGCGTGCTGCGTATCTTCCGCGACGATTTTGGGGCTTCGGAGGCCGAGATGGTGTCGTGGCTCGTGCAGTACATGGACGACGCGCCGGCCAACCTGGTGAACTACCGCGTTAGGTATCACTCGGGCATCTCGTCGTGAGTGAAAGGTGGATCGGTTTCTCCGTCTTGAACTGGTCAGGGCTGTGGTCGCTTCTGTCCGTGCATGTGGAGAACTCGCCGAAGTACCGGCGGAAGTCTTCGGTGGGCGAACACTTACGTGTGACGGAGTAACGTTTCTCCTGGTAGGTAGGTGGCTGGCGAACGTAAGTCACTGGTGAGGCCAGCTCCTTGAGACGTTTATCCCATGATAGCGCTCTCTGTTGATTGAGTAAGAGGGACTGAAGCAACCGAAATTGCGGTAGCTACAGTAAAGCATACTACATGGATACATATATAAGAGTAAGCGCCATTTTGTCTTCTTCATTCGCCGCTTCGTGCATCACAGACCATAAAGGTTTCATTGTTTTTTTTCTTTTTTTAGTTTTTTTATTGATAATCTTGTTTTCAGCTGCACCACCTACCCCACCCTTGCCAGGAACGAACACAGGACTCCACGCGAACAGCGGCGGCAAACGGACGGACGATACGAACGAACACGTCGAGCAGGGGGCAGCGATCGGGAAAGGTACGTGCGGTGACTTGGCAGTGTCCGTGAAATACCGTAGCGATCGGGAAGGCGGACACGAGGCAGAGCGAGGGAGCGTGGCGAGCGGCTAATGCGGAAGTGGGCTAAACTGACTGTTGTATGTAAGCGGCAAAGCGTCGTGGGCTGAAGGCCACCGCGACGCAACGTGACGAGAGCTCGAGAGCCTCGGGCGCTTCTATAGGATGGTGCATTTGAACCCCGACTTCTTCTGCGGCTTCTGAGTGGGCTGAGGTCGCTCCACGCGCACGGGGCGCTCGGCTTTCCTGATCTCGCGCACCACCTGGTAGAAGCACTCCTCATTGAATATCTGCAGCACAAAGAAACAAGCCTGTCAGTAATGTTGCTCTCGTTCAAATGCCCTGCAGTGCCAGACGTACTCTCTCCTTGGCACTCGTCTCCATGAAGGCGCAGCCCCACTGACGAGCGAGCTCCTTGCCCTCATTGGCGGCCACCTGCCGCTGGCTCTCCAGGTCGCACTTGTTGCCGACCAGCACGATGGGAACGTTGTCCACGTCCTTGGCGCGCAGGATCTTGTCCTTAAAGGCCGAAATATCGTCGAACGAGCTGCGACTGGTCACGCTGTACACGAGCAGGAAGCCTTTGCCCTCGCGCATCCACTGCCAAACTCTGTCAGCACCCAATTCCCCAAGCCTGCATCTCTTTAGCTCATTGTACCTGGTCCTGCATGGACGTGTACTCCTCCTGACCCGCCGTATCCAGGATGTCCAGTAGCGCCGGGCTGTTGTCAATGGTCGTCTGCTTCCGATAGCTGTCCTCGATGGTAGGGTCATAATCCTCCAGGAAGTTGTCGGTCACGAGGCGGATGGTCAGCGCGGATTTACCCACGCCACCGCTGCCCAACACCACCTACAAGAGTCACGTAGAGGTTAGATACTGAGAGAACTCAGGGGAAGGAAGGGAAGGAACGGGGAGAGCGAGGGAATGACGGCTCAAGGCGGCTCTTGCTTCACGCTCCCTGCTCTACGTCTCCTAAGCTCCTCCTCTCGTGCCCCCGGACAGACCAAGACGCTACGTACCAGTTTGTACTCCTTGTTGTCACTCATGGCGTCGCGCGGAGAATGCGGTGGCTGCTTCGCTTCTTCTCCCTCGGTCACTCGGTCTCTGTCGTTCTCCCGCCCGCACTGAAAGTTGCGTGCAGAGTCGGGCCGGCGGCGGGTGCGCATCCCTACAGCACGCCACGGCAATTGGAGGAAAATCTGCCGAGTCTTTCCACCAATCGCAGCCGACACAAACAGGCGATTTATGTGTGCCACACCGATCGCATTATCCCGCAAGTCAACCCCGACCTCAGACAAGAACATGGCGGTGCTGGTGCTGCTGGCTGTGGGCGGCCTAGGAGCTGTGGTGGCCTTCCTCGCCATGTACCTTCCGCAAGCACTTTTCCCGCTCGCTGTGGCCTGTACGTAGAGGCTCAGCGTAGTCTCCTGTTCGCTGGAACGGCATGATAGTCTTCTTTATTTGTTTGGTCCTCTATTCTAAGATTTTCCTTTGCTGCTGACGCAATGCAGTCGGCCTGCCGATCGTCATGTACGGTATCATCTCGCTGCTGGAACTGATCATCCTGGGCACCAAGCCCGACCAAACGCCCCACCAGGAGCCGCAGTGGAGGGGGCAGGCTCCACGCGGCGTCATGCAGATGAGCCGCGCGTTGTACGAGCAGCTGGATGGCGACCTGCTGCAGCTGCTCATGAGCAACCGCGATTTCGACAGCAACGACTACGAGCGCCTCGTGCGGCTGCAGGAACTGAACGAGCGGCGCCACCAGGGCGCCACGCCGCTGCAGATCCAGCAGCTGCCCATCGTCTCCGTCACGTACGTTGCCACATTATCTTTCTTTCCTGGAAGTTGGCACTGGGTAAACGAACTGTCGAAAGCGCTGACGTTCGTCTTGCATGCTGACGCTTTTTCGCAGCGAGAACATGTTGCAGGCCTCTGAGAACGCCAGCTGCGCCGTGTGTCTGAGCTCCTTCGAGCTGCACGACCGCGTGAGGATGATGCCCTGTTTCCATCACTTCCACCTGGACTGCATCGACCCATGGCTGCAGGAGAAAGCCTCTTGTCCAGTCTGCAAGTTCCCGGCCATCGCCTGAAGCTTCAACGACATATTTTGTATCGTACACCAATGTATCCATCCTTTTTTGTAAAACTCCGATTGGTCCAAATCCAAACTCGCCTTCCTCATTGGTCAAAACCCTCTTCCATACAAAATCCTCCTTCGCGGACGTCTCCGACGTACAACTCGAATCCTCCTTGCAAGCTGCACCGCCACCTTCTTTCCATGACGCAGCCGGCGCCCGCGAACTGGCGCGGCGCCACCCAGCCCAGCCGTGCTGCCTCCACGGGCAAGGCTCGCCCCTCCGCCGCGGCCGCGCGCTCCAAGTCGCAGCCGAAGCAGCGCAACGCCAAGCCCAAGCCATCCGCCTTCGACCTCGGCGTGGCTCAAGCTCGCACTTACGCGGACAGCGCCACGTCCGAGCAGCTCGAGACACGGCTGCAGCAGCTACTGCTCACCGGCAAGTTCACTGACGCGGCCTTCCTCATCGCCGCCTCTGCGCATCTCGGCGCGCGCTTCCAGACGGCGGACGTGGTGCGCCTCATGCTGGAGCGGGCCAAGAGCGCGTGCGCGCTGGAGCAGGCGGCGCAGCTGGTGCGCGACCTTCAATTGCAGCAGAACGACGCGCTCGTCACGCTGCTCATTAACGAGATGGTGCGCGCGCAGCAGTTCGGCGCGGCCGTGCGGCTGGCGCAGGAGATGGTACCGGGCTTCGAGCAGCTGGAGCCCTCGGCGGACAAGCCGTGCTGGACGCCGCCGGCGCTCATCCAGGCCATGCTTCGTGCCGGCCGGTTCCGCGCGGCGCTCAAGTTCTCCAAGCAGTTCGGGCTGCTGGACACGTTCCCAGCTCCGCAGCTCGTGGCTGGGATGCTGGAGACCCGGAGCTGGGAGGAGGCGGTGTCCAGTGTCATGGAGCTACAGCTGTTCAAGGAGTTCCCTCTTGAGGCTCTGGCCGTAGAAATGATGAAGCAGCGGCAGTGGTCGCAGGCGGTCAAGTGCATGAACAAGCTGCCGGACAAGGACGACACGAGAGCCAAGTTTTACGAGGCGCTGGTGCGCGAGACGGCGCATGTAGGGGACTTTGTGACTTCGATGCGCTATCTCCGCGAGTTTAAGCTGGATCAGGGCCAAGGAGAAGCCACGACCAACTTGCTGCGGTACTTGATTGACGCCATGCTCCACCACGGCGAGTTCTACAAGGCGATCAAGTACGCGATCAAGTTTAAACTTGCCAAGAACCCGCTTGATGACGCGATCGCAGCTGCTGAAGCTGCACTGGCTGCGGCGAACGGTGACGAGGTGCCGCCGAAGGTCGAGGACAAGACCGAGTACCTGCCGCAATACAGCGTCGAGTCGCTGATCCGGAAAGCGATGGAGGGCGGACAGTTCCACGTGGCCACAATGTACATCAAGAAGCTGCGGCTCCGCGAACAGTTCGCTGATGAGCTTGTGGCTATCGAAAAGGCCCAGCAGAACCGACTGCTCGAGTTCCGACAGTACGCGCAGTTGCGGCTCGCTCAGTTCCAAGATCCAGCGCTCCAGACGAACCTCCACGCTTTGCTGGGTGACGAAGCAGAAGATGAGATCGTGGAGCTCGAACCGGTAGAGGTGGAGATTGTCCTTTCCGAGGAACAGGAGATTTTTCCGCGCGAGAAGAAGGCCAAACAAACGGAGCACAAGAGTGAACGGGAAACGAAGTCCAGTGGGGATGAGGCCCAGGCATCCGTTCCTGAGGGCGGTAAAGCTGTCGAGAAACAGCAGCAGGAATCGACTATGGAGCCCGCTGAGACCGCCGGCGAGTCGCGATTCGGCTTTGCTCGAGCGTCGTCGCCGCCACCGCCGCCACTTCCTACTGTCCCGGTTCCTACCGTGGAAATGTTCAATGCTGGTAGCCAGAGCCAGCCTCGTAGTCAGTCGGTGCCACTTGGGAGATCAGCACCCCCTCCGGGCTTATTCAACCTTGAGCCTGCTCAAGACAACAGGCAAGAGAATGCCGAGTCCTCTGCTGGTGGCTTCAACTTCGCCGACTTTGCCAAGTCCGTGCAGGTCAGCGGGCCACCGCCACCGCCACACTCGGCCCCGTCGTCGCAGCCTCGTCACCAGCCGCAACAGCAACAGCAATTCTTGAACCAGCAAGCTCAAGCGATGTTTGGCCGCCCAATGCCGCCCATGCCCAACGGTCAGTTCGCTGGTGGGCCCCGAGGGTATCCAATGCCGCCGATGATGCCGCCTCCGCAGCAGCAAAACCCCATGTTCTTCCCACGAGGAAACATGCCGCCCGGAGCCATGCAGCCTCGTGGGTACCCGCAGCCTCCTCCTCCCCCTCCGTCTAGCAATGGCGGGGGCGCTTTCGATATCGCGTCACTCGCAATGCAGTTCCACAACGCCAACGGCAGCAATGGCTTTGGCTCTTTCGGTGGTCCGCGGCCTCCACTGGGTTTTCCTGGTGCTCCGCCGAATGGCCAGCAGCTCTTCCCCCCGCCGCCGTTCGGAGTGCCGCCACCGCCGCCGCACTCCACCTTCAAGCCCAGCATGTCGTACACATCGGTCACCACGACACGCCAGAAGAAGTAGCGGCCTCCCTCCAGCTTCAACTTCATCCTTTCATGTCCATTTTTGCATATTCCATGTTTTGTAACTTTTCATGGGTTAAAATGCCGCGAGCAAAGAATTGCATGCTATTCTGACTGTTTCTTGGCCTTGAGCTTGGCATCGATGTCCTCCCAGGCTTTTCCGCGGACGCTGAGCAGGCGAACTGCACGCTGCGTTAAGTTGCCGCTAAAATACAGCAACAGAAACCACGATCATAAGTTAATTGGGCTTGTGCCACACGATCAGAGGATCACCATGAGCAACTTACCCGCATTTCAAGTCGCGACGACTCAACTCCTGTTTCAGCCGCTCCAATCCCAGGGCCTCCAGCGCCTCGACAGTCTCGAACTTCATCAGATCAAGTGGTGGGGCAGTGGGGGTTGCCTTCTTCTCGGGTTCCTTTGCCGCCTGACGTGTCTTCTCGTCCTTGTTCTGCGTCGTTGCGACACCCGCAGTTTCTGGGCTGGAGTTCTCGCTGGTGTCAGCAGAATTACCAGAGTCGACGGCGTTTGCATTGGCATCAGCTTCATCCGAAGTTTGGGCTTCCAGGGCGTCAACAACGGGCTCAAACCCGGCTGCCTCGTACAGGAACGGCTGGGAGCCGATGTTCACAAGCAAAATCTCCGTCTGCTCGACGCTGATGGCCGGGAAGAAGCCCTGGTCACTCGATGAGTGCTTGACATTGCGGAAGGCCACACCCAGATCGACGCCATTGCGAGTGAACGAGACGGTGCCTTCATCGAGATCCAGCAGGCAGCCGATCACGTCGTTCTTGCCCCAGGAATCACCCGCCGCATACTCCTCATCCTTTCCGCTGTTCCACTTGACCTGCCGAGCGCCGTCGTACGCCCACGACCGCTCATGGTCCCCCACGCCGTCTCCAGTTTCCGAGTTCGCCTCGAACGTCGAGTCTGCCCAGCCAAGCTGCACAACACCCGCCGTCACGAGACGCACCTCGTAGTACCATTTGCCCCTCGTCAGCGCGCAGCAGTGGCGCGCTGCCGCCGTACCGAAGTTGCCTCGGCCGCGAAGCTCGCACAGTCCGTGCTTGAACGTCGTGCTCACACTGGCCGTGACGTCCTCCTCAATGCCTTCGCCAACCAGTTTAAGCCACTTCTCCACAGCTGGCGGCGGATGCTGCGCCGAGCGAACACTGATGTGCGTCGTCGCATCAGGAGGCAGCACGCGCTCCTCGTGGAGCTCAATCTTCTTGGTCTTCCGACGTCGCAGGCCACTCTTGATGGCGTCCAGGACGTCGTCCGGCATCTCCTGCTCGAAGTCCACGTAGTTCTGCAGCTCCTGCTGCTTGGATCTCTGAACCTCCTCCTTCTTGGCGCGCTTGTACTCCGTCAGTCCCTCTCCTCGGAGTTCCTCTTCTCCATGAGCGAAGTCGCAGTTCCGTCCTCGTGGACAGCCCCACCACCTGGGAGCTCCAGTTGGGGCGGAGAGTCCTCCCTCTCTGGCCTTGAGCCAGCTCGTGCACATGACCGTGTTGCGTCGTCTCTTCATGTACGACTTCTTGACTCCTTCGGACCACGACGGCGTGGCCAGGTACCAGCCGGGGATGCCGCTGGGCGTTTCTTCGTCCAGCGTTTCCCTCTCCGTGACGCCTTCCTTGTCTCTCAGGGCACGCGCTTCCCCGTCCTGCCGCCACTTGTGCATGGCCACCTCCTGGTTCACATGCCGCAGACGACGGCCGTGCAGATCTCGGCACGCGCCGAAGTCCGTGGTGGCCTTGGCGCCAGACGCCTTGCCCATACTCCTCAGCATGGCTCCGAAGCCGCCCTTGCCGCCGCGCAGGCCGCCGCGAAGACGCGCGCGCACGATACTCGGAAAGCTTGGCACTAGTGACGTGTTCTCCAACTTACGTCCATTCACGTACAGATCCAGCAGCGCGGCTGGCACGCCCTCACGCTGCTGCACGAAGGCGGCCAGATGCTCGACCGTCGCGGCGCCTGCCGCTAGCGACACGCATAGCGTGCGGTTGAAATGCACGAGGAACTGCAGCTCCGCCATCTTGGGCTCGAACGATGGATGAATGGCGCTACTTTGTCGCGTACTAAACAATGTACGCGACTAAAGTGAGTACTGTACTATGTAAACTGTTTTACTTTAGAAACTGCACGTTGTGGGATTTGAGAATGTCAATGCTGTGTGTGATTCTGCTGCTTCCGGCGGTGGCTGCAGCGTCCCCGACGTCTTCCACGGCGAATTTGTCGGTTGTTCTAGCTGCCGCGTGTGTTGCAGTCCTGGTCGTGGCATTTGCAGCTCGGAAGAAGGCTTGTAGGCCTCAAACGGAGGCCACCAAACCTTCGGATCCTTGCGTCCTGCAGCGCGACGACGTTCAGGAGCGACGCGCCGAGATTCGGGACAGCAGACTGCCAGTCGGCGCTGTGGTGTCACTCAGAAACCCTCTGAGGGGGGCGACGACTGGCTCGGTGCGGAGTTACGACCAGAAGTCCAAAAGTTACGAGGTGGAGCTCTCGAGCTCTGAAACAGTGAAGTTGCAGGCCTCGGAGCTGCAGTTCCCACAGATCTCGGGACTCTTCGTGTACCCCGTCAAGTCTGGCGCTGGTATCGCCCTGCAGGAGGCCCAGATCACACCCAAGGGCCTGCTGCACGACCGAGAGTGGGTCATTATTGACGGCGAGAGGAACAAGTTCGTGACGCAGAGGAGGTACCCGAAGATGGCGCTGCTGCATCCCAAGCTGCTGCCCAGCACGGACGCAGCTACGGTTACGACTTTGGTGCTGACGGCCGAGGGTATGCCTGATCTAGAGGTGCCTGTGGTGCAGGAGACTGGAGGGAGCCAGCTGAGACTGGTGAGCATTTGGAAGGACAAAGTGGAGGCGGTGGACCAGGGCGACGCCGCGGCGCAGTGGCTAGATGAGTTTATGGGGGAGGAGAAGCTCAGCTTCCGGCTCGTGAGGGTCCGAGACGGATTCACGCGCCACACAAAGCCCAAGTACGCGCCAGGACACTCAACTAACTTCGCCGACGCCTTTCCGTTCCTCCTCGCACTCGAGGAATCGTTGGACGAGTTTAACACGACGGTGAAGACGCCAGTGCCCATGAACCGCTTCCGTCCCAAGTACGTGCATTGTGCTGTGTATTCTTTATCGTGTTTTGCTCACACTAACGTGTTTGTTTCCTTGCTGTATCCGCTTCGACCAGCATCGTGTTGCGGGGCAGTCCAGCGTTTGCAGATGAGCGCTGGAACTGCATCACCATTGGTGGTTTACACTTTCGCAACGTGCGGCCTTGCTCGCGCTGCGGAATGCCTAGTGTGGACCAGGCAACGGGAGAGGTTCACCCTGAGCGTGAGCCATCTCGTGCCATCGTTCGAGAGCGCAACGGCCAACACCTTGGCTTCACTGACGGCAAGAGCTTCGAGGGCTACTTCGGTTCCAACATGGTCTTGGAGCTGAAGGACGAAGATCCGACACCCTCGCGCCTGGCGGTCGGTGCGGAGGTTAAAGTGCTGACGCTTAAGAGCGAGATCGTAGCCTGATTGTGTGCAGCTTTTGTCCCCGTTCAACCGTCCTGAGTTTGCATCATTTGTACGAAGAGCGTTTGTTATTTAACTGCGGGGTTTCCTGTCCTCCTGCTATAGCGACCTCCGTCTCGTACGCTCGGAAGTGCGGGCGGATTCGAGTGGAAGTTGCCAATCGTAGGTTCTGCCGAGAGAGTGGACGTGAAGCTGTCGTCGCTCGACTGCGATTCCTGTTCAGGTACCGAGTGCAGAGGGAGGGGGCTCAAGTCGATCTTCTTGGGCGACGATGAGGGAGTAGAAGACAGCGGCGCTACCGGTGGTTTGCTTTCCGTTTTGTCATCGTCTCCACGTCGACTGAAGGCGCTTGTCGGTAGAGGCTCGATCTTGATCGGAGATGTCCGTGGAGACGCTCGTGGAGACGTCGTCGTGATGGCTAGACACACGGGACTTGGGCGTGCGTGGGCTTCTCCTTGCGGTTTGTGCGGTTGTTGCAGCTGGAATGCTCCAGGCTGCTCTGCTGCTTGCTGCTGTAGTAACTCTGCGAGGTCTTCGCTAAGAGTTCCCGGAAGACTACTGGTTGGGCTGCTTGGATCACGTGGGGTTCGAGTAGGTGACGAGGTTGGGGACAATGCTGAGCGAGAGGGCGAGTGAGGCTTGGATAGATTGCCGTCAAGAGCCTCGGAACTGTAGCTGATGGTGGTGGCCGATTGCGTGAGACGGCAGCTCGAGGATCTGTGCACGCTGAGCTTCTGAAGTGACTCCAAGTTGAGTTCCAGACGCTTGGGGGTGTGCCATTTCTCCACGAGCATCGCCACGCAGTCAGCGTGACGCCGTAAGGACGACGTGGAGCAACTGGTCGTGGACAAGTGGAAAAGTGCCATCGCGGTGCGCACACAGATCGCGTCAAAGAGAAGGTCTCCGGTGTCGAATTGCTCGAGCTTGGCTTCCAACACGCGTAAGCAGGAAAGAATTCGGTCGAGGGATCTCATCGCGTACGCTGGGAGTTGGTGGAGCCCTTGGAACTGGTACGTGCTGATGCTGGAGATCGCGTGGCTTTCGCTTTCGCTTCGCGCGTGCTGCATCGTCGCTGTCGTTTTCGAAGAAGGCAGCTTCAGCGGTGGCACTGGAGACACGTACAGCAGCTTGTCAAGAAGCTGGCTACTCAGCAGTGGCTCACGAAGATGCTCCAACCAGTCAAGCAGCAGAACCGCATGGATGGAGGCGTTGGAACACAGAGCGGAGGCGTCTTCCCAGTTCCATTCGCCAACGTTAAAGCCCACTTTGATCGGGAAGAGCTGCTCTCGCGTGACGGCTTGAGGAGTCTCAAGATCGTTGAACGAGATGCCAGTAGCCCCGGCGTTTGACTCGCTCACCACCGCAGCAATGAACTGTCGATGCCGCTCGATCATCTCCGCTGTGCCCGACGGGATCTGGCGATAGAATTCCTTGGTGCACTCACTCGTTCGAGGCCAAGCCTCTTGCTGACGCACACACAAGTGGTGCACGAAGGTCGACGCCACAGTCACGACGTCCAAGGCTGCGACCACAGCGCCTTCCACTTCCGCACACAGAAAGTCGAGAAGTCGCGGCAGGTTCGAGTTCACGGCGCCTTCGCCGTGCAGTCGGCGGTTCTGGTGCTCGACAGTCTCCGCGAGCGTGAATCTGTCGTGCACTTTCGGCAAGGCGAACACGACGCGCGCAGCGTTGAGGTACACGTGGAAGTCGTGCACGAACTGAACCTGACCGGTCGTCTGCACGGAGCCAGGCCGGTCGCGGCGTACGAGACGAATCGCTAGCTCCGGTGGGATGTTATGGAGGAAGATAAGCGCACAAGCGATGGTGATCCCTGTACGCCCATAGCCAGCATGGCAATGGACAGCTACGCGATGATGGCCGGTGAGCAAGACGGAGGCGATGACTTTGACGATGTCCATCATGAACGACAGCGTCGGTGTCGTCATATCTTCCCAGCCGAAGTTGTAAAAGCGGACTACAAAAGCAAGACACAGAAGGTGTTAGCCGCTGGGGCGAAGCAGGACGACAAGACTTGAAAGTCGTACTGTTTTCAGCCATGAGGTCTTTCTCCGGGTCGTAAGGGAAGCCGCTGGGTCCAAGGCCGTCCCCGCAGTACGGATGCTCACCTGGAAGTGTGAGGTTGAATACGGCGGTGACATTGAGTCTGCAGGACGCCAGAAGGAGGAAATGGTTAGCGTTTTGGCATCGAAAGCGCCGGCTGACGTGTAGTTGACGTACTTGTTGAACTGCTCGACGATCTTGTACTCGTTCATTAGCCTCGAGGAAGGTCTCATCATGGCCAAGGCGCAGTCGGCGACCCAGTCGGCGTGAAGACCCCGCACCGGAGAGTCCAACTTGGCCAGAGCGGCACTTTCGCTGCAGCGTTTGCAGCGCGCACCGCCGCAGAGTCGACACTTGACTTTGAGCGTCTTCTCCCACTCGCGAGCTTTCACGGGCGACCCCATCGCACCGACAAACTGCGACGCCGCTCACACAGTCAAATACAGTCGATAGATGCGGCTGGAATCGGACTGATGGCGTGACAGCTAAATGGGGTGAGCTAAGGAGAGCCAAGCGCAGCCATCTCCAACATCTGCCTAAATATATGAAGTCCTGCCCGACATAGGCTGGAAAGAGTGTAGCCATGTCTCTTCAACGGACACGACCCAATTGGTGCTGCCGTGGCTATCAGAACCCTGCAGGCTTTCGCATTGGCGGCCTCGTGTTCCGCCCTGAGCTCTAGAGAAGTGATGAAATCGCGAAAGTCTTCGTCGAACTCGCTGCTTGGTGGCAAGCGCTCGCCATCCGTGACGTCCAAGCAGCGACGCAGTTCCAACGCAGACGGCGCCAGCTCCTACACTGCACTTGACTACGATCGCGGCCGACATGCTCCTCCCTCTCAGCCTCAAATTCTGCCCGTCGGCGGACCAGATTTGTTGCTTCAACTGCAGCAACTTCAACAACAGCAAAGTCTCGCAGCTTTTTGCTACCCTGGTGCAGGTCCGCTCCCTGTCGGGCCAGGCGCATATCCCTCCACGGCGTACATGGCACCTGGTCTCCAGCAGCAACAGTTCATGAGCGCTCCGGGGAGCTCCAGTGCGTCTCGAGACTCGTGGGGAGCACCACCTACCGAGAAAGGCGGCCAGGTTCTTGAACAACTAGGCTCTGTGCTGCAACAGATGAAGCAAGAGTCCGAAGGATCTGCCGCTGCCTGGAGAGAAAAGCTAGCTGAGACGGCTCAGTTGGGCGATCAGTTGGCTCAGACTCGCGAGCAGTTGAATGCAGCCACCAACAGCGAGCGAGCTACCAGTGAAGAACTCGGGCGTGTACAGGAAGCGCTCAAAGCACTGGAAGCTGAAGCCGCACAGAACGCAGCACGTCATCGTGAAGAGTTGACGTTGATGAATGACGAGGTCCAGCGGCAGCAACAAACCGCCGTTGAGATGTGTGGAAACTACGAGAAAACGCTACTCGACGTACGCACGGAGCTCCAGAACACTTGCTCTCATTATGAGGAGGAGCATCAAGTGCAAAGCGACGAGTGTCGTGCCGAACTTGCCCAGCTTCGACAGTCTCATAAGGCTCAACTGAAAGATCTGGAGGCGCGGCACAGCGCGGATCGCAACGAGCTGCTTGAGAAATTGCAGGAGTTGGAGCGAGCCAAGCAAGAGCTTGGTCAGCATCTCTGGAACGCAACTAAAGAACTGGAGAAAGCGTCTCAGAGTCGAGAGCAGCAGCTTCGGACTCAAGCTCAGGAAGCCCAGCAGGAAATGGCACGAGTGCAAGAAGCTGCGGCTGCACGGGAACGCGAGCTGCAGCTGTACGCGGAGACGCAACGCCATCAACTCCACGATGAGCTCAAGAAGCAACTGGAAGCTGCGAGAACTAGTGCTGACGAAGAGCGGGCTCAGAAAGAGGAGCTCAACGCACTTATGCTCACTGAAGTCGCCAAGTTCCAGACGCAAGCAGAGCAAATGAGCCAGCAGCACACAGCAGCGCTGGCTGAGCGAGACAGCCGAGCGCAAGAGGAGCGTTTACAAGCGTTGGAGCTGCGCGAAAAGGCTGAGCGCGTTGTGCGTGAAGCTCAAGACGAGCTGCGTGAGCTCCAGAGAGAACTACAGAGCATGAAGGCGGAAAAGGCTCGGCTAGAAGCACAGGGATCCGAGGAGAACGGTACACTGCAAGAGCTGAACGAGCAGCTACGAGAGACGGCAGGCCAACTGGAGGATGCAAACGCTCAGCTTCAGCAGCTCGCACGTCGAGGCCAAACGGCTGAGCGCCTGACTCGACAGTGTCTCGATCTCATTGCGCAGACCGCATCGCTTGGCCCCAGCTCCAACTCGGACGATGAAGCTAGCGATTCTGATGATAATGAGGATCCGCTGGCTCAATTGCCGTCTGTAGTACGAGCGCTCAAGCAGCTCACGAAAGCCTCGGGTGCTCTGGAGCCGCTTCAGTTAAAGGTACTTCGTTTGCAGCAGGAGAGGGACAGCGATCGTGAAAAGCTTCGAGCTCGAGAGCAAGAACTGCAAGGACAAGTGCAGAATACGCTGCAAGAACTGGAAGCCGCTCGGCAGGATGCGAAGACGCTCGCGGAGGAACTCGCGCAACTTTCTCAAGCCGCTGGCGGTCAAGAAGCGCAACTTACTCTCTCAAACGAGCAACTTTGCCAACAGGTTCGAGAGCTCGAACATCTCCGTTCGGCGAGCGCGTCGCAGCTTTTGCAGCTCCAGAAAGTGCTGGACGCTCAGCGAGCTCGAAGCACCACGCTTGAGACCGAGAAGCGCGACTTGCTGGCGGAAGCTGAGCAGCTTAATGGCAGTCTGGAGGCGCAGTACCGAGCGGTGAACGACAAGCAGCTCGAGCTGGAGCAGCTGCGTGGATCGTACCGAGATCTCCAGCTTACACACAGCGATCTGCAAGAAACCCACGTAGACTTGGAGGAAAGTGCGCGGCGGACGAATGAACACCTCGCGACGCAACTTGAAAGCGCACAACAGGAAGCGCAGGCGAAAGAACGAGAGCTCGAGGAGCTTCGAGGCGAACTGGAGCGAACCACGCAGGTTTTGACGGACGAGCGAGACGCCCTGGCACGCGCACGAGATGCAGAGCGGACGCAGCAAGCGCTCAGCGAGCATGAGTTGTCCCGCGCTCTAGAGGACAAGACCCGCCGCTTGGAGGAGATGCTGGCCATGCTCACGCAGTTACAGGACAAGGTGGGGCATCTGGAGCAAGTCCGTGCTCAGGATGCGGCGCTTGCACGTCAGCAGCGCGATGCGCTCTGTCATCAGCTTTCTGAGGCGCAACAGGCCCACGAACGCGCGGAGACTGCGCTGACCGCTGCCGTTCAAACGCAGCAGGACGCGCAAGCACAAGCTCGGTATGAAGTGGAGCAGCTTCGAGCAACTTTGACTCCTCAGTTCGCTGAGCTGGAAGCGCAAAAGGAAGCGCAAGCGACGGAACTGCGTCGGCTTGAAGCGGAGCTTGAGCGAGCCACACGAACCAAACAGTCTCTGCAACTGGAACTCCAGCGAGCGGTCGATGACACGCAAGACGCCCTTCGTGCCGTGGAAGTCGCTCGTCGAGACGCCAGAGCGCAAGCTCAGCAGCTGGATGAGGAGCATGAGAAGCTTCGGCAAGAGCTGGAAGCTGCTCGCACAGAGACGCAGGAGAGTGCCGCTCTCTCCGAAGAACTGCAAAGCAAGGTCACCACGATTCAAAACGCAGCGAACGCGACGATCGACGACCTCGTGAGCGAGTTGCAGAGCGCTCAGGACGCTCTTGAGCTCGAACGCGCGCGTGCGAAGAAGGAGAAGGACGGAGGAGGAACGCGACAGCAGCTACGAGAGCTAGAAGATCAGCTTCGTACGCGAGATACGCAGCTTCGTGAAGCTCGCGACGAAGCTGCTCGAACCCAAGAGCATCTTGAGGAGCGTTTGAGCGAGCTGGAATTGCGCCTTCAACGCGTCGCCAACAGCCTGGAGGGCAAGAAGCAGGAGTGCGAGGCAAAGGCACGCGAGATGGAGGCGCTAGCACGACGAGTTAATGAGGCGGAGCGTAAACTGGCGCCGCTTGTAGCCTCTCGCGACGCTCTTCACGCGAAAGCGAACGAGCTGAAGACGACGCTGGATACCAAGGTGCGTGACGCGCAGGATAGCGAAGAGCGAGCGCGCGACGAGGTGCTTCGCGTCGCCCGCGAGCGCCGAGCGCTGGATGCTCAGCTCGCAGAGCTCCGCGGCGAAAACGAGGCTGCGCGGCAGCAGGTAACGCGCACACAGCACGAAATGCAGGCGATGAAGCAGACGCTGGAGCGCTCAAAAGGCGAGCTAAGTCGCTCGGGTGCCGAGCTCCGCGCAGCGCAGCAGCGGCTGGAGAGCGTCCAGCAGGCCGCCAACCAGACCATCAACGACGCAACGTCGCGAATGCAGGCAGCGCAACAACAAGGCGAGCGCGCAGCCGCTCGGTTGAAGCAGGAGTTGGATCTCGAGAGGGAACGACGGCGTGAGGCTGAAGTCCAGCGAGCGGAGCTGCAGCGCGCGTTGCGGCAGCAGCAGATCCAGTCTCCAGCAGTGACGACCGGCTCGAGGAGCGATAATAGCGGCAACCAAACCTCCTCCAACGTCAGTCCGGAGCTAGCAGAGAGGCCTTCTTCTAGCCAGCGCACAGCGGAGTACCGCAAGTTCTACGCGAACGCGCCGCTCACTTCAGCCGAGCTCTCGAATTTGCCCATGGCGGTCATCAAAGCTCAGCTGGGACTGGAGTTCAGTCAGAGCAACACTTCTGCTGTCGTTGCCAAGGCGAGCAATAGCGTGAGCAAGGCCAAGATCCAGCACCAGCACAAGGAGCGCTACGCAGTCAGCAAGGACAACCACAACGAGGACGAAGAGGACGCCATCCCGCTTCTCCCACTGGAAAGGCTTCCATCGTAAGTATCTTACTCGATACGTCGATGTGCTGCGGTAGACTCACTCCTATTGCTGTGTAGCAGTTCCCCAGAGGCAGACGGCCGCGATAGTTCGCCCAGCAGCCCGGTTCCCAGCGGAGGACGGTCGTCTCAATTGCTCAGTTCTCGCAGTACCTCATGGTCGGCGCGATCAAGTGGCCTCTCGTTGTCCAGGAACAACGCGGCCTCCCCCAGCGCCAGCACGAGCAGCAGTCCGTCGACCCGAAAGAACGCGATCCCAAGTGCCGGCACCAAGAAGAAGAAATCAAAGCAGTCGCGGCCTGTTGGCCTTCCTGCTGCTTCTGGAGCGCCCTACGGCGCCGTATCCACGAGTCTATCGCCTACAAAACGTCAGAAACCTAAAGCTTGCGGCAAACTCCTGCCGCGCATCAGTCTGCAGTGAGCATATAACTGTAAGAAATGAACACTTTCCCTGGGGTTTCTTACGTCGCGACTGGCAGACTCAAGGCCGACTCCGTGGACGTCGGGAAGTGGTAAATGTACACAGGAAATACTACTTCGGCCGGGTCCACCGTATGAGCTCCTTCTTGCTTGACCTCTTGATCATTTGCTGCTTCCCTCGCCGGTACGAGGTGCTTCTCTCGCGGCGTCAGATTCGGGATCCGATACAGGTACGTGATGACACGACAGTCCTTCAGCTTTTCCAGCTTGGGCCGCATCAGCCTGCACACAAAGAGACACAAGGAAACACGTGTGCTCGTTAGTCACCATCAGCCGGAGATCCGTGGCTTGAGCTCGACCAGCTGATGCCATTGACGTACGACAACCCGCGGCTGATGAGGAACAGGAAGATGACGGTGGCGTCCGCCGGGATGGCGAACTCCAGCGCGTTGGCCTCGTGCACCGTGACGAGGTGGCCCACGCCGCCTCGCTGGGCGGCGGAACGCGCCTGCCGCGCCCGCTTGGGGTCGATCTCGACGCCCACTGCGCGCACGCCGAAGCTCTGAGCGGCCTCGACCAGCAGTCGGCCGTCCCCGCAGCCGAGGTCGTAGACCACGTCGTCGGCCGTGACGTGCGCGAACTCCAACGCGCGGCGGAAGGCGCTGAGCGGCGTCGAGTAGAGCGTCTTCCGCGGCGCCAGCATGGCTCGAGGGGGCGAGCAACTTTTGACGGTCTCAAATGTTGCTCCACCAAGGACCGGAAAATGTGACGAGGCTGAATGTCACTTCGAGTTGGCAGCCACTTGAAGGGCAACATCTAACATTTACTTTAATGGCAACGGGAAGAAGGGTGAAGAGAGGCAAATGTGCGGTGTGAACGTGGCTTTTGATTGATTTTGGTAATGACCGGCTCGGCCGATTGGCGACGGAGGCGGTCACGGAGAATAGATACGAAGGCGGACGTCTCCAGCAGCTTCTGGCGACGGACTGCGGGGCCCCAAGCTGCTGTGGTTGCGCTTGTCGGCTGAATGGCTTGCGGCCTTGGGGCTGCGCACACATAGGCTAATATACACGTGGAGGCTGGGCCGGAGCTGGAGGCCTCGAGCGCAGTGGGTCTACCGCGCACCCTTCCAGGCCAGCGCCACGTGCTGGTGCAGCTGCTCTTCTCGCTCATGCTCGTGCTCGGTGGCGCTGCTGGTCTTGCTGTCGGCGTGCGTCGCCGCGTAGCGTGCGTAGCTGGTGATGCCGGCGGACGTGAGCACCAGCGGGACGACGGCCAGCGTGCCCGCGCGGTTCTTGGAGTTCTTGCCTACGGCAGCGACGATGGAGGAAAGCGGCATGGCGGACGAGTGTGAGAGATGGAGTGTCTTGTTCCGACGGGTGCGAGGCTTGGCGGAGGCTTGGGAATGTGAGTGACGTAGGGTCTGGCTCCGTGCTGGTGCGAATCCTTGCTGCCCAATCAAGTCCAAGTGCACCATAGACGAGGCATTATTTATAGAATTGCCTAACTTGTCGCGAGTTAGACCTAATTCGTCGCTGACGACAGACGGGGTTGGGTTACACAACAGCTTCACTGAAACGCAGGTTATTTCCAGCGTACTTATGCGATGCGCAACGGTAAATGTATATTTTGACGTGGCCCACACCAAGATTGGGCTTTCGGTGCGCGCCAAAACTGAAGCCACAAAAGCGCAAGCAAATCCTGGAAGCGGCGGTTGGAAGATGCATGGCTACCCTCGGGCTGGAACGCGGGGCCCTGCTTCGCTTCACATGGCAGCACTGCAGTGCTGACACAACATGGATATCCCTTTTCGCTGTGCGTGACATCGCCTTGTCTGCAATATCGGTGCTCGATGGCTTTTGGTGCGTGCTCAGTCTGCTGTTCGTCAGCGGCAGTCACTTCGCTTCGGCTTCCGCGTCAACTTTGCTAGCGGCAGAAGGAGCAGCAACCACGAATTTAGGTCCACCCCTCGTTGGTCCCCGTCCGTACTGCATACAACCTACAGCCTCGCCGATCGACAGGAAGCCGGTGGTGCGTTGTGGACGCTGCCTGGCCGAGCTTCGAGTGACGAACATTATGCGTGCCTATCTTTCGGTTTGGAGGGCGGATGGACTGGGCTGTTTGCCTCTGCGATTGCTGCGAATGTGGTTGCAGCAGCGTTCGCTTCCCATCCGGTGAGACCATCACCGAACTGAAAGCACCATTCATCCATGACGAGAGCCGCCGCGGCGCTACGTTGCCACGACAAAGGAGCCCGCCAACTGTCCAGGGCGATCAGCCAGCTCCATCGCCGTTCTCGTGACCACCGAGTGCCTAATGCTATCATCACTGAGAGAGCACCGCAGCGAGGAATATCCTCGAGACTTGCCCGGTCTTCGCTCGAACGCGGACAAGTGGTGAAATGCAGGAAAATCGAACTCTCGGTGCCCGAGCGGGAGAGAGCCCAATAAAGGCCTCACCTCACCTCAGTGCGCGGCCGCGAGTGTCGATACGATGGCTAACGCGTGTGACTTACCCGCCGCTTAACGAATAAGACGGCAACTTCAACGCCTTCAACCGGCTGGACATTTGATTTCCCTGCCATCACCGTCATGCCGTCACCGCCATGCCATCATTGTGAATAGGCAGACAAGCGCGCCCCTCGTGCGGCAAACGCCTTCCTGCTGCGATGCGATGGATGCTATTAGTCAGAAGCGGTGGAGCCATATTTCGCGGCAGACGAGCACATGGCTGCGGCTGTCTCGCGGTACTACGTTCGGCACCGAAAGTAGCATCGCAAGTGTCGATCGAGTGGACACCGGCGACGACAACCCAGGTGCACGAAGCTCCTTGCGCGCATTATGTTGGGCCTGGCCGTCGTCGCCACCTACTTCGTGCGCTCGCCGCTCGCTGCAAGCGAAGGCGGCGCTTTCTTCTGGAGAAAAGTGGATCGCAGAGCCGAGCACAAACTGAACGTTTGCATGCGACGACTGTTCTCCACAACATGAATCAATAAAGCGAGGGTGTTCGTATCTGACCCTTACAAGCGCAAGCTTAACCTGATTATGATTCAAGAGAATGGCCTCTTCAACCGAGGGTTTCTACACTTTAGCGTGCGCCACACCAAGCTCTCTTGCATCTTATTCGGCCCGTTTTTGTATTTTATTTGTCGCTACAGCGACAATAAAAACACATTACGGTACGGCGTATCTTCTACGCCCCATGCCCAGACCCGGGCTCGCACGCCACCACCGCCCGCTAACTTCCGATCCCGCACCCGAGCTCAGCAGTCAACTGCGGCAGACAGCCCACGCAGAGACACACAGAGCCGATCCTCGCCAACTATTAGTCCCACCCGCACGGCCGGAGTCACCGCGGCCGCCTCCGCGCCAGCCAAGAAAACAGCCAGCGGGGCAGCCCCAGCGACACCGAGAGCGCAGCGCCGAGAAGCCGAGTCGCGCGCCCCTCCCCCCCTCTCCCTGTGAACGCACGCCTCGAGCGGGAGCGCCGCGCCGATGAATGAGCTCACGCCCAGCCATCCCGCGCCGCCGGCGCCGCAGTCGCGCGGCCTGGCCACGCCCTACGCTTCCTTCGCGGCCATGAACAACGCCAACGTCGTCAACCTCGCCGCTAAAAGGTTTGTGGCTCGCTCGTTCACCCTCCACTTTTGCGATTGCCTTTGAAGTTGAAGCGACAAGGCGGGCGCCAGCCCCCAGCCCCTTCCCCTCGCTCTGATGAGGAAAGGAACGCTCTTCCTTTTCGTCTACAAGTCCGTCTGGGTTGGGGTGGCAGCTTTCCCCTGCCCCCAGGTCGCCCCCCGTCCCGCACCGGCAACATTGCCATACGACCAGCGAGATGGACGAGGGGAAACCGGAGCGAGTGGGGAGCGTCCGCCTCAAGCAGACACTTCTTTGCAATGACTGGTTGACCAACCTGTTATTTCTTTTCTTGCAGCTTCCAGGGGGTTCCTCGAGGCAGCGTCAATCTTGGCCCAGCCAAGTACCAGTCGCATCCGCAGCAACAGCAACTGCAGCAGGTGAACAATTACCATGCTGGACCGTACGCGCCTGCGAATTACTCGCAGCTCAAGAGCTCCGCGGACAGCCGAGCAGTGACTGGCAACGCTGGCAAGTTCGATTATGCAGACTACTCGCCACATCCGACGCAGCAGCAGCAACAGCAGTCGTACGCAGCGCCATACGGCTACCCATCCTATGCGCAGAACTACGGCTCAACCAGCACAGGAGAATATCAACAGCAACAGCAGCAATACCATGGAGGCTACGCTCAAGTCGGCGAGACGAATCCCTTGGGCATGCTTGTGAGTTCAGCGACGAACCCACAGGCCCCTGCGGACGCCATGCCGCATGAACCTGTAAATATCGGGCTCAAGGACACGGTAGAGCGCAAGTACCGGCAGTCGTACGGCGTGGTGTCCACCGATTCGTTCCTGAGCTCCAGCGGCGGCTACGTGCACGGCATCGAGCGTCCTGGCAACGTGGTGCAGATCAAAGCGCCCCCGAGCAGCTCGCAGTCCATGTACCAACGCTCCAACATGTACGCGGGCGGCGCGACGTACTATTCGCAGCAGCAGCGCACACAGGAGCCGACGCAACAGCACAACCCGCTCGATCTGGGGCCTCCAAGCGCAGCGATGGGAGCTAGCTTCGACGCTAGCGGTAATGGAGCTTCTTCCAGTATGGGGCGCGCTGGGATGTTTAGTGCGGGGCCGCGCATGCCGCAGTTTAGCTCAGGAGCTTCCTTGACGACGCGGCTCAAGGACGGCGGCGTGGACATCTCGACGGGAGCCTCGTCGAGCGGAGGAGGTCACTTGCCGTTTATGCAGCAGCAGCCAAAGTCGCTGGACGTGACGCACTCGACGTCGCTGTACTCAGATGTTGCCCGCTCCACGACGTCCATGGCGATGGTGAGTTTGTCCTCAGATGGACCGGCGTCGGTCAATGCAAACGCGTTGTATCCGCCCCACGCAGCGCCGTCTCCAGCGCAACTTAACGCAGGCGAAGACGCGTGCAGTTTGTGCAGCGGCACGCATAGCGACCGGATCGCGAGCCACTGTGGCCACCGCTTCCACGCGCAGTGCCTTCACACGTGGGGAGGCACGACGACGTGCCCCATTTGCACGCAGGTACGAGGTTTTCTCTTCATTTGTGGCACTTATTGGGCAGGTTTTTGTATTCACGGAACGTCTTCTTTGCTTTGCAGTCCTCCAATACGATCACGAGCCTTCCACAGCCGACTGCAGTCAGCTATGGCTTGAGAGCTGATAGTGTCGCGGTTTCTGCGATGTCGACAGAGCAAGGAGACTCGTCCTTGAATGGAAACGAAATGGCCGGGAGCAATTCCGTGGCCATTTCGTCGAATTCGATGGCGCTCAACAACTTGCAGGTGAATGGCAACGTATCAGGTGTCCGTCCGCCTCCGATCGACACGCGCATTGGGGATTCTCGCGTGGAAGCGGCGACTCTGAGCGGTGGCAAACGCAGTTCGACGTCCACTCGCTCGGGCTCCAGTAGCAGTGGACGCGCCCGCAAGAACAAGAAGCTGAAGGAATGCTCGGTGCCAGGCTGCGACCGCACGGTCCGCTCACGGGGGCTGTGCAAGGGCCATGGAGGCGGTCGTCGCTGCGGGTACGCAGGCTGCGGGCTGAGCGATCAAGGTGGAGGCTTCTGCATCAGTCACGGCGGAGGCAAACGCTGCCAGCACGAGGGATGCGATAACTCGGCCCAGTCGCGTGGGCTGTGTAAGCTGCATGGAGGTGGGAGCCGCTGCCAGGTGCCGAACTGCACGAAGAGCTCACAAGGTCGTGGGCTGTGCCGCGCACACGGCGGTGGGCGACGTTGCATGGTCGAAGGCTGCAATAAGACCGATCGCCGTGCCGGCTACTGCGTGACGCACGGCGCTGACAAGAAGTGCATCATCCCCGAGTGCTCCAAGACTGGGCGCATCGACAATATGTGCACCAAGCACTACTTCGAGCGCCACCCGGCCCAGCCGCCTGGAACTGTGAGCACGACGCCTCCGCCTGTCATCACTGTCAACGCCAACACTAGCGCGGCCAGAGCTCGAGCGGAGAGGAAGCAAGCGGTCGAACAGCAGGCCGCCAACTACTCCGGATCGTCTTCCGTGATGCTTACTGGATCCATTCCGACACCGTACGATGGACGGGTGGGCGGTCCGGTGCCCAAGTCGGAGCCATTTTAGCTGTCCTTCCTCGTCCGGGTTGCTTGTGGTTACTGCTGTTGCGAGCTTTGCGCGCAAGTGTAAATAATTTGCTGCGCGGCTGGGCTGGATACGGCAGGGGGAGCGAGCGCGAAGAGATGGATGGACATTGTTGGGCGGACCGAGGAATGTATTTGTACCGAGGCGAAAACGTGGAATTGAGGATGGAGACTCGAGCGATAAGGAAATCGGCTGCTCGGCGACCAAAGATGAATGGGCGACCGAGAGAGAAGTGAAGAAAAGTGAATCACGATGAAGTTTGAAGTGATCAAGATTTGAAGAAGATTGAAGAAGATGAAGACAAAATGGACCAAAGTCCACGGCCGGACGAAATGAAGAAGGGCCGACAAGTGAAATTGCCAACTGCGCAAATTGCACCCGCGGAAATTGAAAATGAAAATTACAACTTTTGAAGCAACCACGGAGAGCGAAATGCGAAAAATGCAGTAAAAGAAAAACAAGAAAATTGAAAAGGACCCCCCAGGGCAGGCAGCTCCGCCAGCAAGCGAGGGGACTCTTTTCGCGGTGCGAGGATAAACTCAAGCTGCGGAGAGGAAGGCGAGCCGAGCGAGCGGCGAGCTGCCCATTGCATATAGGAAAACTCAAGTGACGTAGTAAAGTGAGCGTTCCTCCTCAGGAATTAAAATTGGGGAGGAGAACGTTGAAGAAATAACGAAGCTCACATTTGAATGTTCAAATTTCTGCTTCTCTGTTTCGCCTGATAATTAGGCTGATTGGGTCTGCACCGCCAAGAGCTCTCGCTGCAGTTCTTGCTGCTTTTTGAGTGACGCTGCTCGCTTGTCTATCACGGATCCAACCAGACTTTTGAGCTCCTTGGCTCGGTCCACCTTGGCGAGTGCTCGAGCCACCCGACGTTGTTCTTTGTCCGCTTGGACAACGCCAATCCGTTCTAGCAGAACGCGCCTGCTTTCAGCTAATTGATCTTCAGATAGAAGTACTTCGTCACGCGTACTAACTTCTTGTAGGTATGAGCCACCACCTTCCTCTGAACTCGCGACCTTCGACTTCGCCGCTTGAACCCACTCGAAGCGGCTTTTGACCTTCACAATCTGCTCGTCCGTCATGCTGTCCTGCTTCATTCTGGTCTCGGCTTCATCCACTTTACCCAGGTACAGCAGGCGTGACACCGCTCCGTTCGTGTTGCGATCAACGGCCTTTTCCGCCCACGACGCTCGAATCGCTTCAAACTGGAGCTCTTTGGTGTTGTCTTCCTGTAGTTTTACCTCCTCTGAGCTCCAGCAATTAAGACGCCATGTGATGCCACTAGGGGCAAGGAAAGAGCGAGCTGTGCCCGGCAGAAGGAGGTTAGTATCTCTCTGAGCCGGGGCTTCCAAAAGAGCATTCTCGTCCACCGTTGTTGAGGCTTCTTTCGGTGGCGTGCGGTTGGAGTTACTTCGGAATGGACGTAGCGACTGCAGATCGTCCGGAACTACACAGGAACTTCTGTCGATGCTGCCTTGAATAATGTATCCGCGTTTCTCCTCCGCAGTAACAAGACACGGGAGTTGGAGCAAGCGAACTTGGCCCTTGGAGCTAACTCCACCGATCTGTGGATTCTGATCAGTTCCAAGATCAAACACCTCCAACTTGGCCGCTAGATCAGTTACCAACGTTCCTTCCCTCAAGAGCTCGAGCTGAAAACTTGACCAAATGGAGGCTTTGGGCGCCATGACCACGTCTCGAAAGCACAGCAAGGGCTTGTTGGGCTCGTACGTTCCTTCAAATCGAGTCATTTTCATCTGGTGCGTCGTCGACTTGGTCAGTTCCCAGTCGCTAGCCAGCGTGAGCTTCCATTTGCCCTCGCGGACATGGAAGTTTCCAGGACAGCAGTCGACGATTAACGTGTAAGCCACGGCCCCGGCGTTCGTACCAGGAAGCGTGACCTTGGTGCAGAGTGTGCTGACCTTCTTGACTTGGCCTGTGGCGTCATTCACGATCGATATATGCGTGAAACTGGCGAGTAATTCCTCGGATAAATGGAGATCAACGCGCAGTTCAGGCGATGAGAGAGATCCGTCTCCAGTCGGTGGCACAAACTCGAAACTTTGCTTGAACAAAACGTTCCAAGTCTCCGGCAACATGACTGGATAGGTGCCGTCGCACTCTTTGACATGAAGACTATTGAGGCCACGCCAGTACGTTGGAGCGTCTTGGAAGTCGATCTTGTGGTCCGATTCCACCAGCATACTGTAGCCATACCGAAGTGTCTTCTGCGGGTAAACCCGATACACGACATTGCCTGACTCCACTGGAGGAACGCTGAAGTATCTTGAGAACAGCGAGTTGAGCGCCACAAGCGCTGGAAGTGACGTGTTTTTCCTTTCCAGCTCTTCAATCAGGATCACACAGCCGTTCAGATCGACGCCAAGGTGCGTCGCCATCAGCTCCGACGCCTGGCGAAGATTATCTGAGCCTTGATCGGGTTCCTCTGGTGGATGAACAGGCGTCAGCGTTGCTACCAGATTCACAGGAACTTGGGCAATGCGCGGCGTATCGCTCGAGCTGTCCCCAGCGGACTGTTCTGTTGTTGATTCGGGCATCGACACGACCAGAAATTGCACACGTGGGGGCTCAAACGGCACGAGAACTGCACGACTAGCGTCACCCTCGAGAGGATTTGGGCCCCACCCACGTACGAGTGTGTCGGAAGAACGAGCAACTGGGTGGACCAGCAGGAAAACCAGCTCGTTGACGCCATTCGCTTCTTCCGAAATCGCTGCCGGACAACCCTGTCGGACCACCTTGAACGTCGTATTTCCTGTATCGCCCACGATGTCCGTCACCAACACGACTTCGCCGAACACCATGTCGGCGACGCGCGTGCTGCCAGCGCAGCAAATAACAGCGCGAGGCTGAAACGCTGTTAGCTTCAAGTAAGATAAAACGCAGTAGAAATCGATTTACTCGTGTACCTTTGGCGCGCCAGTAGACACAGCTGTGTCGGTGATCTCAGCCGGATCCAGGGCCGCTTCGGCCGTGCCGTCAGCCACAGCCTCCCTTTCCAGAACAGCGTCGCTAGTTTCTTCAACGTTCTCGGTTTGCAGCGCACTTGGCACGTACTTTCAATTCAAAGTAACAGTTAGTAAAGGGATGAACCTGTACCTGTTGTAACTCTCTCTCGCTCACCTGGAGTAGCTGGTGGAAGTCATTTTCACTTAGATTTTGACTCGACTGCGGTTCCCAGCGAGAAACCTTCCAACTCGTGAGTGACAGCAGGATCTGCGCCATATTCTGGCACATGCCATCGGTACTACGTTGACGCAGCACCTCCGCTTCAGGTCGACTTGGGTGCATCCAGTGCATTGCTTTATACAGCGCCTTCACCAGCAGAGACGGCCAAATCTCACTTTCCGCCGAGCTCGCCACGTAGACGACGTTGCCATCCGCATCCACTGGGAGCTTATCATCGACATCGATCCGACGCCAGCGGCCAAAGACAAAGAGCTTGACGCTGTACTTCCCTCCAGGGTTGTAAACGGGATGCCCCGCACTGTCTTGAGGGTAAATGGCTTGCCATAGAAACGGCACGGGGCCATCCTTTTCGCTCTCGTCTCGTGGGTTGTAGAGCTGCTCCACTATCCGGAACAATGACGCCATGTCAGCGTGGACAACTTCACCGTGAGGGATTTCAGGCTTGAACACTGCGTTTGGAGCAATGTCCACTCTTGGAGGGGGCATCACGCCCCACGGAGACGTCGCGTTGCTCACGTCCATTCCGGAAGTTACTGCATCGTCCTCTTCTTCTCCGTCGTCCACCAAGTCGTCCGCGTCAAAGTCCACTTCTGCGAGAAGATCTCGAGGGCGCTCGTTGACGATGTACGCGATGGCGTCTTCGAAGCCCATATAAACTCTTTCTCGGTGTTGCTGCGCCCTTTCGATGCACTCCTCTTCTCTGGTCCAAGCCTGACGCGCCTCGGCTTGTTCCGCGCTCCATCGCCGTTGAAAATCGCGTGGGATCAGCCACGCTTGGTCATGATGATCAGATGCAGCAGCGGCTGCAGGCAATACAGCAGAGCCGGCGGTCGCTGCGCCAGCCTTTTCACTTCTCAAGAACCCGTACTCTTTCTCTCGCGACTTCGGAAGGAACACCTTCAACAAACAATGTACGGTACAAGACCTCGTCAGCATAGTAACAACAAATGCAAGCCCGGCTCTGATGCTCTGCGTACATGAGCGTGTTTAGGAGCAGCGAGTTTCTTGGGCGGCTCCGGCTCGCCTTTCTTGGCAGGAGCAGGCGCCTTCTTGGCCCCTTTCGGCTCGGGCGTCGGGGGCGGTGGCGTAGCGGGGACGACGGGCGCATCGACGATAACAGGCAAGAACTGGCTAGGTCTCTTCCACGTGATCTCGTCTTTCTTGTCAAGCACCTCGAGCGGGAGTAGCAGCTTGTCCGTCGTCAAAGAATCGTCGAACGGCTCGTCCGCAGTCCCCCAATGCTCCGGAGCTGTCATAAAAGCACAACCAGGAAGATCATTAAAGCGTTAAATATCCTCTTCAACCTTCTAATTGTCTTTGACAGCTCTGAGCTGGACGTACGCAGAACTGCGGGGTCCGTCCATTCCGGAAACACCTCGGTAGGGACTTCACCCGGTGTCCACAAGGACGGAATCGAGTCAGACGGCGGTGGAGCGGGCACCGCCACTGACTGACGGTAGATTCGAGCACTTGGCGGTGGATTGAGCGTCGATCCCTGCGGCGCCAGCTTGGACGGCTGCTTCTTGGGGGGCATAGCGGCAGGATACTGAAGGCTCAAAAGGTCGCGTACTTGTTGAAGTGCCTGGTACGTCACTATCGCGGGGAGTGACGGTCTTCAAAATGTCGCGAACTGTCAAACTCAGACAAGAAGACGAGAGTCTCGAGCAGTTAAATGGAGAGCAGGTCCGTTGGTGCCACCCGCTCCAGTTTTTCACTATGCGCAACAGAGCCCTCTCTAGTTCTTTTGGGGCTTTAAGGCTGACAGTCGCTGGCGTACAGGGCGTTCGAGCACAAGACGGTGGCGGGCGGGAAGGACATTCAGGTGGCCTGCCCAACATGGTAAGGTATTGCGTTATTTTTTATATTGAGAACTGGCAACTGGCTGGATGATTTGTTTAATGTTTTTCTGACGACTGAATGTGGTTTGTGTTGACAGCACGTTCCTGAATGCCACCGACGCCACTTCCTGCGGAATGTGCGGGTGCGTAGGACGAGCTGGTTGAGTTATCTGCCTTGAACTTGCTGGTAATTATTTATTTATTGTGAACGTCAGGGCGGAGATGAAGCCTCCGACGCATGATGTGCAGGCGGACGGGAGCTGGAAGTGTGGTGGATGGTGAGGAGGCTGTTCGCTTTTGATATATTATATTCTTGGTGAATTGCTAATAATTTTGTGATGGAATTTCGTTGAAATTAGTGGCACGGAGAACCGACGAGCAGTGAAGGAGTGCTCGCAGTGCCGTCTCCCCTTCTACTCGCTGGTGACTACGGCAGCGCCGGCTCAAATCTTCTGCTCGCGATGCGGCTTTCTGAACGACGGAGGCAACTTGACCTGCGTTCAGTGTGACTACACTATCCGCTCCACGCTCGATAAAATCAGTACCAACCTGCGCGATAGCACCAACTTCCTCGCGCGAGATATGGGCGTGAACATCCACGTCAAGTGTCCTGGGTGTCTGGTGGTGTGCTACGTGCCGCCAGCCACCGCGTGTCTGCGCTGTGGCGCTTGTCACACGTACTTTGCGTCGCCTTCGGTCGGAGAAGTGACGAATTTCCACATGACGCGTCTTGCGTCGTCCATCTCGAGCTCATTCATGGGATTCTTCGGAGGGAAGCGGGAGGACAATGAGGCTACCCGTCGACAAGAAGAAGCTCGCGAAGCGCCTGTCGGCCGCCTGATTGCTGCAGGCAAAGATGTCGTTAATTCGCCTCGCCACTCGTCAACTATCAGTGAAGCTAGCGAACTCTCTACGAGTCTCCAGCAGCTTGACGATAGCGAAGTGTCTGGCGACGAATCGGAGGAGAAGCCTTGCGTTTCTCAAGTCCAGGAGCCTGTTACCGAGTCGAAGGTTCACGAGAAAACTTCAGACGAGAGCGAAAAGAAGACACAGGAACGCGCGAGTGAAGTCCTGCAGAGCGAGTCTTCAGTTCACAGCCAAAAGGAGGTTCCTTTCTCGTCGGATGAGCTCTCATCGAGCTCTGGAAGCGCTGGAAACGATCAGCCTATGCTTGCTCGGGCCATGCCGCTCCGTGCAGCTCTTCCCCCACCACGACAAGAGCTCGTGGAAGTGGAGGGGGACATCGTGGAGCTATAGCATTCTACAGTTGTAATGGGGCTATTGATGTGAGGTTTAATGCTGAACTGCACCAAGAACGAAAGGAAATATATGAATTTTGATTAGGATCTCGATCGAAGGCAAGTTACCTCAGCAGGATCCTAAGGTTTCCCAGCGTCGTCTCGTTCCAACCTACTACCAGAAGGAGTATTGCAGTAGCGGGGCGAAGCTGCGGCGTAGCCTACAAGGGAAAGCTCAAGCTTTGGCTTTGTTGTTTGTGCTACACGTTGCGCTTCGCAGCGCTTTGCCGGCAATACAGATAATAATAATATTGTTAGGAAGGACGATGTGTGTGTGTGCAATGGGCCAAGTCACCATCGCCGGTCATCGTAGTGGGTGGTGTAGCGCTCCTCGGGCATCGAGTCCCACCGACTGCGACGGCCCTGACGCGGTGGCGGGGCCTGGTACTGCTCTCGTGGCGAGTAGTGGTCGTCGCGATAGGCCGGCTGATCGCGCTCCACTTCCGCGTACGCGTTGGGCAGCATCCCGCCTCGAGGAAGCGAGTAGCGAGCAGCCTCCTGCCACTGAACGTTCTGTGACTCCATACTGTGCGCGTGATGCAGCTTCGGTCGTTTGCTCAACGACGGCGACTCCACGCCATAGCGATCCGTCTGCTCGTAGCGGGGGTACTCGGTGTACCGGTCGTCACTGAAGCTGCGGTCAGGAGCAGCAGACGCGCTGTTGTGACGGCGCAGCGTGGGTGAAGAGCGTTGTGGCTCGTCGTATTGGTACGACGATCTGCGGTAGCCCAGGTGGCTGTTTCCGCTGTCGCTCCGTCCACGACTCGACGATGTCGGAGTAATGGGCCGATGCTGCTCCTCGGCCGCAGAGTAACCCGAGTACAGTGGATCCGCAGCGGATGCAGCCAGAGACGCTTGTCTCGCGCGGAATTCGGCGCGTTGCTCCTCCAGTTGCTTGAGCTCCATCGTCTCCGCCTCGCACGCCACGTCGTAGAGTCTCTCCAGCGCTCGTTCCTGCTGTTCGGCCTCATCCGCCGGCGTCGTACCCGGGAGGAACGAGAACAAGTCCCTAGTCTCCAGTCCACGTAGCTCACAGATCAGTGACTCCCGCTTCGAGGCTTGGTCCGTGAGATTCGTACGGTACTGCTCCACATGGCCGCGACTGTTGTCAAGGTCGAGATCGTACACCTGCTGGTCCATCTTGCTCCAGGCGATGCCCCCCGCCGATGGGAACGTCTCCTCTCCGACCACAACTACGTGGTCTTCCTCGTCCTGCTCTCCGCACGCGTGGTGGAAGACGCTGATGCTCGACTCCAACTGGAACATCCGATCGCTGAGCATATCGGCGCTGATGGTCGCGTTCACGAGGTCCTGAAGATGCGCGGCCAGCTGCGCAGTGGCCGCCGACTCGGCCACCTCCGGCATATCCTCCAGCACGTGCTCAACCGTCGTGTTGCTCGTCATCTCTCGCAGCAGCTTGCTCTTCTTCTCCTCCTCACCTCCGGTCTTTGGGGCTTCCTCTCTGCGTGGAAAACACACAATAACATCAGCACAACGCACTCTATGCAGTGGTACAGAATAGACAGCTCGTACATAGGTGGTTTGCCGGCGCAAACGTTCTCCAGCATGGCCAGCAGAGGTGGTGTTAAGACTCCGCGCTCCTTCCAGATGCCCACGATCTTGATGGCGCAGCGCTTGACCTTCTCCTCCCCGTCGGCCATGACGTACTGATACACATCTACCAGCGTCTCCTCGAAGGCTGCAGCGATATGCCGCCCGAACTTTCGCACGCCCACTTGCATCGCGTCGTTGGCCACGTACAGGTACACGATCTGGTGTTCGGCCTCTCCCTCGCGCAGCAGCTCGCGCCACACCTGAACCATCTCGGGAAGGCTCTGGCGGTGCGTCAACATCCACTGCGAGACCTTCTGGATGCTCTGCGTCGTCACCTTGGCCGCCCGCAGCAGCCGCTCCAGCTTCTCACGCGAGTACCCCATCGAGTCGGGATTTTTACGGATGGAAGGGCTGGTGGCATGGCACTCTTTACATGTTGTCACTAAAGTAGGGGAAAGACTATTGAACAGCATATATTCGCTTCATCAGATTTTGGTAAATGGACACATTGAAGTGGTATGAATATGCTGCCGGCAATGGTGCTCTGTGAGCTTAATCGGCGAGCCTCGTGCCTTCAACGTCCAGGGATTTCGCTTTCGAAACGACCTTGACGCCAGGAATAGGAGGAATGGGGGGCTGCGGGCGGTTGCGAGAGCCTTTTCCAGCGTCCGTTGGGCGCTAGTTGAGGTTTCGCCTCTTGCAAACGAGTCCAAGCCAAGCCAGCGCACTGGTAGCTTTCAGAGGGGGGACAGCGGCACCATGTTCATGAACGGATCGTCGTTCGACGATGACGCACCTTCGCGCGGGGGCTTGAGGGCCCGCAAGGGCGGGTCGCGCGACGACGACGTGTCGGATGTCGTCGAGGTGCTGACGCTGGAAGACCGCCCCAGCGGAAGCGGCGGAGTGTCGGCGCACCCGAACTCCCTCAAGGACGACGACGACTTGGAAGGAGAGGTGGGTGGCGCCGAGTATCTCTCGGGCGCGCGCTCCAACGTCATCCAGCAGCAGCGTGAACTGCAGAAGAAGAAGCTACAGGAGCGCATGGGAGGAGGTACAACGCGTTGGCTTCATCTCTGGCTCAATCCGTGTCTGACGGTCTGTTTGTGTTGCAGGTGTTGTGCGCACTACGCTCCCCAAACAGTACTCGGCTCCTCGAGCGATGGACGTGGACGAACGACCCTCGTAAGGCTGCTCAACGTAGCTCCTGTGTTCATCTACAAACCACTGACTTCCTCGTTTACTTGGCTCCTTGTAGCCGCTTTGGCCGAGACGACGACGAGCTGGATGAAGACGCGCCGGCAGGTCGGCCCCCGATGCGCCGCGCGGGGTCATCTCGTCAGAGTGTCAATAGCCGTGGCAGCTCGGGCGGCCAAGCGTACTCTCGCCGCAGTCGCGACGACGACGACGATGCCGATGATCGACGGCCAAGTCGTCCTGGAGGCTGGGACCGCGACCGAGACTATGACAGGGACCGAGACTACGACCGTGATCGCGGAGCCAGCCGTGACCGAGACCGCGAGCGCGAGCGTGAACGCGACCGAGGCGGACGTGGGGAACGTGGCTTCTCCCGCGACCAAGACCGTGACCGTGACCGAGAGCGCGGGCGTGGGCGTGATCGCGATCGCAGCGATAGCGACGACTCGGACCGCGATCGCTCTCGAACGCCCAAGGGCGCCCGCAGCGGATCTCGTCGAGGAAAAGACTACGACGATCCGCCGCCCAAGAGCACCAAGCGCGGGTCCGCCAACAGGTATACAGCACCTTTTGCCTTGAGTCCCTTGCAGTGTGCTCAAGCTAACAACTTCTCTGTCACTGACAGCGGGCGTGGTGGCCGTGACGACGACGACGATGACCGCCGTGGCGGTTCTGGCGGCCGAGGAGGATACTCGCGCAACGTAAGTCTCCGATAAAGTGTTTCGTCTCAAGTCGTGCAGTTAATGATCCTTTCTGGCACTGGTACAGGCAAGTGCACGCGGCCGCTCGCATTCCGGCTCGCGTTCCCGCTCAAGATCTCGTTCCCGCTCGCGATCGCCGTCCAGATCGGCGTCGGACGCTTCGTCCGACGACGATCGCAACCGCAACGCAGCCACTTCGAACGACCCCGCGGCGACTGGGCGAGACGGTGACAAAGGGCGCCCTGCTGCTGCCAACGTGCGGAAGCCGAAACTCGACATCACGGACATGCGCGCCTTCATCATGCGCCCGATTCCCAGAGCCTACGACGTCGTGGAGTGCTACATCGAGCGCAACAAGTCCGGCGCCAACAAGATGTTCCCCGAGTACTGTCTGTACATGAAGGAGGGCGACCGCTTCCTGCTCACGGCCAAGAAGCGCCCCAAGAATCGCACCAGCAACTACCTCGTCTCCTTACAGCGCGGAGATTTACTGCGACGCGGCAGCGACAACTACGTGGGCAAGCTACGCGCCAACTTCCTGGGCACCGAGTTCACCATCTACGACAACGGGTCGAGCCCGAAAGATGCCGACCAACAGACCATCACCAGCAACCCTGCCGGCATTCGCCAGGAGCTGGGCATTGCAATGTACGCGGCCAATGTGCTGGGCCACCGCGGGCCACGGAAAATGAAGGTTTGTGTGCCTCGAGTGCGTGACGACGGCACGCGTGTGGTCTGGAGGCCGCTGGGCAAGGAGGACGAGATGGTCAACAAGTGCAAAGAGCAAGACCACACCAACCTCACGTACCTCATCAACAAGCCGCCGCGCTGGAACGACCAGGTGTGCGCCTACGTGCTCAACTTCAACGGCCGCGTGACCATGGCCTCCGTCAAGAACTTCCAGCTCGTGACGCCCGAGGACCAAGAGACGGTCGTGCTGCAGTTCGGCCGCGTCGGCAAGGACCTCTTCACGATGGACTTCCGATGGCCGCTTTGCCCCCTCCAGGCCTTCGCCATCACCCTAAGCAGCTTCGACTCGAAGCTCGCTTGCGAGTAAGGCCAAGAAGAAGAAAAAAACGACTGCTTTCGATAGCACTAGCTTGAAGGCCGAACAGTCACATGAGGCTTCTCGATATTGCATATACTCACTTCATTCAAAAGATTATTTCCTCTACTTCGTGATCTGCATCGCAGTGGGTCGTTTTGCTTGCTAGAGTGAGCGAAAGCTCACAACTGCTCCTCATAGCGGCTATGGCGCCACCAACACGACCTAGCGGAGTAGAAGTGAGATATCAACGCGACACTACACGTAGACCAGCAAGCATCGCACAGACGCGTGCCGAGTCGGCACTGCCGACCCAGTTCTCCTCTCAAAGTATCAACAAGTTGTGCTGTCGCACGCATCGGTGGAGAGCAGGCACCACTTCGGTTATTAAACGACACGCGAAGCGAAGAGAACAGAGCTGTTGCAATCCGTGAAATGCAGTTTCGAGAAGCTTGCCATGCGACTTAACTTTTGAGAATGGCTTGAAGCTGACGTTTGCGTTTTGTGTATTCGCTGATGTCGACTACGATTCGTGACTAAGTCGCAGCTGAAAGAAGCGCTTCGAGACCTTGTACTTCGAAGTACACAGCAAGCAAGTGGGGAGTTTTGAGTGTGTTTGTAAGCTAACCGATCCGTGTTGCGCTGTAGATCACTGCCCTGTTTGGGATAAGCAATACACTGTCTACGTCCCAAGATTTTCGGTTTCGAGCATTATCGTCTGATGCGTTGGTTCAGGCATCCCAATGGCAGGGCTTCTCTCGCCTTGACTGAGCAGTTATGAGCGATAGGGCGTCTACACTGGTAGGCAAATAAAAATTGACTTCGTCACCACAATGTATTGTGTTGTCTGTATCCGCGCGGGATGCCAAAAAGTGAAGCTATACTATCGTACAATAGTCGGTTTGATGCCTTCGTTGCTGCCGCCTACGCCTTAGAATATTGATATCCCGAATGTCCCGTCGATGGGGTCGTCGATGGGGTCATGGCGTCATCTTCAATGTCGGCGTGGTTTCGACCAAGCTGCTCCCTGCGACGCAAGCAGCACGCGAAGATGCTGACCATGAGTGCGCCGAGGCACACGATCACGCTGCCGACACCCAGATACAGCGAGTAATCCTCCACGAGATCCAGGAACTCGGTGCGGCACTGCGTGTAAGGAGCCGTGCCAGTAGTGATGTTGGACGCGCTGCCTGTCGCGAGGAAGTCGCCGCACCACCACATCGTCTCGTTCGTCCGCGGGCACTTGTCGTTCGCCCAGTCGAAGACCGTCGTGTAGTTCTCAAACTGGCGGGCCGTGTCGCATCCGTCACAGAGGCCCTCCAGCTGGCTGTAGTCGTTGAGATACGAGTCGCACAGGGTGGTCACGCCGCCCGTCATGTTCTCAAACAGCGCCACGATGACCGTATCAAGCTCAGGGGCGAACATGGTCAGCGCCTCCGAGACGGACGCCTCGTTACAGACGTATTCACCTTGCGCGTAGCAGTAGACCTCGTCGAAGTCGGCCTTGACCGTCTCCTCGGTGCTATCGGCCGGGTACGTCTTGTCGCTCCAGTCGTCGGCCTTGGCCATGAGGATGAAGGCGGCGATGGCCACGACGATAAACAGGATGAGGACCAGCAGGGTAATGATGGCGTAGAAGCAGAGCCCGAAGCGCCAGCGGCAGAGCGCCGCAATGGAGCCCAGCACCGCCAGCCCGATGATCACCCCACCCACGACGATTAGCGCCGTCACGGCGTCGTCGATGTTGGACCAGTAGCCCTCGATCACGTCCACCCAGCCGGCGTGGCGCGCGTAGATACCCACGTACAGCACCAACGCGCCGCCCAGCGCCAGCACGAGATTAATTGCCACCAGGATCAGCGCCGTCGCGCACCGACCCATGCATCTGCAGAAGCCCATTGCTGCTGTTGTGTGAATTCAGGAATGAAGAGCTTCTTCAAAGTGCGTCACACGAGCAGTATCAGCACTTGAGTAGTCATTAGGACAGGGGTGATTGTATACATTCATCCAGAAACTGGCCGTTTTTTGGCATTCCGAAGATGTACAATATGTAGTATAACAGTTCAAGCTGAGAAACTTGGATTGGATATTTGTTTGTTGATATTTGTTGATGATCGGGTCGCCGTGCCTAACGACGAGAACAACGGACGGAACTGTGGACACTATCCACTGGACAGGCCACCCAAGATTAAAAAAATTCCACGGTCGTAAGCGTAACCTGGGTCGACATTCGCGTAACATGTCGGCAGTTGCTTCAGCAGGGCAGTCTACCACCGCGCAGCGGTCATTTTGATGTTGGTGCGGTTCACTGGTTCTTTAGTACGCAGTTTGCACTTGCAAGCAGTTCTATCTTGAGGATAGTATCTTCTAATACATTTTCAGAAGCATCAACGGAAAGCTCTGTACATGTTTACGAAAGGACTCATCATGAAAGTTTGCTTCGAATAAGATTTCGTACATTTTATCCATACACAGGACTTCTCCCGGCCGCAAGTGTTTCAGCAAAAACAAAAGATGCGTGTTCTCAGCGTAAGTCGCAGACACTCTAGTATTCACAGTTGTGGCTCTCGAAGGCGGTTAGAAGCGCCCATACACTGAGTGGGTTTGAGTGTCTGGACGCCCTCGATCGCGGATACGCAAAATGCAGGCGAAGGTGAGGACCATGAGCGCACCGGCACAGACGATGATGCTGCCGATGGCGAGCCAGAGCGCGTACCTTTCCACGAGGTCGAGGAACTCGGTCCGGCACTCCGAGTACGGCGCTGAGCCCTGCGAGCTGTTCGTGCTGCTGCTGATGATGAACTCGCCGCACCACGCCAACGTGTCGCTCGTGGGCGCGCACTGGTCGTTGGTCCAGTCGATCAGCGACGAGAAGTTGGAGAACTGCCGCGCTTGGTCGCAGCCGTTGCACACGCTTTCGAGCTGGCTGTAGTCGCTCAAGTCGTCGCACAGCGCGTTGACTCCGCCCATCATGTTCTCGAAAAGCGACGTGGTGGAGGAGTCGAGCGTCGGCACGAACATCGCGAGCGCGTCCGAGACCGACGCTTGGTTGCAGATGTACTCGCCCTGCGCGTAGCAGTGCACACGGTCGAAGTCCTCTTTCACGGACTCTTCGTCACAACTGGCTGGATACGTCGAGTCTTCCCAGTCGGTGGCGCGGTGGCGAAGCAGGAAGGCGGCCACCGTGACCAGCACGAACAAGATGAAGATCAGCAGCACAATAACCGCGTAGACGCACAGCCCGAAGCGCCAGCGACACAATGCCGCAATAGAGCCCAGCACAGCCAACCCGATGATGACTGCGCCGACAACGATCAGCGCCGTGACGATATCGTCGATGGGAGACCAGTAGCCCTGGAGCACTTCAACCCAGCCCGCGTGCCGCAAGTAGATGCCAACGTACAGCACCAGCGACCTCCTAGCGCCAGGATGCAGTTAATCGCTATCAAGATGAGCTCGCTCACGCATTCGGCGAAGCACGAACAGATCCCCATACCGAGCTACTGAGCGGTCGAGAGATAAAAGCGATGTGACTCCTCGGAGGCTCGCGCAAGCGTTCGTGGGTGTCACGATACTATCCATCGCGTTCATCTTGTTTGTCGCTGCCTTCGTCCACACATGATGGAAGCAGCTAACGCAACGTTCAAGGCAATGCTTGGTTGCTGTGGTTTTGCACCTATGGTGCTTGGATGCTCCATTCAGAAGGAGCATCTCAAGGAAGTTTGGTCACCGCCGTGGACAGGATTGAAGCTGGGGCCACTACAGATACCCTCGAGCGCTATACAAGCAATACACCTCTGCACAATAATTTCATTGACCATTCTAGTACGCCTCGTAGACGTCGTACATATCGCGGCGTCGCAGGTAGCACGACATGATAATAACCGCCACAGAGCCGAGCACGACGATGACGCTGCCTATTGCCAAGTACAGCGAGTAGCTGCCCACTAGGTCTAGGAACTCGTTGCGGCAGTGCGCGTAAGGTGCCGTCCCCGTGGTGATGTTGGCTGCACTGCCGTCGAGGAAGAACTCGCCGCACCACGCCAGTGTGCTCGAGACCCTCGGACACTCGTTGTTGCTCCACTCGAGCACGGACGAGAAGTGCTGGAACTCGCGCGCCTTATCACATCCATCGCAGACGTCGGCGAGCTCTTCATAGTCGTTCAAGTAGTCGTCGCAGAGCGTGTTGACGCCCCCCGTCGCGCCCTCAAACAGCGCCGCGACGGTCGCGTTCAAGTCGGGAGCGAACATGCTCAATGCGTCGGAGACGGAGCCTTCGTTGCAGACGTACACGCCTTGCGCGTAGCAGTAGACCTGATCGAAGTCGCCCTTGACGTCTGCTTCGCTGCTGCTGGCCGGGAACGCGTCGTCCTCCCAGCCGTCGAACATGCTCCAGAGCAGGAAGGCGCAGACGCCCACCAATGCGAACAGCAACAGCACCAGCAGCACGAACACCATGTAGTAGCAGAGCCCCGTGCGCCAGCGACAGAGCGCCGCTACGGTACCCAGTGCCGCCATGGCCATGATCACGCCCGCCACGCAGATGAGCGCAGTGGCCAGACCGTTAACGGGAGACCAGTACGCCTCCAGCACATGCACCCAGCCCGTATGACGCACGAACACGGCCACATAGAGCACCAGGGCGCCGCCTAGCGCCAGGAAGACGTTGATGCTGATGAGCAGCAGCACACTCACAAACTTGGCGAGGCAGTCCACGCAGCCCATAACGGTTCCGGCGGCCCAACGTAGCGAAGTCGCGCGCAGCGTCTACATCTGACTATATCGGCCAAAGCCGATACGCGAGAAAATATACCGAGTTGGACGGGTGTAGCCATTTACATCGGAAGTGCTCGACGTGTTGCAGCCTGTGGTCTGTAGCGAGGAGCCTTCGTTTTTGAGCTCAATGTTTTGACTCGACAAAGATGGCAATTGCAGTCGGTATGGCAAACCTACACTGTATCGTTGATCTTGGGCTGTTCGAGCGAGCACCCATCTGGCCGCTGTCGAGTTGAAGCGGTCGTCTACACCTCACGATGGTGGAAGAAGCCGCTTGCGACGCTGTCAAGGGCTGCGCCTTGTGTGGGTTCCAATTGACGCTGATACGTGCGTTTGTATCTCTGTCAGACGCTCGCTCGGCTGGATATTTTGAGCGGCAAGATGGCGAGCTGCTCTGCAGACTGCAGTGAACAACCCGTACGCTTTCAACGCGGGGACGACAAGCGCTCTCTGTTTGAGATCGAGGTGTCGTGGTCAGACCACTGCTCTTGCGCTCATCGGCCACCAAGCACGAGCACGAAGGCTTTTCGTGCAGATAGCAACTTGTTCTGCTTGACGCGCCTCAACAGCCTTCGACCAAAAATCCTTACCACTCGAGATCCATCTGCAAACTCTCCATCTGGGAATCCCAGACTGGGATTGACTCAAATCTGATCGGTCTCAGCTTTACGGCGGTAGAAATCACTTTCACTTCGGAGACCAAAAAGCTATGACTCGACTCACGGTGGCCGGGGGCCTCATGGTGCTGGTGAACATCGGCTTCCTGGTGGCCGGCATCTTGCTGCTGCGCTTCAACTCGACGCTTGAGAGCAGCGGCTGGGACGACGCGCTCAAGAACACGGAATACGAGTCCGCAGCGGACACGGCTACCACGATGCTGCAGGCGCTGGGCATCGCGGCCATTGCGCTGGCGGTGATCGGCATCGTGGGCGCTATCGTGCAGAACCGCCTGCTGCTGCTGCTCTACTCGGTGGTCATGGTGGCCGCCATGTCGGCCTTCGGCGTGCTGGCCGGCACGGCCTTCACGTTCAAGTCCAAGATGACCGACTGGGACGACGCCACGTTCCCGGCCGACGACCAGGAGACCAAGCTGGCCGAGACCTTCAACGAGATCTACTGCTATGCCGAGGGCTACTACTACTGCAACAACGCCACGGCGCAGGAGGCCTACGAGACCTTCTTCCCGAACGCCTCTACCGCGCTGGTGAGCCTGCTGCCCAACAGCACCGGCATTATGTCTCTCTGCGACGAGCTGGACGGCACGGTGGAAGGCCTGACCACCGTGTGCGAGGCCTGCAACATGTCCACCACGTTCGCCCAGTACGACAAGATCCTGACGTGGGCGGAGTCCAAGTGTCCGAGGACTTCTACAACGGGGATCTGGTGCGCCTCGTTCCTTTCCACCGGCACTGCTGGTGAAGTGTACGATGGGTCTCCCTACGGTCAGTGCCGCTCCATTTTCCTGGATGTGGCTATCGACTGGAGCGGCACCATGGCCATCGCCGGACTACTGGTGGCGATTGCTGCGGCCGCCATCATTGCGTTGGCATGCTTTGCCCGCCGCTCGACAAGCGCCTCATCAAACGAGCGCCTTACCAAGGTGTAGTGAGCATGTAGCTGTGCAGAGTGATCTGACAATATATTGCCCTCAAAAGAAAATATATAATTGCTGTGTTTTATTTTCTATTTGTGCCACACCAATTGTACCCAACTCACTGCTATTGACACCCGTGGTGGCTGGCTGGCAACAACGCTCCACCCAGCTGCAGCATTTCCGCCTAGAGACGGCCTTGCACACGCCTCTTTCTCCCTCTAACCATGGCGACCAGCGGCGAGTTCAAGCGCCTGGTGCTCAAGCAGTTCCCGGCCTCGACGGAGGTGGACACGGCCGAGAACACGTACTGGAAGAAGTTCCACGCGCCGCAGGAGCTGCAGCAGGTTGGCCCCGTCACGCACATCGACGTGTCGCCCGTGGCGCCGCACCAAGTGGCCATCACGTCCTCCACGCGCATCCACCTGTACAGCACGACTACCAACGAGATCGTCAAGACCTTCAGCCGCTTCCGCGACGTCGTGTACTCCGGTACATTCCGCTCGGACGGCAAACTGCTGGTGGCTGGCGGCGAGTCGCCCCACGTGCAGGTGCTAGACATCAACACGCGCGCCATCCTGCGCTCTTTCAAGGGACACAATGCCGCCATCCGAAGCACCCGCTTCTCGGCCGACAACGTGCACGTGCTTTCGTGTTCGGACGACAAGACGGCCCGCTACTGGGACCTGCCCACGGGCAAGCCGCTTGCGCTGCTGGGAGAGCACTCGGACTACGTGCGCTCGTCGGCAGCCAACCCATCGTCCCACAACGTCTGGGCCACGGGCTCGTACGACCACACGGTCAAGCTCTGGGACCTACGCACGTCGGACCAGACAGTGTCCAAGAGCACCATGAACCTCGACCACGGCGCCCCCGTCGAGACGTGCATGATGATGCCCGGCGGCAGTCTGCTGCTCTCGGCGGGTGGCAACTCGATCAAGGTGTGGGACATTCTCAGCGGCGGACGGCTGCTGCACTCGTTCTCGAGCCACCAGAAGACCATTACGAGTCTGGGGCTCGATGGCACGGGCACCCGGCTCATGTCGGGCTCGCTGGATGGCCACCTCAAGATCTATGACCTCAAGACGTACGAGCTGGCGCACGGATTCAAGTACAAGAGCGGCGTGCTGGCGTTCGGCATGTCGCCGACGAACTCGCACTTGTTCGCCGGCACGGTGGACGGCATCCTCGCTGTGCGTCGGCGCACTTTGAAGCGGGCAGAGCAGAACGACCTCGCGAACCGTCAGGCGATCATTCGTGGCGGCAGCTACAAGTACTTCCTGCGAGGCAAGAACGCCAATCCCACCGCCGCCGACTTCACGGTGGCCACCACTCGGCACAAGCGTATCCAGCCGTACGACCGCGCGCTGCGGAAGTTTGACTACAAGAAGGCGCTGAACGAGGCCTTGGACACACGCTCGCCCGTCGTCGTGGCCAGCATGCTGGAAGAGCTGCGTCTGCGTGTCGGACTCAAGCGCGCGCTGGGTGAGCGCGACGAGGAATCGCTCGAGCCGCTGCTGGCTTTCCTGATCAAATACGTGACGGACCCCAAGTACGCGTCGCTGCTGATCCAAGTGTGCACGATCGTGTGCGACCTGTACGCGCCCAAGCTCAGCCAGTCCGTGCTGATCGACAGCCTTTTCGTCAAGCTGCGCGAGAAGCTCAGCGAAGAGCTTCGCGTGCAGAAGCAGGTGCTCGGCGTCGTGGGCATGATGGACTCGCTCATGGCCGCCCAGTCCAACGGCACGGTTAGTGCGGACGCCAGCAGTTAGATTAGACGACAAATACGACGCTGAGCTCGATACATTTCCCCAATTGCGTAAGTTCGGTCGTCTCTCGTTCCTTCTGATGATCAAGTCAAGCAGAAGAATGTGCAAAAGGGCAGCACGCCCGTCCATTCACGCCAAGGTGTGCGCCAACTCGATTCGTCTCCTGCCTCCCTGGTCCTTCACTATTCGCTAGCTCCGATCCTCCGGTTGCCGCCCTTCACCCACGTCCGTTAACAACAATCTATCTAGAAAGGGTGTGGATGACCTTGAGCACGTCCTCGAACTCAATGTTCTCCTGGACCTTCTTGGCCTGCATCTGGTTGTCCTCGTTGGGGGTGATCTGGATCACGTTGTCCGCAACCGTCCACTTCTCAGCTGTAAGAAAAAATAAAGCAGAGCGTCAGGATACAGCTTCAACGGCATAAAGTCAACAACGACGTACCAGCGACAATGTCGGCGATTTCATTGTCCGACACGTTGAGCTTGGCCTTCAAGACATCCGAGGAGATGGCGCTGTGGCTGCGGCTGATGGCCGTCAGGATGTAGGCGCGCACCGACTCGAGGAAGCCAGGCACCTTCTCGGTGAAAGCCACGTCCGTCTTCCAGAAGTCCTCGAACAGGCACGACTGCAACATGAAGCCCAAGTTCAACGCCGCCACCACATTGGCGTCCTGCAATTGCACAGCATAAAAAATCACTTTAATTAGTCCAATTATATAAACAAAATGGATGCAGAGAGAGCTTCGTGCTCTGCATCATAAGAGTCTGTGGCTGGGAGCGCAGCGTACCTCGTGAATGCTCTCGGGCACCATCGTGGAAGCGCCAGTGAAGAAGGTGGAGGGCAGCGCCATAATTCCCTTGATCAGGACGGTGGCGACCTTCTCGGCGTTGACCGTGGCAGGGTACACCTGGTACAGCTTGAGCAGCGCCAGGTTGGCGTCGATGTCAACCGATGAGTTCTGCACCTGCTCGGCCACGTAGGTCTCCAGAGCGGCCACGTTGGCCTGCTCACAGAAGCCGCGGCCGTTGTGCACCGCCTGCAGCTGCTGCTGCGTGGCCGAGGCGCCCTCCGCCGTCACGAAGTCCACGGTCGTCTGCTGCTGGAAGGCCGGCATGCTGAACGATACGCTGCTGGGTTTCTTGTGCTCCCCTTCGGTCGATTGGTTGGGAGGCATCGAATATGCGAATTCAAAGGTTGGTGAATCCGGATTTGAGGGATATTCAGGATGGAAGGATCAAACGTAATTTAAGCCAATCATGCACGGCTATCCAAGAAAAGACTCGTCACATGGCTTCAGCAGGTGCAAGTTCAACCGCTTTGCCGCACCCCGTTCAAAGCTGAAGTGCTGCCTTCCAGCAATTCCAGCCATCGTCCCAGTCGATGGATAGCGGCGATCGATCGGCTCTGTGTTGTCGTTTGCAACAGCGAGCTCCAGCCGTGCCCATGGGGAAGAAGTCGCTGCTGCGCTCGCCCGCCGTCTGCGTCCCGAACCGCCTCCGATCGAACCAGGACGAAGAGCGCAACGGCGACAGCAGATGCTACGGCAACGTTGAGACCATTGGAGATCAGAAGATGCAGCGCTCCGCTTCCGATGCTGATCCTCGCATTGAAGCAGCCACGTCATTATCATCATTAGGAGTACTTTCGACATCGTTGTCCACTTCCGACCTGCGCCGCTCCAAAGCGGTGGTGGTGCTCCGCCGCTGCGAGGACCTGAACGTGCGCACAGGCGGTTTCCAGAAGATCGAGGAGGCCGCGCATCGACTGGATATCCGGCGGCACCGGGCATCCGCAACAATCGCCAACAAGAGGATGAGCGGTGAGCTCGGAAGCCAAACAGCAGACGCTCTGTTTGATTAAAGTATGTACACAATTGACACATCACTTTCCATGATATTTTTCGCCATCTCACATTCTATCGAGACAAATGCTGCGCAAGGATGGCGACGTGACGGAGGAAGACGAGGTGGACGTGGACGCCCAGGCGCGGCTGCAGATCGTCACACTAGGCATGAAACAACAGGCCGACGGGCTGCTGATGGCCGGCGAGCTGGACAAGGCGCTGACTTTGTACCGCGAGCTGCTCATGCACCTCACGCGCTCGCATGTGACGCTTCTACAGCAACGGGAGCTCGTGGTCTCCTGCCGAATGAATGTGCTGGCGGCGCTGAGCAAGGCCAAACGATGGAGAAACGTCGTGACGGAGGCCGCGGAGACGTTGGCCGTGTTCGCGGAGCTGGAAAGGGCCGAGCATCCCCAGCACACGACGAATGAGGAGCAGGAACGGCAGAACCAGGCGCTGGCAAGAGCCTGCTACTTCCGAGGCTTTGCCTATTTGAAGCTGGGCTCTTTCCAGCCGTCGCAACAGGATTTCCATCGAGCGTTGGAACTGAATCCACAGGATGAGACCATCCAGACCGATTACAAGGAACTCCAGACAGCGCTGCAAGCGGAACATACGGTCAAGCAGTTCTTAGCAATGTCAATGAAGCTCTTCCAGTCGGGCAAGTACCAGTCGGCGGTGGAGGCGTGCCTGAGCGCATTGAGAGAGAGTCAGCTGCTGCAGAAGACGGAGCTCACGGGGTTGATTCATGGCAACCTGGCGGCGATTTACGTGAAGATGAAGGATGATGCCAAGGCGATTGCGCACTACAAGCGCACCATGCTGCTGATGCGGTGTGGTGGCGAGCCCACGGCTGCGCAGAATGAAAGGGTGTTCGATATCCTAGACAGCTTGGCGGGGTGTTATTCACGCAAGCGAGACTACGGCTCGGCGTTGTCGGTTATTGAGGACCAGGTCAAGCTGTTCCCGCTGTGCCCCGAGAGGAAAGACCGCGAGGCTTTAATGTACCTGAATTGTGGACGCATCTGCTTCAATGTGGGGAGGTATCCCGAAGCTCAGGAGCACCTGGAGAAGGGATATAGCGTAGCTTCAAGCCAACTGGATGTTGCGCTGACTTGCGCGTTCTGGCTAAGTAAAGCGTACACCAAGAACCGCAAGGCGGAACAGGCCATAGCGACGTTGGATGGCGCCATTCTCGAGGCGGAAAAGGAGGCGGATACCGCGAGCATCGCAGAGCTTCTGGACAAGCTCTTGTTGGCCAGAGTGGATCTGCTGGACCCAGCAATTAACGCCTCCACCACTGAGGTTTCGTCGTTGAAGGGCCCGCTGCGAGAATCGCAGCTTTGGCGCACTGTTGAATACTTCCAGAGTAGGCGACAGATTTCCGGCTGCGTGCGTACCGCAGAAGTGCTCTTTCACTTTTTGAAAGAGAAGGAGGACGCAGACACTGATGAAGGTCGGTTAGACATGTTGCGTGCTGTAGCACTGGTGGACTGCGTGACTATTGGGAAGCTGGCAACGTCCGAAGCCACAAGTTTCATGAATCTTGCGCTGGCAAAAGTCGACTTGCTGTTGGCGAACACGCCAACAAACCGGCGAGATGTAAAACAGTTGCTGGTAAAGTTGCTACACGATCTGGAGTTACCCGGTGGCGCGGATCCGTCCTGCCGACAGCAACTTCGGGGCGTAGCACTACTCAGATTGACAGATGTTTGCTGTCGTGAAGAAGGGGACGAGTCTGATGACGACGTTCGCGAGTTTCTTGAGGAGGCCTGTGACTTCCTTCGTTCAAGCGACAGTGCGTCAGACGCACGACTTTTGCTGCTGCCAAGGATCGGGCAGTGGCGAGCTGCTCGTGGTGATATTGTGGGTGCTGAAGAGGTTCTGGAGGAAAATGTGGAGCTTCTGCGTGGCTCGTCAGAGGCAGAGATCGATCGCTTGTACGAATCGCTCGTGGGGCTTTGTGTGGTGCAAATAAGGCTAGGAAAGCTTGGCAAGGCCACGCGAGTCATGGAAGAAATCGAGGAGCTCCCCATTGCTGAGAGGGCTAACGAGTTGTCCATCATTAAGGAACGGTTGCAAGCTGCAAAGTTATCGAGTGAGAAGGAGAAGCAGAAGACGTTCAAGGAAGTTGAGAAAGCAAACCTGCTCGAGACACAGCACTCTTCTGAAGGACACTTCTTCCTTTGCGGGATAAGTCGAGTTTGGTGGGGGCGATGGTGTGGTCCGGTGATCGCCTGTGTAGCCGCCGCCGCTGTGTTTCTAATGTTTGCGTGAGCATTTCTGCCTCCGCACTGCCAACGTGAGAAATATAAAAATGTAGGATAAGTTAGGTCTACTTCAGTACCAAGTAGTGGCAAATGCCGAACGTCTCTTTCTCGCACTGAGCCATTCTACAGTAGAGCTGCCGTGATTCAGTTTATCTACAGAATACGAAGTACTACTGTAGTGCTTCGAAGTACTGAAGTAGTTTTTAATGTCCTTCAGTGATAATGCGATCAACGCTGTCGTCCAGTCCCACTTCGCTTAAACATGTTCGACCGCCGACATCTTGCTCTCAAACTCACGCGGAAATCTGAGCTAGTTCTCTCTTCTCGGAGATCATAATAACGAAAATCATTATCAACATCGGACAGGCCCCCTGGCTAGCAACTACCTGATCGTACTCGTACATTATGGCGGATAATCGTTAGTAGGAGGTGATGGCGGCATTCCAACCGACCCGGCAGTGTGTAGGCGCCTTTGTTTGCTGCTTATGCGTCACTCTCCGTCATTGTTCTTGGCCTCCGCGTCTTGCGCGGTTTTGTCTTGCTCCTCCTCGCTCTCCTCCTCATCTCCATCTTCATCTTCATCAGAGCTTTCCTCTTCATCATCATCATCGCCCTCTTCTGAGGTGCCTTCCTCCGCCTCCGCTGCAGCTTCAAATCCAGATGAGCAATAAAGTCATGACAGCACATCCACTTGCTTCCCCACCCATGGCGTCGTGCTGCTTCATGGCATCCAGCAGATCCTGCACAAGACGGTTGTTGGGCTCCACCTTCAGAACTACATCCACGACACGTCAGCAACCCGTGACCAAGTACTTCTAACAAGATCGGCTTTGCGTACTCTCTAGAGCGGCGCGCTCGGCCTCAACACTATTTCGCTCCTGGACGCTCTTGAGGAACGTAGTAAGCAGACTCACGGGCGCCTTGCCTGGCGCCCAAGCGCCGTCCACCTGCTCGTCCCAGACCTTCTCCACGCACTCGGGGCCGCGTGTGTCCCCTGCCTTGGCCTCCGCCTCCAACATCTTCAATTAATGCGTCGTTTCGCGCTCCGATCCTGTAATAAAGTCACAATTCACTTTAATACAGGGCCGAGCTTCATTAACGTCCAATCCGCGTTCGGTAATTCCACATCGATGGCGTCGAACGGCGTGAAGCAGGAGGACGTCAAGGCCGAGGGCGAACAGGACGACGCGCAGGTCAAGTTGGAGGCGGACGAGAGCAAGGACGGCGTCAAGACCGAGGCGGACGGGATGCACGTGAAGGCGGAGGCCCAGGACCGCGTCAAGACCGAGAATGGACGCGTTAAGACGGAAACAGAGACGTCTAACGGCGTGAAGAAGGAGGAGCAGCAGGAGAAACAGGAGAAGCAGGAGATACAGCAGGTTGAACCAGCGGTTGTCGATGTGAAGCCTGTGGCCAAGAGGGAGCGGATCGTCAAGAAACACGAGGAGAGCAAGCAGCAGGAGGAGGAGGACCGTTCCCACATCCGCCGCAAGGCTGTACTGTGTGACTCGGGGCTGTGGGACTCGATCCAGTGGACGGTGACTGCTGGTGCGGAGGTGGACGCCGGTCAGCGGCTCGGCTCGGCTGGGAAACTGGAGCAGGGCAACCAGCGGCCCATGTCGGCGCCGTGCAAGGGCCGACTGTACATCCTGACGAAGGAGCAGTCGGACGAGCTTATCATCGACAAGAAGGAAGGGGCGTCTGCGATGAGGACGGTGGCGTTTGTCGAATACTGCATCCACCCTGTCCGCAACGGCCGCACGTGCTTGATGTGTCTGGCGGTCGTGGATGACGACGAGGAGAATGAAGACATGGAGAGCGTCAACGTCGTCTCGCACGGACAGGTCATTCGACTCAACGTTGAGGAAGCAAGTGCGTGGATTGCAGCTCACGTATCAGTGGGGTAAAGCATGGGAGGACTGACGTATTGTGCGGCTCGTTCTGGTGATAGAAAAATTCGACTCGGACAACATTAGGCGCCAGCTTGGTGCGAAGAAGCTGTCGTTGGTGCTGGATCTCGACCACACGCTGCTGCATGCCGTGCGTGTCGACGATGTGATCGGTGAAATCGCTCCATCAGGTACGATAGCAATAGGCCAACGTGCGAGGGTTTTACGTTTTGGGTCGCTGACAGTGTGGGGTGTGGCTTTGGATGTGTGCAGACGATATTCGCTTCTTCTTCATCCCGGGGCTTGCGCAGCAACACGTGGTGAAGCTGCGACCCGGGCTAACCCAGTTTTTGACGGAGCTTTCTGCCTTGTACGACCTCTTCATCTACACGCACGGCACCCGGCTGTACGCGGAGCAGATTGTCAAGATCATCGACCCGGACGAAACCTACTTCAAGAACCGGATCGTGGCGCGGACGGACACGCCAGACATGCTTCACAAGTCGCTCAAGTTGCTCTTCCCTTCGTGCGACGACTCCATGATTTTGGTTCTTGATGATCGGATCGATGTGTGGAAGGAGAACGAAGGAAACGTCTTTCTCATTGAGCCCTACCACTACTTCAAGTGTACTTCGGAGCTCAACAACGCGTCGGGACGGGGCGTTGCAGGCATCGAAGAGGCCGATTCCGAGGCCACCGAGGACATCCATCTTGCGCAGTCTACAGCGGTTCTCAAGGTACGATATGAAGCCTGGAAAGCAGCCTCATTCCGAAAGTAAACCTCACCTTTGTATGCTTGGGAACGTGTTTAGCACGTGCACGACGCGTTTTACGCTGGCCACGAATCTGGAATGAGAGGAACGACGGCCGAAGAGCAAATGGCTGGCAACGGGCGCGACGTCAAAGCGATTTTGAGCGAGGTAAGTCGTTGGTCTTGGTGCCTTGTCTGCGATTCGTGTGGGGATTGACATGAGCGATGGATTCACAGCAAAAACGCGCGATTCTGCACGGCTGCCGTCTCGTTTTCAGCGGCGTGTTTCCCATCATTGGTCCTCAGAGCCATGAGTGTCACTATCTGTGGCGTCTGGCGGTGGACTTGGGTGCGACGCCTAGCATGACGCTCAGTGATTTCCCGCTCACACACCTTGTGATCCACCCAGAACGGTTGGGAACTTTAAAGCACGTTCAGGTTGGTACAGTATCCTGAGATTCCTCTGAATATTGTGAATAGGATCTAACAGCAGGTGTTGTGTCCTCCTCACAGGCGAAAAAGATACCCGGAGTGTTCATTGTGACGCCCGAGTGGATCCTCAAGTGCGCTCGCTCGTGGGCTCGCGTCTCCGAACAAGACTTCCTTGCGGATGAGTGGAAAGCCAAGCACACGAAGCGAGAGCCTGAGAAGCAGGCGGAAGATGCCAGCGTGACGACTGAGCCCTCGGAACCGCCAACTCAGCCCCCAGCGGGCTCTAGTGACGAGACCAACGGAAGCCAGTCGGATGGAGCTGCGGTATCTCCACCCGAGGAGAAGCCAGTGCCGAGTATCCTCGTCAAACCCGAGCAGGGAGATGCCAAGAGGAGCAAGCAAGTGACGTTCGCAGCGGTCCTTGATGATTCTGGAAATCCTCCGAGCGAGGAAAGCCAAGAACAAAAGCCGAAGATGGTAAGGAGGTCTCGAGTGATTCGCCGGCCGCGAACACTTGCGGCTGCACCCGTCGCTGCTGGCGTCGTGGCGACTGGAGGCACGTTTGACTTCCTGTCAAAGATCAAAGCAACCAAGCGCGACGGACCTCGTACCAGTGTCAAGGCCAAGAAGGTCGAAGCCACGACGAAGAAGGTGCGTCCAGCTTCCCCTCCGAAGGATATGGACGACGCCTTTCTGCGACTTATGAAGGCGGAGGAGCGTCAAAACGAAGAGGATGAGAAGCGCAAGCACTCGTCGAAGGACATCAAAGACCAGCTGCTGTCTCGACGGGCTCCGAAAGACAAGAACAAGCGAGCGCATGAGTCTGCTGCGGCTGAGGCTGGCGACAAGCGGGTGCGACTTACCGCTACGGAAGATGCTGAACACGCCGCCGAAGAGGAGGAAGAGGTTGGTTGCGTGCGGTGTAACTTGTTGAGGTAGTGCCTTGCGTTGACGAGTTCGTGTTTCCCTTTGTGTTTGACCAGCTGGACGACCTGGAAGCGGACATCCTCGGGGACCTATAAAGCTTGCACGAAGCTTCACAACCTCGCGTGATGGCGGCGGTGCATTAACTCGGGTGCTGGCAGCGGTGGAAGAATGAGTCGGCCTTACCCAGACGCCCACCCAATCCAGCTCGACTTTACTGCACCAGTTAGAAAAGCGTTTACGAATTTACTAGTCACTTGTCGTAGTAGGTAGGCAGGTTTACTCGTCCGCGAGCCGCCGAATCCCTTCTTTCAGCGCTTCGTGGCGGCCATTGGCCTCGTTCAGCAGCACGTCTTTGTGGGCAATGATGGTGCTGAGCTCGGCGACGCACTGCTGCAGAGCTTCCACCTGCTTACGCAGTTTGCCCAGCTCGACGAGCTGCTCGTCCTCGTCGTCTTGAAGCTGCTGGACCTGCAGCTTGAGCGCCTCGATCTGCTCTTCTCCGACCGCGACGGCCTCGTCCTTGTGGGCTACGAGATCCTCCAGTTCCCAGACGCGATCACCGAGCGGCTCCGGCTCAGCAATGGCCTCCTCCACCTGCTCGATGCGGCGCTTGGCAGGCGGCTGGACCCTTATCTTCTGTCTCTTGAGCTGCCGCATGACGACCTTCCCTTCACGTCGCAGCGTCTCGTACGTCAGGCCGGCGAACGTGGCGCTCTCGCTCATGCTGCGCCACGGGATCTGCTCTACGTTCTGTAGCGCGCAGCTGATGACCTCGGCCAGCGCCTTCTGCTGGTCGTCCGTCAGGTCCGTCGACAATTTCGCGCGCTTGCGAACCATTTGAATTGAACCCTGGAGGAGAAAACTTGCACTTGGACTTCCGTGTCACTTCAACCTTGGGTTTGTAGGGTTCCCGAAAAGTCTGGTTGTCAAAGGATCCAGTTTGCGTACCCGATATCGTAAACTGAGTTTCGAGATCAAAAGTCCATGTATGAAGATGGTTGAAGCGAATCAAGATTACTATCATTACACGCAGCACGGATTTACAATGACGCGGACATGTACACAAGCTCAGGCGCACGAGTTGTCGGAAGCGGGGAGCTATCAAACCACCTGCTGAACGATTCCTCAAATGCTTTCGTTCGGGTGTGCGTTGTAGAACTCGGAATACCATTCCCACGTCTTCCGCAGACCCTGGTCCAGAGAAGTCGTGGGCTTATAGCCCAACATCCGCTGCGCCTTGGAGATATCGGCGCTCGTGCGCGGCACGTCGCCAGGCTGGTCCGGCAGCATGTTGATCTTGGCCTTCTTGCCCACCAGACCCTCGATAATCGCGATGAAGTCTGTCAGCAACACCGGCGTGCCGCGGCCGAGATTGAACACCTCGCAGCCACGACCGCGGTCCAGGCTCAAAAGCACTCCCTGCACGATGTCGTCGATGAACGTGTAGTCGCGCGAAGAGGTGCCGTCGCCGTACTGGTCGATGGCCACATCCCGAGTGATGCGGTCCATGAACTTGAACGGCGCCATGTCGGGACGACCGCGCGGCCCGTACACCGTGAAGAAGCGCAGCCCGATGGTGTCCATGCCGTGCAGGTGGTGGTACGTGTGCGCCAGCAGCTCGCAGCTCTTTTTGGTAGCGGCGTACGGACTCACGGGGAAGTCCACGATGTCCTCCTCGCTGAAGCTCTCCTTCATGCTGCCGCCGTACACGGAGCTGCTGCTCGCGTACACGAACTTCTGGATGCCGAACTCGCGGCACGCGTCCAGCAGCACCATGGTGGCCACCACGTTGGCCTGAATGTACATGAGCGGGTTGTCAATGCTGGGGCGAACGCCCGCGCGAGCTGCCAGGTGCACCATGGCGTCGGGCTTGGTCTCCTTGAGCACTCGACGTACCAGCGTCTGGTCGCACAGGTCTCCGCTGACCACGGTGACGCGGTCTCCGTACGTGGTCGTGAGCCAGTCGAGGTTGCTCTGTTTGAGCTTGACGTCGTAGTAGTCGTTGAGCTCATCCACGACGACCACATCGTCGCCGCGGGCGAGCAGCGCCTTGGCCGTGTGGAAGCCGATGAATCCGGCGGCACCGGTGACGAGGATGCGGTGGCGTGCGCTGCCGGCAGCTGAAGGGCAGGCGGAGTTGACGGCGGCCAGCACGTCGGACACTTCGAATGGAGTTGGTGCCATTGCGGTTGGGCGTGTGGCTTTGCTGACTGTGGACTGCTTGGCAGTTGGCAAATTGAGCATAGAGAAGCAAATACCGGCGGGTGCTGCCTCTTCTTCTGGGGTTTACGAACGCTCATTCCGCTGATCTGCTGCGTACCGAATGCCATCCAATTTATCTACGCATTCCCAGCGGGGATCGGCTCTCAACGTGACGGGGCTACTACGGCTGTTAAGATAGACAACAGACAATATATAACCTCAATAAAACCTAGCGGCGCTCGTGTGCTGACAACCGCGGGACGCATCTTCAGAAATAAACAGCTGGATAGTGCTCTTTCGTTCGTATCTGACTGTGGCTGAAGGACCGCAATAGGCCAGGCGCGCGTAGTGGGCTTGGAGCCCGCAGCATCCTGAGTAGCCCTGCCCATTAGGAGTCTGCCTCACGCTCCTCGCTTTTACGGTTGCCTTAGTTTTGCCACGTAGTGATTCGAGAGCACGCGTCGTCAGTGCAGCCTCGACACAAGTACGTGCATCGTGTTATTTCCAGCTGATCCGACACATGCTGTCTGGATAACCTGGCGCACGAAGGGCCCCACGAAGGGTGTGATACCAGAAACTTGACCAGAAGAAATGACGGGGCTCAGCAAAGAGACCAATACACGTTGAAGTTGGCAGTACAAGGGCTGCTCATTTAGGTACGAATCGACGCTCAAGCGAAGTATTTATTGTATTTCTTTCGTAATTATTATTTCATCTCGACCTTTTCTAATTCCATGTAATTATGGGCAGGCTAGCCTTTACGATCGAGCACAAGCTAATCACGCCCGAGTTACAGCTAAACTACTGGGATAGCTAACCGTGTTCTCTGGATTTTAATCCAGAGTCCATCAACGAGGGTCAGAATAAGTTCATAATGTATACCCTGCTGAATTCGGTAGCATCGTCTTCGAAAAACTACCAGAAGGACTATCCATATGAGGGACCTTTTTTCAAAAGTATCATTGTCGATTTAACCTCAATACCAAGCTAACTAAACCACGTTGTAGCGGGTTCCCTTGGCTACGTTTTAACGCTCTCAGCTTCACAAAAAGTCAAGCACAGAAAAAGTTATGAGCATCGGCGCCACGGGCCTCAAAAAAATAAAAAAAACAATTGTGTACCTAAATGTTGACCCGTTCAGAAAACAATAGCATTAAACGCGAATATCCTATATTGTCTGTGAGAAACAATTCATCCCCGCAACATTACTGATTATAGCTGTCCTCGCGCAACATTATAGATTTTATCTGCCTTCAAACAACATGCAGCTTTGGGTGGTGCAATTTGGAACTGCAAGAAGCGGTCAACGGAGTGCTACATGTGCCACCGTTAACGTGCTGCAGAATATGGAGATTACCATTATGAATTGGCCGTCGAACATACAGTGCAGATGATGCGACTGCGAAGATGGCGCAGCAGATGCACCGCAAGTCTTTACAGTATATTTGTTCTTTTTTGTAACGGGGTTACATCAAAGAGTGTGATACACACAAGCTAGGTTCCATACGTAAGTTGGGTTTCACACATCTGTTACGTGAGCCACGCCAGATAGGAGTGGGTGGCTCACAGCCAATGGATATTCATTAGACTAGGCTCTACTATGATAGATAGTGAGTCCTATACATTCAGACAACAGGCGGCTCTGCCGCGATAAATAACAATACATTTAGTTCACATTTTGAAGCATAGAGTTCATACCTTTGTCTAAGGTATTGCCTATCTCTGGAATCTCTAATTAAGGTTATTAAGGTATTCGTCCAAACTCTCGTATAGAGTTTGTAAGCTTTTAATGAACACTAAAGACTCTCTGAGTCTCTGTCTTCCTCTACGTAAACGCTATGCAGCCCCGCTGCAGTTGGTAGCACTTGTAGTCAATCCTACACCTGAGTCTTACGACTGTCCCTCTGTGAGGATGGAGCAATCCGCCCACTTACCGCCGAACCAACAGGAAGGGCTTAAAAAGCTGATGTCCCTGATCGGTCCGGACCGCGTGGCTCATCTTGCTTCGCAAGACCCCGACGCGGTGAACGCGCGCCTGGGGGCGTTTTCTCAGTATGATAATGCTCTACTGGAGCACGTCCAGCAGAAGATGAATGAGGCCGCCGCGTCTGTGACGGCTAGGCCGTCATCGGACGGTGCTTCACGAGCCAAACCACTCATGGTGAGTGTTAAGACCTCTGAGGGCAAGAAGGCGAAAGGCTTATGCTCTGGGTGTCCTTATCGACTCAGGGGCGTCGGGCAATAAGGCTGGACGCTCGACGATGGAAGGAAGTCATCTGTATGCTGAGGCACTGAAAGCGCGTACGAGTGATGTCATCACGGTCCGTCTTGCAACGGGAACGCGTGCGACGACGGTAACCAAGGTTACGGTGAACCTGGGCGTGAAGTTTTTGGACTTCGATAGCGTTGAACGCTGTCTGGTCATCGACCTGGATTCGAGGTACGACCTCATCCTGGGCATGGCATGGCTCGAACGCCATGAGCCACGGATCGATTGGAGGTCAAAGACCTTAGGCGCTACGCGCTTGTCTCCTAGTGGAGCTTTGGCGAGTCATGAACCTACCTCTGCTAGGAAGCAAAAGCGCTATTGGCGCGGGCACTGGACCGAGTCGGTCAATGTGCTGGACATTGGAGTGTCCGTGTTAATGGACACTGGAGTCGGAGGCGCGAGTCCCGAGCTAGGCTCGAAGGCTGACCGTAGAGTGGCACGTAACCAACTGAGCGAGACTCATAGCGATAATGAGTCATCGCTGCATGCCGGGCATGGCATGGTCGACGATCAGTCGAGGCATCTTGGGCGTGACCCTTGTGATGCGCGTGAAGCGGCACGTAACCCACTGAGCGGTGAGTGCCCCGATGGCGACGAACCGCTGAGTGCCAATGATGACGCGGTCAGCTGTGTGCCGAGGCATCAGGGGGAGGACCCTGACGATGCGGGTGGAGTGGCACCTCAACCACTGGGCATGGGTTGCCAGCAAGACAGCTCATCACCGGCTCATCCTGAGCAACAAGAGGTGGAGACACCTGAGGACACTTTTAGTGTGAACATGCTGGCCTATCCGAGGCGTACAGCTCCGCGAGGAGGCGGCAACGACGCCAGATGGCGACTGCGAGACGCAAGGCGTCGGTCCTGGTACAGGACGTGTCCGTCGTGGACGATGATAGCAAGCAGCTATACACACTCGTTGATGGAGTGACTGGTGAAGCCAAGGGCAACGTCAGCCTCGAGGCTATTCCGACGGTGGCTGCTCTGCTAGAGCTGGACGAGATGTCCATTCCCGACTTTGGGGATGCCTTAAAGGCTGGCGCGCTCGCCGAAGTGGTCATGATACGACCGGAGGAGGAATTGAACTCCTCGTCGCTTATGGATGAAGCTGTCCTTGAGGACACGAAGGAGGCACTCAGTGCGCGAAGTGGATCTTCGATCCTGAAGGACCCATCGGATCCGTTCTATCCTTTGGTTAAGGAGTTCCAGGATGTGGTCTCGAATGACCCGCCCACTGGCTTACCTCCGGATCGAGTGTCCGTCATGAGATTGACTTGGTTCCTGGAACCAAATACTGCGTAACGAGGCAGTGGCCCTTACCGAAGGAGCAGTGCGACGTCATTGACGCATTCTTCAGTGCCAAGCACGCGGCGGGCATGGTGCGTGAGAGCAAGTCTCCGCACTCGACGCCTACGTTCTGTGTCAGAAAGCCTAATGGCAAGTGGCGCATCGTTCATGCTTTCAATAAGCTCAACGCTGCCACCATTCCGGCACAGACGCCGATTCCTAGGAAGGATGTTCTGCAGAACAATATGGTTGGCTGCACGATGTACAGTGCGCTCGACTTGGTCGATGGTTACTACCAGTTGCTCATGCGAGCGAGTGACATTCCGCTGACAGCGGTTAGCACTCCGAGCGGTATGCTCTGGGAGTGGCTAGTCATGCCCCAAGGGCTGTCGATGCACCTGCGACGTTCAACCGTCTGGTGACACAGCTCTTTAGGCCCCATCAGGCGTATGCACAGACATACCTCGACGACATCTTCGTCCATAGTCGTGCTGCCGATGACAGGTCGGATGTGGACAACCACATTGACCACTTGCGAGCGGTGCTCGAGTGCATGCGCACCAACAAGCGGTACGCTAACGCATCCAAATGCATCTTCGGAGCTGAAGAGATTCCTTTCTTAGGATGCTTTGTTGGAAAGCGAGGCCTTTGAGCAGATCCAGCTAAGGTTAAGGCCATCGTTGACTGGCCGGTTCCCAAGAACCAAAAGGACTTACGCAAGTGGCTTGGCCTCGCCAACTACTTGCACAAGTACAGCGCGAACTACGCTGAGATGACTCGGCCATTGTCCAATCTCCTTAAGAAGGATGAGGACTGGTGTTGGAACACCGAACATCAAGATGCTTTCGAAGCAGTCAAGGAGAGTCTCCTTCATGCCCCGATCCTGGCGTTGCCAGACCCTGAACGTCCATTCAGTGTCGTCTGTGACGCATCGGACTTCGCCATCGGCAGTGCTCTGCTCCAAGCAGACGCCGAAGGGCGTGAACGCGTGATAGCGTTTGAGTCTCGCCAGCTTAAGGCTGCAGAGAAGAACTATCCAGTTCATGACAAAGAGCTACTTGCGATGAAGTATGCTCTCGTCAAGTTCAGGGTTCACCTGCTGGGCTCTAAGCCGTTTGTGATCTTCACTGATCATGCGTCACTACGCACTGCGACCCAGTCGCCCCACCTCTCGCAAAGGATGGCCCGTTGGCTGTCCTTCTTCGCGGAGTACAACTTCGAGGTGAAGTACAAGCCTGGCAGGCAGAATGGTCTTGCAGACGCGTTGTCACGGCGACCGGACTATGAGCTTGCTCATGTCACGATGGTGACCTCGTCGGTGACGGACTTGATACGCGCTGCGTATGCGCGAGACGACATGTGTGTCGCCCTGCTGCGTGCTCTTGGGAGCAAGGAGTTTGAAAACTCGGACAAGACATTGTCGGCGCGCTTGCGCGCGAGCCTGCACCGTTACTCCGTCGCTGACGGTCTGCTGTACTACAGCACGAGTGCGGAGGACACTCCTCGAGTCGTGGTTCCTCATGACGAGGATTTGAAGTATCGTATCCTCTACGAGGCGCATGGTACACCGCTTGGCGGCCACCTCGGTCGCGAGAAGACCTACAGCTCTGTGAGCCGGACCTATTGGTGGCCCAAGCTGTACAAGTGGACGAGCACGTACGTGCGCACGTGTGAGACGTGTCAGAGGGTGAAGCCCTCACCGCATGCGGCCGCGCCGCTGGCAAGCTTGCCTGTACCCTTTGGGTGTTGGGAGTCCATGAGTTTGGACTTTGTGTTTGGCCTTCCAAAGGACTCGGAAGGTAACACGGGCATCGTGGTCTTCGTTGACCGTCTGAGCAAGATGGCTCATCTAGCGGCTGTGCCGGACACCGTAGACGGTGAAGGGACAGCGAAGCTGTTTCTCGATCGGGTCTTCCGCCAACACGGGCTGCCCGCATCGATTGTCTCTGATCGAGACCCCGCTTCACTGGGAAGTTTTGGGACGCTGTCTTTAAGGTGCTCGGCACCAAGTTGGACATGTCCACAGCGGACCATCCGCAGACCGACGGTCAGACTGAGCGCGTGAATCGCGTTGTCGAAGACATTCTCCGTAGCATTTGCGCTGAAACGTCGAAGCGTTGGAGCGCTATGCTTCCACTCGTCGAGTTTGCGTTGAACAACGCTGTGCATGCCTCCACGGGCTACACTCCGTTCTACGTGAACGGCCTCACTCACCCGCGCGTCCCGCTGACGCTGCCACTCCGTGGTCCTGGGCTTGGTGGGGGAGAGTTAGCCGATCGGCTTGCTGATGTCAGCCCACTCACTGTTCGTAAACAGGTTGATGAGTTTCTATCAACGCGACTGAGTGTCCTTCGACACGTGCGTGACGCTATGGCTGAGAGCCAAGACAAGCAGAAGGAACAGGCTGATGCCAGGGGCAGAGGCAATGTTGACAGCTTTGAGGTCGGGGACCTAGTGTTGCTTAACGCTAAAAACCTACCTACACATGCAGTGTCTGTGGTCTTCAAGACCAAGTTGCGCCCGCGCTTCGTTGGACCGTTCACGGTCGTGGCCAAGAAGGGCCTAGCGTATACGCTCAATCTTCCGAAGAAGATGCGCACACACCCCGTGTTTTACGTGGGCTTGATCAAGCCGTACCGGGACCCGGCGCAGGTGGGTTCCCAGGAGCTGGCGCCCAGCGTGGCGGAGCCACAGCGCCCTGCTGAAGTCGCAGCAACAGGTCGACCTGACCTTCCCGCCGCGCGAAACCTTGCTCAAGGCGCGCCAGGCGTTGAGTCGCCGACTCAGCAGCCTCACACCGCTGGAGGCGCTCCTGGAGATCGCGGATCTCATTCACGGTGGTGTCAGATTCCCTCTCGGCTTGATCGAGCCTCCGCCCATGGCGCTCCAGGGTCTGACGCACGTCGCCCAGCGATCTCTCCAAGCTCTCCAACTCCTCAGGACGGACAGGTTCCTCAACGTGCGAGGACACGGGCGCCGCCGGCGCTGCTCGACGAGCAAGGTGATCTCCACTACCATGTGGAAAGGCTGTTAGCCCGACGCCGTTACCAGGGGCAATATCAGTATCTGGTGAAGTGGAGAGGGTATCCCCACTCAGAGAACTCATGGGAGTTTGAGGTACCTCTACGGCAAGACTGCCCCGACGTCGTCGACGCTTTTGATCGCCATGATCACCAGCCAAGGCAGGGCCTCCGGCCGCGTGAGCGGTCAAACAGCTCTTCCCACTAGGTGGGGGAGCTCATGGGTCAGTGACCGAGCTCAAGTCCTGACCTAGGACTGTTGTGGCAGCCAGCACCTAGTGCATTAGCTGCCCATGCAGTAAGAGCGTGCGCAATGCTCCTGCTTATGCTTAGTAAAGCGCCGTGGCCGTGGCCATCTACGCGGAAGCCACACCACACCCGGCTCCCAGAGCCAACACCTATGACACGCGGCGTCTATGGTTATGGGCTTTGACAGCCCCATCAGTTCATTGGTCTAGGACCATGAGTCTATTTGCCAGCTGCACAGTCGTGCACGAGCTGCAACAGCGTGACGGTATGCTGCGAAGGCTGCAGCGTCAGCTGTAGTATCGGACGGCATGCCGCCCTGCCCTGCCGGGCTCAACTTCAAACCAATAGCCGCTACGCGGCGTTCCAGAGCGCGGAGCGCAGGAACAAGACCCCCTTCGGCTTCGAAAGCCTCTGTGCCAGGTATGGATACCTTGTCGGCGTTGGACAAAGCGTAGAACGCGTTGGAGAGGCGGTGCCATGCACGTAATACAGTCTGGGACTGCACGAGCTGGCTCCGACAAGCTCTCACGGCGCCCTAGGCGGAACATGAGTGGCCCCACCTGCTTGATAAGCATGAGGCCCCTGTTGGTGAGCGGTGGCAGTGCCTGCCGATGCGTGTAGCACGCTAGAGGCGCCGCGCAGTCCGCGCTTGCCTCTCCGCCGCAGCCTCGGCTGATTTGTGGCGTCAGTGTTTTCTTCGTCCGGATACGACCCTCCGTATCCGGCGTCTTGGTGGGGGAGGGTGTAACGGGGTTACATCGAATAGTGTGATGCACACAAGCTAGGTGCCACACATAAGTTGAGTTCCACACATATGTTACGTGGGTCACCCCAGATAGGAGTGGGTGGCTCACAACCAATGGATATGCATTAGACTAGGCTCTACTATGATAGATAGTGAGTCCTATACATACATACAACAGGCGGCTCTGCCGCGATAAACAACAATACATTCAGTTCACATTTGAAGCCTAAGAGTTCACTAGCCTTGTTTAAGGTACTTCTGTCTCTTGGAGTCCTTCATTAGCTATATTAAGGTACTCGAGCAAACTCTCGTATAGAGTTTGCTAGCTATCAATATTACTGGAGACTCTCTGAGTCTGTGTCTTCCTCTGACGCTAAAGCTACGGCAGCCCCGCTGCATGGACTGCGGCCTTTGGCTATTCGATGGAGTTGTTTGCTGCTCTGACGCCTTCTCGAAAGCTGCCACGATCGGTGACGCGCTGACCGGTTTCACGACTGCACCGTTCTGGCACTGTGGGCACATAACTGGCTGGTTGAAGCCTTCCGGGCCGACAGGAGTCCCGCAGAACGGATGCATGCTTACTGAACACTGGGGACAGGAGTGCACACTGCCAACAAGGTCACCACAGCCACCACAAGGGGTCTTTGACGAAGAGTTATCGGTGGCATTGCTTGTTCTTGGTTGCGTTCGCGAGGTTGGTGGCTGATGTTAAAATAAACGCTCTGGCTCCGTATTTCCCAAATATGTAATTTTTAATAGATTTAGTCAGCTTTTGATAATTACGTCAAAACCAAAAACCTTCGTTTCACAAATGCAGTCACCGTTTTTGTTTTTTTACAATAAGCATCACACCTGTGGCGGACCCTAACCAATCCATGGATCTGTTGGTATTATCGACTCGGAAAACTGCACGAAAGCGGGCTCGAACCCAGGGCAGCAGATTAGGAGGGTCGGCCCTATCCCACTGCACTAAATTCCCAGACCTACTCACACTAATTTTGAATCCGCGGATTTCTTTTTCACAGGTATTAGCGTCACGAAATCACAGTGACACTAATTCGCGTATGTCGCTAATTTTGCACACACACTAATTGCGGTGACTACTGTAGTGGTTCTCAGTTCGCAGTGTCGTCACGCCGCTGATTGGCTAAATGCATTGCCTTCCAACTTATATCCTGCATCGATTTTGGTGCAGTTTGGCCAGCAGCAGCATATTGCTGCTGCTGCCGGGGTCTCAGTTTGATCTCTATCTAATTGGATAAAAGTTGCAGGAGGGATTTGCATTGCTATCTTGCTGCTGCCTAAACTGAGAACCACTAATAGTGGTTCGTGGTAATAATAAAATTCTATCCGTGGTCCTGGGACGCTTTTGCAGAAGTAGTTTTTACACGATGTGATCGGTGTCCAGCCGCCTTCGATTGTTTCAACACCAAAACACTCAGCCGATGTTTCTGTTCGACGGCGAACAGCGGCCGCAGGTTGGCCACGTTTACATTACCTTCATGCTCCTGTCACTGCCTAAAACCGTTTCCGAGCTCTTTGGACCTCCTGAGCCCGACTTCGAACCACGTTCTCAACAAGATACGACAGCTCATTTCTGAATAGTCAACGCTTCAAGCACATCATTCAGCAGCAGACACCATGACTAACATCGCCATCGTCTACTACTCCACGTACGGCCACATCTCCACCCTGGCCGAGTCCGTCAAGGCCGGCGTTGAGTCTGTGCCAGGCGTGACCGCCTCCGTCTACCAGGTGGCCGAGACGCTGTCGGAGGAGATCCTGAGCAAGATGCACGCGCCGGCCAAGAAAGACTTCCCGGTTGCCACGGCGGAGACGCTGGAGGCGGCAGACACCTCTCCGGTCATGGACCTGCTGTTCTTCATGTGCTAGTGTACTTTGGTTGCTTTCGCGTTCTTTTTTACAGCAAGGGCGCCACCCGGCGCCGCCAGATTAAGTGCGTGCTTGACCTCGTTTTGACTTGGCTACTGTATACCTCTGTTGTGCTCAGCGCGCCAAACACACAAGATCGGGACCCTCTCCGCGCCCACTATGCTCTGGGTTGGGCGCATTTGCGTCCAGCCAGCCGATCCGATAGTGAGCGCAAGTCGAAATCGAGCGTGGACGCAAGAAGGCGATACACACAACGAACGCCTGTGGTAGTACGTATTTTAATACTACCTCCGTTCGGAAAATAACGCACCTTCAAAAAACAAAATGGCATACCTCCGCCTCGTTCTATTTCCGATTATAAAATATGCAGAGGCTTAGCTGAAGTGCTGCGGAGTTGTGGACTGCGGCCGGTTCAGAGAAGAAAAGGATCAAGATCGGAGGGCTCAAAGAAGAGGAAAGCAAAGAGGTCTGGAGCTCTGTGGCGTCAGATGCTGGTGCGCGGCAGCGTCTAACGGAGCTGGTAGTAGGAGCCTGAGCATGGGAGGCTTGGAGCTGTTCGGCGTAGAACTGCTCGGTAGTTAACGATACTATCGCCACATGCGCTTTGAAGAGCAACTCGGGGTCGCATGATAGCGTGGCGGGGAGCTCGCCGGCGTGGATGAGTTTGTCCTTGTGCAAGTGGCCGAGGCGGAAGTCGTTGCGTCCCTCGTTGTCCATGATCATCCTCATGACCAACTGGATGCGGATGTGCATGCTCTTCTGGGCCATGGGCCACGAAGCCTTGATGGCAGGGATGACGTTGTTCACGAGCATGCTGCGAGACAAGGGGCGCGAGATGGACACCGGACGCACCTCTTCGACGCCGGCTGGCCGGTTGATACTGGCTCGCTGCGTAATGTGGCATTCGAAGACCGGCCACAGGCCCACCTTGCCGTCCCAGTTTCCCCGAGGTCGCGCTACGGCGCAGAGGAACATGACCTTCTGAATGTACCGCTTGCTTTGGACGAACTGCACTGGTGCTTCTTCGAGAGGCGTGCCGTCCTTTCCAGTGAGCAAGTACACGCGCTGGCCGACCTTCTTCACGTAGAACCATTTCTCGTCGATGTGGACGACGTCGTCCATATGGTCGAAGTAGTAGTCCCCGTCGGAGTTCTGCTTGACGTGATCAACGCAGAACTTTAGGCGAACTAGCCTGTGCGCAGGCGTGAGGAGGGGCCGTGTTTGCCCCAGCGCACGGCGCTTGTATCCTTCCTTGATCAACTGGCAGATGAGATAGGAGCTTGAGTTTGTTGCGATCTGGATCTTGCGGTGGTTCTCGCGGTCGTTCACGGGCATGGCCGATATGCGCTCGCACAGTGACCCCGGTCCAGCTTCTTTCGTCCGCGGGCGCTCTTCCGGGACTTGACGACAGCAGCCACTCGCTCACCCATGGAGGAAATACCCCGCTCCCAAATGCGCGAGACTATGAAGCGGCTTAAGTGAAAGTGAGCTGCAGTCTGGACGATATCTGCTGGCCTCAGCACCCCTTGATTGCTGCGGAGGAGCAGCATCTCCGAGATGGCCTGGCGCTCTTCGTCGGTGGTTTGCTTCATGAGCAGGAAGTCTCGAATCGCGCAATGATCGGAATAGCGGGGGGCGGTTGGGCGGGAGATTCGAAATTCAAACAGAATCGGATTTGGGGGGGTATCGCGGTGCGATTGGCTAGGTGCGTTATTTCCGAACGGAGGTAGTAGTTAGACATCATGAAAAATATACTTTACCGACCACGCAATCCTCTCCTTCGGGTTTTTTGAAATCACGACTGCTTACCATCAGGTGCAGCGCGACGATGGCAGCGAGCAATGCAGTTAAGGCTTATCGCTGTCATATATTATATACAAGTAGTTCAATTTCTTACAAATATCTTGACCAGATCGGATCGCAGCGAGAAGAGCGACAAACCCTGTCGAGCTATCAAAATCGCCCAAAGTTTTTCCAGGTATCATACTACTCAGCAGGCTGTGCATTGTAGAACTCGGAATACCATTCCCACGTCTTCCGCAGACCCTGGTCCAGAGGAGTCGTGGGCTTGTAGCCCAACATCCGCTGCGCCTTGGAGATGTCGGCGCTCGTGCGCGGCACGTCGCCAGGCTGGTCCGGCAGCATGTTGATCTTGGCCTTCTTGCCCACCAGACCCTCGATAATCGCGATGAAGTCTGTCAGCAACACCGGCGTGCCGCGGCCGAGATTGAACACCTCGCAGCCACGACCGCGGTCCAGGCTCAAAAGCACTCCCTGCACGATGTCGTCGATGAACGTGTAGTCGCGCGAAGAGGTGCCGTCGCCGTACTGGTCGATGGCCACATCCCGAGTGATGCGGTCCATGAACTTGAACGGCGCCATGTCGGGACGACCGCGCGGCCCGTACACCGTGAAGAAGCGCAGCCCGATGGTGTCCATGCCGTGCAGGTGGTGGTACGTGTGCGCCAGCAGCTCGCAGCTCTTTTTGGTAGCGGCGTACGGACTCACGGGGAAGTCCACGATGTCCTCCTCGCTGAAGCTCTCCTTCATGCTGCCGCCGTACACGGAGCTGCTGCTCGCGTACACGAACTTCTGGATGCCGAACTCGCGGCACGCGTCCAGCAGCACCATGGTGGCCACCACGTTGGCCTGAATGTACATGAGCGGGTTGTCAATGCTGGGGCGAACGCCCGCGCGAGCTGCCAGGTGCACCATGGCGTCGGGCTTGGTCTCCTTGAGCACTCGACGTACCAGCGTCTGGTCGCACAGGTCTCCGATGACCACGGTGACGCGGTCTCCGTACGTGGTCGTGAGCCAGTCGAGGTTGCTCTGTTTGAGCTTGACGTCGTAGTAGTCGTTGAGCTCATCCACGACGACCACATCGTCGCCGCGGGCGAGCAGCGCCTTGGCCGTGTGGAAGCCGATGAATCCGGCGGCACCGGTGACGAGGATGCGGTGGCGTGCGCTGCCGGCAGCTGAAGGGCAGGCGGAGTTGACGGCGGCCAGCACGTCGGACACTTCGAACGGGTTGGGAGCCATGACTGCGATGGATATAGGCTTGAGTAGAAGCTGGAAGTTCGGGGACTGACGGTGTTGTAGGATGCAGGCAGTCTATCCGCGCTTGTGCTCGGGTCTGCTGTGCTCTTTTCCTCACCGCACGTCCTGCGCCGTGCCAATGTGCGTTACTGGACGATGACTGGGCACCAACACTCTCGGGCTGGCGGCAGCCAATGGGCGCTCGGGAACCGAAAATGGACCAATTGCAACGCCGCGTTCACTAATCAGATTTTTGATTTCGTGATCTAAAATTCGTTCCGACGCAGTCCCAGCATCTGTCGCCGCCAGCAGATTCCGTCCCAAACAGATTGCCTGCGGAAGAGCTCGAGCCGAGATGCGAACAGCTGAGCAGCGCACTCGCCAGACACCGTGCGAGCAATAAACAGCCGGGCTGCTTGGGCCGCTTGGTATCCGCAGGATCTGCTGCAGTGTTAAACAGGGGATGAGTCACGGCCGCTTCAGAAACCGCCGAAAACGGACCTTTTCAGACGCCGAAAAAGTGCCGTAGAGGACGATCAGCACTCAGGTGTGAGCTCTTGGGCGGCAACGCCACTAAAGCGCGGCAAGTCGACTGGGTGCTTCGGCTTGCGACATCCCCCGCTGCTTGAGATCATACCATCTCCGATCCTCTGCTTCAGCTTTCCGCGAAGGATTGGTGACAGGTGTGCGTCCAGCTGTGAATCCAATCGCGCTTTGTACCACTTCCTCTGATAATGATTTTCTTGTGGCAACGTGCGCATTGAGTGAGAAAGCTGCGTCCATGCTTCAGCAACAGCAATCTCCATGCAACGTGCAGCATTTTGTTGCTGTGAAACAGTAGATTGGAATGAATACATCCAGAGGCAACGTATTTTGCTTTTGAATGCGTTACACGTATTGCCATTGTTGGGGCTCTTCCCTCAAATGCGATCATTCGTACTTAGTGATGGTCCTATAGTAGACTCAAGCGCGGACGGTAGAAATTTTGGGCAGAACATACAACATTTGTTCAGTCTTTTGAATGCAGATGTGCGCGCAGCAGTTTAGGTTACCGAACACAAATTTTGCCCGAACACGGCGGAAGCCGCGAACGAGGGCAACATCCGCTAACTGTATGACCTACGAATGTGTTCGCTTGGGTTCTTGCCAGCAACCATTCTGCTTTGGTTGTCGAAGGTGCGACACCCGTCGCTGCTGCTCATATGCTCGTTGATTTCTTGCATCGCAAGTTGCCTAAGCTTTGCTTACCATTTTTTCCAGGTTTCGATGTGTATGCACGGAGTTGCTTCCCACCGACTCTGAAACACGACGTGCAAAGCGCAGGTATCACTTCAGTCCCCAGTCCTTATGCATTTACGTAGCTTTGACGTGCAACTCACGCAGTATGCTGGTTTCCACTGGAAACTTTCCTGCTTTGCATGCATGGCTTCGCGTTATCCAATGTGCCGCCTCGATTAGAGAAAGTCGGACGTCGGACTCCGAGACGGGTGGGCCGCTGGGCGATCAATACCGTCTTCGCTGTTTGTTTGAGGTCTTTACCCTGCAGTCTAGCGGGAGAACTGTTCATCGTTGGCAGCTGTAATGTGCACGGCAGGATGTATCGATGTGTCGACTGTTCTGCGCCTCAAGCACACTGGCCACCTAATGTGGACTGCTCTGCTCGTAGACCCGATCTACGCTTTGAAAAAGGCAACTCGCTCTTGCCAAGCAGCGCCATCGTCCAAGAAGGTTGTGCCTTCAATCAATATGCCGATAATTGCAGCAACGTTCTCAGCGCTCTCACTGAGAGCCTCTCAGTGATGGCCAGAGTGCTGAGGCCACGCGGTACAACCCCCTTTCAAATTTACGTTGCATACAGCTCATCATCAGCAACCCGCAACCAAGCGGACCGCGCGCTGCACCCCGAGGATACACTTTCATCAATCGAGCGAGCAGGAAGCGCTACATTGATGAACGTGCGAAGGTTCAGCGAGCGAAGGGCGGGAGGTGCTAGCGTTCATGGCATATCCAGCCTTGGACATCACATCTTCCAAATATAGAAGCAGGACAATACTGTGCACGTTGTGAATCTGCGTCAATTACGTTAAAACTCTATATCTTTGTCATGTTCACCACACGATTTATTAATGTATCGAAATGCACACATTCAAAATTTTCCAAATTGCATACCCTACATATCGGCATCAGATCCATCCATTGCAATCTGCCAAGGCGCGTCCCTCGGTCAAATGGTGCTTGGCTCGGATTCGTAGCTGCACTTTTTGGCTCGAGGCTGAAGCAGAAGCACGCAGGAGGCTCTTCCACGGAAGCCAGGGCCGCCCGTTCGTTCTTCGCCGCTCAAGTCCCAGCCACTCGCCTCCATCAATCAGCTCGCTCGCTCGCTGTCACTGCGACTACTACCCCGCGTGGGCAGCATACTCAAGGGACACAAGGCAGGCAGGCAAGCCCGGCAATGGGCAAGCGCAGTCGCGGCAGCAGCGGCACCACCAACAGTATGAGCAACGTAGCGAGCTCCATCTCCGCCAGCAAGTACGGCACCATCGTGGACCTCGAGCCAGGCTCGCCGTCCGAGTCCAGGCCCGCGGCCAGCGCGCTGGTTGGGCCCGTGCCCGCTGGACCCGTGACGGCGGCTGCCAAGAAGGCAGGCCGCGACGGTAAGAATATCTGGGACGAGTACTACCCGCTCGTACAGCCGGCACACCAGTATCACCACCGCAACGACCGCGGCTCGTCCAACTACTTCTTCCACGGCATGTTCTCGGCCGACGTCATGTGGGCCTACCGCGACGCCGTGATCGCCTACCTGGTGTCGCTCTACTCGATGGTCGTGCTCTCGCTCACGGGACTTGTATTTTGCAAGCAGTGGGGTATCTTGTCCAACTCGCCGATCGTGTTCGGGTTCCGCTGCCTGTGGTTCGTCAGTCCAGCGATTGCGTCGCTCGCACTACGGAACAGTACGTCTGAACTTGCAGCGCGGATTGACGATGGATATGGTGCTGATGCGTGCTGTGCCTTTGCTCGTCATTGCTGTAGTTGCGAAGTTGAGGCTACAGGCGTGCAACACTCCGCCACACTGGAACATTCCGCCGTTTTATCACTTGTTCAGGAGCTCGCACTCGTCTAGATCCACGTTCCGACTTGCACTCCTGAGCTACGCAGTCCCAGTGCTGTGCGAACTCGCGGCTTTCTCATTTACTGCCGCTACAAGAATGGTTAACCCGGTACGTCCTGCTGCGTTGATACAACACTTTGTGTGCTTGAATGACTGACAAGAAATGTGCGTGTTCTCGCTTGCGGTTGCAGTTCAACCGAACCTTCGTGCGGAAGCTGGAGATGGTATTCAGCTTCAACGACGTCGAGGCGCTCGACTCCGGGCTGGTGTTTTATGTGTTTTACATCAGCTTCCTCGGTATCTTCTGGGACCCCGTGCCGCCGCAGCGCTTTGATGTTGGGCTCTCCATGGGACTACGACCTTTGGGTTCGTGGCTCTATCTCTCTCGTCATGTGGCTGTCCGCGGATCCTAATTTCTTCACGTTCATTGATCATGAGCAGGCACAAGCTGGTTTTTCTTCGCGATGATTCAGGAAATTGGATGGAGCGGATCTCTGTTTCCAGGTGAGCTTTGCGTTCTGGTACATCGCTATAGGAGATTTTACTTGTCGCTGACAGGATTCTGTTCGTACGTGTATTCCATTCAGCGCTAGAAATTGTGTTCAGCCATTCCACCATCCTGGCATCGGCCATCACCGGGTGCATCTGGGCTTTATGGCACTGGCCAATGATCATTGCCGACGCGCTGGAAGTGGTGCCCAAGGGCTCCGGTTACTCAGTCGCTGAAACGCGCGACTTCCACTTGCTCTACGTGCTCGCAGTGTTCACCCTCCTGCTTATTGGTTCCCGCATCATCATGTGCTGGATCCAGGGCAACTCGAGCTACGTCATTTGGTCCAGCGTCGTCTACCACTCCACACACAACCTGTACGTCTTCGTCTCGACTCAGAGGGATATCCCATCGCCTAACATTACTGTGTTATTCTGTAGCTTTATCACGTCAGTTTTCGGCCAGCTCACGGCGCCGCTGTACGAGAAAGCCCAGCTCTTCAGCTTCTTCAGCTCGGAGGCGTCCATCTGCCTGCTGGTGACGGTGTGGTTCTCCACGTGCATCCTCTCGCAGATGTTCCGATGGACAAGCCTCATGCCAATGCTTCGTCGAGCCAATCCAAGTGCCTCGCGCGCCATCGCAGCGTAGCAATCAGTCAGCCCGGCCCATCGACTGCCGTAGCTCAGCGTCATTTGTAGTTGAAGTAAAAGATCCCTATCACAAGTTGAAGCGGATCGTATCTAGGCGGGTACGGACTGTCCTATCTACATTCGCCTTTGATTGGGTACTGCAAATTAGTATGGACGTTTGTAAGAAAAATCTTATGGTCCGACGGCGTCTGCCCGTGTCCAGCCGGTCATTAGTCTTTGTGCTTGTGAGCTGCCACCAGCTCTCTGATGGACTTCCTGCGTGTGCTGCTGGCTGCAACAGCGCTGGCCACCGGGTGCAGCGCCCACCGTGCACACAGCAGCGCTATCTCGCTCCAGACGCCCACTGTGATCTTGCAGCAGGTGACATTCGAGGCGGCCATCGAGCTGCTGGAACTCAAGAATGGTGCAACGGCTGCAAAATGTGCTATTGCAATAGGGACGAGAAACTAATACAGTTGTGTCATTTGATATTCTAGGCTCCGTGTACCCGAAGCATTTGTGGTTCCGCGTGGAAGACTCGGATGGCGTCGTGTTAACCAACGGCAGCGTCAAGACTCTAGACAATGACGGCAACTTCCGCTCGCAACTATCGATCCCCATCAAGCAGCTGCAATTGGAGTCGTACGGACAGCACAACCTCACCACAACGGTGTGGCAGGAGAAGCAGCAGACTCCTGAGATTGAGCCTTTGGTTACCCCAACGGAAACCCCGCAGGTGAATGAGACGGACACTAATGCCTCGGTTGTGCTGCCTGCGACGGTTTCCTTCGACGAGGTGCTGCTGTTCCAGGCCACCCACACGACTTCCGTCATGGTGTCGCCCGGATGGGTCTCCCTACTGCCGCCACTGGTGACGCTGGTCATGTCGGCTGTGTTGGGCCAAGTGACCGTGTCACTCCTCGCCGGCATTTGGTGCGGCGCTATCATCGTCTCGAACGGAGACCCGTTGACCGCTTTCCTGCGCACGTTTGACCAGTACTGGGTGAACTCGTTTACTGTGGACGACCACGCCGGAGTGCTGCTGTTCACGATCGTACTGGGTGGAACCATTGGCGTGGTTCAGAAGGGAGGAGGCGGTCATGGACTGGCCCTGGTGGCGAAGAAGTTTATGACGTCGTCACTGCGCATGCAGCTGTCCACTTGGCTGCTGTGCCTCGTTATCTTCTTCGATGACTACTCGTGCATCCTCATCGTCGGAAGCTCGCTGCGTCAAGTGCTGAGCCAGACCGGTGTCAGTCGTGAGAAGTTTGCGGCCATTATCCACACAGTTGGCGTGTGCTTGCCGTCTATGTGTAAGTGCATTCGCTCTTCCTGTGGCTAGTTCATCTGCGGTCTACGCTAACCTGTTTGCAATTGCCATGCAGCCCCCGTGAGCGCATGGATTGGTGTTGAAATTGGATATGTGGCCGCCCAGCTGCGCGACCTCAAGCTCGACTGGGACCCGTTCGTCACGTGCCTTTCGTGCCTGCACTACCGCTTCTTTCCGATCTTGTTCATCGCGTTCATCTTCATCACAATTATTTGCGAGAAGGACTTTGGCCCGATGGTGCAGTTCGAGAAGGATGCCGCTGCCTCCCCGATCAACGATGGGTCGATGACCCCAGTTTACCCGGGACCAATGGACAGCCCCAAGCCTGAACTCGCCCCGCTAGAGCCCGACACTACCAAGCCGCTGCGGTGGCAAAATGCCGTCGTGCCGTTCCTGACCATCGTCGTGCTCACGTTCGTGGGGATGATTTTCGATGGTTTCAACATCCTGTACACTCAGGACCCCAGTGGCGACTTCGGCATTCTGGACGCACTGAGCCATTGTGACTCGGTGTCTTCTCTGATCCGAGCTTCAGCTGCTGGCTGGGTCATTGCCGTCACGCTGCTACTGCTGCAGCGAATCATCACGCTGAACGAGGCTACGAAGGCTTGGATGGAAGGAGTCAAGGACATCCTGGACCCGACGCTGATCCTCACGCTGGCGTGGGCTCTTGGCTCGGTCATCGGGGAAGTAAGCACGGCTCCATACATCGCCTCGGTGGTCGGAGATTCGATCCCGAAGCAGTTCCTGCCGGCCATCGCTTGTCTTCTCTGCTACGTCGTGTCGTTCGCCGTGGGCAGCGCGTTTGGCACGATGGCCATCATGTTCCCGATCATTGCGCCGCTGTCGTGGTCTATCAGTGGCGGCGACGCGGAGAACTTGCGGCAATGCTTCGGCAGCATCTTGGGTGGCTCCGTGTTCGGCAACACGTGCTCGCCCATCGCTGATACGTCCATCCTGGCGTCTCTGTCGGCGCATGTCCCGCTGGAGAACCACGTGCGCAGTATCCTGCCGTACGCAGTCTTGGTGGCGGTGGTGTCGGTTGCAGGTGGCTCGCTGCCGATTGGCTTGAAGATCTGCAGTACGTTCACGGCATTTGGCATCTGCCTCGCGGTGCTGCTGCTCGTCGTCTTCTTCTGCGGCACGAAGGTCAACACGCGCTACCGGTCGCTCTCATCGTGCAGCTTCCTGAGCGTGTCGCCGCCGATGAGATACGAAGGCGAGAACCAGCCTCTGCTATCCGTGTAGGGGTCTCAAGCTGTAGACGACGTTGTCCACCTTACTGTCCTCTTTGTGTAGTCATATTGGACGCTCCGGATTGGATATTAATTCCCATAAATTCAAACATTTGACCAATCATGATCGTTCAAGCGCTACAGCCATTCGAGCATCAACCAAGTACAGTACAAAGGCGACAAGCATGGCGGACTCGGAGGCGCTGGAGCTCACGGCCACGAGTAACCCGTATCTGGAATTCTACCGCAAGTTCGTGAGGGAGCACCCTGGAGAGCTGACAGCCGTCTTTGACCCGGAGCTGAGCGATGAAGCGCGCTCTGAGATGTACGCGGCGCTGGATGTGAGCGTCGCAATGGTGAGACTCGGCTTCTGGTGCAATGCAATGGGGGTATTTAGTAACCGTTTGCTGTGATTTGTATACTGATTTCGGTAGAAATACTCGTGGGCGATTCCGGATGAGCGTGCGCTGCAGATTATCAAGCATTACGGACCGGTGAGCTCCCAAGTTTTGGCGTTTTTGACGAAGTGGGGCACTAACTTCGAGTCGGTGTGTTGGCAGATTGTGGAGATGGGGGCTGGTAGTGGCTACTGGGCGCGGCTTCTGCAGCTTCGCGGTGTGGACGTCGTTGCCTATGATCTGCACGTGGCTGGGGACGACGAGCAGGAAAAGCAGGACGAGGAGAGCGACGAGAAGGACAAGGACGGCGGGAAAGCGGCTGCTACCAGTGGCGAAGAGAGTCATGGGGATGCGGAGGAGACGCAGGAGAGTGACGGTGAGGAAGCCGATGAGGAGCCGGACGAGGAGGATGATGAAGCTGAAGAGGAGGAGGACGAAGAAGAGGTGGAAGTGGAGCAGGTGTACTGGACGGAAGTGCTAAAAGGAACGCCGAAGGTAAGTGAGCTTGACACTGCGGAGGGCTCGATTTTACGGACTGACCTCTGTGGTGGTGAATAGGATTTGCGCAAGCATGCAGATCGCGCGCTGTTCCTGTGCTACCCGGACGATTTCGAGGACAGCCACGAGTCCATGGCGCTGGCGAGCCTCTGCAACTATGCTGGCGATACGGTGATCCACGTTGGTGAACTGTTTGGCCACACCCTGTGCCTTCCTGGAGCGTGGTAAGTACACAGTATTCGTTGATATATTGTACAACAAACTAACATGGATGCTGCTGTGGATTTAAAGGGGCCGAACATCGTCAGAGGAGTTCCAGACTCACCTTGCAACCGTATACCACAAGGTGCTGCAGGTGCCGCTGCCTTCGTGGCACTCGAGCATCGACACGTTGACTGTGTGGAAGCGCACAAAGTCGTCGATCACCGATGGAGGAATGTACGCTTTCCTCCCAGAAGAAGAGCGTATTGATCTGCTAGCTGCCTCTCCATCCACGCGGCATTTGCTGCTTCTCGGCAATTCTAGCCATGACCAAACGGCCGCAGCCAAGCCAAACAAGCGACGCAGAGGCAAAGACAAAGCTAAGCACCCTGAGGTGGAGCACGACGACGACAGCGGTCAGAGTGAGAACGATGAAACAAAACACGGCGAAAGGGAAAAGAATGCCTCGAAGCGGAAGCAGATTAAGCGCTTATAACTTATGAGCCCTTGTTATGAGTCATAACTACCAATCCAGAAGCTCCAGAGTCTTGTGTCTTATCCAGGTATTCTACTTATGAGTTTCAAAATAGTTTGTTGTTACACAACAACTTGAGTCCGTAGGAAGAGATAACGGGGCCCGCCACTGCCGTTGGCTCGTTGCCGAGCAGCTTCATGACGAAGCCGCGGCGCTCGTTGGCGTACTCTGCAGAATATGAGTTTGGGGATGACAATATTTTAACTGCGACGTATTTTGAAGAAACACGACTACGGAATCAACAGCGGGTCAAGGATGCCCAGTCCGTCCTTGGCACGGAAGCAGACAACCGCCGTGTCAACAACGCCAAACGACTCCAGCAAGAGCAAGGTGCGTGAGTCTAGAGAAGCCGAGCTGCGATGATTCAGGAGCTAACAATGCCCTTGGTTTGTACTCAGACAGGGAGAGCGAGATCTCTCTGCACAATCAGATCCTGTTGGAGCGACTCGAACGTATTCACACGAAGCTCCCGAAACAATTCGATGTCTCGCACCACACCGAGGAGCATCAGAGCGCCCAGCGACCATCCAACTTCCCACAATGGCAACGCGAGCAAGAGCGGATAGCAGAAGAAAACAGGAAGATGAAGCGACGGCTGGAACAGACCAAGTCGCTGTTCGACACCAAGCAGCTTGCGGCAGACGCTGCCAGGTCCAGGTACTTTTCCGACCAGCTCTCCAAGGCCGATCGACGCATGCAAGTGAAGCAGAAATGCAAACAACTCGAGCTTCAAAGCAGCAGCAAACGGTCAAGCACCGACGCGCACAGTCGTTCGCCATCCAAGTCTCATCACCGCCACAAGCGGCGTCACCAGATCGAGACGGATCAGGAGAGCGAGCAGCCCAGGATGGAAGGAGTGCACGAGTGCCATCCCGATTATCTCGAAAATCGCCGCGATTCCAGCGAGCTACCTCGATTCCGAGCATCTCGCAAGGTCGAAACCAAGTACGCGCTGCCTCAAGAAAACTTCCCCACTGTCACCAACACCTCGAAGCTCATCCGAGCCGCAGACTTGTTGCCGCGATTGTAAATGTAGCCATGCGTCTTCAACTTGCTGTTTTTCCACCAATCGTAGCATTTTATTCGATTTCTCACCAATCGCATCGTTTTCGTAGCTCGAGCTCATTTCGCGATCGATAATGCTGCCGGCAGGGAGGAGAGCGAGTAGTGCTCGCCACTTCCACTCGACGCGGCCCCAGCCGTGGCTCATTCCTGCGGGGCTGGCGTGCGCGGGGCTGTTCGTGGGTACGCGCTACATTCTCCGCGCCCAGGAGCGCGTACGAAGGCGACGCGCAGGTCTTCCTGGCGAAGGAGACGAGGGCGACGATGAGGACGACAACGCGTCGTCACTCAGCAAGATGCAGCAGGTGTTGGGCGTGGACGTTGGCTCGACCAACCTGCGCGTGGCGTCCGCCTCACTGCTGAATGCGGCGCATGCTGCGCGGGTGATCGAGAGCGCCGACGGACTACGTGCGACCCCCGCGGCTGTCGCGGTGGACAATGGCAGCATTTCGGTAGGGGCGGTGGCCAAGTCTCTGCAGGGCCGGAAACCCGGCTACACGGCGACAGCTACGCGTCTGTTGCTGGGAACTGCCACGAGGGAGAAGAAGGAGCGAGAGCAGCTGATTAACAAGCTGCCGTACACGGTGCACCAGAGTGGGGACTCGCTGCTGCTGGAGCTGGATGGCAAGACGTACAGCCCCGAGGTGGGTTGAGTAGCTGTAGTACAGTGGGGAAAGGGAAAACGGGTGACTGACTGTTAATACTTTGTGAAGTGGGCGGCGGAGATCATGCTGGACCATTTGCACACGACGGCGGCGGCGTCGCTGGGAGAGGACCCGATCGAGAACTTCCCTGCCGTGTTGGCCGTTCCGGCGGGGACGGATGAACAGGAGCGTGCGGCGTATGAAAAGGTGGCGAATAGTGCCGGTTTCACGGTATTTGCTGCCATCGACGAGCCGGTGGCTGCTTTACACGCCGCTGAGAAATGGGCTGCGCAGGAGCCGAGTGCTGATCTACTGCCATCGAGAGGCCCCATTGCAGTGGTCGATATGGGAGGATACGTGTCCACGGTGTCGCTGCTGAAGAAAGAGCGACGGAGTGGCGGGTTCAGTCTGCTTCGCACGCTGTCCACTCAGGCTGTATCAGGACACCAAGTAAACGAGTTGCTGTTCCGTTCGGTGGTGGAGAAGTTCGAGCAGGAGCATGGCATCGATCTCTCAATCGATTACATGGCCAGCTATCGCATCCTCGAGGCTGTGGAAACCGCGAAGATTGAGCTTTCTAGTCGTGTCAGCACAGACATCAACCTGCCGTTCATAACTGCCGACCAGAAGGGCGCCAAACACCTCGTGCACAAGGTCACATCGTTCGATCTCGCGCGCATTCAGGAAGGCCCAGCCATGGAGGCAATCTCACTGTGTGAACGTGCACTTCAAGACGCGGGTGTCTCGAAGGAGAAGCTCGGCGCCCTGGTTCTCATCGGAGGAGGCGCGAAATCCGAGTTCATGCGGAAGGAACTCGAGTCGTTTTTCAAGCGCCCTGCATTCAGTACCAAGAGCTTCCGACCCGAAGAAGCCGTCGTTCTCGGTGCTGCGGAGTACGGTCGCAAACTGGTGCAAGAGTACTAACAACAGGGTATGCAGATCACAATGTTATTGTGACCTTAGAGTCAACTACTTTGCTGTCTTTCTACTGCTTCGTAGCCGACTTCGTCATGTAGCAATGCTTCGCTCCTTCTTCCAGGTAGATCTCATCGCTTGGACTATGGTAGCCACACTTCTCGTAGAACCCCTTCCGTCCGAATTGAGAAGACAGCGCGAACACATCTACGCGGTCGCGTACGTGGTCCTCGATGGCGGCCATTAGCTGGGCGCCGAAGTTCTTGCCACGACACTTGGCCAACACCGCCACGCGACCAAACTTGGCCTTGCGGTTGGCTTCGTCCAGCAAACAACGGGCCACAGCCACGTACTCGCCCGTCTCCGAGTCTTGACCAACGAAGTGGATGGTGCTTGGCTTGTCGTCGTTCTGGTCCTCCGTCTCCACTTCCTCACGAAATCCTTGCTCGTCGATGAACACGCGGCGGCGCAGGGACATGGCGTGCTGCATCTCGTCGGGGGTCGTTGCGGGCGTCACAATGAGGGTCATCGCTGTTGGAAGTGAATTGGTAAATGTGGCAAGAACACGTTGGTGTCAATGCGGCAGGGGACACCAGTGACTTTGGTGAAAGGGTTCATCAAAACCGAGTGCTTAGATGAGCGAGTAAACTGGGGATACAAGTCAACCGAGTGCTTAGATGAGCGACTACTGATACAGCTGGCACGATGAAACGGCTCCTCCGTTTCAAAAAGAAAGCACGATTGCAGCATGACTCAAAAAGCAAGCACAGTTTATATACTTGTTTTTTGTATCGGCCTTTTAGTAAGGGGCTTCACGATGCTCATGTTGCTCGCAAATGATCAAGTAAGAGCTGTCGGTACACTGCCATTCGACATGCGGCAGCGCCAGATCACTTGTCGTGACCAATGATTGGGCTTGGTGGCGTGCTCAGACGGCTATGGCATCGTCAATACTGAGCGCAAGAGAAATTTGACGGCACCAAACGAATTGTCACGTTTAGCCGCTATGGTACGGCTATCACCTTTTTTTGGAATAATTTAGAGTGAAGCGCATCGTTTTTGTCATTCGTGCTTTCTTTTTGAAACGGAGTATCATTTTAGCACGGGCGGGACGAGCCGAGCCCAGAAATCCACATTTTCGGGCTCGGTTTTTCTTGGGGAGCCTTTGAAGTGGGCTCCTCTGAATTAGTGCTTCGGGCTATCTGTAAAACTGGCTCCAACAGTTTTCGAACGGCTCCCAGCTTAATTCGCCATTAGCATTGGGCTCGTGCCCAATCGAGGAGCCCTGATTTTGATACATCTGGACTCCCCGGCTTGAAACGGAGCCCAAAAAGTGAGGGAGCCCGGTTCAGTCTTGGAATTTCCAGCATCGAGCTTCCAGCAGCCTTAACATGAAGCAGCTAAACATGGCTCGCGTTCAATGGCGATAGCGCCTTGGCCCGATGCGCTTCGAAGATATCCTACACAAGTGGTGCTGGAGTTTGAGAGGTTTGGATCTCGCGGCACAAAAAGAAGGATGATGTGGCTCGAAGTCTCATGACACTCCAAGCGGAAGCGAGGGAGAAATCCGTGAGTTACTACAGTAGTACTAGCTACGTAGTATATTGCTATTCAGTTCTACGTAGTAGAACACTATTCAAACGCGTCGTGTTGCCGTGAGGAGATTTGAAGACTAGCTGAGCTGGAATGGCGTTGAGCGGTCAACGTTGCTATCGATTTGATACCCGTATAACAACCAAAGCAATCCGTGACACTACGCAACGTACCTTCAGTCACCTCGCTACTGAATTTTAGGTTTTGCAAAGGTATAACTCGACCGACGTGCACACGTAGAAGTCACGATCCAGCAACACCTTATGATGCGACGGCCTTGTACATCCAGCAATGCTCAACACCCTCGTCAAGGTGGATCTCGTCGGACTTACGCTCATAGCCGCATTTCTCGTAGAACCCGCGCTTGTCGAATTGCGCGGACAGCTTGAACGTGTCCACGCGGTCTTGAATATGGCGCTCCATTCCCTCCATCAGGGCCGCACCGTAGCTCTTGCCGCGGCACTCCTTGAGTACAGCCACGCGGCCGATCTTGGCCGTGCGGCTCGCGTCATCCAGTAGCACGCGCGCCACCGCGACGTACTTGTCCTGCTCGACATCTCTTCCCAGGAAGTGAATTGTCGTGGGCTCGTCGTCGTGCTCGTCGAACTCCAGCTTGGGGTCGAAGCCTTGCTCGTAGTGGAAGACCCGCAGGCGGATCGCCTTGGCCTCTTGGAACTCCTCGGGCGTCTTCACGGGCGTCACCAGCAGCGTCATGGCTGTCTAAAAATGAAGAGAGCGCAAGTGAGACGCCCGGCTATCGCTCATCTAAGCCGTCGCTTTGATGAGCATCTGGCCGCGATCCACCAATCGTTTTCTGAAGTCCCTCGCCGCCTGGAAGCTCGACCTAGGTGGTCGTTTTCGACCGAAAAAGGAGTGGCCTCTTTTCAGTCGAAAACGACCACGAAAGTTAACATGTACGTGCATCTTCCAACTGAGCGTGGACGCCTTGACGAGAGCACGACGTGCGGAGACGGCAAAGACCACGACCAGGGTTTGGTAGTAGTGAAGATTTGGCCTAGTAGTGCTACTATTACTACTAGTCAATATGTGAAAGTATAAACTACTACAACTACTAGTAGTCTAGCGAAGACGCTAGTAGTATCACTACTAGTAGTGCTACTAGTTGCTACTAGTTGGCTGCCAGTGAGAACAGATAGGTGCCTACCACAACTGATGCTTGCTTTCCTCCATGCGCGTCAGCTCGAGGCGGTTGTGGCGCAGTATCAGTTGCCGCTGCGCTCGCTCATTGTCGGTTCGTGTCCGCATTGAGCTCATCAGAAACGATCCTGTCGAGAACACGCGTTCTTGGAAGCCTCTTCCAAGCCAGACGCGCGCAACTTTGCAGACCGAAGGATATACTTTCTCTCCCCGACTTCGATAAACCAACGGCGTGCTCCGGAATGCTGTTGGTGGTTTCTCGCTCCTCGTCCGCCTCGCCTTGTGCAAGATCTATCACTGTGGTGATATCCCGGAGTTGCTGCTCGGTGTGAACTCCTGGAAGTCATTTTCAGAGCCGAGAACTGGCTGACACAGCTCCCACTGAAAAACCGGGACGTCAAAGCTATCAGCACGAACTGAAGCGGTTGAAAGGAGTGCATATTGTTGACACACCTCTTGGAGAGATCAGCTTTGGTACAGAGCTCGTTGCTGCACAAGTGGTGCACCAGACGGCCGCATATACAGCAAGGTGCGGTCTCTGTGATATCTCCCCAGCTTCAGTCAAGTTTTGCACACTTCACGGTCGTGTTTCTGGCGGGAAGATTTGAGAAATGAGCGAGATCCCGAAGAGGGACGGCCTGCAGAACCACTCATTCGCACGTCCTTCTAAAATCTCACACAACTTGAAGTTCGCTACTACTACTGCCATTTTTTCTCGCTACTAGTCGACTAGCACTACTAGTTGCTTGAACACGATATCACTAATACGACTAGTAGTAGTGATACTAGTTGTACTACTATCACTACTAGTTTCTTTACTACTAAACCCTGACCACGACGAGTTAAAAAAATCGAGTCTCCGATTTACATACAAGCGCGAACAGAGCTCTCTTCTGCGTCAGTCTCCGATTTGCTACATACACGCGCGAACAGAGAGCTCTCTTCTGCGTTGGTAACGCCGCCCTCTTTGATATTCTTTCGAGTGTAAGTCGGACACGTGCATCGTCGTCGCCGACATGTAAATCTTCACATCGTACAGATCTCGCGCTGAAGCAGTAATGTGCCCTGTTGTGGCAAATGGTGCCGCTGACTCAGCTGGTAGCGCGGCAAGCTTCTTGCTGGGAAGTGATATCAACAACACCCAAAATTTCTAGCAACACCACCTTGGGTACATGGTACCGATTTGCGGGTACACCTCGATGGGGTCAAACTGTTATATTTAACATTTATTAAAATAAATGTAAACAACCTTTGCGAAGATCGTTTCCTGTGTGTCTTCTTCAGTTGCTTGATCTCTAGTTGCACTTCCCGCATCGCGATGATCTGCAGAAGATATTCGCGGTCACTCCGAGGTCGTGACACCATGATCGTGTACTGGGCTTGGCGGCCCGCCGATTGCGAGAGATCTTGATGGGAGCTTGATGGGAGCACGAAACAAAGGTGCCCGATCTCCCTGGATGAACAAGCATGACACATTAGACAAAACACCTATCGATCGTAGCAACGTGTACGATACCATACCGTATCAATGCCGCGGAGCGAGGCGTGCTCAACAACCATCCGCAGATCTCCGATGCCTGCTGCGTACGCTTTCGGGGAGGAAATCCCCAAGGCGTTCGTGGTGTTGAAGGACGCCATGAACGCGGCGACACTCACGGAAGAGGACGTCATGGACTTCGTGGCCTCGAAGGTCGCTCAGTTCAAGAAGGTGCGCCAGGTCGAGTTCATCGACGCCATTCCGAAAAGCGCGACTGGCAAGATCTTGCGCCGTGACTCGTAAGTGTACCTCGTAAGTGTTGGTGTACCCGAAAATCGGTACCATGTACCCAAGGTGGTGTTGCTACAATTTTGGGTGTTGCTCCTTTCTTGCTTGGCTCGCGAGTTAGTGCTGTCGACCAATAGACAGGAGGGCCTGCGAGCGCTCCATGCGCGTGTGCAGCTGAACCAACCGCGGGCGCCGCGCTCGCTGCGATCCCATTTGTTTCTGTCGTTGAGCTCTAGGATGTGGACACCAATGGGACGCCCATTGACGTTGAAGCACGCACCTCGACCGTTCTCGGCCGCCATGTGAAGACCGAAAGCTTGCTTTCTCAAAGAGTACTACAGCACCAGCGGCTGAGCCTCGAGAAGCCCGACGCCCGATATGACCAGCCCGACGTGCCGCCGCCGCACTGCAAGTTGCAACGTCTTGAGCGGATACCGTGAAGCCTGTCGTGGGCTGGTTTGGGCGGAAGAGGAGTGCTCAGTTTCGAGTGCACGACACATCCACCAACGCCGGACTTTTTCCTCAGAGGAAAAGGTCCGCCAGGCCGGCAGGGCCTCTGCAGTCACCCACACGTACACCGTGCAAGTTGAGGGCCGCTTCAACCGACAGGCTACGTACAACATCTCAATTTCGCTCGCAGTCGAGCCATAAGGTTAGCCGGAGGGATCCGATATCCTAAGCTGGAGATTCCGGCGCATACCTTTTTGTGCGCCTTCAAATCGTGCCAAGCCCAAGATACACCGAGGGACCAGCGAGAAGCGAGATGTGCCAATTTGGTTTGGCACACAAACAAAGCATTCGCTGCATAAACGCCGATTTCAGGCAAATGCAAGTGCAGTTTTAGAGCTCTCAATTTGAGAGCCTGCTCTCCTCGTCCAGACCAGTCCCGGGCAAGACTCAACGAGTTCCTCCTCTTCTTCTTCAGCTCAATTCAGGTCCCACCCGATCGGAATCAACAATCTTCACTGCGAGCGCACGCGCGCCGAAAGCCTCGAATAAGTGAAGCTGCACAATTTGCACCAAGCGGGACTCTACCAGGCTAAAAAGAAGCGGCGTTCACGTACACGTATGGATAACTTACTGTAGGAGTGCGGTCTGTTTGCCTGTTTTGCCGCCGCCAAACCTGCCTCAAATCTCGTGCTCAACGCCGGATAGCGTATCCGGATGTGGCACTCTGCATGATGGTCCGCTCGATCGATGACACTTCCACTGTGTCGCTCCTCTGCTGACGTTCGCTCGCCCTGCCGCCTGCATGGAACATCTTGGTAGCGCCTACTATCAGACTGTCTCCGCTCAACTCAAGACGCACGAGGCCATGGCGTCCTTCCCGCTGTCGCAGCGGCCCTTCCCGCGTCTGGAGCTCAGCGAGCCCGAGCGCCGTCGCTTCCACGTCCAAGCCACCGAACTGCTAGGCAACGCCCTGAACGAGTACGACGAGTTCGCCCTCATCCGCCATCACCAGGTCGACCGGCATCGCTGGAAACCCGTCAAGAGTCACGAGAATCTCAACGTCTACCGCGAATCACGCGCCTACGCCGCCAATCGCTCGCTGAGTCTCGAGGATGAAGAGGCCTTCGCTCGTGCAGCGGCCATGGCGCCCACGGCCGCCTCGGCTCGTGGCCGTCGTGGCTCCCGCTCCAGCTCCAGTTCTGGCGGCTCCGACTCCATCTCGTCCATGAGAGAGCTGCCTACCCACCAAGTGTCGGAACTGGAGCTGCTCATGGGCTGGGGCCCCACGGCCACCGAGGTGCGCGAGCAGAAGAAGCGCGCCAAGAGCAGATCGAGCAGCGTCAGTGGCAACATGGAGCAACTGCCGGCTCTGCTGGGTGTCGGCAACGTCATCGGCTCCCTGGACGACGTCATGTACGGCGTTGCGGCGGCCGACTGCGCCAGCATGGCCCTCAAGAACGCCTACTCGCACGACGACGTGCTGGACGGAGACGTGCTAAGCTCCGTCGAGGGCCCGTCGCAGCGCAGCCCGTTCCGGTTCCTCGGCATCAAGTGGCTCGTCAAGGCCACGTCGGGCGGGAGCGTCACGCATCGCCTCGCGTCCCCGAGAGACCTCGTGTACCTGGAAGCCACGGGCGTCATTACGCGTGGGGACGGCGTGAGAATCGGGTACCAGATCATGCACTCGGTCAATCTGCCGAGCTGTCCTGAGCTCTACGACTCGCACGGCGTCGTGCGCGCGCGGTGCGAAAGCGTCCACCTGTTCGTGGAGCTCAATAGTAAGACGGTGGATGTGTTTCTCAAGTCTAAAGTCGCTCCCAACGGCAGGATATCCGAGTCGATGGCGCTGCACAACTGCGCCAACTCGCTCTTGTATTGCGGGAAGACGGTGCAGTGCTCGCAGGCCAAGAAGCTCACGTGGAGGCTGGAGTGCTACCGGGACTTTCAAGCCCAACGCAGACACGAACGCAAGGTGAAGGCGACGCAGTGCAGCGTTTGCAGTAAGACGTTCGGTCTCCTTCGCAAAAGCGTCGAGTGCCAGCTATGCTCAGCCGCCATGTGCTCCAAGTGCTGCGTCGAACGCACACTGAAGAGTGTGGACGCGTCGGGGAACAGGCGACACACCAGCAAGTTTGTCTCCACTAGCGTCTTTCAGCTTTGCACAAGTTGCATCGCTATCAACATGCAGACGAGTGCGTTGCTGATCGCGCGGGAAGAAGTGATCGCCGGTCGATTCGGCCGAATCGCCAAGAGCTCGCCACTACCGAGAAACCAACGTCGTGGGAGTGACAATTCGAGCGACTATGCTGCTTCGGTCGCTACGATTAGCATAGACGACATTCCGGGCCAACGTGAACACCACGCGCGTCCGCCGCTTCAGTTTGAGACTCCTACTCGACGTGGTTCCCGCCCTACACAGCGCCGTGAGGACGAAAGAAGAGGCTCCCGTGACCAGGAATCATATCGCGACGACTCCGACGTCGACGATCGCTATGGACGAGGGTACCAGCCCCGGTATGCTGATATCCCTGACCCAGTTTCTTCAAGAAGAGGCCATGCGTTCCGCGAGTCTCCTCCCTCGAACTCAAGAATGCAGGGACGTCGCGAGTTGCCGAAGATCCGAACTCGCTCTGGGAGTCGCTATGAACCTCTGTGCGCAGATGCTCCTGTGCGCCCGCCGATCATAAGAAGAGGATATTCGGATGAGGTTTACCACGAGGTGCCACGGCCGGAGGACTTTGCAGGAGCTGACCGGTATATGCCGAGAGAAAACGTCTTGCGAGGAAGGTACCATCCAGTGAACGAAGACTCGCCTGTGGAGATCGATAACTCTGGCCGAGACGGTTTGTCAGGATGCGACCTCGACGATGTCTCGCCGTACACTTTGAGTAAGGAGAGCATCCGAAAGACGACGAGTTCAAGCGGCAGCAGTTTGGAAGATATCCGCACGACTGGGGTATCACCCTTGCAAATGTCTGTTCTCGAACCGGAGGCTGAGGATCGAGACACTTTCGACAGCTTTGGCAGCCTCATTGATATCAGCAGCGACCTGGACGATGTGGACGAGACGCTGGACACGCGAGACATGGAGGCCGTGAAGCGGGCGTCTCAAGTCAACCGCGAGCTTTGGCAGCAGATCGCCGAACTCCGAGATCAGGCAGAGAACGTGTACCAGTACACGAAAGAAAGCACCGCCATGCACATGACCCAAGGTGGATCAATACGGTCGCGGCAAACCCGACTTTGAGAGTTGCAGCTTACGATGAAAATGGATTTACTAATAGTACGGAAAAATCCAATATATAAAACCTATCCTAGTTGCGTTTCTCAAAAATGAGACCGCGCAAAACAAAATCGTAATTTTTAATATTATTACAGTGGAAATATCGCCACTTTGTTCTCACGTGAGGGAATTCGCACTTAAACGAACTTTCGAGAAATCGCGTTTTAGAACATTCGAGGGTGACTTTTTCCCTCTTTCACAAACCAAAACCACAGCGGCCGAGATGGAGCACGACGGGAGCGCCCCCGTAGACGCCGAAGAAGAGCACAGCGGGTCGACTGCGAGCTCGGGGGAGAGCGTAGAGGATCCTGACGCGCATGTTGAGCTCGACGACGCAGTAGCTGAGCATATTGACACGGTGCTGGGTGTCCAGTGCTGTGATAAGCGCTGTATCGAGAACCGAGCAGAGGCGACAACAACTTTCCTCACCGGTTACATGAAGATGACCAAGGACTGCCAGCGCACCCAGCTTGATCACAGCGCTAGCAACGTGCTCAGGGCTCTCAAAGGAAGGCCAACGACACCGATCTACAGGCGCTCGAACACGATATTTGTACGTCCTGCCTTTCGTTGGCTCCGTCTGTCGTACGGCTTTCCAGACCGTGTTCAACGTTAGCAACGACACCATCACACGGTACGGCGTTAAGATTGTTTTTGTTTTACCAAAGGCAATAAGACTGAGATTGAATTGTTTTCAGGTATCGTAACCAAGTGAAGAGAGGAGAGTTTTCGCTGCCTGCACACGGCAATGCTGGTAACAAGCATGCACAGTTTGTGGATAAAGAAGCTATGAAAGCGTTCTTCACGAGGCTGGCCGAGACGCATGCAGACGTTGTTCCTGTGCGATTCCGGTACCAGAAGTCGGAGAATGGAACGACGAGTCGTCAGCACACTACCAAGGAGTATCAGTTGCTGCCTGCGTATTTCACCTGGGCCATGATGCTTGGTTGGTACCTTGAGTGGGCACAAGACGCACGTGTACGCTTCAAGGAGCCTTCGCTGACGTCCTTCAGGACAATTCTAGAGCGCACATGCCCCAACATCCGCATCCGCTCGACTCGAGACAATGTATGCGACGCCTGTGTCATCTATCGAAACGCGATGGGGCCTGAGCCGTCCGTGGAGGACACTGAAACCATTGCAGCTCATGTGAACGATGCAAAAGCGATGAGACGTCAGTACGTAGCTGATTGCAATGCAGCTACGACAGATGAACTGGTGACTATCGACTTCGCGCAGAACATTGCGCTGCCCCACTCCGCCCAGACACCATCGATGTGGTACTTTTTGAGCCTCATGTTGGTGTCCGTGTTTGGAATTCACACGCATCCGGACAAGTTGCAGTGGAATTTAATCTATTCCGAGCGTAAAGCTAAGAAGGGCAGCACGGAGGTGATCTCGATGCTCGACACGTATGCAAGGATGCGCAATACCTACAGCAAAGGAAAAGGAGCAAAACGTTGGCGCGTCTACGCCGATAACTGCGGTGGGCAGGTCAAGAACAGCCATGTGCTTCAGTTCTTGCTGTTCCTCGTGCACACGGGCTCGTTGCCGAGCTCCAAACTGAGCTTTTTGGTCAAAGGGCACACAAAAATCACTGCGACCGACACTTCGGCTACATCAAGCGCTACTACGCCAAGCGAGACCTGTGGATTATCGATGCTGTTGAGCGGGCTGTGAGGGAGTCATCGCCTGATAATCGCTGCATCAACTTGGAAGCCTCTAAGCACACATTTCGAGAGTCCAAAGGCACGCTTGACGGGCTCTACCGGAAGCTGGACAAAATCCAGAGCTACCAGCTATTTGAGATGCGCGCGGAGGAGCCTGGCCGGGTGCGATGCCGTAAGCGTCCAAGTGGTGATGCAGTCATTCAGGACCTGCTGAAGCGGGGTGTTGCAAAGACTCTCAGTGTTGAGGAAACTGCCGAGCTGTGGACAAGCTTCAAGAAGCTGGATCCCCCTCCACCAAACAAAGAGAAGATCCACGACATCCACAAAAAGGTGTTGCAGTATGTTCCACCCGATCTGCGCACTGACCCGCTTCACATTGTTCCCGATGACCTGGATGAAGAAGAAGTTGCAGCTACGAAACGATGTCGGCGACAGAAAGCTTCGCAGGGTAAGAAGCGTGCTGCAACGACGACGACAGAACGTCACAAGAGGCAAACCACGACACGCGAGCAGCAAGTAAAATCTAGCAGCAAATCAATATCAGTCTTAACGCCGATTTCATCTGAGCTCGCTAATTATCAGGTGGTACACATAAATGTTTTTTATTCGATTTTTTTCCAACGTATAATCCTCGTTTTGAGGGTGTTAGAGCGCGTTTTAAGGGAAACGGAGTGCATTAACGACTTCTACGCCTCAAACTACATCTTAAAACACGAAGAAGAAAAAAAAACACTTTTTCAAATTTGACTTTACCTGCTTCGCGCAAGCCTTCGTCCTGCGCGATCCAAGTGTCATATCAAGCCGTACGATAGCTTAAAATGAAGCTAATATACCCAACTACGTCATAGACTTTAAAACGCACTTAGGCGTTAAGACCTTAACGCCTAAGTGCGCGATTCGCGTTTTAATGTTTTGCGCGGTCTCAAATAGTACTTCAAGCACTTCGAAGTGCTTGAAGTACTATTTTCGAAGTATTTGCGAAAGTGGCACTGCGAGTGACATCGCCTTGAAGAGCGCGACCCTTGGGTGTCGACTTAACGGTCGACGGTTAACCCGACCTGCTCTTCAAACGCTTGCTTAGCCACATCCGAGTTTTCCGGACAAGCGCTGTTCAAATCCGGATGTCGCTAAACAAGGGGGCGGATAAGAGTTTTTTGCTCGTTCTTATGTTGAGGTCATGGATAAGAGTTTTTTGCTCGTTCTTGGGATATGTTGAGCCATGGCAGTCGATGCTGAGTCTTCGATTTGCACCAAGTCGAGTCACCCAATACCAGAGCATCAGCTATGAGCGACGACGGAACCAGTTGCGACGGGGACTCTCGCCTTGAGATGTTTCTGGCTGTGGTGGAGAAGTTCGACCTGGAACTAGATGATCCCGTCGAAACGGCGGAGGAGTTCGAGGATCTGGAGGAGTTAGATCTCTCTGAGAAGGGATTGGCGGAACTTCCAGGCGACTTGGTACTAGCGCTGCCACCCAACCTCAAGACGTTGGCGTTGGAGAAGAACGGACTCACGCAGTTACCTGAAAGCTTTGGTGGCGATGCCGCGTCAACAGCTGCGTGGGGACAACTCACCGAGCTATACGTGCGCAACAACGAGCTCACGAGACTTCCAGCGGCAATCAGCGAGCTGGCGAAGCTCGAAAGTTTGTATCTGGAAGACAACAAGCTGACAAGTGAGGGCATCCCAAATGCGATTGCTCAGTTGTCCGGCACGCTAGCTGGGCTTTGCCTTCACCGCAATCTGCTAAGGGTACGTGAAAGAGTTGATGATACTTGATGAATTTTCATCCATCTAACGTCGTGACTTCGCAGACATTCCCTGTTAGTTTGTGCCAGCTTTTTCAGCTTGAAGAGCTGTACCTGGATGACAACGAGATTGAGTCACTTCCTGAAGAGTTTGGCTTGTTGCAGAACCTCAAAGAGCTCGACATTCTCGGGAACAAACTCACTACTCTACCAAACTCGTTCAGGAACTTGAAGCAACTGGAAATCTTGCACGCCGAGCGGAATGAACTTGTCAAGCTCCCCAAGCATCTGGGCGAGCTATACTCGCTACGGAAGGTTTATCTTCAAAACAACCGCCTCACCAAGTTGCACGCATCGCTCGGTCGCTGCATGAAGCTCGAAATTCTCAACCTTGAGGACAATTGCCTGGCTAAAGTTGCGAAGCGAATCGGCGACTTACCCAAGCTGAAGAACCTGCTTCTTGCGAACAACAATATCACGGAGCTACCGTTCAACCCCATTGAGAAGAACCCGAACCTGCGCCGCCTCACACTGTCGGGCAATCAACTCTCGCCTGAGCTGCTCGCGCTCGAGAAGAAAGTGGCTATGGCAGGGGTGACCGAGGACGACGAGAACGAGGACTAGGTAGGCGTCGCTATAATACATGAAGTGCATAAGACATCGCGCTTGATTCTTTACATACTGCTTGCTTGCGGTGGCGTTACTTCGAGAGCCAAGCGCGATTCAAGTGAAAAAGGCGTGGGTGTCTAGGTCCGTCTTGATAGGCGACGGAAGCGGCAAAGGTGACGGTGGTGGCATCGTCGTCATGCCTGACGATGTACCCACAGATGGACTTCCTAGCTGGTACATGTTCATGTGCTGGTGCTGGCTGAACGCGCGCTGCTGCTTCGCAGATCTGATCGGTGTACGCAGAAAAGTTCGGGCGTCCATGCTGATCGGAGGCAGTGTCGTGGTTGTCGATGCCGTATTCAGTGAGCACGGCGCTGCTCGACCAGCAGACTGTCGATTCGTGGTACTGTAGTGCAGGAGACGTTTGCCGCCTTTCGCGGCCATCTCCTTCTGCTGCGCGACCTGCACACAAAAAACAATTTCATTCGTTTAATAGAAGTACCATTGCGCTATAATCTTCTGATAATATCTGTACCAAATAGTTGAAATGGTTGATCTGCTCCTTGAGCTGCAGCTGCAAGCTGTACGCACGGAAAAACATGGGATTTTGCTCCTCAAGCTTCTGCCACACGACGTTTGTGAAGGCGGGGTCTACGTTGGCCTCCTCCTTCAACGTCATCAAGATCTCGTTCTGGAGCAGCAATTACAAAAATAAATATGTCAACATCATGTCAAAATAGGAAAATTTGGTCCACTCAAATTTACCGGTACCTTGCTCTTGTACTGCTGGAGACATCTCTCGATGAGGTTTTGCACACTCAGAATGTCATTCCAGGAAAACGTTGGCGGTGACACGGGCGTCGGTGGTGGCCGTTTGGCGCCGATACTCGATGAACTTGAACCTGTATTGATTGTAATGGCTGGCTTGTTCATCTTGCGAGGGGCCGACGCCACTCCTACTCGTCGAGCTTGAAGTGTAGGGGCTGGAGCTGAAGCTGGAGCTGCTGGCGTCACTTCCTGCTGAGAACTCTCCACTGTCTTCATCTCGATCTTTTCAGCGGCTGACGACGGTACTGCAGCTGTCTCTTCACTTGGTTTTCCTTCCTCCTTCTTCTTCTCGTCTTCTTGCTTAGTCTTGCCTTCTCCTGAGTCTACCGGCCGCCACTGCTCGTCCAGCTCTTCTCTTGCAAACGTGAGCCCGAATGCGTCGTCCGTCGGGTTGGCCGACTCCGTCACTTGTGCGACTTCTCCCGCTTGAGTCGACGTCTTTATGCTGTGGTCGCTTTCTTGCTTCAAGTGCTGCGTGCCCACCGGCTTGAGCGCCACTTGGCCCTCGCCTGCATCCGCCAGGTTTTGGCCGTGCCGCGCCGCCCGGAGCTTGAGCTCCTGCCCGGTCGGCGTATCTCGAGCGTACAGCGACTCCATCCTGCTGGCCCGCTTCCGTACTGCGAGAAACTCCAGCAACCGATGGGTCGCCGGCGAAACGTCGCCTTTCCTCACCGTCTGGATCGCCGAGGTTTTTTTGCTGTTTCAATTGTGGGGAAGAAATCCTGTGTAGAATGTACGAAATCCCATTCGAAGCAAACTTTCATGATGAGTTATGTATTCTCTTTCCTATATGCTCTCTTGAACATGTACGTTTCCGTTGATGCTTCTGAAGATGCATCAGAAGATAGAACTGCTTGCAAGTTCCAACTGTAGCATCCAACTGGTAAAAGACCGCACCAGTTCCTTTCGGAGAAGCATGATGACTGAATTAACTAAACTTTTTACTCCTGCGCCCGTACTGCCTTGGTGGACTGACATGTGCGGTTGATGTCTTGTACACGTACGCGCCGCACCATTTGCGAGCGCTGAGGCGAGGCGGAATACGGGCACGCGCCATGGGCTTCGATATTGCGACACTGACCAAACTTTCTTCTTGTTGCGTCATGAAGATTTATAAATCTCGTCTGGGCCCTCCCCCTCCACTGGAGGCTCCACTCCTTCTTCTCGTCCCTTTCCCATACATGTATTAATGCCGCTGTTGATCCAAACGTCACTTGTCAGTTATTGGACCACACGCTCTGGGCGACGACTTCCGGGCGACGTCGCCTGTGCTTCCGGGTGACCACCGCCTGCGCGATTCGCCGCCTGCGACCACCGCTTACGACGTCAAGTATTGGTTCAGCGTCATAACTCTGGCAAGGATGGTATTAATAACGGAAGAGGACGCGACGAAGTGAACATCAAGTCCTCGAGTACAAGCAGTCGGCTGAAGCAGACGGATTCCTGGCAGTCCGAAAAATAGGAGAGAGTCGACACACTCGAAGGAGGAACCACCCAGCATGGACGGTTTGTAGACGCCTGCCGTATTGAAAGGAAGCAAATGACACTAACTGCGGCGTGTATATACTCATGGTGCTGACGATATTATGGAGATCCGGAGGGGATACGAAGACGCCGCAAAGGAAGGTCCAGGCTGATAGCGAGGCCGCATTCATCGCCGACATCAAGTGGCTTGAGCACCGGTGACGCCGCCAGCTCCAGTCAGTTTGGATGTGGTGGTCATTTGCTGCCGCCAGGTTTGCTCACTTGCCATTTTCCACCATGTCTGTGTTAGATGCCTGTTATCCAATGCGGGGCTTTTGTCGCCGACCCTGGTCTGCTCACTTGCCATTTACCACCATGGCCCCCAAGCGCAAGAAGACTGACGAAGAGAAGGCGTTCCTCAAGAACCGCGTCCACGGAAGCGTGATCTGCAAGCTGTCTCGCGTTTGCAAGTACGAACCTATCGTGGACGAGATTCAACGCTCAGCGAGAGAGCTCAAGCAGTGTCAGCTGGAAGCGTGGCACGTCGCCAACGTTCACGTGCTCCGCTGTCTGGAAGAGAAGCTACCGCTGCCATCGTTCGACAAGACCTTTTTCAATCGATGCTGCGCTGGCGTGATGAAAGAGGCGGAGGACAAAGATCGCGAGAAGCGCGCCCAACCACCGAGGACTTCCAAACCGCGGAAGCAGCAGAAGACCATGGCAACTCAATCGGTCGTGGCCGCGGAGGAGGAGGAAGAGGCTCGTGATGACAGCCAGCGCAAGAACGCCAGAGCGCAAGTGGAAGACGCCGAGCTGATCAACACGTTTCGACTGTTTTGGGAGCAGCGCGCCAGCAATCCTGCGTACGAACCTCCGTCGCTAGAGTTCAGCGGCGCGATTCGTGGAGAAGTCGCAAATGCGCAGATGGTAAACACGATTAACATGATCGCTCTCCAGTTTTGCCGTCGCCTCCTCCAATACATCCGGTTCCGCTACGCCAAAGAGGACGAGCTGCAGTTGGACATCAAGGACACGAAACGCCTCGTAGCGAGCTGCTACCGAGTCAAGGAAGTCCCTGTTCCCTGTGATGATTCCGAGTCATCTACACCGGCTGCGGCGAAGCAGAACAAACCAAAAAGCCGACAATGCAGAAGATGTGGGACGAGTGGGACGACACCGAGGACTCGACGGAGCTTGAGTTGCGCGCGTGGCTGGGTATGGTGCCTTGGGACTGGAACATCAAGAAGAACTTGGCGCACTTCGTTCCCAAGCTGCACGACATGCTGACATGGATGGAGAAGTTCGCCGAGAAACACCCAAAGACAAAGGGCACGCGCTTGTACTCTTTGCTGCCGTACTCCTCTTCCTACGCGAGCTGTTACATCACGGTCAATGGATCTACGCTTCACGGTATCTGTGCAAGGATCTTCAAGCGAACAGGATGGAAGCTGGATTCGGTCCCTGTAGCTCCTCTTGGTGGATTGGTTCGACCCTCCTTTTTTTCAAGCCAACCGATCGCGGTTACTGCGGGAGATCTTCAACGTGACCCAGTTCGAGACGAGAGTGGCCGACTGCACTGTGCCGAGAGCTGCGTTTGACGCAATGGACCACGAAGCGAAGACGCCGTACGCGAGTCGGTACTTCGCAGACCAGGTCTCCTCGAATGGCTACGGGGCGAGTGTGCTGCTCACCCACCCGACGGACACTATCGAGATCCCGGAGAAGGCGGCTACGGATAAAACGCTACTCGACGACCGAGACCCGTTTGTGATTGCGCGCAGACGTCTCCCACTCAGCTATTTTCCCGACGTCATGATAGGAATCGATCCGGGGATGCGGACACTGTGTACTGCTGTCAGTGTCGGCCGTCTCCCTCGTCGGCGTGTTCGAAGGAAGTGGCTACAGCAGCGCAATAAGAGAAAGCGGAGACGCCTCAATCGACAGTACCGACGCGGTCAGAAGATCACCGAGATCAGTACGAGGGAGTACCGGCATATGTCCAAGATGAACCACTTCAGCGCGTGGAACGAGCGTTTGAAGAAGCCTGAAGAGCAACCGGAACGTCTTGCGCTGCACGAACAGCCGATGCGAGGCCAACTTCTGGAACCGGCACGTCAACGCCGCGCGGAACGTGCTCGAGCTGATGAAGGGGTACTTTCAGAACGTTGGACGGGCTACAGCATTCGTGAGAGGCGGGCAGTGACGCAACACACAACTGATGGTGGATGGAGAGGGTCTGGGGCTCAATGGCCACAGGTAGCTTGACAAGCGAACCCATAGCCAGACCACATGCAAACGTGCATATAACCGGAGAGGGCGGGGATTGCACCCTTGTCCGTTGGCACAGGATAGGATATTTTCAGTGCCCTCCATATCTTAACTAAACTTTATGCAATGGAAATGGATCGCACCAACATCAAACTGGCCGCTGCGCAGTCTGCAGATGCCCTGCTGAAGCAACTGCCGACATTACGCGATTGTTGACCCAGGTTATGCTTACGCAGTACCGTAGAATTAATCTTGGGTGGGCTGTCTACAGCCTCTAACGAGGTTCCCAGTAAAATGATAGAGATAGCTGTCAAATCTGCCGCTCTATCGCTAGGATATCCTGTCATGGCTCACTTCAACCAGATCATCTAAAAACAACGAAAGCCAGCTGTTTATTTTTACGCGCAACAAGGTGCAGCAAAGGCAAAGGCTCTTTATTTGGCTTCAGCTTGTCATGCTGGTGTTGGATGGCTGGCTTTTGTTGTGCTGCTGCCAGTTTTCGCTCGAGACTTCCAGCACGGCGACTTGGTTAGATCATGGACGACGACAACTCGGTTGAAGCGATGCACGAAGAAGCGGACGATGTTGCGTCCGAATTGTACTCGGAGGCGGCGATGGAGCCCCCGATCACGATCAGCATCACCATCCCGACTGTACAAGATGAAGCGTCCTCAAGTTGCAGTGACACGGCGTTCGACGACGACGACCGAGCCAGCAGTGGCTACGACAACTCCACACCGTCACAACTGTCAATTCCAGCGTCGGTCGGATCGTCCCCAATGCTCACCACGCGCTCGATGGGCTCGCGGAGCTCGTTTGACGGATTCCCCAGCAATTCGAGCTCGGTATCGCTATCAAGCGACAGAGAACTCGTCAACCTTGCATGTACCAAGCTTCGACAAGCTCCGATAGAAGTGCAAGCACTGGATTTGAGCACGACCACCAGAAAACCCCGTCGACCGCTCAAAAGCCTGAAAGCTCTCTCTGAACTGACGAATCTCGTCCAGCTTGACTTGTCGGGGAATGCAGTTGAACGTCTGGATGGACTGCAGGTGTTCACGCAGTTGCAGACCCTCGCGATGCCGCGCAACCACCTCAAGACGCTATCGGCCCCGTTGTTCGCTCTCAAAGGGTTAACCCATTTGGATTTGTCGGGGAATTTCATTGTGCATTTGCCACGAGGATTTTCAGGGTTGACGATGCTGGAAGAGCTCAATCTCTCTGGAAACAACATGGGAACGCTAAGAGAAGTGGACGTTCTGGCCTCACTTGCCAATTTGCTGTCGTGCAACCTCGCAGCCAACCCGTTCTGCCGTCTACCGACGTACAAAGACTACGTGATCTGCAAAGTCCGATCTCTGGAGCGTCTGGACGACGTCGAGATCTCTCGAGTTGCTCGGGATCGGGCAGCCAAGCGCTTCGGAGCCGCCATGTTCTCTCAGGACGCGTGTCTTCGTGAAGCCGACAGAGCGCACGAAGATGAGCAGAACCGCTTGCTCGAGGCTCAAAGTGCGTTGGAAGCGGAGAACCTTCGGCTGAAAGGCGAGCTGCAGGTCAAGTCCAAGCTGCTACAGAACAAATCTCGAGCCTGGTCCAGTGCGACAGAGCAGCTACTGCAGCTGCAGCAAGAGGTGGCAATGCTTAACCTCGACCGGCGACGCTCCGTGTCCCTACCTAATGACGCACTCAGTGATGCGGAGCAAATAGCGATGGCAATTGCAGCTCGACACCGACCCAGTCACTCGAGTCAGCAGCGACCTCAGTCCGCCCCACGCATCCCATCGCCCGAACGCAGCGTCGAGAAACGCCGTGGGTCTTTTTCAGACCGTGACAGGCAGCTACGGGATGCCGAATACGGTGAAGAACGCACTGTTGAGTCACAAGACGCGGCGTGTATGCCAATGTCTCCGGCTGTCACTGACGTGTTAAAGCGTAGTAGAAGCAAAATACTCGTCGACTCGTCCTGCTCCCCTCTTCGAGTCATTCCACCTGCGATTATCACGAAGATGCCAAGCGAAGAGAGCGTCGATGCCACTCGAGAGGAAGAAGAAGACGACGATATCTCGTCGCCACCTCAGACATGGGAGCGAAGGAATGTGATCCCTTCGACACGGACGACTACCCCTCCAGCGGCTAGTTATGCTTCGAGGCAACGATGTACTAGGACGCCAAGTCTCGATTCTCGACTTGATTCCAGTGACGATGGTTTAAGAGATAGGGCTACGCGACCAGTGTCTTCGTCGTTGGACTTCGGTTTAAAGGAAGATGAACCACTTGGAATGCAGGATCTGAACGCTGGGCGATCGGTGCGCTTTCCGACGTTTGAGGATGACACTGCGTGTCCAGCATACGAAGATTCTCACTACCCAGCTTTACAGCAGCGATCATCTTCAGCGAGTGCTCTTGGCAGTCGAAGGAGCCTTCAACATACCACCACAACGTCTACATCAGGCAGCCACTCGCTTCCACCTTCGCCAACGAACTCGCCGTCCAGGATGAGGGAATGGTATCGCAAGCAAAACGAATTGCGGCTTATAACTCCACCGCCATCGCCACCGCGAAGAAGGCCATCGCCTCAATACCAGCATACAACGGAGCTTTCCCCACTCGCTCCTTTTGTCGACAAAGACGTTCTAGCGCGACAGATTCAAGCCTTGCAATCCTGCAAGCAATCGCTCCTGACGGAGATCCGCAATGAGGAGCACTTACTGCACGTGCTCAAGCAGGAGAGTGCGCAGTATGCGGATCAAATCGACTGTCTAAGTGTCAACATCCAGGCTTGTCTAGATGGCGATCCGAGCGCCATTCGCTTCGCCTTTTCGCCGCCAGGTTCGCCTCGGAGCAGAAGATCCAAACAACGAGAAGAAGAGACTGGACGTGCACGACTGGAGATTCTACGCAGCAAACTGCGGTTTGCCGAGGACAAAGAAAAGGAGATTGAGACCACGATGGTGCGCATGACCAAGCGCGTCTTGCACGCCGATCTGAATCCTTCGACCGGAGACTCGAGCCTTCGTGAAAAGTTTAGCCCCGTCGATTCGTCCAATCGCTCCAAAGTTCCTTTCGACAAGGAGATCTTTGCGCTTACGCACAAGTTGCAGCTTGTGATCGTGGAGAAGGAAGAGATCTGTATGCACATGAGTCAACTCATGGCTCAACTTCGTGGCCAGGTTAGTCCAGAGAGCTTTGGCGGTGAAGACGACCAAGGGGTGAGCTCAAAGCAGGTTCAGTCGCTGGCCAAGAGCAGGCAAATGGTAGATGAGCTTCGTACCCGGCATCGCGAAGTGAAAGACCGGATATTGCTCAAGGAACGACGCATTTCATCGCTTCTTGAGGAGCTGAAGGAAGTCGAAGCGGAGTTGAAGCACATCAGCTCATTGAACGCGTCTTCAGCGTCCAGCCCGCTGTTTCAGCGCGAACGAGCAGCTAGTCTTGATTGTCTGCACGCTATGCGCTCTCAAACGAAAGCCGACGATGCGTCTAACGTGCGAAGTGAGACCAACGCGACGGATACGGCAAGCGTCGAGGCTTCTTCGCTACTTGGCAATGACCCGTCGTCGTCTGTTGTGGATGGATCAATCGATCGAGCCAACCAGGAAGGTTTACTGTCCATGAACCTTCAGTTTAAAGAGCTGCTGAATCCCCATATGCTCGAGGAAATCAAAGCCGACATCTACGAGAAGTTGTCCCAACAACTCGCGAAATCGGCCGGGAAGTCTGGAGACGAGCATTCTACCGACGTAGGGCGAACAGACCTGCACCAAGCCATTGCTGCGGCTCTCGAAACTCGGTTGGATCTCTCGATCAACCCGACAAACGACGCTGATGGACAAGATGGCCTTGAGCCAGCGTCTTTACCGCGAGAAGAGCAGGTCTTGATCGATCCTGTACCACCAGTGGACGTTCCAACCTCTGACGAAGTTTGCTGCGACCAGTTTGACGAGTTTGCGCCGGTGGAGGCCTATTATGCGCGGAAGTACGTACTGGCAAAGGACCGCGTCGCAGTTTTCGTGAAGAGCATCAGTGGTGAGGAAGAGAACGCCAATTTAATGGCTTCACATGTGACGAGTGCGCAGCGAATCCTGAAGATCTGTGAGCGTCTGGAAGTTGCCGAAGCCAAGAGCAAGTTTGACTCCGTTAGCACGATTGAGGTCGATCAGCACGGGAACAGCCGAGGGGTATTGAAAGTCTTGCTTCTAGCGGGGCGAGACCTCCCCACTGCTCACCTGCGAACGAAGAACCTGGATCCGTACGTGAGTCTGGAAGTCGTTTACCCGTCCCACGCTGTTCCTATGAATTCGAGCGCCGATCCTACAGAAGGAAAGATACTCCGTAGTCAAACCAAGAAGAAGAGCATTTATCCCGTGTGGGATGAAAGCTTCGAGTTCGCGCCGATTCTGTCGCTCAACGGGTATCTCCACATCCGCGTTTTGAACGACCGAAGACTCAGTCGCGAGCAGCTCGTAGGGGAGGCCCGCATCCCACTGCACACTTTGATGCATCAAAAGCGCATTGTGGAATGGTTTTCGTTGGGGCTGAACGTCTCGCCTGCATCCGGTGGCCCAATTGTGCTCTCCAAACTGTGCGGTGGTGCCATCAGACTGCAACTCCATCTGTACTTCTCCAGTGTGGAGAGATACAAGCACGTGGTGGATGAACTGGTGACGAGATATCTGCACGATCACAGCGAGTTACCACCGTTCATCGACGCTGTTGATGAGTGTGAAAAGCGATCGTTGACGTCAGAGCAGCCTGAGCAGAATGGAGTTGAGGCAGCATGCACACCATTCGTAGAGTCCCTACCGTACGACCAGCGGCGGCAAGCGGATGTCGAGGCTCACTTCCCTCTTGACGAGCTGCAAACATCGCTCCCTTCTTACTCTGTCGTGGCAGCAGACAAGCAGGGTGCACTGGCGCCGCATTACTCAAGCGTTGGGGACGCCAGTAAGTTTTTGTCCACATCAGACGATCGAATGCAAGGCAGCTATGGAGCTTCGCAAAGGAGCACGACTCAGTTGTCATCAGAGCGGCGAAAGTCGCTGTGGGAAACCAAGAGTTCGGTGGCTAATGATCGCCCTGCAGTCGCAACCACCGACGACAAGAAGCCGTACTTTGGGTTTTCTGCCAGCACCGCTACAGAGCGGAAGAAGCAAAGTCCACCACCCAGCGCGACGGCAACGCGTAGTCGAACACCGACAGCACAGAGCAAGAGGATCAAGAATGCCGCGACGCTGCAGCCGCACCATTCCTTGAGGAAGAGGAGCGTGGAAACGCCCGAGTGCTTCGACGAGTACAGTCCCTACCATCCAGGATTTAAGAACGCCGACATGATAGATGCATGCAACAATCAGCTCGTCGGTGGGAAGAGCGGCCGTGTGTCAGCACGCAGCCTCGAGGCGAGCCGCAAGACGGACCTGAGCATCTTCAAACGCCCGAGTCTGACGCGTCGACCTCCCAGTTCAGGGTTCCCTGAGCGCTACATCGGCTTGGACAACCAGGCGTGCGAGCGCCTCAAGCGGATCTTCGGGCGAATGGACGGTACTCCTGGCAGCTAGGCACGTGGGTAGACAACTTGGTGTCTTCAAGCTGAAGTTGCATGTCCTCCACTGTCGACATCGAAATGGGTACATCCTGTTGGACATCCAGGTCGACAGAAGGATTGGCCTGGTAAACGACAGAAAGTTTTGTAAATCAGTAGCAGCAGTGATAAGCTACAGCGACCGATTTGGTAAGCTGCGACGATAAAGAACGCCGTAAACAGAACATAACGCCCTCGCGAAGTCCTTTCGTCATACACAGTACTCCTCCTCCGACCTTAATTTTCTGCCATTCTGTCATTTTCCATGAGTCTGCTGCGGCCCGAGACGCTGCAGGTGGTGGCACAGAGCCTAGGCCTGGACGACCTAAGCGATGACTGCGTGCGCGAGCTACTGCCCGAGGTGGAGCTGCGTGTCCGTGAAGTGGTTCAGGACGCGCTCAAGTTCCAGCGACATTCGCGAAGGCCCCAGCTGGACCCGACGCACGTCAACCAGGCTCTGCAGGCGCGGCACCTCGAGGTGGGCGGGCTTTATTAACCCCTAGCGATAAAATCGTAACCGTACTAACCCCGACGTGCTACTTCAGAGTCTGTACGGCTTCTCGGCGCCCGGCACCGTCAAGTACAAGCAGTGCGAGGACAATGACGCGCTCTTCTTCGCCGAGGAGGAGGAGCTGGAGCTGGGCGAGCTGCTGAACGCCCCGCTAGGCCAGATCCCACTGCAGCCCGTACTTAACGTACACTGGCTGGCCGTGGACGGCGTGCAGCCGCTCATCCCCGAGAACGAGTCGGTGGAGGACGACTCGACGTGCCACACGTCCATCAAGGACGAGGCCTTCGTCAACAACGTGGACCGCAAGCCGCGCGTCAAGCACGTGCTGACGGAGGAGATGCAGCTCTACTACACCAAGGTCACGGACGCCGTCAAGAGCGACGACTTCGAGCTGCAGCGCGCGGCCTTCACGAGCCTCGCGCAGGACCCGGGCATCCACCAGCTGTTGCCCTACTTCTCGCGCTTCATCTACGAGGAGGTCAAGCATAGCAGCCACGACCTCTCGCTGCTCTTCTCGCTCATGCGGGCCTGCCGCTGTCTGCTCGTGAACCACAACCTCCACGTCGAGCTCTACGTACGTGGGGCTTCTGTCTTTGGTGGTGCGCCTTTGAAAGTGCTAATTTGCCGTGCTTTTTAGCTGCACCAATTGATTCCTGCCATCTTGACGTGCGTACTGGGCACGCAGCTCTGCGAGAACCCGGCGGACGACCACTGGGCGCTGCGCAAGTACGCGGCCAAGTTGGTGGCTCAGATTTGCGAGCGCTACGGCGAAACGTACGCCAACATCCAGGCGCGCGTGTCCAAGACGTATCACAAGGCGATCACAGACCCCATGTGCCCCTTCTCAACGCAGTACGGCGCCCTTCACGGTAAGCCTCGGGTCGGGAAAGCTGGGGTGGATTATTGTCTTCTATAGCCAACTGATGATGAATTCGATGCGCCAGGTATGCTGTTCTTGGGTCCTCTGGTAATGGAGAGTCTGCTTTTCCCCAGCTTGGAGAAATACTACCGAAGGCTTGAGCCAGCGCTGTCGTCGTCCAACCCGAACCTTGTCGAACGACTAGAAGCGCAGAATTGCCTCGGCATCCTCGTGGTGAGTAGCTTGCCGAGTGTGATGGTACGCTGTGCTGTGCTGACGTCGAGCTGTTGTGGGGATTGTACAGCACGCGTCTGGAACGTACTTTTCGATGTCCAAGACCCTGGACCGCGGCGCTTCCCCATCCCTGTCGGCGTCTGCTCTGGGCGATATCGTGACTCTGCTGTACGACGCGTTTGGCGAGAGCCTTCTGCCGTACATTCGGCCCGACCAGCCGACCAGTATGCTTGACATGTGCCTCTAGATATATCTTGCCTTGTTGGTGAGAAGCGAGAGAGAAAGAGAAGTACTGATCCTATCTCAAATGTGCTGTGAAAGGAGGAATGTATTTGCTTGTGGATGAAGCGGAGCTTGGTCGAATTAGTGAGCGGGAACTGACAAGGTACACGGTCAAAGCTGGAGCTGTTGCACCAAGATGGTAAGTTGCGTGGACGTTTATTTGGAAAACACCTTGCGCACACGGCAGATCTGCGCCGTAGTTGTTGCAGTTGCCGGGGCGGTAGTAGGCGCAGTCGTCGGTGCAGTCGTCGGTGCCGTCGTCGGAGCCGAAGTAGCCGCCGTCGGAGCGGACGTTGCTGCAGTCGTGGTCAGCAGGTTGGGGAAGCCAGGCGCCTTCATCACCCTGTTCCACGTGTAGAAGCCGAAGTACGTCTCGAGATCGAGCCCCATGGTGGTGTCATCAGGTCGGCGATCGAAGAACATGAACCAGAAGACTTCTTGGCCTCCGCTTTCAGGACTCCAGTTCAGGAAGGCCTTGTAGAAGGCAATCGAGTTGGCCACACTCGGCACGTTGTATGGCGCGAAAGCTGGTGGTGCGCCTGCAGTCGGGAAGCCGATCTCCGTCAGTCGAACTTTGTCGGACGGGTAGATGGTCAGCATGTTGTTCCAGGCACCGTTGAGCATCGCCAAGGGGTCACTGGCAGTGTACGAGGCGTCGAAGAACGGATAGAGGTTGACGCCCACGATGTCGCAGCCGTCAGCTAAGGCCAGCATGGCGGAACGAGTACCAGGGTCTGTCCACTCGTTGTGGCGCTGTACCGTACCGATGTTAACCGTGCGTCCAGTCTCGCTCAGGATCCGCGAGCGCAAAGCAATGATGCGGCTTAATACCTGAGCAGCCGAGTAGGGCCCAGCGGGGTAGATGTTCTCGTTGCCGACCAGAATCGCCTTGATGGAGTCCGGATAATTCTTTACGGCTGCGACGGCCGCGTTAACTTGGTCGTCGTACCAGCTTTCGTCCGTCATGAAGACTCCGAGATAGAGGGAGATGCCGTATTTCGCAGCATACGGCGCCACCGCGTAGCCGTAGAAGTTGGAGTAGTAGGTGCGCACGGTCGTGACGTAGTTCTTCATGATGCTGAAGTCGGCGTCCATGGCCGAATCAAGGCCCCAAGCACTTCCGCCGTTCAGCGGATACTCGGAGTTGTGAAAAGGCGAGTAGCATACGCCCTGTACGATTCGAGAAGACGATTCAGCGCCAGGCGGAAGCTCCGTGTCCACATAGGGACTCAGCTCGTGGCCCGTGAAGCCTTGAAGGTTCAATGCACAAGTTTTCGAGAGCAGTGACAGCAGTGCCGAGACTCCAGTCAGCGAGAGGCGACTTCCCCAAAGCTGCATTTTCGGCTGTTTCTTCTGAACTGGACGATCGAAGCGGATTGGAGAATGATCAATGCAACGCGTCGTGGGTGGTGCTTGTTGGACAAGGAGCAACGAGGTGTCGAACGGAGCACGAGCGGTTATTTTGTGGGATGCTTGAAGTGGTTTCAGGAAACTGAGCAACTACAACACCTGTGTTTTTTTATAGAATACGAGTTTTGCTTAAAGCGCTCCTCGAAATAATGAACTTAATTGTATTGTACGAAACTGGGTTCAACTTGGCACGAAACACGAAAGTGTCTAACCTGTGAAGAGAACCTCGAGCGACTGGATTTGTGTTGGCTCCGCGAAATGCCGTTTCCAGCTTCGCAAAGTGCGCGTCTGGTTGGTGTTGAAAGTCCACTCGAGAACTCGAGCTCTTCGCGCGAAGTCACTGAGACCGTAGGCTCTACCGAGCCCAATTCCTCCGCCGTAGCACAGCTGAACACCTTGGCGCAGGTAGCAGTATTCGTTGATGTGGTCATGACCCACAAAAGTGGCTTTGACGTCGCCAACTTCAACGAGAGCCGAGAACAGGCCGCTGTTCACTGCAGAGCTGGCCGTCGCTTCGTTCTTGTCGCCGAGTCGGTTCAAGGGGGAGGCCAACGCGTACTCTGGAACTGGAATGTGGTAGTACATGACTGCCGGTACGCTGCCGTTCGAGGCATCAGAGGAGGAACGGCTAATACCTTCAGTGGCGTGAGAAAGCGCCAGCTCCCGGTAAAACTCGACCTGCGTTTCCTTGATCCAGTCGTACGTGTTGGCATTGGAGACCAGTGGGTACGTCGCCGTGTCGATACTGGAGTGGGAGTCGAGGAAGTACATCCTGAAGACGGTCGAGCCCTGTTGTCCCCACGGACCATCCGCCGGTGCCACGACGTTGACCTCGTAGTTTCCGACGCCTCCAATGTCGCGAGGGCCCTTCTTCACGTGCGAATACTGCTTCCCTTGTGTCATCAAATCGAGCATCTCTTCCCGAGTCAAGCCTCCTTCCGTGTCGTGGTTACCGAACACTGCCGCCCAAGGGATCCCTCTGCTCTCGACACGTGCAGTGAAAATGCTCATGGCGAACGCGTGCATCGTGGTGTCCAGGTCTGTCTGAACATTATCGCCAGTGAAAACCACGAAGTCGGGCTGCTCGATGTCAAGGAGTTCGTCAAGGAACGCCACCGTAAGCGCTTCACGGCACTCGTTGTACAGGGGGTCATTCGCCTCGCCAGCACTGGCTGAGCTCGACGCATTACTCTCTTCCCTCAGTTGATCGGCAATGACCGAAGCGGCCGCCAACAGGCTGGCCCGAATCGTTCCGGTTGGCCCAGATGAGCACGGGTAATCCGGATTGCCTGTGAGGTGCATGTCGGCAATTTGCAGCACTCGAAACGACAGCTCCTCGGTCGAGTTGGACGCCACTGCTTCCACTGAGGAGGAAACCTCATCGTTCTCGTCCACGTCGCTGCTGTCTGAGCTGTCCGTTGTTGTGTTCAAAACAAATGGTTCGTACTTCCTCGCCAAGAAGAAGGTGCGAACGCTTCCCGTGGTCTCATTTCCGACCACGTCCCAGTTTCCAGGAACCGACAAGGAGATATTGAAGGCTGCTGCTTCGTCTTCAGCCACTTCGAACAGCGATAGCTCCGCGACGAAGGAAGAAGTTGCCTGGCTGGATGGGGACGTTGTCGCATTCGCGCGGGTGTTGCCAAAATCGACGAGACCCCACTCGGCACACAGCTTAATCTCCTCGCTGGTGATTTCCGTGCTGTTGGCGTCTTCGGTGGTTCCGGGGCAGGACTCCGTTGGCAAAACCACAGAGACGTCGGTCAAGACGGATAGTGAACCCGTTGCGTTTGCTAGCGGACGGTGCACACAGACGATAGCGTCGCTCGTGTCGCTGTTACTGGCCGCACCTTCCGAAGACTTGAGCACGAATCCCGGTGTTTCCCACTCTCCTTGAGGCTGCAGAGCTCCACAAGCCGAGTAGACGGTATCAGTGGTCACGCCGGCCAGCACTTGAAGGCCTACAATAGGGCGGACGGGATACTGAGCGCTCAGGAACACACTAGAGGCGGACGACTCCATCTTGAGGTCGATCGGCCACGTGATCCACCCCGGGGTGTCGTGATTGTAGAACAACTCGGTGGTCGTCATGAGATCCACCACGTACTCTTGAGTTTCAAACGCAGTGCTCGCCGATACGAACTCCGCGCACATGAAGACGTTGGTGCTTGGGTTTATCACCGTCTGCATGGTCGACGGACAGCCATCCGCGTTCGATACGACCACAACTCGTCGCATCACCGACACCGCGTTCAGATCCACTGCGCCGACGTCTTCCTCATTGGTCGCTGTCTTCACGCTCTGCTGCATGCACAAGTACGAAATCGAACTGCCCGACGATGCCATCCATTCGACCCCCGTGGGGATCCACTCGAGCTCGACGCATCTGTCCTTGGAATCGTCTTCCGAAGTCGCGCTCACCATGGTCGCGTTGGTGACGGCCATGTGCGGCAAGTTAATCGAATTGGTGGTCGTCACGGTGCTGCTTTCACTGTCGCTGCTGTCATCGTCTGACTCGACTAGCACGACAATGACGGTGATCACCGCTGCGATCGCTAACGCCAGGACAAGTGCGATGAACACTTTGTGGCGCACGCTGAATGCTCGTAGTGCTTTGGTCGGTGGGGCGACCTTGTTTGAAACCATCAAGAGATCCCGAAAAAGTTCGTCTACGGTAGCAGCACCGCGACAGGAGACAACCATTTGGAAAGATGACGACTGCGAATAAATCAATCTGGAGGTTTCGAAGCGAAAGCCATGCGCGAACACCGAATGGATATCATAACTTTGTTGCGTCGTTTGTCTGGTCTGGTTCGTCCGCTGAAAATACCTGTTCTGAGGACGAGCCAAGTTGCATGCGTTACCTTCGCCCTCATCGCGGAACCAACTTGAGCACGTTGCACGTTAACACACCGTCGCGCGCACCACCGTCGCTTTCACTACGACCACGAGCTGTACCGAGTCGCTCGAGCGTATGCTGTTGGTCCCGCTGGTGATTCCGCTGCGGTGCGAACCATTTTTCTGCTGTTCGAAGGTGACTTGCTTGTGCAGAATGTGCAATACCAGTACATGTACGCCGTGGGCGTGGAGAGCGTGTCGGAGCTCGGGGCTGCCAACAACGTGTCCATCTTCGTGTGCGGCGAGGAAAGATGCGCATCGCTTTACTGTTGCGGTCTCTTCAAACTCTGCTGCATTTTGTCACTTGTAGCTGCGTTCTGCCGTGTTGAGCATGCCGCTCAGTGACGAGTTGTAGTTACACTGCACAAAATAGTTGAGCTATTATAGCAGAAGCAATGGAAGGAATTGAAGGCGAAGTTGCTCGCCGACCACACAGCGTTTCTGCCGGATAGGCATTCTCAAGGTGGCACATTCAACGCCATTGCCGTTTCTCGGCGTTGGACAGATCGGCAGTACACATGTACCGGTACAGTAGTAGAGTACCCCGTAATCAGTCGTCCCCGTGATGGGCAGATGTTTGCTTCCCATCACCGTTTGACAACGGCTTCATTTTAATCTCCATTACCTTCAAACTCTATATGTTTGCCTGCCGTAATCCGCTGTTATAATCCTCGCTGGTATTGCCGTAATCCACACATGCCCTGAGAACACATACTTATAAGAATATAATATTAAAATTTAAAAATAAAGGGATGACAACTAATAATCATGGTTACGGTTACACACCATGTTGATGCTGTCCAACGTACAGCGTGCCGACCATTGCCCCCAGGAACTTCCAGGCGCTTCCCCACTTCATATCGCAACTTGCCTGTTGCTCGCTTTGCCACCCACTTGACCGATTTCTCTGCAGTCGTTGACTTCGCCAGGGACCTCCACCAAACCGCACAACTCCACAACTTCCACCCCGTCAACAACGGCGCAGTCCACCGACAATTTCACCATCCGAATGGCGGGGCGAAGCAGGAATGCACCGGCATCTCGATCCGCGGAGCTGTCACCACAGACCAACTTTCAGGCGACCGGGTCCCAGCGCTCTCTGATGACTTCGAACGGGGCCGCCTCGCCGCCCGAAGACCTTCGGGCAATCAGCACCCGCCGCAAAGCGTTCATCGCACTTGTCCTGGCGTTAGCGATCGCAGCGGTGATCACCGTCATTGTCGTGCTAGTCGAGTCAGACGATGACAGCAGCGACAGTGAAAGCAGCACCGTGACGACCACCAATTCGATTAACTTGCCGCACGTGGCCGTCACCAACGCGACCATGGTGAGCGCGACTTCGGAAGACGATTCCAAGGACAGATGCGTCGAGCTCGAGTGGATCCCCACGGGGGTCGAATGGATGGCATCGTCGGGCAGTTCGATTTCGTACTTGTGCATGCAGCAGAGCGTGAAGACAGCGACCAATGAGGAAGACGTCGGCGCAGTGGATCTGAACGCGGTGTCGGTGATGCGACGAGTTGTGGTCGTATCGAACGCGGATGGCTGTCCGTCGACCATGCAGACGGTGATAAACCCAAGCACCAACGTCTTCATGTGCGCGGAGTTCGTATCGGCGAGCACTGCGTTTGAAACTCAAGAGTACGTGGTGGATCTCATGACGACCACCGAGTTGTTCTACAATCACGACACCCCGGGGTGGATCACGTGGCCGATCGACCTCAAGATGGAGTCGTCCGCCTCTAGTGTGTTCCTGAGCGCTCAGTATCCCGTCCGCCCTATTGTAGGCCTTCAAGTGCTGGCCGGCGTGACCACTGATACCGTCTACTCGGCTTGTGGAGCTCTGCAGCCTCAAGGAGAGTGGGAAACACCGGGATTCGTGCTCAAGTCTTCGGAAGGTGCGGCCAGTAACAGCGACACGAGCGACGCTATCGTCTGTGTGCACCGTCCGCTAGCAAACGCAACGGGTTCACTATCCGTCTTGACCGACGTCTCTGTGGTTTTGCCAACGGAGTCCTGCCCCGGAACCACCGAAGACGCCAACAGCACGGAAATCACCAGCGAGGAGATTAAGCTGTGTGCCGAGTGGGGTCTCGTCGATTTTGGCAACACCCGCGCGAATGCGACAACGTCCCCATCCAGCCAGGCAACTTCTTCCTTCGTCGCGGAGCTATCGCTGTTCGAAGTGGCTGAAGACGAAGCAGCAGCCTTCAATATCTCCTTGTCGGTTCCTGGAAACTGGGACGTGGTCGGAAATGAGACGACGGGAAGCGTTCGCACCTTCTTCTTGGCGAGGAAGTACGAACCATTTGTTTTGAACACAACAACGGACAGCTCAGACAGCAGCGACGTGGACGAGAACGATGAGGTTTCCTCCTCAGTGGAAGCAGTGGCGTCCAACTCGACCGAGGAGCTGTCGTTTCGAGTGCTGCAAATTGCCGACATGCACCTCACAGGCAATCCGGATTACCCGTGCTCATCTGGGCCAACCGGAACGATTCGGGCCAGCCTGTTGGCGGCCGCTTCGGTCATTGCCGATCAACTGAGGGAAGAGAGTAATGCGTCGAGCTCAGCCAGTGCTGGCGAGGCGAATGACCCCCTGTACAACGAGTGCCGTGAAGCGCTTACGGTGGCGTTCCTTGACGAACTCCTTGACATCGAGCAGCCCGACTTCGTGGTTTTCACTGGCGATAATGTTCAGACAGACCTGGACACCACGATGCACGCGTTCGCCATGAGCATTTTCACTGCACGTGTCGAGAGCAGAGGGATCCCTTGGGCGGCAGTGTTCGGTAACCACGACACGGAAGGAGGCTTGACTCGGGAAGAGATGCTCGATTTGATGACACAAGGGAAGCAGTATTCGCACGTGAAGAAGGGCCCTCGCGACATTGGAGGCGTCGGAAACTACGAGGTCAACGTCGTGGCACCGGCAGATGGTCCGTGGGGACAACAGGGCTCGACCGTCTTCAGGATGTACTTCCTCGACTCCCACTCCAGTATCGACACGGCGACGTACCCACTGGTCTCCAATGCCAACACGTACGACTGGATCAAGGAAACGCAGGTCGAGTTTTACCGGGAGCTGGCGCTTTCTCACGCCACTGAAGGTATTAGCCGTTCCTCCTCTGATGCCTCGAACGGCAGCGTACCGGCAGTCATGTACTACCACATTCCAGTTCCAGAGTACGCGTTGGCCTCCCCCTTGAACCGACTCGGCGACAAGAACGAAGCGACGGCCAGCTCTGCAGTGAACAGCGGCCTGTTCTCGGCTCTCGTTGAAGTTGGCGACGTCAAAGCCACTTTTGTGGGTCATGACCACATCAACGAATACTGCTACCTGCGCCAAGGTGTTCAGCTGTGCTACGGCGGAGGAATTGGGCTCGGTAGAGCCTACGGTCTCAGTGACTTCGCGCGAAGAGCTCGAGTTCTCGAGTGGACTTTCAACACCAACCAGACGCGCACTCTGCGAAGCTGGAAACGGCATTTCGCGGAGCCAACACAAATCCAGTCGCTCGAGGTTCTCTTCACAGGTTAGACACTTTCGTGTCTCGTGCCAAGTTGAACCCAGTTTCGTACAATACAATTAAAAAATCATTATTTCGAAGATAGACCCTCAAGAAAGCCTTCGCCGCAGCTTCGATTCCCCTTCCATTACTTCTGCTAGCTGTACTGGTTCCGACAGTGTAGCTACATTTCGGGCTCACTGAGCGGCATGCTCACCACGGCCGACACCAGCGGGACGCAGCTACAAATGAACAAATTCAGCTCCAGGTTAGCAGAATGTGACGAGACCGCAACAGTAAAGCGATGCGCACCTTTCCTTGCCGCACACAAAGATGGACACATTGTCGGCAGCCCCGAGCTCCGACACGCTCTCCACGTCCACGGCGTACTGGTATTGCACATTCTGCACAAGAAGTCAATAAGGTAGGCTTAAAAAGATGGTACCACACGCCAACGCACCGGAATCACGAGCGGGATCAACAACAGACTCTGCTCGACTCGGTAAAGCTCGTGGTCGTAGTGGAAAGCGACGGTGATGTCCGTCACGGCCTTCGTACCAGCGTTCTGCGTGAACAACATTTAGGTTCTGACCTTTGCAAGTGACTACATGTAACAGAGTGACTGACCTGAACGTTAAGCTTGATCCGGAAGAACGGACCAATTCCCTGTACCTGGGCATTCAAACGGATCGCTGCACCTGTCGAGTACGAAACCGGTCCCTGTTGTCCATGAAGAAGGTTAGTTTGTCTGCCTCACAAGCGACTCTGGGCACTTCAAAGTGCTTCGTACCTGTCCGTCTTTAATGATCTTGACGTAAGCACGGGCCGTAGTCAACCGCAGCTTACACAGGTCGCGCTGGAAGTGGCGGTGCATTTCCGTAGCGTGGTCTCGCTCGCGTTGGGTCTGCTCGACGTACAGGGTCGTCTTCTTGGGGATATTCAGTGGGATATCTGGCAGTGTAAACAGGCTCACAGGTTAGCGGTGGTCAAGCCCAAGGGGAACGCACTGACCTTGTTCAGGCGGTGGACCTGCTGCCTCTGAAATCGCCTCCAGGCTGGCTGTACGCTTCAGTATCTTGAGAGAAAGCGCACCCGTCTTCTGGACGAGCACGAGTGAAGCCTCCTCACGTCCATATTGGCCAAACCGCATGCCTGTCAGCACCGATTCCGTGCTCAGCGTGCATACTTTGACCTTCTCGTTGTAAAGCGTGACTTCGCCGTTGCGCAGCGCCACCAGAACGCCTCGAGTGTCCTTCGTACGCCGTAGACTAAACGTTTCAAGCGCTACGATGTCGTCACTCATGGTCAGGCTCCAGTTCTTCTTGCCTTTGAGGTGATACGACGTGAGCTTCCGGCTCAGGGACGCGATGACAATGCTCTTCTCCAACTGAACCAGCCCACACGCGGGCGACTCCAGCTCGATCACCGACTTGAGCAGCTCCCCGTTCTTGATCATGTACACCGAGCCATTGCGCGTCGTGATAACCAGTCGACACTCGACGTCGAGTAGCCCCACAGCGACGATCTCCACTGGCACCCCTGGCACCTTCACTTGCTGGAACAGGGACGTCCCCTGTGGGTCCAGGACGTAGACCATGCAACCTTCCGTGGCCACAACGAGGCTGAAACAACCACACGAGGCGATGATTAGTTCCTGGAAACGAACGCAGCGTGCAGCTTGGCTTGGCTTTACCAGCTCACGGCGTCCTTGTCGTCCATATTCTTGTTGATTGACGTCATGCACGTCACGCAGGAGCGCTCGACCAGCGGCTCGTCCATGAAGCGGGAGACGTATTCGGCTTGCTCTTCAATGTTGTCAATTGCCAGCAAGCCCCGCGCACGCTCGGACAAGCGAATGCCCAGCCCACTACGCAACGTCGTTTTGACACAAGCCCCGTCAGTATTGGAGATAGCATCGTAGTGTACAGGCGACAAGATACCGCATGGTCAAGAGCTGAGTGAGTGCGTCGGGAACCTCGATGGTGCACTTGGCCAGCGCTTCCCAGAGCTTCGTCTCCTGCGCATCGATCTCGATCGCTGGGACAGTGAACTTGTAGTGGGGGCGGAAGTTGCGGTAGATGAAGATGTACGGGCCTGACGCGACTGCAATGGCTGGGATGCGAGGGCGATTGTTATCTGCATTTGACGGTAAAACACGATACGACGTTACACCCAGGCGCAGAGGTTTGTCGCCTCTCAAGCTACAATGACTCACCGGAGTAGAAGTAGCTCAAGGCGGACGGCACGCCAAGAACCGCTTGCTCTCCATGCAGTGACGAGCCTGGAGGAGAACGCCCATTAGATGTAGTCAAGCTACAGTACAGCGTCCTCTCTGACCTTTGTACATCTTAAGCCGCTGGTCGCCATCCGCCACCACGAGTTTGGCGTCGCCGTCCCCGTACACGTCCACCAACTGCATGCAGCTCGATCCTGCTTTGATGCCAGCCACTGAGTTGTGGTACGCTGCCAGCCACGGGCTCTTGGCCATCTTCTTGGCGGACGCATCCGTCACGGGAGCTGTGTCCTTCTCGGTATCTTCGGCCGCGGACATCGTGCTGGGTACTACCGATAGGCGCTTGGTTCTCTTGTGAAGAGGCACCTCTTCACTGAAAGGTTGGATCCTAAACCCTGCGTCGATTCAATAACATAGTCATACTTTCCCTACTCTTTCACTCGTCCAGCCTCAACCTGCTCTTGTCCTTAGGAAATGCTGCGCTTCCGCTTGGAGAAGTGACTCATAGGCGAGCTCACTAAGTTACTAAACTGGTCAACGTCTTCCACTGACCGCGTATCCAGCACCTGCCCAAACAACGTTCACAGCCACGATCAGTACGTGTGTAGGTCGACGCGTATTGGAGACGAGAACGCAGAGCAGAACGCACCATGAACCGATGCGAGACGAGGTCGTAGTGCCTCCAGATCACGGATTCATCGACGACAGGCACGCGGATAATGCCGCGGTGGTAGCTGTCCGGGATGAGTCCGCAGCGGCAGGTGCTGAGCGACGAGCAGCGCCCCATGCGACGGATCGGCACCCACAGCGCGTTGCACGACTCGAGGAAGTCGGGCTCGAACTCGCAGCCGCTGCACACGACGTTGATCGCCAGAACGGCGAAGTCGAACAGCTGCAGCTCGATCAGTTGGCTTGTCAGCGACGGGTGCACGCCCACGCCGTTCACCGCGAGCACGACAGGCGCCAGCTGCTTAGCGCGACCGCCGCCGTCCTCGAGAACGGGCTGGGTGGCCGCCGAGCCGACGCCGAAGACCGTTCCTTGGCCGCCGCCTTTCATGCGCACCTCGAGCTCCTGCAGGTCGACGGTCAGCGGCGTTACGCGCAGGTTCTGCACCACCACGCGCAGCTGGATGTACGACGTCCCGGACGTCGAGAGCACCTGGCAGTTGGAGCTGTGGGCCACTGTTAGCCACACGTCTGCGCCCTCGCCGCGCCCTCGTCCCCACACGATCTGGTGCTGTAAGCCAAGCAACATCCGCAACACGTCAGCGCCTTTCTCCCTGCATTGCCAGCGCCGCAGTCTGTCCACACCTTGGTCGTGTACTTGCCTCGCGGCAGGTAGCGCGCGCGGTCCAGATACAAGTACAGCTCGTGGAAGCTGGCGGTGCCGGTGCTGCGTAGAAGCCGCTCGGGACGCGGCAGCAGCCAGCGCGAGACGCACAACCGACGCCAGATGACGTCGCTGGCGCACACAGAGCTCCACCACGAGTTCACGTGGCTGCAGAGGGCCAGGTAGACAGCCGAGCAAAGCGTTAGTCGCCAATGGGGCCAGTGAAAAGGACTACGAAGCAGTCAGTACGCACATGGCGGCCTGCAGGTCCGTGGGCGACAGGAAGCCGGCCACGTATTGCACGAGGTCGTCTGTCATGAGGTCCGCGGGCTGCGGCGTCGTGTCTCGCTCGCCCATTTGAGATGCGGAAGAGGGGGGAGATTGATGGGTGGCTTCTTCGGTCGGCGGACTGCAACTTGCATAGTGACCACCAGAGGCAAAGCCTTCTACCCTTGCGCGCGCCGCTGGTCAGATCGGACTCCTTTGAGCGCGAGTGAAGTGGTGCCCGTTCCTGGCGACGAGCTCATTGGGCGTAAACGTGCGTTATTTTAAAGGCCGCAGTCGATAGCTAAAATCCTCCTCAAAAGCATAATCTTGATTTCTGCTACAGGGACGCAATGGAGCCACCTGGCCTCCAGGTTGAGCTCGAAGAGAGTGCCAACGCTACGTTAGACCGCTGTCGAGAAGCAAGGCCTCTAAACATGATACGAGCTTATGCACCTAAGCAGCGAGAGTTCAAGGCTTGGTGCGAACGCAAAGGATTCCACGAAACTACACTCTACCAGGTCACAGCATCCAAGTTGCATCTATTCCTACAAGAAGAAGTAGTTGATCGAGACGTTTGCGTCAAGAATCCAAAGCGTAAGGTCGGTGTTGCAACTGTGGAAATGTATGTGAACGCAATCTCGGACATGTACAGCGACCAGCACAGCCGAGGTGTTAACTCTCACCCCCACCCTCGAAACAGCCTTATCAAGGCGCTGCTAACGTCTTTCAAGCGCGAAAAGCACGCTAAGAACAAGAAGGAGTATGCAGATCGTGACGTCGGATCATTGCTAGATGGGTACTGCACAACTGATGACTTAGTGGCTATTTCTCGGTACTACATGAATTTGAACTCTGGAAGCGATCTACGAAATCGACTGAGCCACTTCCTGTGTCAAGCGTGCTTGCTGCGAGGAGAGTCCGCACGGAACCTGGAGTTACCCGATTTATTCAGCGTTGTTCTCGAGAACGAGGTTATTCCGAATGTCGGGCGCTCCTGATGGTAATTTAGCAAGGAAAAACGAACCAGTACGGTCGTCGTGAGTTTGGATCGTGTATTCGACACCGCAACGACGAGGTGTGCCCGGTCGGAGCGCTCGGCTTGTATCTGTTTTTCAGATGGAGCATTCAAACGAAGCAATACCGAATTTTTTGGAGCCTGAGCAATGGTACGATACCAAAGTACTGAAGTCTGGTAAAGATTCAACCACTGCCCTGTCGTATCGAGCGCATTACGATGCTACTGTGAAAGCCGCTTCTGCTCTTGGGATGCATTCTAAAGCGAAGACTCATGCCACTCGCGGTTCCGGTTCTAGGATGGCCGAACTTGCTGGAGCGTCGGAATCACAGATACGAAGATTAGGACGATGGAATGCTGGTGCTATGGAAGGCTACTATTTGACGGCTTTACCTCGGGATGCGATGCGATCGCTTGCTGGCTTCTCACCGGACAGACGCTCTTTCTTTCTGGAACGCGCAGCGCTCCTTCCATCCGAAGCACTCCAGCGTGAGGTGTTTCCATTTGTTGAAAACTATATGGTAGCATGCACGAAGCAGTCAGCCCCTCACGTAGCAACAGGCGTCTTTTTTAACTGCTGGCTTACTTGCGAGTAGTCATCCTTCAAGACGCGGTGCTGCTGAGAGAACTGCATCCTGTTCACAAGCTCTGGACTCATCCTGTCTTCAGCTCTGGTGCGTTCACAGATTTTGCCCGATCTCTAAAGGCGAAAATGCTTGTGGAGAAGTCTCCGCAAGCAGTCCATCTACAGGACGTCGTTCCGGACTTGATGGACTGCGTAAAGCAACAGCACGAGCAAGGATTAGCACATATTGATGGTAAGCTTGGAGAAGTAGCTGCCAGTCTTCACGAATTGAAGGGAGCTTTTCATCAGCTTACCCCGGGCGCTGCTGCTGTACGCTTGTCCGTCAACTGGAATGATGCTGGCTCCTGCAGCTCTGTACCCCAGCCACCTGCAATGCCGACCACGCTTCCTGATACCTACAAAATGGCGAGGTCGTCGAAAACAGTCCACCAAGTCTGGCAGGAATGGACGCTTGGCATTCATGGTGGACCAGCTGTGAAAGACCTCGTAGAACGCTACAGCTCAATGCTGGTGCAACACAGCAGCTGAAAAGCGATTTTTCTTTCGCCGCAAACGCATCATCGATCGAATAGCTGCCATAGCACAACAAGAGGGTGTCAGCCAAGAGCAAGCAGTGTGTATGCTTGAAGAAAAGCGTACACAGGAAAGGCTTACTCTTAATGCCTTGTGCGAATCAATCGGCCGACGCGCGTAGCCTGAAAACTGCATCAATCCTAGTTAAATCGCGTCAATACATAGTACGTTGATCTCTGAACTAGTGTTCTTACCTAGTGACCGCTTCTCCATTCGGTTGGCATACCGCGAGTTTCCATCCCTTCGACCGGCACGACCTTCACCTCCTCCTCGGCCAGCGGGGCCTTCACCTCCTCGGCGGCGGCGCGACCATCTTCTCCTCAGCGGGCAGCGCGGCCTTCTCCTCCTCGGCGAGCAGCGCGGCCATCAGCTTCTCGGCGGGCAGCGCGGCATTCTCGTTTGCACGTTTTCTTTGTGGCTCGGCCTCGGTCTTCTTTTACTGAGAGCGATTAGGGCTGGTGGACGCAGCCAATAACAGATGCTATCATTAGTTGCTGGCTTCAAATACTGGATTATCGGAGGGACGGTGGTGACAGTTCGGGGACGAGAAAGCGACCGTGACCCTCGTCCACTTCCGATAATGACTAATCTCGCGCTTAGTCACACATGGTTTCCATAATCGTGTGTCGACCACACCATCAAGACTATTGTGTCTTGCAATAATTGCAAAAAGAAATGTTGAAATATTATGTGCGACACACCAACGTGGTACGACACGAAAAACGTTCATGGAAAGTGTCGGGAAGAGCCACACTACAAGCGTCGAGCTCGAGTTCGCCGTCATTGGGCGACGCTAGCTGTCTCTCGCTCCTGGGCTTCTTCGCAAAGTCTTTCATCTTTGGTTCCTCGCTTCTCCCTCCCCCCTCTTCAGCTCAATCTCTCTCAGCGCCCCGCCGGCTCGAGAGACCCAAGTATCCCATCTGGTCGGCAAGTCCGCGCGCATAGCACGAAGCAAACAGGCAACAGTAGATCATCCAGCAGCAGCAAATGAATGCCGATTTGGCTCCTGTGCCGCCCGGGGCAGCGACTCCAGCTGCAGCCGCAGTTGCTTCCCCCAACGCCGTCCAGGAAGACCTGAATGCGGCCCATGTCACCGCCAACAACGCCAATGCTCTCGACTGGAGCGACTCGGCCGACAACTCGAACTCGCAGGAGGACGAGTTCCTACCGCCGCCGCAGGGCCCGTCGCTCTCGTACGAGCGCAAGATCCGGCTGCACAAGTACGCGGAGAACCGTGCGCGGTCGTGTCTGAGCCTGCTGGCTGACTCGAGCAACGCGCTCTGGAAGGTGCACGAGTGCAAGAACGACATCGGCGTGTACAAGCCCAGCTCCGACTGGTCCGAGTCCGTGTCTGCCAAGGCCGTGGTCTTCGCCAACGCGGCCTTCCCCAACGTGCTCAAGGCCATCTACGACCTCAAGACTTCCGACAAGTTCAAGCTGTTCATGCGCAAGGTGCTGGGCGACATGTTCCTGGACGCCGAGGTGCTCGAGGACCTCAACGGCACCGGCGTCTACCCGAGTGCCAACCCGCCGCGTGACGGCCGCGAGATGTTCAAGCAGGCGGCCATCAAGTGGTGGGCCATCAAGTCGGGCACACTGGCCAGCAAGTCCTCGGACTTCTACGTGCTGGAGGTACGCAGGCTTCCTCCCTTGCAGCGTAACGACGGCTTCCTTTCTTCTATATTTCTGTCGTTACTCCGTGCTGACGACCAAAGCTGCTCCACTGACGATGTGTGTCTCTTCTTGTGGTGATTAATGGACAGTACATTGGCATCGAGACTTCTGGCGGCGACATCGTTGCGTGCTATCTGTTCCAGGAATCGCTGGCGGAGGTGGGCGGCATGCCGCACATCCAAGGCAACAATCTGGAGCGCTCGCAGTTCGACGCACTGATCTGCAAGTTCGAGCGCACCTCTTCCCCGGACTACAAGGACGACTTTGTCACCATTTCCATCGCGTTCCAGCGGCCTCCGCCCATGGTTAGCCTGTTCCGGAGCAACCCGGCGGTGGAGATGGTCACGCAGCTTGCGCGCGGCCTGCGTGACTTGCTCGAGGACCCGCCAGAGCTGCAGGAAATATCCGTCGTAAAGACCTCCGCTTGGGTGAAAGACAAGTACGTTGCGCGGAACTTTGCTCTGCTGCTCTTTAGACTCGTGTGCTCAATCCACCCGTGCCTTGATTGATTCAGAGAACGTCGCTTCTGCGTGCTTTGCAATCGCCGCTTTTCGCCAATCTTCCGTCGGCGCCACCACTGCCGCACATGCGGTGAAGTGATCTGCTGGTCGTGCAGCAGCACCATCCGCGTGCCGTCCATCAGCTTCACGCACAATGACACCGGTAAGCAGGTGTTATCGCGGCACCAGCCAAGCATCCGCGTGTGCAGCAAGTGCGTGGTGTCCCACCATCGGTCAAAGAGTGGCAGGGAGCTGAACAACCAAGAGGACTTCAAGGACTGGATCCAGCGTAGCACCGAGCAGCAGCAACTCGCTGCCGGTGGCGAGGCCGGAGGAGGAGCGCAGCAGCTTCGCCTGCCCAGTCCTTCACACTCGCAGGACCTGTCGGGCGCGCTGGAAACCCCGCACGATGAGCCGGAGCAAGTCCCTGTCGCCAAGGAGGACCGAATGCCACGTAAGTATCGTCGAATCAGCTTGGACAATGAGGAGGAGGAGAAGGAGGATGGAAACAGCCGCCCTCACCACCAACATCGTGAACTTCCAGATACCCTCGACGACCGCCAGCGGCGCGACTCGAACCTGCGAACGTCACGTAAAATCTCGAGCGGTAAGCAACGCCAGAGCAACATGCAGCTACCGCAGCGCCACAGCTACGGCGAGCAGGCGGCTCGAGGGTCCAAGCACATGCGTCGGGTGCGTCGCTCGCATTCGGAGGTGAGCATTGAGCGTGCAACTGGCCACGGGCGAGATCACCAGCTGAGCGTGGTGAAGCCTGCGGCCTCGAAAAGCCCAGGAAGAGGACGGCCAACTAGTGCTGGCCGTCGTGGCCCTTCCCAAGCGAAGGGCCCCGTGCGTCAGTCGGTTCCACCAAGTCATGATAACCAAGAGGAAGCTGAGCGCCGATCGAGCTCTATGGAGAGGCTGCCGGTTCAAAACAGCAGCAGCTACGTCCACGCGGCGTCTGCTTGGGCTACGAACAAGACGGAAGTGCTTGCGATGACTGGTGCGTTCCAGGAACTCATGACGAAACTCGGGGGTGATGTCCATTTCGTGGTCGTTGGCTTTTCCACTGGCTTTAGCGCCGAAGTGATTGTCAACTTACTCCGGCAGCTCGCCCCCGGGGTTCCTTACATTGGCGGTACGATTGCTCGGGGCATGTGTGACGAGAATGCCTGGGTGTCCGTGAACCGGCACAACGACGAAGGTCTTGTCACGCTGTGGGGGGTAAACGACCCTCACGGGATTTACTCGGTTGTCCACGCCGAGTATTCGCAGAGTGATGCTCATGAGAAGACGTACGCCGCAGCCAAAACTGCGTTTGCCCGTGTGGCAGGCGATGTGGATGCAGGGGAAAAGCCCGCGTTCATCGCAACCTACGCGTGTCCGCTCTTCGTGGAGCATGCGATTGACGGCATTCGCGAGGCGATTCACTGTCCCATTATCGGAGGGTGCTCTTCGGATGCGACGCGGCACGGAGAGGGCGAAGTGTCCGTGTCTTGGATTCAGATCAGCAGTAGCAGCAGTTCGGATTACACCAAGAGCGTTCGTGAAGGGCGAGGCGACTGGACGGAGATGGGCATCGCGTTTGCGCTGTGCTTCCCAAGTGTCGAGACGTACGTAAGCTGGTTTAGCGGCTATAGTCCAGTCGGGGTGAACAGCGAGTACTGCATGGGGACGGTCACCAAGGCGTCAAACAAGACGATCTACGAGATCGACTGCAAGCCAGCAGCGGAAGTCTACCAAGAGGTGAGGTTATCTTGCTCTTTTCGCCGCAGCATCCTCTTGTTAATGTCTTGTTTGTGTGTTGCAATGCCAGTGGCTTGACGTGGCGTCCGACAAGAGCCAAACGGAACTTTCCTCGATCGGGTTCCCTCGGCTCGGAAGTCTCCACCCACTTGGCACCACCATCGACTTCGTGTCGAACCAAATGGAGGTCGACCGCAGCATGGACGCCAACTCGTCGTCATCGCTGTGTTCTATGCAGTCCAGCGATTGGTCCAAGCTCATCAACATGACAGCGGTGATCACTGGCATTAACGAAGACGGCTCTCTTAGCACGACCAGCTCCGTCGCGTCCGGCACGAATGTTGTGCTAATGGAGACGTCCGCGCAGTCTCTGAAGACTGCTATTAACAAGGTGCGTGGTTCAATCACTACTGTTTCAGCCAGAAAATGTATCTGACGCTAATGTTTGTGTACTGCTCGTCAGATGGGGGCACAAGCCGTGGAAAGCAACAAGTTCTTCATCCACGAGACGATCGGCTGTCTGATGTTCCTCTCAGCCGGAGTGCAGGCCTTGCTGGGCCACAAGAGCATGGCCGAGATGGTAAGTTGGTGGTGCTGACTGCTGTCTGCTGAGAAATCTTCTTAACTCTTGGATCCTTTGTTGTCGTGCACGCAGGTCGGCGCGTATAAGGACTGGTCTGGCGGGGCGTCCTTGATGGGCATGACAACTTTCGGCGAGATCGGACACTTGCCCAACTCGAACGATTTCCCGCACTACGACTCGCTCATGTTCGGCGCCATCATCTTCTCCAAGCGCAAACGGAAAGAGTACCTCTACTTCTAGGAGGCCTTCCTCTCTCCTCAGTTGGACGCTAGTGTCTCTCAAGTGTCATCCAAATGTCCACATCTCCTTGTGACTTTTTCCCTTATTTTCATCCAATCCCTGTCCTGTATCTCCTCGCTTTTCGCCCAATCAGACAGGAAACCGCCGCCGTCCGCCTTCAAGCCACGGGATTCATTATCCAATTTGCTCGATGGCGGAAGACGCGGCGAGTCCCAGTCGACGCCGGCGACGCAGCCGCTCGTCCCGTCGTCACACGTCGTCCTCTCGACGCGGACGCTCCCGGTCTCGCTCCCACTCACGCAGCCGCAAGCGCTCGCGCTCCCGCTCGTCCTCCAGCAGCTCCAGATCTCGATCTCGGGAGCGCCGACGCCGTAAGAAGCGCTCGCGCACGGAGCGGCGGCGCGCGTCGCCCTCTCGCTCGAGATCCAGAAGCCGCTCGCCGCGAACCAGCAGCTCGCGGAAGAAACGAGAGCGCAGCCGCAAGAGCTCGCGTAGAAGCAGTCGACGCAGCAGAAGCCGCAGTCGGAGCCAGACCAGGCGCAAAAGATCCGAGTCTAAGGACGAGCAGGATAAAAGCAAGGCTGCTAACGGAGAGAAGGTGGACGTGAAGAGTCCAGCGCCGACTGTGCCAGCTGCTGTTACTGCTCCAGTGGTGCAGGAGAGCACGAGCGATGACGCTGATAAGAGCAGCCGCTCCAGCTCCATTTTGGAGAAGAAGAGCGCTGCGCCGGCCGCTCCTGCCGTCGTAACGGCAAAACTGGTGACTGGAGGTGCCACACTGAAGAAGTTCAAGTTCAGCGGCATCTCGTTGAAGCCAGGCAGTCAGACGGCGAAGGCTGGCAAGAAGAAGCCGGCCGTTTTCTTCACTGCACTGAATGGAGACGATAAGCCGCCCCTCAATGGTGAAAATGCGGCTAAGAAGGAGCGTCGCGAAGAGCAGAAGAGACTAAGAGAACAGCAGCTTCAGCAGAAGCAGGAAGAGAAGGCCAAGTTTCTGGCCGAGGAGGACGCTGTTCCGAAGCAGTTGGCGGTGTGGACAGCTGAGGATGAAGAGAAAGGAGAAACGCCCGAGGAGAGGAAAACACGAGAGGAACAAGAGGCCAAACAGCGTGAGCGGGTGCAGAAAGTGGTGGAAGCGGTGGATCCCCTGGACGCCTACATGGCTGGCCTGGTGGATGAGGCGGCAATCAACCAATCGCGCTCGAATCCCGCTGCCAACGTCATCTCGCAGTCCGAGATCGAAGCCAAGGGCAAAATCAATATTTATGGTACATTCTTGCCACCGAACGCGGCCGAAGCGGCTGCTGTCGCACCTACGCCATCCGCCGAGCCCCAAGCTGCTGCAAGTGCCGTTAAAGAAACACCCGAGCTGCGTGAAGCACGTGAGGAGCGTGAGCTTAAAGAGTTCATGCGAGCCATCAAGGAAACACGCGAACAAGAAGAGGAAAAAGCTGCCAAGACAACGTCGTCTGCCACGACGGAAAGCAACGGCGTGGGAGCAGCGACTGACGATGATCCGATGCTGAAGAAGGACGACACGGGACGGATTTACCAGGGATTTGAAGAGGATATTATCGGTGAAGACTCGGAGCTGGTGGATCAGCGTTCGGCGCTGGAGATTCTACAAGAGCAGCAGAAGAAGAAGGAGATCAAACCAGTGGACCATTCCAAGATGAATTATCTCCCGTTGCAGAAGAAGTTCTACGTGGTTCCGAAAGAAATTAAGGATCTCTCGGAGGAGGACGTGGCGGCACAGCGAAAGGAGGCTGAGATCAAGATCCGCGGCAAGAGTTGTCCGCGTCCATTGCAGAAGTGGACGCAGTGTGGCTTCAGCCTTCGAATGCTTCAGCTCATCAAGAAGCACGGCTACGACCAGCCCTTCGCTATCCAGAAGCAGGCGCTCCCTGCTATCATGTCGGGCCGTGATGTGATTGGCATCGCCAAAACAGGCTCGGGCAAGACGTTGGCGTTCCTCCTCCCCATGTTCCGGCACATTCTTGCCCAGCCGCCACTACAAGAAAACGAGGGACCAATTGGAATTGTGATGGCTCCTGCTCGAGAGCTGGCGCAGCAGATTTACGTGGAAGCGCGAAGGTTTTCCAAGGGCCTGGGCTTGCGTGCTACTGCTGTGTATGGAGGCTCGTCCGTCTCGGAGCAGATCGCCAACCTTAAACGTGGCTCGGACATCGTGATTTGCACCCCAGGCCGCATGATCGACATTCTTTGCATGAGCGCTGGAAAAATGGTCTCGCTGCAGCGAGTGACGTACGTGGTGCTGGACGAGGCCGATCGTATGTTTGACATGGGCTTCGAGCCGCAGATCACGAAGATTATGATGAATATTCGGCCAGACCGGCAGACGCTGCTGTTCTCGGCGACGTTTCCTCGCTCCGTGGAGTCTCTGGCCCGCAAGGTGCTGCGGAAACCAGTTGAAATCACTGTCGGCGCACGCAGTACGGCGTCCGGCGACATCACTCAATACGTGGAAGTGCGTGAAGAGAACGACAAGTTCATGCGGCTCTTGCAGCTGCTGGGTCTTTGGTACGAGAAGGGAAACATCCTTGTGTTTGTCAACAAGCAGCAAGCTTGCGACCAGATCTTCCAAGACTTGATGAAGGCAGGATATCCGGCGCTGTCTCTCCATGGTACGTCGACAATTACTTGGTATTTCTTGCGGTTCACGTGATGGAGCTGACGCATTTGTTTCTGTTTGGAATGGCACAGGTGGAAAAGACCAAGTGGATCGGGACTACACCATCGATGACTTCAAACGGAAGGTGCGGACCGTGATGGTAGCGACGTCTGTCGCAGGGCGAGGTCTTGACGTGAAGGATTTGGTTCTTGTCATCAACTACCATTGCCCCAACCACATGGAAGACTACGTACACCGCGTGGGGCGAACTGGCCGCGCTGGCCGCAAGGGAACCGCCTACACGTTTATTTCACCGGATGTACGTCTTGTGAGGTTTTCGAGAGGATGGAGTAGGATTCCCAATTAACCTGTATGCTTGTGTTTGTAGGAGGAGGAGTACTCGGTGGATCTCGTGAAGGCATTAGAGAACGGCAAACAGATTGTTCCACCTGAACTCGTAGCGCTCGCAGAAGGGTTCAAAGCGAAGGTATGCACTACTTTCACCCTCCTGCAACGTCTTTCTCGTAGACGTCTAACGTATTTTTTCTCTAGGTTAAGCGCGGTGAAGCAAGATATCACGGCAGCGGGTTTAAGGGCAAAGGCTTTACGTTCGACGAGACGGAGAGGAACGAGACCCAGCGCACAGCAGATCTTCAAAGGCGTCAATACGAGCTGGACCAGGGCATCTTGGTGGAGGTACGGCTGATCCAGATGCGTGTAACCTCTGGAAATCATTCTGTACTGAGCTGTATTATTGCCCTCGATTCTGCTTTGTAGGATTCTGGCGCAGCTGACAACGACGATGCGGACGAGCCGAGCAAGGAGAACGCAGCGGGCACAAGTGACAAGACGTCTGCTCCCGCAGGTCCGAAGGCGCGACAAGTCGATTGCGAAGCGATGTCGGCTTTCATCAAGGCCCAGAAAATCATCCAGAATCTCGACTTGCAGTACAAGGGAAATGGCGAGAACGGCTCTGGAGAGAACCACTTCGTGGAAGAACTCGAGATTAACGACTATCCGCAGCAGGCTCGCTGGAAGGTGACGCAGAAAGAGGCGAGCGACTCGGTGGCTGAACTTACGGGCGCTGCTGTCATCGCACGAGGCTCGTACATCCCTGCGGGTCGCAAACCCAATCCGTCCGAGCGGAAACTCTACTTGGTACGTTTTGAACCGAAGATTGTGCTTTTCATGTCCGCCTCGGGGTAAACTAACTCGGTTGATTTGGTGTGCTTGCAGGCGATCGAGGGCCCAACGCAATCGTCCGTTATTGAGGCCAGACGAGAGCTGCAACGAATCCTGGACGAAACCACGATGCAAGTCGGCCTGGGCGGCGAGAAATACGGGAAGTACAGTCTGTAAGACCACTAAGCAGCGAGGCTCCTCTTGGTTGTTGCTGTTGAGCTTTTCGACTAGGCCCCACGGCTGGTGCAACGGCAAACGTTTAACGGCCGCGGTGGCCAAGCTTCGTAGCCAGCAGAACGCAGGTAAGAGGGGGGACATTCATGAACTCTATGAAAGTTATCCAGCGAGTCTCATTAGCGTTTCCATCTTCATAAATGACTTCTGTGCAGCTCAACGTTTGTTTGGGGAAATGGACACATCCGTCGTTATGAGGCAACTCCGACGCGTAGACCATCGAGACACCAAATCTCAGGGGCTTCAGCGGGTAATTCCAGCTCGCGCAAGTTGAGTCGAGTGATGTCGGGTCCAGACATCTGGCTGAACACGTGCACGTCTTGCGAATGCAGCGTCAGCGTCGGGTAGAGCTCACTTCTAGACGGAAACGGCAGCGTGAACTCCATCACACGGTTGCTAGTATCGCGCAGTGCTTTCCCGTCGATCGTGAAGCGCACAAAGGCTTCGGAGACACCAGAATCACTCGAGGCCGAAGATGACGACGGTGGCGGTGGAGCACTCCCAGACGATGTCTCCACCATTCCATCCTCCTGCTGGTCTATTACCAGGGCCAAGACTCCAACAGTAGATTGAAAGCCATACTTCTTCCCGACGCCTATTGAGCGTCGCCTCTCTGATCCTATGAGCACATGGCCAGCAGAATAGAATCCTATCTGTACAGTAAATCAAAGCGCAGCAGCACGCGTTAGCTACTTCCCTCGGAACATTACTCGAACCAGATACTTACCGAGTATTTTGATGCCCCCACGAGCGTGTTCAGCGGCATCAGACGTGTGGACAAGCCGATGCAAACGCTTGCATCAATTCCAGCGCGGTCGTTCACGTTGCCACTTAAAGTGCCCGCGGCACAGTCCAATGCTGCTGCTGATCCGCGCGCTGACTGCGACGAAGCCTCTAATCTGTTCGAGCTTGGGGTCCGTCCTTGCTGTAACGTCATTTCAAAGTACACGAACCGATTCTTCTGCAGCGGCACAGACGCCCGCACGCTGCGATACATGCCTGTGCCCACCTTGGACGCGCAGTGGCGGCCACAGGATAAATAGATATCTTCGTGGCAATCGTGCGCGTTGAACCGCGGCACTCGCAGCTCGCGGTCCCCTGTGAGCGTCGCCGCGCGCTCTTGCCGTAGTCGATCCCGTGCTTGATACAGGATGTCGTCCGAGAAGTTGGAAAATGCCAGCTGCACGCGTTTGCGCGCCAAGGGCGACACTGGAATCGACCGCGGCGTCGCGGAGCTCAGGTGGGCATAGCTTGAAGTCGTCTCCTCCTGGGCTCGAGTGTGACTACCGCCACCAGCGCTGGTCTCGCTGTTTGATCTGCTCCACGTCGAGGTACTTTGCACGTTCTCTGGGGGCAGCCGCACGGTCGCCTCGAACGAATGCAACGGGATCTGGAAGTGCATGACGCGCCGTATCCTCCGATCAATGTTCGATGGCACCATGCACTCTTTCTCCTTGTACTCCAGCACCACCGCCGTCACTGTGACCACAACACGTACACATGTCATACTTCGTCACATTCCTGTGTACTCTCAAGAAGCTGTACACGTAGCATCATCACTTGCAACGTACAGCTCGGATCGGCCAAATAACTCTCAGTGTTGCGATGATGACGGTGGTGCAAGTGGTGATAGCTGCGACTGCGTCCGCTACCCGAGCTGGATCCGCCCAATCCGACTCCGGCCGAGGCTGCCTCCATGATCTCTTCGCTGGACAGTCTCAGCGTGTCCTCCACGGCCTGCAGCAGGCCGTAGAACAGTGAACAGGCCGTCGAGACGCCCGGCAGACTCATGATCAACACGTAGATGCCGTGGCACACGCCCAGCGAGGCGCTGACCACGAGCCGCTGCAGAGACGACGTGACGGCCAGCACCCAGTGCACCACGCCGCGCACCTCTTCGGGCTGGGCTTCGCTCCACATGTTGCTGTCCGCCACGGCGTCACCCAGCTCTCGATCGCTGGGGCGCTTCTTCTTGGGCCGCACGGACGAGCGGCTCACCATCTTGGCCAGCCGCTTCTTGAGCTCCTTGACGATGGACGTGGGCAGATGCAGGCGCTCTTGCAGGCGATCCAGAGCTTCCAGCAGGCCGATGCAGACCAGAATCAGCTGTCACAAGCAGGTTAGCGAGGCTGTCGATGGAATCAGAAGCAGAGGTTGGTCACCCACCGTGTCCTTCGTCTCGGACAGCGACCGCAGCGCGTACGAGCAGGCGCTGCGGCCCAGCGTCTGTGTCTGCTGCGCCATGGCGTCTGCGGCCTTGCACGGGTCTTTTGTAGATGAAGCAGGCGCTCCGGCCGGACAAGTGAGCGGCGGACCTGGCGCTGCTGTGTACGTGTGTTCAACGGACTGGAGGACGCCGGGGGAGGCAGGAGAATCCGGCGTCCGGCCGCGCCCTTTTCTCTTTGATATCTTCAGGCTCAAGTTCAAACAGGACAACCAACCTACCCCTCTATATAAGGTCGTAAACTTTGGTGCATACTGAACGCAAGAAAGAAGACTGATCCTCGTTTCGCAGTGCAACTGAGCTGCAGAAGCGCACTTCAATGTACTAGTTCTTCACTGCTTGGTTAGTCCCTTCAATAGAGGTTGCAATGCGTTCATCGCGAGTCCTACCATGACGACACCCTGTGTATTTGACTCCTGGCGCCGCCTCGTTATTGCCACTGTCTTTTCAGATACATGAAGTCGACGAAGAAGTTAGGCAAAAGTTTAAATTGAATCGTCGTCGTGGCTGACATTTTCACGAGCCAGCAACACCTGAGATCCCCACGTCACACTGCCGCATCGATCGTCAACTGCAGAGCTAACATAGCGGCGTCACGCCCACCTCACGAACGCTGCAGGTCTGCCGCCATTCCCTGAACCGCCGTGTGGATGACCTTGCTGAACTGGCATATTTTCAAAAACTCTTCCAGCCGCTCCTTGTCCAGCTTGCGAACCTCCTCCTCTCTTTGCGCGATCTCTCCTCCGAGCCTCGTGACCTCCGCGAAGGTGTCCTTCTTCAGGCTGATGAGCTCCTCCATCTCGCGTTGGATCCGCTGGATGTTCTCCAGCTGAGAGCGGATGCTGGCCTCCAGCGCGGCGCAATTGCGGTGGCAAGTTGTTCGAGCGTGAGCGACATCGGCCGTGCATGTTTTCAGGAAAGCCTTGAGCTCGTCCCAGTCGGCTTTGATACAGACAACAAGGTTGGCCACCACGCCGTCCCGCAACACCTCCGCATCCGCTTTGTCTTTACTGATCTTTTTCTTCAAGGCGCCAGCTTTACGCACCGCCTGCAAGTCGAGCGGCTTCGCTCTCGAAAGCTCCTTCTCGGTATTGCGAGCATTCTCCAGCTCCTGGTCCAAGTCGAAGATTTTCGCGCTCATTTGATTGTACTCGCCGATCGTGGAGCGCAAAACAGGGTCCTCCTCGTCGCCCATTGTTTTCTCCATCAGCGCGTCCACGTCAAACACGGGGTTCTCGTGCGCAGCTGTGGCCGAGTCCAGCCACGCGCTTTCAGTCTTGACTCGGAATTCAGCCTTAATGTGCGGCTGCGACGCCGGTCGAGAGGAGACGCTGCTAGTGCTGGTGTGGGAATCGCTTTCGTCATCCAGCGTCAAGTCGACGATTGACGTCGTGTTTGCTCGCGCCGGGCGCTTGGCTTGGCTCCTCTCTGAAGCGTGTTCGGGATCAATTGACAGATTTCCAAGTGCTGCCGCCGTAGCGCTCGTAGATCCTACGGCCTGCTCCAGTTTCATACGTGCTGCAGTCGTAGCGCTATCCTTCTCTTCTGGAATCTCCTTTGCTGCCGTGCTTGTCGACTCGGCAGCTGATTCAGCTGCGGCAGCCCTATCCTGAAGCTCCCCCATCCTCATCTTGACCAATTCGGTGAGCTCCATGCCCCAACTCGCAAAGGGGAGCATTCTAGCGGACGAACCTGCATCACACCAATTCGTCAGCTCAACCAGATGCGGCATGGCCCCCGCTTCTTCATCCGCATGTCCTACCTTCCACGCAAAAGAAAAAATGTGGCTCCATCTGCGTCTGCTTGGCAGCACAGCACTTCTCGCACTGGTACATGTTGCAATTCAAGCAGAAAAACTCCATCGAGTTCTGGCCGCATTCCTGGCAAGCTGCAGCGGCAAAAACATCAGCAACAGAAGTCCCCAGTTTCCCCATTCTCTTCAATATGCCCAATGAAACGCACCGCTGATCAGCTTGAGGAACTCCTGGTGCGGGCGGCCATCGCCCTTGCTCTCTTCATGCTTCAGTGCTAGCGCCTCTAGTCGGTGGTGGATCACCAGCTCGCAGGGCTTGCAGAAGCGCTGGACGCAGCGCTGGCACTCGTAGTCGGCGATGGCTACGCGGCATTGGTCGCAGTGGGGCCGCTGCAGATCTGCACGCGCCCAGAAAAGAACCACAGGCAGGTAACATACACATCTAGTCAGTCCTGTAGTCTGCAGATCCTGTTGCCAGCCATGAGGCACGTACGTGGGATCTCCGCCACGGACGCGAAGCTCGGGTCCTGTTGGTCCTCCAACGGCTGCATCTTTCTGATTGGGAATTGCTGGTGAGTAACGGTCTGGGATTGGCTATAAATGCAGCGGCAGCCTGGGATTGGCTGAAAGTGGGCGATCTACAGACATCGTCACGTCATTTGTCAAGTTGCTTCAACAAGAAGAGGGAACATCGCTGAGTGACAAGCACAAGCATGGAGCTCATACTGGAGAGGAGTGAGCTGCAGTGGCTGCTTAAGCCGCAACAAGAGAAGGCGGAGGCTCCGCAAGGTGCGCGGTTAACGGTGGCGCTGCCGACGGAAGAGGAGGGCTCGGAGCTGCCCCGCCGCGTGTCCATCCCGGCGGAAGAGTTGGTTCCTGCGGAGGAGAAGAAGACGTCGCTGCTGGACCAGCACGTGACGTTCCGACTGCTGGACGGGGACGATCTGGTAGCGACGCACACGCTGAAGCTGCGCGAGTGCATCCCTGTGCTGAAGGAGGGCGCCGTGCGTTGGACGCAGCCAGTGCTACACAAAGACGTCCGTGCCGTTAGACGATGATTTTAAACTGCTAGTGAACCACTGCTCAGAGCTTTTGTGGTCTTGTAGGTGCTCTGGGATGTGGAGATCCGCGTCCAGGTCAGCACCGACCGACGCCCACGTGCGTTCATCTCCCATGCTGTGGCAATGAAGAATGGAGCGAGCAACGTCGCGCACCAGGTGCGTCGAGCATATTCTTTGTCATGATGGCTTGTTACCGGCTAATGCTTTGTTGCCAGTTGTCACTGCACAAGAATAAGGCGGTGATGGGGCTGCTGCCGGCAGTTGCAGGCTGCGTCGTCGGCATTGTGGGGACGTCCCCAGTCTGGCTGCCGTTGACGCTCCTGGTGGGCGTCATGGGCTTCCCTGTCTGGTTTGTTATTGGCATTGCGATGTCGCTAGTCACGCTGTTTTCCGCCATTTCGGCAGTGCTGGCCGCCAGGATCGCACGCTCGGAGCGCGTTAAGGGGGCGTGCCAACACTTCTTGACCAGCCAGCAGGGCCAGTTGCTGCTGTTCCAGGGCATGCCAGGAGAAGATTCGCTGTCACCCTCGGTGCTCACTGCTCGTGCGAAGGAGTTTGTGCTCGCGAATCCATCGCGCAAGCTCGTGGCCAGCCTGGTTATTGACTTCGTGGGCAACGCGACGTTCGTGGTGCCCGGCCTGGGTGAGCTCGCCGATGTGTTCTGGGCGCCAGTGTCGATGAAGCTGGTGGACACGCTTTACTCCGAGTCGTCCCCACGCGCGAAGTACGTGGCGTTCCTGGAGGAGGTGCTGCCCTTCACGGACATCATCCCCACCGCGACCTTGTCGTGGTACGTTCACTCGTTTGTCAAAAGCAAGCCTATGCTGCGTCACTAACTCGTTGTTGGCTCAACAGGATGAAGGAGAATTTGAGCTCCGGAGAGCTGGACAAGCTGCTCGCGCTCGCCAAGTTCCGCAAGCAGGCCTAGTCTGGGTGCAAGATGCAGCGCTGCCTTTCAAGTGCGGGTGTAGTTTGTCACGCGCATACTGTACTTAAGTATGCAGCTGTCGACTGGCGAAATAATTGAAAAGATACTTTGGTGATCGACCTCGCTTCAACCTGAAGGGACACAGCATACTGCACTGCACCCTTGAAGAGGCTTTCTTCATCCACACCACCACCTGCACCGCCGAAATAGAACAAGGAAAAATTGCAGCCATCCGAGGCGGAGGAAAGCAGTGCTGTTCGCAGATCCGAGCTGCAGACCACATCTGCTCGTCGGTCCGCCACTCCGCATGTCTAGTGCGATACGTCGACGAAAAGGTGGAAGAAGGGCGATCCAACGGCCCGTCTCGGAAAGTCATTCTCAAAAAAGCATCTACAGCGATAAGACCGACTGAACAACCAGCAAGCAACCCAAGATGGCTGGCCACACCGAGCACTCCGAGTCCCGCTGCATGAAGGCCACTGCGGGCACGATGACCCCGCCCAGGAAGCTCCGGTAAGGCTGGCGTCTATCGACAGCAGCACGAACTGACGGCAAGTGACTCACTCCACGTTATTTGATGTTGCAGGCAACTGACGTCGCCCCCGAAGATCAACCAGACGCGCCCCGTATACCCGGTGCGCGCCGGCCCGATGCTGCCGTCGTTCGACGACTGGAGCGATGAGGAGCCCGAAAAGTCCGTGAAGCCGTGGTCCCAGTCGGCTTAATGCGCTGGGGAAGCAAGCAACGAACAGTCGGAGAAGGAGTATGTTATGAACGAAGCAAGCAGTCGCGCTGAGCAGTACGCAGCGAGGAGCATTGTACACTAACAATGCAAGAATACACTATCACTATGAAGTGGACACATTGCATCTGATGAAGCCTTCGTATTTAAAACGATAAAGGCAAGGGCAACATGAACTTTTGGCGCGCTGCACTTTTTGAATCCTCAACGGTCGTATAGCAATTTGGCCAATCACGAGTCACGAGCGTCCTAATCTCATCATTTTGCTTTGATGAGGACCTCTGCCACCATCATACCGGAAGTGTGCACCAGCAAGCGATAATGGAATAGCACACGATGCTGGTGTCATTTTCAAACTCACATTGAATCACCAAATCTTCCCGACACCCGATACAAGCATCATGTCCCCACAAAACTCCACCTCCAAGGCAGCAGTGTGCATTCGCCAGTTCCGCAACGACGACTTGCCCGAAGTCGCGGCGATTTTCGAGTACGGTATGATGCTGTACTCGAAGGACGACCCCGTTTCAAGGCAACGCTGGGCGAACTACGTGCGCAAGAGCTTGAAAACCGACCTAGCCGACGTTGAGGGCACGTACTTGGCAACCGGCGGCAACTTCTGGGTAGCGACGATCGAAGACAGCAACGGAGAGAGCAAGGTTGCGGGCATGATCGCAGTGGAGCCGAAGGGCAACGGCAAGGGCGAGGTGAGACGCGTTTCAGTCCACCCGGGCTACCAGCGCATGGGTATCGGCCGCAAGCTGATGTCGCACCTAGTGCAGTGGACGACGGCGCACGGCTTCAAAACGCTGTCGCTCACAGCATCATACGCGGAAAAGACTTCTGCGGTCGCGTTCTACTCGTCCTTCGGCTTCAAGACCGGGGAAAGCTTCAACCTCTGGGAAAACCCCACGCACGAAATCTTCTGGATGATCAAGACGCTGCCATGAATTGCTGAACTCCAAAGTCTGGACGGGTGACACTAGAAGCTCGGCAATCAAACAAACGGCATCATGCGCTGTACAAATTGCGTTGAAAACAGAGCATTATATAGCAAAAGAAAGGGATCTATAGGGTTACCAGTTACTCTTCCACGTCCATGGCGGCGTCGGCTTCGGCGTCGTCGCTGGACTTGTCGTCGCCCTTCTCCGCCTCCAACTTCTCAATGTCCTCCTCGGTGACCAGGCCGCTCTTGAGCAACTGTTCCTTCTCGGCCTCCACGTAGATACGGTGGCGCTTGGCGTCCTTCTGCTGTTTCTTCTTGGACGGCCGGTGCTTGCGCAACACCGTGCGCTTGCCCTTCTGCAGCACAGCCACCTTCTTCTGGTTGCGGACCTCGGCGCGCTTCTTGTTAAGAAGTTTCACCTTCCTTTTGTTCATAGTCTGCACTGCCTGTCCATTGGCGCCCATGGTGATCGAGGTGATGTCGTGTCGGGGAGCTGTTGACGGTGTCAGCGACGGAACCTTGTCGGCCGGCTTCTTGCTTCGGGAATGGCAACAGAGCTCTTCACAAGGCAAAACCGAGTCAATCGACTGGCCACCGCAAAAGCGGTACAATTAGTGGTACAATCGTACTTACTGGTGAAGATATAGTACCGTAGATACTTTGACATCGATGCACTGCTGGACAGTCGAAGGCTGCCGAGGTGCCTGCGACCGAGTCACATGTGACCCATCGCGGAATGTGCATATATACTTCTGCAACATCCTCACTTGTCCACAAAGAACAAAACCACGAAACAAGGAAATCACCTGACGGCACTGAACACGACACTGGGACGAGTAGCTCTAAATGGCGGAAACCTGTCTTGGCTTTAGGTCACTACCACGACGGATTGAGTGCCTTTGCATTGCGCTTGCCATCTTTGTATCCCTGCAAAGTCTGCAAGGCAAGCATCCGACGCCGGCACTGCTACTGCTACTGCTGCTGAAACAGAGTATCTGCCTTGCCTTCACGTTTTGTTCCCCCTCTACTTCTTGGAGCGCTTACCTGCTCCCTTCTTGGGGATGGACTTGCCCCGCCGCTTCATCTGGTCAATCTTGCCGAGACGCTCCTCGTTCAGGATCTCGAAGTTGGGGTCGTCGCCACCAAGACGCAGCAGAAGCGGCTTGGTGAACCACGACGCCACCTTGTCGCCCTTGAGCTGCTTGCTGATGACCTTGTTGCCCGACGGGATGTTGCGCTGCGGCAAACGCTGGAAGATCTTACGACCCAGGTCCGCGATCTGCTGGGGGGACGCCATGGATGGAGACTTGATCGACGAGAACTTGTCGGCCGCTTCTTGTTCGCTGCTGCTCGTAGCCGCTCGTCCAGTGTGTCTGTGAGCGCCAAATACGCACCTCTGATTGGACAAAAACCAGATTTAGGTAATTGCAAAGCTAGCATAACGTTTAAGCTTGACAACTATATTGACATGTCGAGCTGCCAACTATCCTGAGCCAAGCAGATCTGAATAATTACGACATCGCAGCCCCTGATGATGATTCTCTCGCAATCGCTGCGGAGCTCACCTCACTGTCTCACTCGCATCGGCCGCTGTACGCTCGCCTCCCCACTAGCCCAGCGCTTCTCCTGCCTCGCCACCATGTGCCACAGCTGCACCTGCCAGATCGGCCCTTCGCTGCTAGCGTCGGACCTCTCGTGCCTCAAGGGCGAGGCCCTCAAGGTGGTGGCGGCCGGTGCCGACTACCTGCACCTGGACGTGATGGACGGCCACTTCGTGCCCAACATCTCGTGGGGCCCGCCCGTCATCAAGTCGCTGCGCCCGCACACCAAGGCCTTCTTCGACTGCCACATGATGGTGTCCAAGCCCGAGCAGTGGGTGCCCGACATCGCCGCGGCCGGCGGCAATCAGTTCACCTTCCATCTGGAGGCCACGCAGGACCCGCTGGCGCTCATCGCGCAGATCCGCGACGCCGGCATGAAGGTCGGACTGGCCGTCAAGCCGGGCACCAGCGCTGAGGCCGCTTTCCCGTATGTGGAGCTGGTCGATATGGTGCTCGTCATGACCGTCGAGCCGGGCTTCGGTGGCCAGAGCTTCATGACCGACATGATGCCCAAGGTCGAGACCTTCCGCGCCAAGTACCCGACCAAGGACATCGAGGTGGATGGCGGTCTGGGTCCGTCTACGATTGACGCGGCTGCCAAGGCTGGTGCCAACATGATCGTTGCCGGAAGCTCCGTATTCAAGGCAGCGGACCCGAAGGCGGTGATTCTACAGATGCGACACAGCGTGGAGAAGTATGGCAACGGCAAGAGCGTTGACCAGCTGACCAAGCTCTAAATTCTTCTGTCTCTGGCTGCTAACGAAATGTCGTGCATTTCATGGTTGGATCTAGCCCAATTAATGATTCAATCCAAATGCCACTAGATGCAAAAAAAGTGTACTAAAGAAGATGCCTGGCTGCACCGCGAGGCCACTCCGGATGGCACTACGCTTCATCGTTCTACGCATGCCTCGCCGCTAGGCTCAGCTCGCAACTACATCCCATATTTACATATCCTCATCCTCGGTGTCGTCGTCGCCCGTGGTTACGTTGGCGTCCTCGGCCGCGAGCCGCTGGTACTTGTCCTTGGACCACACGCTGAGGATCACAAGCTTGAACTCGGCCATCTTGCGGTCGAAGTGCACGAGCAGCTTGGCCTGCTCAGGAGTCAGGGTCTGTCCAGGCTTGCAGATGGTGTAGTTCTGGGTGAGCACGATGGCACCATTTTTGAGGTCCACGGGCAGTCCCAGGCCGCGCAGCGACTCGAGCATGCTGCCAATGAACTGCGGCAGCGGTCCCTCGGGGATGGTGACCGTCTCGGTGGCGACGAAGCCCGAACGCGGGTGGTCGCTGACGGAGAGCTTGGAGAAGTACTCCACGACCTCTTCCTGCGGCTTGTTGGTGAAGAGCAGACCCGTGCTGCCGCTGACGTCCTTGGCGAGGCGCGCGAGGTTCTCGGCGTACTCCTCCTCCTTGGAGCGTCCGAGCGCGAGCTTCATGACCTTGTTCTTACCCAGGAAGAAGCGGCTGTCCTTAAAGTCCATGCGCACCTCCTTAAAGTGGTTGGTGCGCATGTTCTGGAAGCTGAAGACGTAGGCCGAGTCGTAGGAGTCCACGGCATTTCGGATGGCATCCACGACGTTCTGCTTGAGCTGGTTGCCCTTCTTGTTGGCCTGCGTGAGCGGCTTGGAGCGTTGTCTCTTAGACTTGGGCATGGCTGATGAACTCGGACTTGGTTGGGGCTTTGCGCTTGTGCCAACGGGTTGCGTCCGTTGAGACTTGATGCGCGTCGGTCTCCACCAACCAAAAAGGCAACGGCTTGCATCACCTTCTTTTCGTCCAATACCAGCGGCGTTTATTCATTGTATACTTCGGATTCGCTAATAATCGAAATTCCGCGTATCTTATTGGCTAAAAGCATGTCTCACACGGCCCAGCCAGTCGTCCAAGCGGGGGAGATCCCATTATCCCCAGAGAACCACCCGGAAGCACCACGATGGCTTGGGGTCTCCCTGACACGACGCCGGCGCCCGCTCGGACGGCCGCGCCTGCTGCTTCTACGGATGCTGTTAATGCTGTTGCCGGTTCCACCGCCGCGGCGCTGGGCCCCGCGCCCGAATCGGCCGAGAACATCGACATCTTCGAGGGTGTGGAGCCTGTGACGCGCGTGGCGCTGGAGGGCGTGGCGCTCCTGCAGATCGTCAAGCACTGCCACGAGAGCCCTCTCGGCGGCGTGGCTGGTTCTCTTCTTGGCGTGGACAGCGACGACGTGCTGGAGGTGACCAACAGCTTCCCTTCGCCGCCCAGCAGCGAGCGTAAGAAGGGCGCGGACGAGTACCAGCTGGACATGATGAAGAGCCTGCGTGAGGTGGGCATGGACAACAACAAGGTGGGCTGGTATCAGTCCGTGGCCATGGGTACCTTCTGCACGGCCTCGTTCATCGAGCACCAGTTCCAATACCAGAAGTCGCTGGGTCCGAACGCCATCTGCCTTGTGTACGACGCGGCCGAGACGACCAAGGGCTCGCTCAACCTGCGCGCCGTGCGTCTCACCAAGGCGTTCATGGACACGTACAAGAGCGGCGTGTTCTCCAAGGAGACCTTCGCCAAGACGGACATTCGCTCGGCCACAGTCGTGGAGGAGATCCCCATCGAGATCCGCAACTCGGACCTCGTCACGTGCTGGCTGCAGCAGTCCAGCGACAGCACCACGGCCAGCAGCTTCGAGCGCCTGGACCTGGCCACCAACGCCTACCTGGAGAGCAGCCTCAAGAACATGACGCTCTGGGCCGACGAGCTCGCGCAGGAGCACTACAAATTCCAGGGCTACGAGCGCGCATTATCTAAGCAGCGCTCCGCGTACCAGCAGTGGCAGAACAGACAGCGGGAGGAGAACAAGGTGCGTCGCGAGAACGGCGAGGAGCCCGTGCCCGAGGAGGACCCCAACTTTTTTAAGTCGGTCAACCAGCCCTCGCGCCTCGAGTCGCTCCTCATCACCAAGCAGATGAACACGTACTGCGAGCACATCAACCGTTATGCCGGCAAGAGCTTCCAGAAGCTCTTCCTGGCCGCCAAGATTCACCAGAACGAGTAGGCAGGCGTCTCATCTTGGGAAAATCCGCTGGAAACTCGACAGGCGAGCAGGATGCAGCAAGATGGCGGCTGGTATTAGGTCAAGAGAGGTCGAAGCTGCTGGCTTGGTGGGGTGGTAGCGACATCAGAGCTCTAGATAGAACAAGGTTGGATGGAATCGGGTGCTTCCCCACTTTGAGGATTAAATCCCTCGTAAAGGAGAAATCTGTTCATGTGTTTTATCTCCGCCTACCGGTAGTGCAGTGAAGCCTTTGGTGTTGAAGTCTCTTCAAGAGCTCCTGCATGCAATACAACGTGAGGCTGTGCAGGATAAAATCCAACAAGAGTAATATCGGTAATGCAAATGCGCACCTGTAAAGATGGTGGCGCTGCGGGTTTGCCTTGATCTCGGCGACTTCTGCGTCCATTTCTGCGGCGCGACGCACCAGACGCTCCTTCACCGACATCAAATTCTCTGGAACGAACTTGATCACTAGCGACTGCAAGAACGAGTGCCACGTGTTCGAGCCGTCCATGACATCGGAGCGACGAACGATTACGTTGTTGAGGTGCACTGACGACCCCGTTGACCTGTTTGGGTGCTCTTGGTCACGATGTTCGGGGTTGTTTTCTGGTGCTAACGGTGCTGTATCTCCGTTTCGGATGAACTCGAACAGAGCGCAAAGCTGGTTCATTGTCTCGGTGCGATGCCCGCCCCCTCTCGAGTCCTGCTGGATGCTGGCGCCTTGATCGTGCATGCCGAGGTCGATTCGCGAGAGCACCCACTTCACTCGGTGTAACAGCATCTGGTCCTCTTGAGTTCCTGCCCCTTTTGAAGCGTTCTGCACTTCAAGCTCCGTGCGATCCAGCTCGATTTTCGACAGCAGCTCACGCCGTTTGTTAGCATGAAGCGTAATGACGTCTTTGAGGTCTTTTGAGAGGAGTGGGTTGTCCCTGTACATGGTCTCGATGCGCTCGACTGTTCCTGGATGCACCACTCGCACCGCCTCCAGCATTCCTTGTACCCTTGCGATGCTCTGCTCCGCCTTGTGAATACCGAAACGTGTAGCTTGGGTCGTCTCATGCAGCTGGGCGAGCTCTTGCTGCTTGTCCATGAGTTTGTCCTCTAGCTGCACGATTGAAGCCTGCAGTGCTGCGATGTTATCTCGGTAAAGCGCCGCATTGGTTTCCAGTCCGAGGCACATGCGCTTCTGGTCCTCAAGACTTCGCAGTAGATGGACCTTCGAGTGTAAACCTTCGATGTGCCCGAAGAGCACCTGATGCTTCCACAGCCGGAAGAAATTGTACTTGATGTGTCGTCGCTGGCGCCGCTCGTAGGCAACGCAAATGCTCTCTTTGGCCTCGCGAGACGCGCGTCTTCGCGCCATGAAGACGTACCAGCGTCGGAACGGGATCATGTAGATGCGCCTTGAGTACGCGTTCCATTCTTCCACGGCGTTTTCGCGCAACGCGTGTTGGTATTGAGCTCGCGCATGCCAGCGCTTCATGAGCCACGCGAGAGTCTCCCTTGTGCTTCCTTCGAACAGCCTACGCACGCGACGGATAAGCTGGCAATGCTTGGCCCAGGCGCGTAAGTGCTTGAGCATGTGTGTCCTTTGATAATGAGCGTCGATCTTGCGCAGGTTAAAGTGCTGGTCGTAGCGCTCGAGAGTTCGGCGGTCGACGACACTTGCGATTGCTTTGTCGATCTGCGTCGCCCGGAAGACTCGGACCCATTCGTCCACAACGCGTTTCAGAGCTTTACGATGGTCATGAGCTACCGCAACTTCCATGTTTCGCTTCATAGGCAGGAAGACAGCGTTCTTGATCAGGTGGAAGTAGCGCTTGAGCACGTGCGTTGGATGCCGCGCACGGATCCGACGGATATTATCTTTTAGAAACTCCTCGTGCACCATCTCCTGGCTGATGACGTCGAAGCGATCCATAGCCTCAAGTCGCTGTCGTGCGGCGTAGTGGCGCGCTCTGGCATCTGCTGAGGCTTTCTTGCGGCTACGAGGCCCTAACGCTGCCGCTTTCCAGGGCAGGAAAACATGTTTCAGCAGGTTACACTGTTTTCCACGGAAGCGGAGCTCGGCTTCTTCGAGCCGAGACATCTTCAGGGGCAGATTCATGAGCACCACGTCACGGATTTCTGCTAAGACGCGGCGTAAGAATGATCGAGTGCGCTCCTCTTGCATGAGCACGATCTGCTTGTTGACAAATTCCTCTCGCGCTGCAAACTGCTCCACGTAGGTGAGGAAGTGGACGCACTTCCGAGATCGCCAGCCCCCCAGCGCGATCTGCAGCTTCTGAAATCGACGGCGGACCACAAAGCCTCGACACATCATCGAGATCTTTGTAGCTGCAAGATGCCGTTGCTTGTCGCCTGAAGCCACCTCGTGGAAGACCTTGTCCAGTCTTCGGACCGTCGAGCGGATGTCGCGAACGCTGTGCGTCACTTGTGCGCTAGTCTTCGGGTTAATCGACGTCGATTGTCGTGCTCGATCTCCACCTCCACTGTATGTTCTGTGAGCCTTGGAGACTTCTTGCATGCTCTCCTGCAAGAACTTTTCAATCCCCAATTGATGCACAGTGCGTTCCTCATGTGACGATCTTGTCGCGCGCTTCTCCCCGTAACTTGGGGCTACAGCCAAACTCGTCGCAACCCGTTGCAAGCGCTGATCGAGGCTAGTAATCTCGCTCGACACCTGATGCATGAACTCCAGCGACATGGGCGGCGCTTCTCTGACTGCTGCCGTGGCAGCGGAAGCTTTCGTCCCCGATGCAGCCGGCGCAGTCGACACTGAAGCTCCTGCTCGACTACTGCCGGATAAACCTGTTGCAGTGCAGAATTACCAATACGCATGAAGATATGAGTGCACATATCACGAGCATTGACGACCGAGACGCTTCCTTAGCTCACGCTTGTCTCGAGGGGCAGTCATGGTGAGCGACCGACGTGTCGAGCCAGTCGGGGGCGGCGCAGTAGCCTCACTCTGCCCATAGGCCAGGCGATTCAGCAGCACTTCCTCCACCGATTGCTGTCCTGGAGTTAAGCGCGACGCTTTCCGCACCATCGGGAAGAGATCGTGAAGAGATCTCTGCGTCGCTTGAAGATCGATTTTCGGTGGTCGAAAAGTATCAATTCGATGGTCAAAATGCAACCTTCACTTCAGAAATAGGCTCATCTCCCACGAAGTCATGTCGGACGCTGCCAAGGCCAAGGCGAAGTCTGCACGGCGGGCCAAGATCCTCGCAGCTCTCCAGCGCTTCGGCTTCTCCACTCTGCGTGGGCTTCAGGGCGCCGCGCTGCGCCGTGTGCTGGCCGGGAAGGACGCGTTGGTGCTGATGCCCACGGGCGGAGGCAAGTCGCTGTGTTACCAACTGCCAGCGCTGCTGCTGCCTGGGCTCGTGGTGGTCGTGAGTCCGTTGCTGGCGTTGATGCAAGACCAGGTGGCTGCGTTGAGACGCAAATGCATCGGCGTAGAGATGCTCTCGTCGCTGGTGAGCCAGTCTCAGCGAGACCATATCGTCGCTCGGCTGCTGGGGCAGTTCGACTCCAAGACGAAGACGGCGGCTGATCGAGTCGAGCTGCTGTATGCGACGCCCGAGACGCTGCAGGGTGAGCAGATGCAGCTGTTGCTGCGGCAACTTCAGAGAAGAGGGGGTCTCGCGATGTTCGCAGTGGACGAGGCGCACTGCATCAGTTCATGGGGACACGACTTCCGCCCAGCGTACCGGAAGCTGGGCAAGTTGAGGAAGTTGTTCCCCAAGATCCCTGTCATTGCACTCACTGCTACAGCTACGGAACAAGTGCGCGATGATATCATCAGGCAGTTGGGATTCGCAGCTGATGGGTCGGACGTGCTCTTAGCGGACTTCAATCGAGCCAACATCTCGTACACTGTGCACGACAAGGAGATGCTGGCCGACCCAGTTGATGCTCTGTGTCGCTTTATTAAGAAAGCTCATGCCAATGCGTGTGGAGTGATTTACGTCCACAAACGGAGCGATACCGACGACCTGTTGCTGTCAATGCGAAAGCGTGAACCAACGTTGCGAGTGGCTGCGTTCCACGCAAAGATCCCGCTGCAGGAGCGAGAAGAGACTCTGCAAAAATGGCTGCGTGGGGAGATCCGGATCGTGTGCGCCACCATCGCGTTTGGTATGGGCATCGACCACCCCAACGTCCGCTTCGTCGTCCATTGGAACATGCCCAAAACGCTGGAGGGGTTCTACCAAGAATCGGGGCGTGCGGGGCGAGATGGCGAGCCGAGCCAGAGCGTCTTGTTTTACTCAGCACGCGACTACAATTTGTTTCATTTTCTATTGGAGAAAGAAGCTTCAAAGGGCAATGAGAGCTCTAGCGAGCAGAAAAGATTGAAATCAAAGAGGGTGGACACTGATAGACACGCCTTGAAGCTCCTGGAGCACGTCAAGATGTTCGCGACGAAGAAAGAGTGTCGACGGCAGGCGTTGCTGCGCTACTTTGGGCAAAAGGTAGCAGTGGCCGACTGCAAAGGAACCTGCGACGTGTGCAATCCGCGACTGAACTTGTTCCGCTTCGAAGAGAAGCCGCTCATCGACAAGAAAACGGAGAGCTTTAGCCGGCAGTCCATCAAATTGATCAACACGCGCGAGGCTTTCACGGAGAGGAAGATGCGAGCAGGAGACGCACGACGCAACAATTTGATCTACGGCCAGAGAGGTTCCTACGCGCCCGAACAGACAAAGTCGGTTGTCGTTCGAGGCGGAAGCAAGCGCGCGCTTGCAGCCGACGGCTTCGTTGCAGTCAACGGAGATGAGAGTTCTGGTGATGAAGGCTTTGACGATGACGACGAAGCAGCATCTACTGTGCAGACATTGAGGAAGCAAAGTCTAGACGACACGCTAGACGCGCTGCAGCAAGCAGAGCGTGCGTCTGAACGTAATGGCGGCGAGTGGAAGCGTCGAAAGGCGTCGCGCGCATGGGAGTAGCATGAACCAGACCATTGAGCCTTGACCAAGCAGCTCCGCTAATAAATTGAAAAAAGGCAGCAATTGGTTGAAGATGCCCATTTTGTGTACCCACATCACTTTTACTGCCATAATTTTGACTACCATGTTCTGGCGGCGAAGTCGCAAGGAGAAGGAGGAGGTGGGGGAGACGGACGACCTGGCCAAGCTGCAGAAGCAGTTCGGCATCACTCCCGTGCAGGATGCGGACGTGCAGGCGGAATTGCAGGCGCTGCTGGCGGCCACCGGCGGCGGCTTGAGCCCTAAGGACGAGACTCTCGAGCTTCTGGGGCAGGACGAGGACGACGAAGAGGCCAGGATCCTGCGGGAACTTCAGCTGGACGGGGTGATGCTGGTCGACGACGAGAGTGATGGTCACGAGGCGGAGAGCGAGCTGCGCGGCGTGCTGCAGGAGGTGCATGAGACGGCGAGGGCGAGTCGCAGAAGGGAAGAGAAGGACATGACGCCGGCTCAGCCGCAGAAGAGTGACGATAGGGCTGGTACCATGGATAGAGAGGCACAAATTCATGCTTTGAAAGTGGAGGCTGTGGAGCTGAAGAGACATGGAAGGATCCAGGAGGCGCTGGCCAAGTTCCGAGAGGCGAAACAGCTACAGGAACATAGTTCTGGTGGCGGGTCTAATGGGTTAAGGCCTGCGGTAGTGACGAAGACTGAAGAGACTGTGCAGTCATTGGTGGAGACTGCGGTGGATGATGGAGATCACGACGTTGAAGTGACGGACGAAGATATGCAGGATCCCGAATTTCTTGCTCAATTGGCAACGATGTGGCTGACTGAGGAGAAAGACGAGTCTACCGATACCGAATCAACGCGATATCACGATGCCATGCAGCAATTGTCGGCTTTGGAGACGCAGATTCACGAGTGCAAGGTGCAGGCGGTGCAGTTGAAACGGCAGAATCGGATTGCCGAGGCGCTGTCCTGTATGCGGAAAATGAAAGAGCTCGAGGCAAAGCGAGACGAGTTGCGGTCTTCTCCTGTGCTCTCCTCACCAGCACCAGCTATCCAGAAGCTTTCAGTACCGCAAGTCACAGAGTATGTGTATCATTCTACTAGGAGTATCACCGCTGTCGATACGTCTAATGTGGTGCGCTCGAATTCGGGCGTTGATGAAAGCGGCTTCGACAGCGACAGCGGGAGCATTGAAGACGTCGCAGTCACCGCCGAAGACATGGATGACCCAGCGTTTGCTCAGGAGTTGTTGAAACTGAATGGTGTGGTCACTTCCCCAAGTGAATTCGCATCGACAGAACTGCTTCCAGCACCAAGATTTATTCCTGATCAAATTGCTACAACCAAGACGATATTACCGGCGTCTCGATTCTTAAAAAACGCTCCTTCTATTGACGAAGACTCCCTGATCGACGCTTTTGATGACGAATCCGATTCGGAGGAGGAAACGAATCACCTATCGTCGGTGATGTCGAGTGGCTCGTTGCGCTCTGGGATCCGTTCTTCAGAAATGACAAGTCCCGCAAGATCAACTGAAAACGAGGGTGGAAAGCCCGAGATGGATTTCAATCATATCGATGAGCTCACTGCAAAGCTGCAAAAGGCTAAACAAACTGCTTTGTCTCTAAAGCGGAAGGGCGATATTCAGGGCGCGCTTGAATCTTTGAGGCGAGCAAAGCAGATGGAGAATCTAATCGGGCTAAAGCAACAGGCAGCTGGGATTCCAGGAACAGCGTCCAATTCCGCCTACGCAGCAAAGTTTCAGGAACTTGAGCAGCTGCTGGTCGATTTTGGCAACCGCTCGATGGTGGCCGCCAAGGAAAACCTGTCTGTGAATCGCGAGAAGGCATCGGAGTGGCTGAGTAAGGTAAGCGCGTTCTGCTGGCGGTGCTGTATTTTTTCTTCACTTTTGCTCACTCTACACATGATGGTTTATGAGCAGCGTAAGCATTACGGGTCCGAGCTAGAAAAGCTTCGACAGATGCGGCAGAATCCACTCCAGCCAGCCCCGCATTACGAGATTGTCAAGACCTCACTCCAAGTCAATCATGAACTACCGTTCGTTTCCGACGACCAGATCAAGGTCACTGTGAAAAGCGTGAATGGGTTGTCGCAGGTGGCAGGGAAATCCGTGTTCGTGAAATTCTGCCTTAACTTTCCGTCTGCAACACCGCACGAGGGCCAAACGGATGAGTTTCAAATCAACGTCAATGCGCCATTTGCAACAGAGGTCACGTCGAGTAACGCGTCCTTCGCCTTCAAGTTGGCTCGATCGCGAGGATCAATGCGTCTTTTCGAGATAAAGAAGGCCGTGTTTGAAGTTTGGAAACCGGGAACGCTTTTCCGCAATCCCGAACTCGTCGCACGAGCCTATCAGGAACTGGTACGTTTTCGCTGTTTAATCTCTCTTCACTGCTGTTACTCAACTGCTAAGACGTTATGGTGTTATGTCCATGAGCAGGTGCCTTTGTTATGTTGCTGCGAAGTGAACACCCATATTCCGTTCCTTGGCTCGAACCGAAAACCGTGTGGAGGAGACATCGAGGTAATTAACTATTTATTGTATCTAGTCGGCCGCAACTAACGCATGCATTGACCACGTGTGACCAACAGATTGCAATTCAAATGCGCCGTCCATTGAAAGAAAAGGAAGTTCGCTTGGAAACAGTGGAAGATCTGGTTATCGGTGATTATCCTGAACCGGTGTCTTCCTCCCCAACGCATCTGCCAATGCCAAGTGTGGCCTTGGAGCCATCCTCAACCAATTCCTCCAGCTCACCTAGCGAAGTAATGACACCAGCATCCAACGATAGCGGTGCAACAGTACAAGACAAGCAACCAGCTTCTGTAGCCGCTTCACTGGACGACCCGCACCATGTTGATCTGATCGTGAGCTACGATGTTATGAACGAAGAGGTAAGTGACGTCTGCCAATATGTTACTGAATTGGCGGAAATCTGACGTGATGTGTTGTGTGTATTCTCAGCTTGAGAAGGTTGGAGCGAGGCTTCCGTCTCTAACGGGGCCCACTGCGCTGGAGTGGAGCGATCGGTTCGACTCGCTAGCGCTCAAGAAGCAACTGCTAGAGATCGAAATGCAGACAGGCAAGCTGACGCTGGACATGTACGTCGAGCGTCTACATAGCCGCATATCTGCGGATCGTGTGCTGCTTTCACAGCTTCTAGCAGCAAATCGGCGATTAGATGCTGCTCGTGTTCTCCACCGCATCAAATTCATGGAAAAGGAGATAGCGGGTGCTGGAGGTAATGCAGACGAAGAATAGGGAGCTGATACCATGTAGATTGCGTTTACTGAATTGCCCGTTAACGTTAGTTGCTCTCACGATCGTGACTGCCTTCATGAAGAGTAACTAGCGCTAGTAGGAGTTTCTCGTATGCAACGTGTGCGCCTTGTTCTCGGTTTTTGTTGAACGCGTCAATACCCGGATAGTACATTTGCAGACTTGTCAAGGCGTCTACAGAGAGGGACAAGCCGATCTGCTCGAATACTCGCTTCAATTGCTTCGTCTTGATGCTGCCAGTGTGTTTGCGATCTTTTTCTCTCAGATACTCCTCCACGATGTCGAGTTGGGAGTCAAAATCGATCGAGGACATCTGGTTATACAATGAGTGAAGGACAGCGTCACGGGAGCAAGGGGCTCGCTCGGTCTTGCTCTGGACTTGTGCGGTAGGCTGCTTTTCTGACGGAACTGGAGGCCTTTCCTCTGTCGACTTGCTTTCTGCCACGAGGACAGGGACGCTGACTGGTGTTCTCCATTGGGACATGACTTTCAGGAAGAGCTTGTAAGCAATTTTTCTGTCCCGATTTACGTCGAAAAGATGCTGCAGGCGCAGTTTTTCCAAGTCTGTCACTTGCCGCTCTAGCGCTCGCTCCAGTTGGGTCCAAAACGTTTTTGCTGGAAGACTGCTGGCATCAGTGCCCCCACCATACTCCATCAGCAGTCGACTCAAATACGCCACCCGAGGCATCGTGTCTTTGCTCCGAGGCTCCACATCTGAGTATAGTTGTTCGGAGAGCTTGTTCATCAATCGAAAGCCGTACGGGTCCAGCACAAATGAGTCAAACTCAGTTCGTGAAAGCCCACCTCCATCGTGGCGAAAAATGCACATCTGCGTCATCAGAAGGCCAAGCTGCGCTGGCGTCGGCTGGTAATTTAGAGCTAGCAAGCCGTTGCGTACGTTCTCTGCTGTCAAGAAACCCTTTCTCTCTCGATCAAAGTGACTAAACGCTGCATCAACCCTGGCATAATTGGTTTCGTCTGAGTGATCGATTTTCCCTGTGAGGTTGGCCTTTGAGCGAATACGTGATCGCAAAAGCTCACTTATCTGATCATGCCATTGAGAATCAGCACCGAACCAGTCAGGTTTCGCGGCTTGGGAAAGCATTTTAGTGTAGTTGACAGCATCTGTACGTTCAAGATGCCGGAACTGCCGAACGAGTTGTTCGATTGCTGCTTCGGCGGATGCTGAAGAGTCCATTTTTGAAATACCCAAGCGAAGTAGGGTTTGTTTCAGTTCCATTGCTGCCACAAAACCTGCGTAGGTGCTGTCATACGCTTCAAACTCACCCCGAAGATCAACCCCACGATCATCACACCAGTCCAAGAAATCTGAAAGAAGAGTGATAGGAGGTTTTAGTACCAATGGTTGCGAGCTTGATACTGTCGACACTGTTTGCTTTCGAGGTTTCTTCCCTTTCGCTTGAGCTGCATCACTAGCAACTGTACTTTCTTTTCTTGCGATGGCTGTCTCCCGCCAGTTCAGCCGAAGGAATGCACTACAGTCAATTCGGTCATCGAGTTGAGGATCGTAGGTGTACAGCAGCGCTCGCATCTCGTTTCCATCGAGCAGCAGGCCCAGTTGGCTTTTACAGATAGTGACAAACTGTGACCGATTAATCCCGCCAGCTCTCGACTCGGCTTTGGCTGCAAAAATCTGGTTCCAGCTTGCAATGATATCTGAAAGATGCCTGGTTGGCAGCATCTCGGCTTTGGTCTGAGCAAAGTTGCGAATCTTTGCTTCTACAGCATCTATATCGGCAGGAGGAGGCGGTGTTGTCCAATCCAGAAACTTCCTGTAATTAATTCCAAACGACCCATTTGTCTTCGCGCCAAACTGCTTGGCAATGCCTCTTAGTTGGTTTTCAGTGAACAGAGTGAAGCCGTTCCGGCGCGCAATCGAGACAAACTCGATCACAGAAACACTTCCTGCTTCCTGCCAGTCATATCTTTCAAACGCTCGTTTCAAATCGATGTAGCTGCCACAGAGAAGATTTCGGCAATTCCAGGCCAACCGCTGAAGACGATGAATATCGTACTTGTCCCATTCATCATAAACCGATATCCGACGATGTTTCGCAGCGGCTTCAAGTCGGATGCACAGCTCCTTAATTGACATACCCATGGTGCAATCTTCCACTCCTACAATCATCTGGAAGAGCATTCCAGCGTCCTCGGGCTTAAATTGCTCAACCTCAGCATTCTGCTGCATCAAAACACGAAGAAATTCTGCTCTCGACATTCGACCATCGTCTGAGCTGGCACACGCTAAAAGCTTCTCGCGTAACGACGGGATACCGAAAGCGTGGCACCGCTCGATAGCCTTCGCTAATTGTTGGCAGTTCGGCAATTGTGCCAAGCTGTGTAGAAGAGCGTGATACAAAATTTCAAAACCGTTTGCGTCGAACAAAACAGTTACGAGGTGAAAATCGTTGGGTGAAAGGCGAACATCAAGTCGTGCCAAGCACTCGCGAAACTTTTCGATGGAAATTATGCCAATATTTGTCATATCACCAGCAGAAGCAAACGTGTGATGCGCCAATCCAAGATCGAGGAGAAATCGGTCCATCACCAATAAACGTTTCTTCTTTTCGTGGTTCTTGTCGTCAGCAGACGCAGAGAAAATGAAGTCAAGAAGAGGCCGATACGCTACCATTCCACCTGCTTTCACTGCGAAATAGTCCATAATCTGCGATATTAATGCGGGAGGCAGCGCGATACGGGAGACTTTTGAGAGGAAGTAGCTCAACTGCTTCTTGGTCAGTAGTCTAGTGCGTTTTGCATCTGGGGCATCATGCTCGATGTCATTGACTATAACGTCTTCGAGACTACTCAAATCCGCAATTGCCCACTGTCCCAGAATGCGTTGTAGCTCCAGATCTGCTGCAATAATGCTGGTGTGCGATTGGCGATACAACTGCTCCTGCTGTTGCTCTTTATATTGGCGGTACTGCCTTTGAAGAGTTCGTGCAGCTTCATGATGAATATTCTGAAGAACGTGAAAGCGTTTTACACGCTCTTGTAGAAGATCTTGCTGGGGCAACATTGTCGCCTGCTGCTTCTTCTCCTGCACACGCTGTTCGTGTAACTTCTTCTCCACCTGTTCGTACACCAAATTCTTGCTGCTAGCAGAAGCAATCGCCTTCATTCGATCCATGAAAGCTTGCTTTCGTCGCTGGAACTCGGTCGATGCTGGGAGAGGCGTGACAGAGTGCTCTGGAACATTTCGAGTTGACTCATGCCTTTGATATACTGTTTTCGTGTTTCTCTTGTCGCTGTCGCAATTTAGTCGCTTTGGTTGATGAGAAAGTTGGTTTCCTTCAGATTTGACGTCCTCTAGTACACCCTCATCGAGATCTATTCCAGCTGGAGATGAAAGTGATGCACCGATAGGGACCAAATCGGATTGAGCATCATCAGAAGAAGGTTGTTTGGTATGCGACCGGACCAGTTCATGGTACTCTGACTCGACATTCATCAGGTCAAACCCCAGCGCAGACAAACATTTTCTGAAAGCAGAACGCGTAATTTTGCCATACTTCGCATCGTCAAACTTTTCGAAGAGCTTAAGGGCAGGTACAACCATCGCTGGTTTCCGTTTCCTCTGTTCTTGAGCATAGTTTCGTATGGTTTGCCGAATTTTGTGGCTCAATAACCGCTCACCACAGTTGAGTCGAGGATTGACATGTAGCAGCAAGTAGTTTAATTCGATCAGTGTTTCTGGCCCATCTGCCACCCCAGACACTGTTTTGTTCGTCGATATATATTCCGTCGCAAGACTGGTAGCACCAAATGTAACTTGCAGGAGCTGTCGCTCTGCATCTGAGAGGAAAATGCCAAACGTTTCGCCAGCTCGCACCAACAAACACATAGGGAGATGCATGCGTTTTCGCTGTTTCACGTCTGCCCCGCTAGTTAAAGCCTCTTGAACCGAAGTCACAAGCTCCGAATCGATCGCATGCTCAAATCTCTCTTTGAGTTTTGCAACAAGCAGCTCTAGCTCTTCTGACGGGGCTGCATAATGCAAGAACTGCCGGTAGTTGACTCTTCCATCCATATCTGATGAGAACAGTGACAGCAGTGCGTGTTGCTGGTCGAAATCCAGCGAATGCATGTCAATCAGTCGCCCATTCACTCCTCGAGCACGCTGGGAAGATGTCATCTGAAGCACTTGGAAAGGGTCTTTCCACTGGATTAGAACTGAGATGTCTCCAGTATGCTTGTCGTTTTGATCTTTCAGCGGGAACCACCCTCGAATATTCTCGCCATTTACAAGATCCGACAGCGTAAGTCCACATCGCCCAATCATCCCATCTTCATGAGCACCCTCGTCAAGCTCAGCTTGGTCGTCAAACACAGTAACCCAGAAACGGAATTTGGAAAGGAACCGAAGCAAGCACGCATCCACCGCCAATACGAACGCCTGTCGACTGCAGCTCAAGTCATATTGCGGGCTCACCGACTCGGGAACAATATTTGTAAAAACATCCGGGAACCCAAGCAGTTGATAGTGCACGTACGATGATGGGAGCCGAGTAATCGAGCTGTTTGGTCGCTTTCCATATGATCGCAAATGTCGGCAACCAAAAACAGTAATATGCAGCTCGTTCGTGATGTGGTTAGAATCAGCAATGTCATCATCGCAAAGTACATCTTTTGAATTGTTGAGATCAGTTCGTTTACTTGTCATCGAGAGTAGCTGGAGATCTTGCGGGTAAGAGCGGAGATGCACTTGCCAAACCTCTGATATCGGAGTAGAAAGCCTCAGCACAACGTTTAATGTTCCGATCACGGTTGCCCCGTTCTCATTGCTGCAGCCGGTTGACTTGACCACGAGCAACGGCTCTTTCACGACACCCTTCGACTGTAACAACTTCGCCAGACGAATTGATGATTTTCCGACCAACTTGAAGTCTCCCCGAATGGCTTGATGAACTTCCAGGACGATAGCCTCCGTGGCTAGATAGCGCAAGAAGAAACCATCCACCGTCACTTTAAATGTAGCCGACAGGTCGTACTCTGGACGACTTCCCATGATAAGTGGTGTCGACTGCGACTCGAAATCGAAGAAGTCGCATAGCACAAACGTCGACGAGTTAATCCCAACCACATTGCTATCAAAGTTCCCGCCCACAATGCCCAGTTCTACAAGTTGCTCACCGGGAGCCAAGTCTCTCGCAGCCAAAATCAAAGACTCCGACAAAGATGCCACCTCGCTCGTTTCATCGTCACTCCCAGAATCGTCGGAGCGCGCGTCATCCGTGTCTCGAGCCCTTAGAAGCAGTTTCTCTCGAGCGTACTTCAGCTGCTTAATTTCTGCTTGAAGAGTCATAATCCTTTGCTGACGTTCTTCGCAGAGAAGTTCGAGCTCTTTCATTCGGCGCTGCAGTTGATTCGAGCTTGATATTTTTGACGTGGTTAGCTCTTCGATCTCCAAAGCCAGTTCTCGATTGATATTGGTCTGTGCCTGTAGCATTTTCTCGCAACGCTCGAGCTCCTGCATCGACTTCAAGTGGGCAATTTGAAGAACGTGCACACGATTCCGCAGGTGTTTCACACTGTTGTCCTCCTCCCCACTCGCATCGAAGAAGTTTGAAGGAGGAGGGAGATCTCCGTACTTGCGGGTAACAATTCCTCCGGCCCTAAGCAAGCAGTCGCGGCATATAACGTTAACGACCCGTGTTCCTGACTGCACTGCCCCGCAAGACGAAAGACTTACATGGTTATTGAAGGACCAGGCGATGCGTTATTGTTCACAGGAGAAGAACAGGCGTCTCGTTTTTCGGGAGCGTGCTGTCGCATCTCTGGTGTGCGTGGGCGAACTATTATCAGCGGCTCTGGTCTTGGTGCCGGAACACTTCCTGTGGTTGGCTTAATGGCTTCGAGGCTTCTAGCGTTTCTCTCCTCCATCAAATGATGTGCCATTTGCTCCAGATCTTGCTCAACTCTGTCTTTAGCGTGCTTCATCTGCTTTAAACTTTCTTGCAGCTCGCGAATAATCGCTTGCAGCTTCTGGTTCTCTTCAGTCATGTGAGCAATAGTTGCTTTCTGCTCTTGAGTTAACTTCTCCAAGTCGAAAAGCTTGTCAATACGTTCCTTCCGTTGGAAAGCGTCGTTAATAAACGGACTCTCACACAGGGAAGTCATCCGGTCTTCCAACCGGCGATTTTGCTCTCGAAGAAGAGCAAGGTCCTTTTCCTGATCACTCGCCTTCGTCATTCGGATCTCCAACTCTTCCTTTTCCATGTTCGCGTCTTGCAATTGAGTGCGAAGCTTGTGAACTTGACGATTCATCTGTTCCATTTGGCTCAACGTTTTCTCTTGGATCTCACGCTCCGCCAATGCATTTGACTCCAAGTTTTCATATCGAGCGTTGAGAATTGCAAGCTGCGCCTGACGATCACGCAGCTCCCTTTTCATCTGATCCACCTCCAAGTTAGTAGGCTCTTTGTTGTTAGCATCGCAGCCATCATCTTCCTCATCGCTCGGCCCAGAGTCTTCGTTGTTGTCTCGTCTCGGCTTCAGCCGCAGACGACTGCTATTTGTCCGTAGTTGCTCGTTTTCCTTTTGCAATTTCATGAGCTGTTTCTCGGCAACAACCAAGCGCTTCTTCAGCGCCACCTCCAGCTCCCCTGAAAAGGTATCTCGGTGCAGCTTCCGAGCACTATCAGCCTGTTTTTCCAGTGTATTTCCTGTGAAGCCTGTCCTGCTAGCGCCTGTGTTCTGTGCAGCAGGTCTCTTCCGTGTCGACGGTCGAGTGGTCGCTGCTACTACCCCAGGCCGCTTCAGGGAATTGGACTGGCGGCACTGCTCCTCCAGCCAGCGGTTCTTCTCCATCAGCGATTGATTCTTCTTTCTCAGTGTAGCATTCTCACTCTTCAGAGCAGCGATGAACTTCTCCGCGTCCAGGTCACGCCTCACTGGGACGACCGCCGCCTTGTTGCCGCCGGTCTCTGCAGCAGCACAACGAATTACTCAGCAGGCTTCTTCCCCTCCTATTAGGCGACTATGGCTGCACCTGGTTCATCCTGGTTGTTCTTAGCCTCGCCCTGCCGTGACTTGGTGAGCTTCTCTTCGATCATCGCCAGCTTGGTGAACATCCTGGGGGAAATAGAGGGCGTGAGAGGCGCAGATCAATGGGGGGAGGGCGGGGACGACGTACCGCTTGATGGTGGCCTCTTGCTCATTCTTCTTCTTCTTGAGCACCGTGTTCTCGTCGCGCAGCAGCAGGTACCTGTCCTCATATTCGCTGGGCATGGCGGCGGCGGCGGGTCAGTGCGACCGGTGCGGTGGTTGAAGTCAAAAGGAAACTTCCGGCCAGCTGTGACCATCACTCTTGATTATCGGTCGCCGTCACTGTTCGCTTTAGTGCCATCGCCCAGCCTTGTTTGAGCCAACCAAAGTCCGAGGGAGAGCGACGGTCAATCGCCACCAGAACGAGAACGCAACAGCCCGAGAGCTCTTTGACGCGCAAGCAGCAGCCTCAGAGACCCGCCACCTAGCCACCCACCCAGTCAACTCACCGACCTACACACATAGCAGCAGTATGAGCGAGCAAAATAACGTGACGGAGCAGCCCCAGCCCGTCGAGGAGGAGAAGAAGGCGGTGGAGACCACGACCGTCACCGTGCCTGCCACTGTGGACGAAGTGGCCACCAAGGTGATCTTGTGACTGTAATTCAGATATTATAGTGCGAGAACAATTAGCTGACACGCTCTTGCTGCGCGTTTTCTTAGCACCCGCTGCAGAACCGGTGGGTCCTCTGGTACGACAACCCGAAGAAGCGCCACTCGACCGAGTCCTGGGAGGAGAACCTCAAGAACGTCTACACGTTCAACACGGTGGAGGACTTTTGGTGGTACGTACGCAGTGTCCAGTCAGGCCGATCATTGATTCTGCACAAGAGGTTTGCGTGGCGGGAACTCACTATGTAAATCGATTTGCAGCCTGTACAACAACGTTCTGGCCCCCACCAAGCTCTCGATCGGCAGCAACTACCACTTGTTTAAGGAGGGGATCCGACCCATGTGGGAGGACCCGATCAACGCCAAGGGAGGCAAGTGGATCTTCACCAACCCTCGCTCGCGGAAAGCGCGACTAGATGAGTGCTGGCTCTACGTGGTACGTGCACTTCAGGCTGGTGTAGATGGCTGTTGGTGACGTTGGCTGGTTCTTACTTGTGGCCTATGATGTAGATGCTCTCGCTGATCGGTGAGACGCTGCAGGACGAGGACGACATCTGCGGCGCTGTAGTTAGTGTGCGCAAGGCGCAGGACCGCATCGCCATCTGGAGCGCAACAGCTAACGCTGAGGACCGCCAGAAGGCCATTGGACGGGGCTTCCGTCAGGCGCTTGTCGACCTCGGCAAGAACGAGACCCTCAAGTACCAGTCGCACGCCGACGCTGCGGCCAGCGGCTCCAGTTTCCAAAACGAAGTGTACGTTGCTGTCATCATACGCGAAATGGGCTTGTTGCAGAGTACTAACGTGTTTTGTTGTTGTTCGGCTAACAGATTGTATGAGGCGTAACCCCACGTCGATGTAATCGAGCGCACGGTTAGTTTCACATTCGCGTAGTAGAAATCTGCAGTATATGCACTTCATACAGCATTTTGAGCATTCCAGCTAGACATGAATCGTTCAACGTTGCATCCATATTGAAGCGGTCTCGGCAATAAGACAACGTGGGATTGTGAAGAAGCTGGCGTGATTAATTTCTGTTGAACACACGCTTGCCTAGTTGTTCACGGAAAAGAGTCGCACGGACTCGTCGTCGCTGGCCGTGAGAAGTCCAGTAACAGGGTTGCCTTCGAAAGCAGGAATGAAAGCCATGTCGAGGACCATATCCGTGTGGCCTGCCAGAGTCTTCAGAAGCTGACCGGATCGGGCATCCCAGACGTAGATCAGGCCTTCCACCGTGCACGAGTACACAATCGGTTCCGTAGGGTGCCACAAGAGCTTGATCACGCCAGCGGGGTGACGGCAAACATGGCGGCACTGCACCACATCCAGAAGCAATTTGTTAGCACGATAAATGTCAACGCATACATACGCACAGCACGGCGCTCAGCACTCGGCATACCTGATACGTTGCCAGGTCCCAGATGCGTAAGTATCCACCGAGACATCCCGTAGCAGCCCAGTTCATCGAGTTGCAGAAACCGCCACTGCAAAACAAACAAGACCGTGTTGGTTACGACTGTGGACCACAGAATGCGTTTAGGAGAAAAGTTACGCACCACTCCACCGAGTTCTCCGTCGTCGCAGTGGTATCATTGACAGTTCCCGCCACGCTCGGGTCAACGCCGTCGTGCGAAAGCGTAGCAAGCACACGCTTTGTCTGCACTTGGGTGAGGCGAGCAGTGCCATCTTGTGAGCCTGAAAGCGCCAGCGGTTGCTGTAGATGCATAACAGGCCCCAAAGTCAGTATCCTTTCAACCATCGAGAAATAAGGTGATCCCAACGTACGTTCGGGTGGCAGGCGATGAAGGTCACAGCGCCTTCGTGGAAGCCGTGGCTGTTGATTCGTAACGACTTGTAAGACAGACATTCAGCTTGTGACACAATATCATAACGTACCCTCGGAAGACGTGGTTGCATTCGCCCGTCTTCGGGTTCCACACGCGCACAGTCGCATCCGTGCTGCCAGTCACAATCATCTGCAATAAGGACAACCAGAAAATCACACGTCAGAAAAATAACCAAGCAAGCACGATGACCACAGTCATGCACCTTTCCGGATCCCGTGAACGAGCCGCAAGTGACGCCATTTTCGTGTCCGGTAAACACATGCATGCACTCTCCGGTCGTCGCGAGCCACATCCACACGGTGCCGTCGCCAGATCCAGCCAGCACGACGTTTCCTTTCTTGTGCCAGCAGATCCACTCGACCTCCTGCGACGGTCCTTCGAGGTTCTGCACCAAGTTGCCCGTTGCAACGTCCCAGATCTTGACAACACCGTCATAGCCGCCAGTGGCCGCGTACTTGCCGTCGAAGCTGAAGTCCACGCTCACCACCGAGTCCTGGTGACCCGACAACGTGTACAGCACGTTGCCGTCCTCGCGGTTCCAGATGACGGCGACGTCGTCGCCGCCGCCAGTGATAACGATCCGCGGGTCCACAGGGTTCACCTTGATTGAGTAGACAGGGCCGCTGTGCTTGTTAAAGACCTGAGATGCACCATCCACCACCACTGTTAATTCCTATCTCTCCATACCTGGGCATTTAAAGCTTCCTACCATTTCGGCATCGTCGCGCACATCGGCGTCTTCCGCTGAGATTTTTCCGTCCTCGTCGGCGTCCTCCATGGCGTCATCCTCGTCGTCTGCAGCACAGTCAGTTCAGTCGGTCAGAGATCCAGCCTGTAATGGTTGCTGCTGCAGCCGGAGACACGCACCTTGCGGCGCCTCGCCGATATCGAACTCCTGCGTGACCTCCTCGGGCGTGATGAGCTCGATCTCCGTCTCTTCGGGCTCGTTCGCGTCCGTCATGTGGGTGTCCGCCATGCTCACTGCTTGCAGCTTGTCAAATTGGTTGGGTCTTGGCTTCCTTCCAGTGGCACTGTGCTACCATTCGCCAAAAAGACAGTGCCATTTCAACCAATGCAAATGGCGTCAATTTCGTGTTCACGTGGTGTGGAGATGGTCGCATGACAAAATCAAATTTTGCCTATGCCCCTGGATTGGACAGTTGCTTCGTTTGCTCTGCGCGGATTGGTCAGTTATAAAATGGATTTTGGTCTCCACTCCACGTCACTTTCGGCAGCAACACAGCGACTTCGAGCGGAAAGATGCGGTTCAGCGTGACCGCAATGACGGCCGTCATCGCCTGCTCGTGCATGGCGGCGGCCTACGTGGGTGTGCTGTACACGCTGCCCCAGGCGATCCGGCGGCTGCCGCGCGACCACCCCACGCATGTACGTGAGCTGCTGCTGCGGAAGGCAAAAACTGTAGCCAGCCCTGACGCTCTACTCTCTCTCCTTGCAACAGATTCTAGCGCGCTTCCTGCTTATCTGCATCTTCTGCGCCCTCTGCCCCTTCGTGTTGGCGGTCTTCTACGACCACGTACGTGTGTGGCTCTTAGTGACGGGCTGCTTGGAGATCTACTGACTCGTGGGTATTGTGTCTCTGCTTAGGATGAGACCAGCATGTCGTTTGCGCAGTGGCTGGGTATCCGCTGGGAAGGCTTGGCGCAGGCCGTTATCATCCCGCTGCTGGCGACGGCCGTGCTGTTCACGGGCTCGCTGCTGGCCAACGCGCTGCGGCTCCTGAACGTGTCGAAGCAGTTCCACTCGAACGGGCTGTGGTTCGCCGTCAAGAACTCAGCGCTCTACTACTCCATCACGCACGACCGGTTGCCGTCGCTGCGTACTTACGTGCTGGTATGATCGATGCAATGCACAGATGCGGTGAGGAGATGCTTATCACTGTGTTTTTTGCTGCGCGCAGGGCCCGTTGACCGAAGAGTTTGTGTTTCGAAGCTGCATGGTGCCGCTGCTTGTGTGCGCCAAGTTCACCGTGAAGCAGATCGTGTTGGGCAGTCCGCTCATGTTTGGAGCAGGTAGGATGTGTGGAGCATGGTGCTGACGCCGCATTATGACTGGCATGATGTGTTCACGAAATGTGTGATATTCTTGCCGTTTTGCTGCGCTCAGCCCACTTACACCACTTCATGGAGTATGTGCGGCACGGACGGTCCCCCAAAGATGCTGCGTTGACTGTTGGTGCGTATTGCCTTTCGCCCAAACTATTGTGGTGTGGGGATCTGATGGGTTGGCTTTGGTTGAATTTGGGCAGGCTTCCAGCTCGTGTACACCTCCCTCTTCGGGGCCTACGCCACCTTCATTTTCTTGAGAACAGGTGCGGCTTGAGATGTTCTAGCATTTTGGGGTCTCCTTGCTGTAGTGGCCGTCGCTATCGCTTGCTTCCGTCATCCCCAAACTCATAGTTTATTTCTTTGCACTTCGACAGGACACTTTGCTTCAATTTTCCTCGTGCACGTGTTCTGCAACGTCATGGGGTTCCCAGACCTATCCTTTTTCAACCCGGAGAGCTCGTTGCACCCTTATCGATTAGGTGGGTCCTGAGTTTGCTTTGAAGCAGCACAAACAACAAATGAGAACTAACGTGTATTTGTGTTCTTTTGGGCAGTGCTCCTCGGGGCTTACTTCTTTGGCATCTACGCTTTCAGTCTGCTCCTGATGCCGCTGACAGAGCCAGCAATCTATTCGTCGGAGATGTGGAACGTCACGGCGTCCACAGCAGAGCACGACCTCGTGTTTGAGTACACAGAGACTCTTTGAGATCGTACCACAACTTAAATCTGCTGTGCTGTTTGTTTTCTCCATGCGCTGGGCTGCACACTATAGAGCATTTCGTAAACCAAGCGAAGAGACCGCCTACTCAAGTGTATTGCTTTGAGGTTCTTGCTTGCTGGTGTGAAGACGTTGGACATTCACGATTGTGGAGAACGCTCCATGTTAAGGATAAACATTGTCCAGAACGATTGTTTAGTCAGGTGCGCGGAGGACTTGCTTTCGTTTCCTCTCGTCAAACTTTACGAAGAGGCACGTGTAAAAACATGTCGAGGAAGAGCGTGAGCATTGGACGCAGCAGCTCTCCATAGCGGTACGATCCGTACAGCACCTGCTGCAGAAAGCGTTGGTCGCTCACCGACGGCAAGCCGCGCGCGATGTAGCTCTCACCGGTGTAGCGGTTGTAGCCGTAGTAGTCGCTCGCCGATGTAGTCGCTCGCCGCTCTCACCGGTGAAGCGGTTGTAGCCGTAGTAGTCGCTCTCGCCGATGTAGTCGCTGGCCGCTCTCACCGGTGAAGCGGTTGTAGCCGTAGTAGTCGCTCTCGCCGATGTAGTCGCTCGCCGCTCTCACCGGTGTAGCGGTTGTACTGCTGGGGCCGATTCAAGAGATCCTGAACCGTGAGGCTGAGAACGCATGGTGGCCCTGAAGATGCAGGAGCAGCGACAGATTAAGTTGGAGGAACTCGAGGTGTTGCGCACTCTAGGATCTGGTACTTTCGGGCGCGTCAAGCTGGTGAAACACAAGCCTACGGGCTCAGCTTACGCGCTCAAGGTGCTCAACAAGGCGTCCGCCGTGGCCTACAAGCAGCAGATGAACGTGGTGAACGAGAAGTCCGTCATGGCGCAGTGCAACCACCCGTCCCTGCTCAAGCTCTTCACGACGTACAAGGACCAAGCGAGGCTGTATTTACTCATCGAGTTTGTGCAAGGTGGTGAGCTCTTCACGTATCTGCACTCGACACCGTCATCCCCAGGTCGACTTCCTAACGACCACGCTCGCTTCTATGCGAGTCACGTGCTGATGGCGCTCGAGTATCTCCACGAACGCTGCATCGTGTACCGTGACTTGAAGCCCGAGTAGCGAGTTCGTTCTACTGACTGGCTCAAATGGGAGCCGCCTACACAATCGGCCGAGCTCTTGACGATCAAGTTCGAACGAGATCAAGCGCTCTTCACCTCTCGACAAGTGGATTTTGCTCGGAAAGACAGCGAAAACTCAATTCTATTGTCGCCGACATAGCGGTGCGATCACTGCTCGCCTTTGCGCTGTTGGCAAACGTTACACGGGCCATCGGGTGGTATCTGCAGTCTTCGCTGGATCTGCACTATGAAACAACTTTGAGTCTCGATTTCGCTGAAGACTTCACCTCATTCCTCCCCCCGTTCGTATACGTAGTTTACGGGTGGAACGACGCACTGTGCCAGGTTTGGATCTATTGGTATCTGAGTTCGCTTGCCGGTCGAGACGCAACAGTTTGCGGCCATTTCGCGGGGATCTACGAGGATGTGCAGGCCATTAATGCGTCCATCGCTTGGCAAATTGGAGCGATGAAAATGGCCCCAGAACGCCAGCTCTTTGTGAATTGGCTGCTTTGCAACGTGGCAATGCTTAGCGCTTTCGCTTCGGTGGCTTCTTCTCGTGGAATTACTGACGACACAGAAGTGCAACCACTGCTACCGTTGACACGAGTTGAGCCGCCCAAACTCAAATCCCTTGACAGACTGCGGAGACTTCCATGAGTATGTGAATTGTCCATTGCTCCGAGGACAGACGCCAACCGCAGCTCACCGAGCTCCCTCCTAATAATACTCAGTTCGTTCAGCTAAATTTGCGTTTGTTTGCTCTGGTTCCAGTTGATGCTTGGCTTGGCTGGTGTAGCCGCATTCTATCCACCGCAGTGCTTGTTGCTTGTGCGTGAGGAATGAGCGCTGTGAACACGAGTCGCGAGCCGCTTCGACCTCCATCCCAACCTTCGAGAGACCAACTCGTGCTCCAAGTGGAGAACGTCGCACTCGCCAGCAGACTACTCACGATCCAGATTTTCGAGGTGCAGACCGGTGCACCGGCCAAAGCAACAGGGACTCCGTCATCTCCGATTCGCTCGATACCAACACCTCCAACATCGTCAGGTTCGGCTAGATCCGCCGGGTTTCGTGTAGCAGCTCGGGATGACGTTGAGAATGAATACTCACTGTTTGTGACTCGACAAAAGGCCGTGTACTCGCTGCTGGCAGTGTTTCGCATGGCACCTGACCAAGGCGTTGACGAAGAACGGAACAAAGGGGACGCACTTACTTCTGCTCGAATCCTAGATGACACAGCACAGAAGCACTGGACTAAGTAGGAGCGGATGGAGCTTCTGTGCTGGACTACGCAGGAGCAGGTGGATTTTCCTTCATTGTCGTGTACTTTCGATTTTCACATGATATTACACGCCATACTGTGGTTCAGCCCTGCGCTCTCACGTCGGTTGTGCTCTCTTCAACATCGGGAGCCGTTAAGACACTTGAAGAGCCTGTAGTTCCCGCATCTATTAGCGTAGCCTGGCTCTGGCCGAGCTTACTGGAAGGTATGCTCGCCATCGATACGTTCATCTGATGTGACCGCAGCACCTCCATTAAGGGTGGCGTCGAGATTATCAGAACGCACTTCAAGACGTCCTTCAGCAATGGCTCGAGCAGCAGCAATACGATCTTCTAGCTCTCGGGCATGAATCTACACAGTAGCATCGTAAGATTAGAAAATCTGGCATACGACCTGTGCAAATAACTGGAGTTTCATTGTACCTTGCTTTGAGAAAGTTCCCGTTGCAAATTGATCACCTCGGTCCGTAGCGCCATGTGGTCTGAAGTCAACTGATCAACTAATTTGTCTTTGTTCCGCAGTCGTTGCCGCAAATTCTGTTCAACACGAACAATTAGTGGAATAACTTCTCTATGGTACAGCAGGTTAGCAAGATTTACATACCTTGTTCGCCAGTCGCAGTTCCGCAGCAAGGCGACCTTCACCCACTGAGAACCCACCACGGCCGCCCAGGCCCAACATATCCTGCTGACTGATAAGCCATGATCGTTGCAGTGTCGCATGGGCCTCTATTGCGCTGCGAAGGAGCGTAGACTGCTGATCAAACATATGCTGCACCTCGCTGGTTGACGGTGAAAGGAAAAACTCTCGAGCATCCATGCTATCGAGGCCTTTCGTTTGCTCGCCTCCGAACCTCCGCTTCTGGATACCTGCGCCTGGTTTCGATAGATCGCCTAGGGCGAGCATGACATCTGTTCCTTCCGACAAGCTGAGACCAGACTGGGTCTGGTTCCCAGTTGGATGGGCAGACAACTCAATTGTAGAGCCAAATGACGGACTCCTGCTATGCGTTGTCGCAGCGTGCTGTTGAGAAGTATCATCGCATCCACTCAGCTCGTCACTCATGTATGCTCCCGCACCGCTTCGACCATCAAATTCGTCTCCACTAGCATACAAAGGTGCTGCCGAAACAAGCGCTGCCCACTCTTCTAGCGAGTGTGCGTCCAGTTGCGCATAGTGCCTGTCCTCGAATGGACCACATTCCTGACGCCATCGAAGAGGCCACTTTTTCACGTCATTGCCCACCATACCATCCTCCGCCTCAAGTCCGTTCGCTGGGTCGGTCTGCAGACGCCGGATCTTGCCATCCAGGATGTTCAGTTTTTGCTGGTGAATCCCAAACTGTTCGTTCCGAATAATTTTCAACGTTTTCGCAGCTTCCATCAGCTGGAAGGAGCGGTTGGCAATGAGATCAAGGGCATTGGCCACCACTTCGTCGACATCTCGCGAGAATGCTGCCGATTCTTCATAATCCAATCGACGGATCCGTGCTAGCACCTTGAATAAATCCAGCTGCATCAGACGATCTTCAGATTGCCCGTCCACCGGCTGGACTCCACACAGCAGTGGACTACCAAACGGCGTTCCCTGTCGATTTGTGGCCAACGTCGACCAGATCTTTTCCAGTCTCTTGGCTAGCTGAACTTCGGGCGATGCGTCGAGGTAGCAATGAGGACAAATAAATGTCCGTGCTTTCTTCGAGAGAATCTGCCCCGGTGGTAACTGAATACGCGGATAACGACGTTATAGAGTAAGTGTGTGTGCTTCTTCACCCCATCCAGCTCGGTAAATTTAACCAAACAACGTACCTGAGGAAGAGCTTCGTCCGATATCGCCACAGGACACTGGTTGCACTTCCACAGCAAGTTTTTGACGTTGCTCTTTCGTGGAGACGCATGCTTCAGCTTACTCGTGTGCTTTTCTCCGTCTTCGCATGCCTCTTTTTCTCCCGTTAACGCGCAGGTATGGCGAGGGCAGTACCAAGTCGCATCTTCATCCTTCGGAAACGGGTAAGCGCCCAGACAAAATTGATGATAAACCTTGGTGCACGCTGGAAATTCGCACACAATGAGTTCTCCTCCAAATCCGCAGAGCAAGCATTTCTCCTCGGATCGTTGCTCCTCGTCAGCTGTGCTGCTGTCAGGATCCGACAACAATTGAGCTCTGCTGCTGGGAATCGAGATTTGAGAGGGCTTCTTCTTCCTTCCGTCCAACCTCTTCGGTATCAATGCATCCTTCTTTGGAGGTGGAGAAAGCTCCCGCGAGGAAGAACGGCGTCCACGAGCCTTTTTCACAGACCCACCAGATCTTTCTGGCGAAGCAGAAGTCAAGCGACGCTTCACGATGCCGTCCCTCGATTTGTGCTTGTGCTTCTTCGTCTTCGCGGACGGAGTTTTGGCTAATGGAAATGCACCATCAACGCCATTCGCCGCCGAAGCACTAGAGTCCATCAATTCTGCTCTCGCGCGCTTCAACTGCTCCATTTCCTGCTCTTTGTCACGGTCCTTCTCGCAGTCTGGACAGAACCATTCACCCGGTGGAATCGAGACCAGCGGGGGGCTCAAGCAGTTCATATGATACTCTCGCTTGCAGTTCTTCCCGTCACACAAAATCAGAAGCGAGTAGTGGTCGTCCACTCGGTTGCAGCGTTCGCACGGCAAGTCCACGGCCTCATCCTTGCGTTCCATGCTGTCAATAGGAACAACATGTGTGAATAACAGAGCCTTTCAGCGAGAAAGAAAACAGTCAAGCGACGTGCGCCGACTCACATGCGATCGAAGAAGCGCCTGGCTGTTTCGTCCATCACGTCCATGACGAGTTTTGCTTCGTCCAGCGCTTCTTGAATGAGGTGCTGGTTGTACTTGTTCGACGCCGTCAGCGTCGTCGGATCCTCTGGGAACGGCTGGATAGACGACTTGGAGACCCAGCCGCTGCAACGATGACCACAAGCAAGACGTGAGCTTCGTCAGACCACCAAGCGCTCTCAGCCATTAATTCCGCAGAGCATCCAGTGTCCACGTCACGTACTAGTTCCTGCTGCCGAAGAAGTAGACGCAGGCTTGGCCCTTCTTGGCTCGATACCGCGCCATCTTCGCGAACTCCCCGGGCTCGCTAAACTGCGCGCCACAACCACAAAACGTCAGAGTTTGCGTTATCCACTGGAACGTACACCCGAAGGACGAAGCAATGAAGGCGCTCGTACTCTGGCCGGCCATGGCTGGTATCGCCCCACGCGCGCAAGCACCAGCCCGCCCCTCTGGTTCAGCACGTCTCGGAGCGAGCTGTCACTGGTGGCCAGCAGTTCTGCAGACAAAAAGACGGGGAAGCCGCTCGTCAGCCCCTCCACACAGAGCCAAAGTGTGGGAGCTCCAGGAAGCCTATTCTCTCACCGTAGTACTCCTCCTTACGCTGCGCCAGTTCCGTCGAGCTGATGCGTTCCTTGGTCATGCCGACTGACTGGTGATCTGCGCAGTGGGTGGATGGACGGGCAACGGAATCAGGCACTGGCTACATCTGTATTCTCAAATGGCGGGTGCTAGATGGCCCCCGCTGTATGAAGAGCGGTGTGGCGGCGCGAGACGCACCTGCAGGTGGCGCCGTGAGATCTCCGGGTCTGTTGCTCGACGCTTGGAAGGCGAAACTCCCTCTCTCGATTTTTTAGAAATTGAGAGGTGTACCACTTTTTACGCGGACGCGGATATCCGCGGCACAATTAGGCCCTTGTTCAGGTGGAGAACACGTTCTGTGCTGATTCACAAAGTCTCATCTAATTGGTCAAAACCAAACTGGTACAGTGTTCCAATTCGGCAAGTTCGCGTTCTGAACCACTAGTTCTGAGAACAGCTCCACGAGGTGTGCTAGCCAGAGAACAATTGTGCCATGGACGACATATCTGCTGCTGTTATCGCTGTCGTCGTAGGTGCATGCGTCAGTGCGGTAGTAGTAGCCGCAGACAAGCGCGGCCTACGGCAACCCCCTGGGCCGTCAATGACGTTTCCTGCGCGTGCATTCGAAGAAGCTCTCCGTACGCCGGTACAGGTTGGTTTCACAACAAGCTACGCTGCGATAGGAAGTCGTTCTTGCGCATCTACAAGCTGGTCCGTGCAGCGTGGGGTAACGAGCCCGGCCCTAACTGCAAGCACAAGCTAATCAAGCGTGTTGCGGTGACCATGCTGTATCTAGCTCAAGGAGGCACCATGGACCAGGCGGCATCGGCGCTGGGCATTTCAAGGTCTCGTGGTGTTGTATATATCAACGAGACTCTTGCTGTGCTCAGCGCTATGGCCAGAAGGTTTGTCGTCATGCCGTCGGCGGACGAAGCCGCTGCCATCGAGGAAGGCTTCTTCGCCACCGCGGTTTCCGGGAACGGTTGGTGCTATTGACGGGACGCTCGTTCGAATTGCACGCCCTCATGACTTTGAGGGCTGGTACTGTCGGAAGAACTTTCCTGCTGTAAATGTGCAAGCTATCGTGGATCACTGTGGTCTATTTCGCTTAATTTCCATCCGCTCTGGGTCGAATAACGATCAGTCGTTGTGGAACGGATCGGAAGTGCGGAAGCGGTAAGATGCACGTCGCTATTTCTTGTTCGGTATTGAAGCTGCTGCTAACGTAAGGCGTGCGTTATGTTACAGTTTGTCGAGCATTATTCCACCAGGAAAGCACTTGGTTGCCGATGCAGGCTACAAGATTTGGGGTCACATGCTGACTCCTTTTCCCGAGGCCGAGGCAGTGGAAAACCATCGCAAGCGAGTGTACAACCTAGCACACTCACGGACTCGCATGGTGGTAGAGTGTGCATTTGGACGACTCAAAAACCATTTCCGTATTCTTCTAGGCAAAGTGGAACAAAAGTCCTCGGTAACTGTGTGCAACGTTATTATTGGGTGTGTAGTCCTGCACAATCTGCTCATTCTCGTCCAGGATCACATGCTAGTCGACGGTGAGGATCCACTACTACACTTTGCCCCAGCGAGTGTTGCCGATGATCCCCACGAAACAGAGCAGCCTATCTCCCACCAGCAAGGAATCGCGAAGCGCGATGATATTGCAGACATCTTAGCAGTAGCGTAGAGTCACTTGATAGCAGGTAACAGCCCGCAACACGATCAACATGCTACCTTTCGCTGAGCCACCAACTCCTTCAAGAGCTCGAGCTGCATCGCTTGGAATCGGCGGTTCTCATCTTGCTGTTGTTGGAGCAGCGCTGTCAGTGAGCGCAGACTCTCGTCAGCTGTTGAGCGGGCGCCGAGGGATGCCGCGATGGCCTCCATGCCTCCCTGCAACGCAGTTGCTAGCTGGACAACCGGTGGGGCCTTCTGCTTGGAAGCTGCTTGATCCTTTGTAGCGTCGGTCTCCTCGTCTTCTTCATCAGCAGTTGAATCCAAAAACACTTCACCGCTGATTCCCACGCGGCCTCCAAAAGCATCACTCAGAATGGCCCAAAGTTCTCCGTCCATTTCACTCTCTCTAGCTGTATTGCCAGTCTGGTGATGCTCTCTTTTTTCCTTTCGGAACAGACACTTCAACTTCCTATACTTAAGCGAAACCTGCAATACAAAATCAACCAAGCACCAATAGTTAGTATTGAAGAAGCTTTCCATCTCCGATCCAAAACCTTCTGCTTACCTGGTCATGCGTCAGGACGAGGCCGAGAGACTGGGACAGCACGCTGGCAAAATGTTGCCATGCAAGTGCCTTATTCGTCTTTAAATCGGCCGCTTCTAGACGCCTCTTGACGTCGCCGTCTGCGAAGCGTAGGCGCAACAGTTCGCCTATCATGTTGTTGGTCCACTTCGTACGCCTGACGGGCGCCTTCCCCTTCTTACTTGACGAGGGCGCTGGGTCGCTGGCACCTCTCGGACCTCGACCTGACTTGGCCTTCGCTGACTCGGGTTCTGCTGACGTCTTAACTGCATGAGCTGGCGGTGGCGCTGGCGTGGAACCTATCATCTGCGCTGGCAACATGTCGGGCCATGATAGCGGCAACAGCACCGTCAAGGGAGGAGCCGCGCTCTCGACTGCTTCGGCGTCGTCGGATAGCTGCATCAGCGCGAACAGGTGTGCGGCAGCGGTGGAAACTGTATGCGAAGTGCGTGGGCGCTGAAGCAGTGAACTGGTGGTCCAGAACAAGTTGCTGCTTGGACGTGCTTCAGCACACATTTCTCTGCGGGAGTGGATGGCGGCTGGTTCTTCAGCTGCTTACCCTATCCCCGCTTTGTTTGCACTGCTCAGAACACGTTCTGCACTTGAACAAGGGCCTTAAACAGGGCTTGTATGGGCGACCACGTTTCTAAACCGTTAGTCGGCGGATATCCGCGTTTCTAAACAATATATATATGGATCAGTCCATACCGAGTCCCGTAAATGATAAACTATCCGCGGTCCACGGCTATATGTCTTGAAAAGACTGCGCCCTAAACACGAGCCCAAACGCCGCTAGGTCACGGACATTTCGAGACGGCCGACGAAAAATGCTCTTATATCGTGTATAAGAGCATTTTTGATGATTACGGTAGCCGACCGCTGTAAAAGTGGTCGCTTACGTTAGTACAAAAGCAATATAGTGGTCGCATGCGTTAGAAAGGCACAAAGTGGTCGCATACGTTAGAAAGGCACAAACAAAACAAGGAAAGGCACAAAATTTGTGCCCAGAGTGGTCGCTTACGTTAAATGACCGCGAAAATATATTGTATATTATATATATATATTGTGGTTCGAATATAATTTTCAGAATCGGTAGTAGTGGGAGTTTGGCTAGTAGAGCTATACTATTACAAACATACCTTGGAGACTACTCCAAGGTATGTTTGTAATAGTATAGCTAGACTGATATAACTAGTAGTAATGGAGGGACGACGATCAACTAGTAATACTATCGAAACATGGCTACATCGGCGCCTGACGCAGCTTACTTTCCTCCATTCGCATGATCTCAAGACGGTTGTGGCGCAGTATGAGCTGCCGCTGGGCTCGTTCATTGTCCGTCCGTGTGCGCAGCGAGCTCATTACGAACGACCCTATCGAAAATACCCGTTCTGGAACGCCGTCGAGGTGCCCCGTCCCAGCCAGACGCGTGCTACCATCTTACCCCGCATATAAGGCATACGTGCTCTAAACGAATTAAACACTGCGTAGGGGTTCTATTCATGTAAAAGGCCTATATGCTATACATCGAGCAAAATGCTGAAGTCTGAAGAAATAGTTGCCGATGGATCCTGGAATCTGGGTCGGTGGTCTAGGGCAGCTCTGTTTCAACAACTACTGTTGCTGGCTGCTTAACGTAAGGTCAATTACCAATTGACTAGCTAAAATATTGCCAATGTTAACTTCATAGATTGTTGGAAGCTGGAAGCTTTTTATATTTAAAATGACAGTGTGTCAGATCCTGGTGGTGATCGACAAGCCGCATGTATGCCTTCTATTAGGGGTGTTCTCAAAACGGGGTTTGATCTGCAACTTAAGCGAAAACCACTGTCTCCTTAGAAGATATATGCCTTATATGCGAGGGTAGACGGTAGCTTGGCAATCGATGGGTACTTGTTCTGATCAACCTCTGCAAACCAACGGCATATATCGACGCGCTCGCACAGTTGCTCCGCGTTCCACACGCGAAACTGTCGCTTCCGATCGCGCACGCTCAGCTTAGCGAGCACCTTGTCAAGCTCGTCCTTGTTGGAGTATTGGCTATTCGCCACTTCAGCCAAATCAACCCGAAGCCCAAGCCACTCCTCCAACACAGCGTCAGCCTTGGCGTTTAGAGAAGCCTCAGCAGTGCTCTCCTCGGCCGGATGTGACACCTCTTCCCCGTACAATAACTCTGCTTCAATGTCGGAGCAGCATTTCCGCCACCACGCGGGGACCTCGACGCCGAGCCAAAGGCATCATTGCCTTGCTCGGCGCTCGCATAGAGTTCCTTGTAGAAGAATCGGTGCTCGGTGCGCATCAGCGCTTGTGTTTCAGCTAAAATCTAATCGGCTGCTGCCTCCGGGTGGTCAGAGATCTTCAGGAAGTTCCTTGCTGCTGCTTTAGTCCGCGGATCGAGAAGCAGGGCCATGACCATTTGGTACGATGGCTTCGGTATGCGCTCTGCAGTTTGGTGCAGCGTGCGCGTAACGCAGCGATAGGTCAGCTCCGCCAAGTCAATCTTCATTAGCTGGGCGCGAGGGAAGTTCTTCTCATTGGTGGTGGTGTCACGAGCTCCGTCCAAACAGCACGAAGAGAACTTGTACGAATTCATTTTGGTGGACGCCACTCGAAGCAACACGTACAACGATGACGGGAGAATTGTCGATGACTGAGATTCCACTGGCGCTAGGTCCGCCACTCGCTCCAATATAGCCTCCATCTGAGTCATGTGATGCGGTGCCCGGAAGATTTCCGGGAACCCATCGGTCAGCTGTCCGGCGCCGTCTCCCAGATTGCAGACAGCCTTCAAGCTTCGCCCTCTCCCGTGATTTTGACCTGCCGTTACGCACATGTGCGCCCATGTCGCAGACCGGGTCTCAGAGAACTGGATCCCAGCCGCACACCCGGGAGTGATGTCCCTGACATGACGGTCGCCAAGGTGTGAACCGATGGACATGGAACATGTGCACGAAGTGGAGTTCGAATTAAGTCCCAGACTCCAGATCCCAGTCCCGGGTCCTGGACCCCAGATCCCAGATCCCAGACATTTCCCCGGATCAACTCCGGGAAGAGTCGCCTTGAAGGGTGGGTGCAACTCAGGTGATGTGCTCCCACTGAGGTTCAAGTGTCTCTTAAGATTCAGCCAATGAAGAGCTTGGATTCGTCGGTGACGTGCCCGAGCTGGAACTCGCGCCTGGTCGCAGCGGGTTGCTTTCCCTTTTCAGCCAATCATCATCCGACTTTTTATCAAGAGCACGCTCAAAGATCGCCCAAGCCAGCCACTTCGCGACCGATCTTCGCCCAAGTTCAAGGTGTAGCCATATCCAGTAGAGCGCACGCCCTTGCTAGAAGGTCTTTACGTATTTGCATGTGTAAGATTTCAATCAGAGTTCAATTTGCCCCAAAGGACGCAAACGAGCGCCGCCCCATCGCATTTGAGTGCAAGCCACGCAGTGACCAAGCTTCCCGACAGTGTAGACAAGTTCTCCCGAATAAATTCAGCTCCAATTAACCAAGTCTTCCGTGTTTCGACGTGGTGGATTTCGTTATTCCATATCCCCACCTCTGGTCTTCGGCTTTGCCCGCCGACGCAGTGGTGCTTCATATCATCGGGACGAAATCGATCGTCCCTGAGGTTTCGGCAGAACACCTCCCTGGGTTATACGAATCCCGGGAGTTGTTAGTTTCGCGAGGTCCCGGATAATTATCCCGGACTCGTATCGCTCGCCTGGAGAAGGCGTGGTGCGCGGAAGTCCCAGCGTGTGGCGAGTGCGCTGGATTACGACAGGCCTATCCCAGGTCAACAACTCGTAAGACGTCCCAGAGTGTAGTGTGAGTGCTCTGGATCAAGACAAGACTCGAGACCCGAGTCATCAACTCCTGGCCCCTCTTGGATCTGAGGAGCGAGTGAAGGTCCGTGGACGCGGTTCTCAGCCGGAACCGTAGAAGAGAAAGAAGAGGCCGGTACGGGTCGGAACCACCCGAGAAGAAGAAGAGGCTGCCAAGGTCGACTGCCCGAGACCTGAGAAGAAGAGGACAACTGTGTATCAAGAAACATCCGGGCATTTCGGGCAAGAGAGAGAAGTTTCACGCACGCAAGTCCGAGACCTGCCGAGCAAGAGCAGGCAGCTCCGACTTGGCTACATCTCGATCAGAGACACATTTTTCTGGGATCGGGGGCAGTTGGTGTGGCTGACTTACGTCTGGGCCCACAGCGTAGCCCTAGGAAGAACCTAGGGAAAGGGATCACAAGGAAAGAGGTGCATACACACGCCCTCTTGACCCGGACTTAGTCCGAGCCGAGTGACGACCCCAGTACAGTTCAAGCCCAAGGTCGTGTTTCCCGGAAATCTGCAAGGTGCCTCGCCACAGTCACCAATTCCTATTCAGCGCGTGAAATGTTGTTGAAGTCGATTTTTGTGGATTTTGCCACAACCGCATTCTGAAAGAACCCGGAAAGCAGAATAGAAGATAATAGAGCGACAGAACAGCTTGATCGTCGAGACACGCGGACGTCCACGTCAATCGGAGCTGGCAACTCCGGCAGCTTGTGAAATTGTTGAACTTCCTTGTGGGGGGCACACAACGCATAGGGGCATGAAGTGACTGTTCAGAGCACGCAACTTTCAAACCACCATACTGCCTTCCGGGAATGCCCCACCCACGGTGACTACGCGCCTCGTCTTAACGTACGCCTCCGTCTCTGGGTCCAAGACGTATACATTGCGCACGTTCTCCTTCAAACCAATGCAGAGGTTGCGGGCGTGCATTGTATAGTCTGTCTGCAGCGCCGAGTCGAACTCCGTCGAGATCTTTCGAGCGGCAGCAGCTGTATCGAAGATAGTAAAACGTGCCCTTTTATTCACGTCCAAGCCGAAGCGAGCCTTCAGCTCCTCATCCAGTACCTCAGCTACCTCTTCAGGTAGCTAATCAAAAACGATGGGCATTACTCCGAAGAGTACCTCTTCAGGTAGCTGAGGTACTGGATGAGGAGCTGAAGGCAGGAGTGCCAGGTGTCTAGGTCGCCAGTACCGGTCAATAAAGCTACAGAAAGCACCGACAATACCGTTCTTGGAGATATTGGCCCGCAAGTCGTGCTACACGGTCATGAACCATGTTCCGTTCATCTGTTGGAACTCCTCTGCAAACCGTTGGGAGGCGCCTCTCTTGAATTTCTCGTAGTGAGCATCGAGGATGTCGTTGTAGGTTCTTCTCGATGGTGTAGTGATGTTAGGGTCCCCAGTAACACCGCCTCGAAAGTCCCGAAAGGATTTTGTCGTCACCATGCTGTAGGACAGTCCTGGTTGCACCAAGCAAGCATGTTAGTTCAGCGAAGCACGACAACAGCAAGCGAGGCACACACCGTCACGAATGATCCATTGAGCAACATGACCCGTGACTTGATCGGGACTATCAGGAGCCTTCCACCAGTTGTTTTGGCGTTCACCGGCTTCTTGTCGTCTGCTCTCGGTGCAGCATTAGTACCAAGGGACTTCAGTTCTCGTTTCACGGCCAACTTCTCGGTGTAGCGATCCGTGCGCTTCAGCCGATGCTGCTGCTCCTCTGCTGCCGACGCGTGTCCCTAATGACCAGACAGAAAACGTGCTTTGGCGTTCGATGTGTGCCTAGCATGACACAGCGACTCCTTCCAGCTCTTCATCTCCCTGCACATCAGACAGAATATGGGTGAATGACTTGCTTCTATGCATGATGGGTTCCTCGAGGCGATGAATCAGCTCCCAAATCTTGTCGATCGAATTGGTTGGGCTGGCCGTGAACAGTGTAATCGGGAATGGTGGTGGTGGTGGCGGCTTCCTTCTCCTCCTCCTCGGTTTGGGCAAGGTCGATCAGCGTTTCGCTCGAAAGCGATATCCCCGACGCGCTGTTTGGCGTGAACTCCAGCATGGACACCTGCGAGTCGCTCTCATTAAAGAACTCCCCAACGCAATTGTGGCTACAGAACCTGCACGTTGATGATGTTAGTTGAAGACGAGTGATCAACGAGCAGAGAACCCTGGCTTACATCTTCGAAAGTTCAGCTTTAGTGCAGAGCTTGTTACTACACAGATGGTGCACCAGGTGACCGCAGACGCTGCAAGGAGAGGTCTCTGGAACGTCCCAGTGGCAGTCAATCTTCGCGCACCTCATCGGCGTTGGGCTAGACTGAATCTTTCGAAATGAGCGAAGCGTAAAGGCTCTCGGAAAGACCAGAGATGCCAGAGAACCACCCATTGCTACGGCCTTTCGAAGGTCCAGATTGGTTGAAGTTTGCAGAGGCGGTAGAGACCAGAGAATCGCAAGATCCAGGCTGCTTGAAGCTCGCGTCAGGCTAGTACTGGATAATAGTACTACTAAAAAATGATATAGCACTACCAGTCTCTTTATTTTGGTTACTATAATGTGCAGTACTAGTTGGGGAAACCTCCCTACTATAGTAATATTCCTCGTAGTGATACGAAGTATTACAAACAGCCTAATGGGGACTAATTGGGATGCCAGTCGTATGCGGTGCCCACACTATTAGTAGGTATCGATTCAATACAATTTTGAAGTATACACACCTTCTAAAATACCGAATCCAATCCGTTCTGCGAATCTGAAAAGTCACGGTCGTTTTTTCCTTTAATGATTAGATTTCAGGATGGAAGCTTAAATGGTTGCATGCGTTGAAAGGTCCGATCACTTACGTTAACTTTGCTAGAGCTCAAACAGTACGATGTTACATGCTTAAGTACGATTCCATGCGACCGCGGTTCAGACTTTGAAGTTTTAGCTTTGGGCAAATTGATGCATGCATGGATATCCACGAAGGGAGCGGCAGGCGCTCAACTATGAGCAATAGCCCGCCTACGTGTTATCTAGTGCAGTAGTAAGCAATGGGCCGGCCTCAAAGCGCGGCGCAATGAGCAACACCTTGTAGGCGACACAGACTAGACTAAGCGAGCATAACGGTGTCTCGAAGCGGCGCGCACGAAAGCGTCGACTTTGTAGAGTGCTGGTGAGCTGCGTGGTCGTGGTCGACGTAGTCCAAACAGCATACCGAGGTAGTCTTGGAATGCTGCCATCCCGACGATCGCGTAACGAGGGTTCCCAGAGGGCGGTGGCTACGTCGGTCGCCGGAAAAACAACACTGAGCTTCGAATGGTCCTTTGGCACTTGGCACAAGATGGCTTACGACTTCTTTTCTCTTCGGATTCTTGGATTCGGCCACGCGGCCGAATCCAGGAATTCGATGAGAACGAAAGTTCCCATCAAGGTGGCTGAAAAATGCTATTAGCTTGTTAGCTATGTAGAGCTCATCGTATCAAATGGCCACACTACCAGTCCAATCCTCTAGTAGCGGTAGTAATTGGCCCCCCCCATAATGAAACTCACAACAAAGTTTTTACGGCCTGATTTACCACTTCATTTACCCTTTTTACATACCCATCTATAAGTTCTTGAAATGGGTTAGGGTGGATGAACTAGCATAGCTCGTCTCTAGGGACTTTTGGGCGAAATGTTCCTGCACTTTTAGAACATCGACAGACCGATGTCCTTCGCTTCAATTAGGAAAGCGCGGTAATCACCCATAACGACTGATCATATGTTCATCAAACCGAGGATATTTTTATAGAACCCTGAGGGGTCGCTTCAGTATCGGGCACCAGCAGATTGCGTAAAATACTACATTTAAGTAGGAGAATTACGGCGACGATTCAGCCGGTCGCGCCAGAAATTTCCCTCAATACAGACAGGCGCCAGTCCGATTACCGTCGTCAAGTGGCAAATCAGGGCAAATTCACTGTATAAACTGATGCGTAAGAAGTCGTAAAAAGTCAGTGCACCTGTCAGCGCTGGAGGGGCGCGATGGAGAACAGTTCGGCGTGCGGCGCGCGGTGAGGAGAGCAGTCCGATGCGGGCTCGAGCTCGCTCGCTGCTGGCGGCTTTTGCAGTGGTGCGTGCTTTGTCCAGGCGCTGGCGACGACGGAGGCCATTTGTGCTGCGCGGCTGGTTAGCTCACTTCGCGTTTTCCTTGCTTGGGCGCAAGTTGAACGCCCCGCTCTCTCGGCACCCACCCATCGATGGCAGCAGCAAATGGATCTACTCGACGCAATTCGCAAGCAGGTGCTCAAACAGAATGAGGAGGAAATCGTGAACTTATTATCCAAGGTCAGCGACCTCCGCGAGTTCATCACGGCGGCGCAGCCGGCGTCCGACGTCAAGATCATCATCACAATGTGCTGTCTCACAGCCGAGCGCCTCAACGGGCACACGCGTCACGCGCATTGACGCGCATTGACGCCGGTCAGCGTAGCCTGTTCGAGGCGACGTTCGACGGCCTGATGGAGCTCACGTCCGGCAAGCACAATCCCTACATTGCCCAGATCATTGTGTGGGATGCGAAGGGCAAGAAGGGGTATACGAGCAAGGCTAACATGTTGTTTCGTCCCGGCGATCTGCACGAGTTCCACCAGGTTATGGTGTCATCTTCAACGCTGATATCCCCAGTGGCCGTGTGCAGTACGACCACGACACGACGGACAATATCAGCGAGTTGCTGCGCCCACCGAACAAGCGCAAGTCGCCCCGTGAGAGCCCTGTGCAGAAGAAGGGCAAGAGCAAGTCACGTGAGGTAAGCATGGACATCGACGGCGAGGACGCCATTGACGCCGACGTTGCCAACAACGAAGCGGGTCTCGGGGCAGAATCTGGCGGCCCGGTCCGCACGCGCAGCAGCTTTCCAGCGCACGCCTAGTCGTGTAGCTGCAGAAATTTGAAGATCACCTGTGTATGATGCAGCGCGCGTGGCGAGGGTTGCGAAGGTGTCCGCGCGCGTTGTACACGTGCGTAGCTAGCAAGATTTGGTGAGTAAGACTTGGTAGGGTACCTGTGGGGAAGAAGGAAGTTAATCTGAATGAAGTTCGCTCTTTGGTTGCATGAGCTTTGGACTGTGCTACGGCAGTTTTGCTGATTCTGCGGAATATTGCAGGTGCTCGTGACTATCTTTTCTGGAAGCTTTTGTTGCGGGATGCTGCCGTCCTAATGGCCGGTCCTGTCGAAGTTGGGACTGTCGCGAGCGGAGAGGGGCATCCTGGCATCGAGAACAGCGACCATGTTGAAGCTGAGACTGTTTGTGGCTGGTAGTGGCGAAGAGCTGCAGGCGGCGTGAAAAGGATAAGCGACTATCTTTTAGCTGCGGCAACTGCGAAGCGCGCCTACATGTACCGCGTCACACTAGGAATCAAAACCACGGTTAGCTGTTAACGGGCCGCTTAGTTGCGCTGGGCAATTGCTGCCCTGGTGCACCAGACGTGGCACTTACTACAGCGTCATAGAAGAAGGCACTGCGGAACCGATAACTAGCTCGAGAACATCCGCGTGCTAACCCCAAGTAATGCTAGAGATTCGTCTTGTTGCTACGCTCTCGCCGTCGTAGCGTTTCGGTCTGCAAGAAGCAGCGATGTGTGAACGCGGGGTGTGCATGTCATTACGTTGAAGTGGCTTTTGGGTAGCGTGGTGCTCGAGAAGAGTTCACAGCGTTGAAGTTGTGAACTCGGCCAGCAAGAAGTAGCGGTGTGTGTGAGCGCGAGGTGAGCGCGTCACTGCGTTGAAGTTGAGAACTTGGTATTGAGGTGCTCGAGAAGAGTTGACTAGAAATTGAGATATTTTCGCTCGTTGGGTATTGTGACGGTGATGTGCTAAAACCGATATCGTTGAAGTGCTTCTAGCCACCTAGCTGCAAAGGCACAGGCGTCACAGCTCGGCTACCGCAAATGATGCTGTGTACGATCGGCAGGATACTTTTGGGTATCCTGTGCAGCTGCAGTGGTGATCGGGAGATTACGTGTCGACGGATACCAGTAGGTCTTTCGCGAACTGGTCTGCTAAACTGGGCGCGCAGGCATCTGTCAATTGCCTAGACCAAGAGGAAGGCGGCGCTAATGCCGCAGGACACGAGAAGACAGCTATCGATCGAGACATTTCTAGCTGTGCAAGAAGGCGGCATCCAGTGGCAACATCGGCGCGATCAGAGTGACATAGTGAGTGCTAGGACTTGCGTTTGTTTTCCGAGCGCTGAGAACTAAAATTGTTTACTTGCAGGTTCGGAATGATCGGTCCGTACTACAGGCCTTCGCGGAGCATGATGATGTGGACCAGAACTTGTATGTGGGTCGGCCTCGGCGCCAACTGAACAAAGTAAGTGAAACATTGATAGTGTTATTGCGAACCGATTGAGGCACTGAATGCGCTATCTATCGTTGTTTCTCTGCTGTCGCTGGCAGGATGATATTCCGTACTGCACGTGCGAGACGCGTGCTGGGGAACGTGTTATCTGCGGGGAAAACTGCGAAAACCGAGCGGTTAGTAAAGCTCAAGAAGCGTTGGCGTGGTTTGTATGCGGAATTACTAACTTTGAATGTTTCTGTGTTGTAGAGCCAAACGGAGTGCGTTCAGGGGCACTGCTTCACTAGGACGAGGTGCGGGAATCAAAGGATGCAACGCCATATTTCATTGGGGCTTCGAGCTGTGGCCCAAAAAGAGGTATCCCTCTTTGCGGGTCACCCCGTGGCACAAGGCGAACCCGTATCACAGTACGTCGGCGAGGTTCTGACCAGGGAGGCGTACTTGAAGCGGGAACGCTGGGTATGATTATCTGCGCAGGCTTCAATTCTCAAGCGTTTCAGTAACTTTGCGGGGTGCTTTTGTTCGGCATCAGGAACTGCTTTTCTCGGATAGAACCTACGGAATGCAAGTAGACAGCAGTGCAGTAATCGACGCTCGGTACATCGGCGGGATAGCTCGCTTCGCGAATCACGCCTGCCGGCCGAATTGCATTGCGGAACGCTGGGAAGTTGCAGGGGAGACGTGCTGCGGGTTATTCGCCGAATCCGACATTGCTGCAGGAGACGAAATCACTTTTAACTACGGTCGTTCGCCTAGATGGCGAGAGAGGTTATTATTTGCGGAGCTGTCGATAGCACAGGCAACTGTTAAGAGGAAATGCAGCCAAATTACATTTTGAGCGTTATTGCTTGTGTTCACGCAAGGCATTGTTCATGGCAGGTTTCGCCGTCGGTGCGCCGCCGCTAAAAGAATGCTTGCAACGGCAAAGATCGATGTGGTGTAGTGCATGTGAAGAACAATGACGATGCGCCTAGCAAACCCAGTTAATGTCGGCCTGCATCCCAGCATTCAAGCTTGAAGTGATATTTGCACTACAACGCTGCTGGTACATGTTTCGTTTTTTCTAGCGGCTTCGTCTCCCATCGCCGCTCGCATATCCGGGCGGGGGATCGAACTACAAATGCTGAACTCAATGTCGTGCGATGATGAGTTGCTTCCTTTTTAACGGGATCCGCGACGATCTTCAACTGTCCGGGTGGCTTGCGTGAATGCGAGCTAGATTTCGAACTGCGAATCGCATCCAATGGTGACCGAGATCTGTCTTCTTTTACGACCCATGAAAAGAAAAAGCCCGCACAAGGCAAAACGGCGCGGGAAGGCTGCGAGACGAGCGGTGAAGGTGGCGGTGGCTGCAACCAGCGCAGGTGTTACGTCGAAGGCGGATAAGGATCCGCAAAGCACTCTCGACAAACTTGAATCAGCGCGCGAAGATGCTCGAACAACACGGTTGGAGGGAACCATTAAGTGGAACGCCGCCGTACAGCAGGTTCCGCGGGTGATAAAACGGAGGAAAACAAGCTCCAGCCAAGGCGAGGCCAACAGCAAAATCTTGAGGCCCACGCAGAAGGTAGTAATTTGTCGGCGTCGGTCGTACAGGCTTTTCACGTCTATTAACCTGGTTCATTCCGAATTTGACTGTATTCTTCTTTGCTGATATTGACGCTTCGCTTTTAAGAGTCTGCGGAAGTTAGGGAGACCTTGCAAATGCGGCCTTGGCAGTTCGCAGACTGTTCGACCCCGTTGCAGATTTTTTCGCCTCTTCGAAATGAGGCTGGAATCGTGGAAGTCATCGATGCAGGTCTTGCGGTTGAAAGTGCGGGTGGGAAGACATTTATTTGGCTCTGTCATAGGTGCTACGTAGCGCCACGCGCCGGCAGACGCCAAAACTTTCTCGCTGTAGCGGCGTTCGTGTTGGATGCGTGCCCGAAGTCCTTGTCCGTCTTAATCGCATGGTGACTCGATTAATCGGGTTTGGTGTGTCGTTCACCACATGCGTGAACCTTTACCGGGATGGCCAAGACTTTTTGAGAGGAAACGCAATCAGTTACTGGAATGAGCCGGACACGATCGTGCAAGAACTACCGCGGTCGCTGCGAGCTTGCGGTGTTATCTTTTTGGCGACCAGACTGATACTGATATCAGCCTGATACTGATAAAACCACAAAGTATTTCCGCGTTCGTCCGGACTTGGTTCGGCAAGCACTGAGCGGGCTGACTGCCAACAACCCTTTGTATGAGCACATCACCATTTCGCAAGCCAACCTTCGCTCACTCGAGCAAATCGACGACGCCCGCGATGTGCCGAGTATTCGAGTCACTGCAGAGGAAGCTCGAGAGCTCCAGAGGAAATTGAGACCATTGAACGAAATGAAAACAAGGGTGATGGTGGTCTGGCAGGTGGCATTGCTGCTACAGCGACCTCGGCGACAGCAAGCCTCCGCCGACTCAAAACACCCAACGGGAGAAGAGAGCTCGCCGGCGCGATCCGGCAGCAGGGAGATCGCGTGCGATGAAAATTCTTCGCCCGAAAACTGTGGCCGCTCCACTTGCGCTACAGGCAATGAAAACATGCATTCCGTAGCAACATCAACTTAGACAGAGCAGATATGTCATATTACGATGTAGATAGCTCTGAGTGTTCGCATGCGTGCGCTTCTTCGGTCGCCGAAGCCACCAAGACGGCATCTGTAGATCTTGACTTCATGGAGCATTTAAGTGCTTCGTACTTAAATACGAAGCAGCTGATGCAAAACTGCTTCCCAACGCTATTTCCCGACGGCCGCGGTGGGTACCATTCTATGAATGCAAGCGAGACAAGAGAGCATGAGTATACGCTAACCGAATATTGTGCGCATTTAATGACGTGGCACGATCGGCGTTTTGTTATTCACGGAAACTTTGAATTCTTCTGCTTGAACCTTATACAGCGGCGCCAAAATGAACATCTTGTGCGGCGCGTCTCGGTGACAGATAACCGTGAGGAAACAATTGGACAGCTCGGTCTGAGGCGGGAGATACTGGTACGCTCGGTGATGACGCAGTTAGTTCAGAGAAACTGGCTTCAGCGAATTTAAAATCTGCATCGCAGTCCGTACTTGAACTACGGACTGCGATGCAGATTTTAAATTCGCTGAAGCCTTTTTTCGTGTCGTGCGAGGAAGCGGTCTGTACTGGTCGAACGCGAGGGATGATCTCATGGCTATGATGGGGAATCGAGTGCTCCCTACGAGATGGCCGACCCTTTCCCTTACTCTGAGCGCCGCGGACACAATTTGGCCAGACTTTGTGAGGGCATGCAGCCCGGCACTAACACTAGACGAATGCCAAAAACTATCTTTCGTTGAGAGAAGACGATACCTCGTTGAAACCCCCGATCTCAGCGCTAGACACTTCAATAGACGATTTCAGGCCTTTTTTGATCGAATCCTGTGCGGTAAGGCTAAGCCTCTCGGCGAAATTATCGATCACTTCTGGCGCGTCAAATTTCAACAGCGGGGGTCGCCCCATATCCATTGCTTGTTATGGGTCAAAGATACCCCTGATGTGCTCAAACTGTCAGAATCGGAAGACGAGCGTAAGAAACTAGCTGCCTTAGTAGATAAAACGATATCTGTTCTTTCGAAAACGCTAAGTGAACTAGAAATGTGTTCGTGCGGAACGTGCACTATCCATCGAGAAGGGAAGATCAATGTCTTAGCGATGGACCCGTCACCGGTCGACAGCGAAGATTGGCAGTGTAACTTATCGAGAGTAGTGCAAAGGGTGCAACAACACATCTGCAACGCTGACTCGTCGTGCCGCAAGAAAAGTTCCGAATGCAGATTTGGCTATCCTAAAGAACTGCATCCCTGCACAAACATCGAAATGAGCACTTCGCCGGATGGCACCCCGGTACTGAAGGTGCATCTCAAGCGGCACGTGTCCTCCATCAACAACTACTCGCCTCATCTTTATCGACCTGGCGTGCCAACATGGATCTCCAGCCTATTGGAAACTCATTCGGAGCCGCTGAGTACGCTGAAGCATACGTCAGCAAAGCTAGGCCAGACAGTCTGCGTTTCAGACGGGTTATATCAAAATCCGTCAAACGTTGTAACCCCGACCTTCCGTATCACTCTATATTGAAGCGAGTAGCCAACGCGACACTGTCGGTCCGAGAAGTTGGCACCCCGGAAGCTATCTACACATTGCTGCGAAGTTTACCTATCCACAGCAAGTCTCGAACGGTGCAAAATATTAAGGTGCAGCGTCACGATAAGCGATTTTACTGCGTTGATCCTCACGGCTTACAGGAGTTCGCAGAATTAGCTACAGCGAATAGTGCCGAAACGATTCGGTTAGAGCGTATTGAGAGAGGTTACATGAACCGACCTGCAACCTCCGTTCTTTGATTCAATGTCCTTGGCAACGTTTGCTGAGAACTATTCGTTAGCAGATTCTGTTAGCGAAAAGGTAGATTCGGGGGGATTTTGGAAAAGATTGGACGATGAAGGATATATTAAACGTAGAGCTAAAGCTGTTGTAGTTCAGAAGTCACCCTGGATGAAGCCGGATCCGTCGGATCCAGATTTCTGCTTTCAGAAGTGTTTCTCTACATTCCGTGGTGATTTCTAGACGCCCTACCCGATACAGATTAGGAGTGCATCGAAAGATTCCGTAACGGGCAAGAAACGCTTCTTGACAGTGAGTTAAAGAAGAGTCAAACGCGAAAATTGCCCGCCAGCAAAAGTTAGATCTGCTGAGGAAAGCTCCTGAAGCTTGCGTTCTGTCTACATTGCTGTCTTCGCAACACAGATTCGTTAGTAGCGCTAACAATGGCGACGCTGAAAATGAGCCTTCCTCTAATTAATGCGGCACTACGCAGCAAAATGGCGAAACAGAATGGCATTCTAAGCATGCCTATTCACCCGAGGTTGTTGCTAAAGCAGCCGATTTCCACAACCTATGCCTTAACCGTGGTTAAAGAGAAGAGGGATTCCCGGAAGTTTGGCGGGGTGTTTTCAGGCAATGCAATCGCCAGCTCTAACTATCGGTATCCTATCGACGGTAGTGATGACCTCGGTGGCGCCCAAGAGGCGATGGCTGATTCACAGTGGATTCCATTCTCGCTTGCAGTGATGCAATCGCGAAAATCGGCTTAGGATCTCTCTAGAACAGGCGCGGTGCAAACCGCTTCGGATTATAGTGAATGGAGATTTCGCGTCAGGAAAAAGTTGGTTGATCAAACACATAGTGAAATATGTGCACAATGTGTTCGGGGAGCATGCATCTACTCGCCGGACCTAGAAACGTGTATTACTATTAGCGCATCAAGGCACCGCTGCATTCAACATTAAGGGGATGACGATATGCTCAGCTCTGTCTTTCGCTTCGTTCTCTCGCTCGGCATTCTCGGTCTCGTATAAGTCCCTAGCTTCAACTAAAACAGGCCCGGCAAAACTAAGCTGTATGCAGCAACAGTTTAAGGACGTTCATCTCGTGATAATAGACGAGTTCAGCGTTATATCTTGTAGAATGCTTTACTGGATCGATAATCGCATGCGCGAAATTTGGTACGAGCATTCAGGGGACCCATTTGGAGGGCGAGACGTTTACTTTACCGGGGACGCCGCTCAATTAGACCCTGTTTGTTCCGAGTGCACTAGCCACGCCGCTGACTAAAATCTGCAATCCTGTGCAGCGTCGAGGCCGAGAGTTATGGGAGAGCATCGAACACGTAGGAATGCTCCCTAGCCAAAGTAGAGGGAAGCGAGATCCTGAATGGTTTGCAGCATTGCGCCGGCTGAGAATGAAAGTACCCACCGCTGAAGATATTGCGCTTTCAGCTCGCGCTGCGTCCAGCTCGATCAGCAGCCGTCGTATATGTCAACGGCAAAGCACATTGCGCGCATAAATGTAGATGTAGATGCAGCTAACGACGAGAGAATCAATGCAGCCAATGCAGCGACTGTGCACATTACGTCGCAGCACTTTGTGTAGCAAAAGCGCTTGGCGACAACGCGAAACCTACCTGCCGGGACTATAAACGCTCTATTAAATGACGCAAAGAACCCAAACGCAGATCGCGATAGAGTGGTCTCGAGGTGGTTGAAATTGTGCGTAGGTGCCCCCGTAACGCTGACTTATAACATATCTCAAAGTGCTGGCCTCTGCAATGGTACAAATGGGACCGTCTACGATTTCATGTTCTGACCAGACCGCGAACTGCCTGTTGAGCTTGTTCAGATCACAGATACCTATTTGGGACCGTCACTACTTGATAGTGTTCCTAACATTGTACCTATCGACACGAAAGAAATATCTTGGGGGAAGAATTCTAGTGATCTACGCGACGTTCGAAGGGAAACCCCGCTGCGGTTGGCGTACACGATGACAGTGCACAAAGTGCTAGGATTCAACCCACCACCCGAGCCTCAAACACGTTCAACCGATCGATACAGTTAGTGCACTGTTTCGCTGCGCAGACACACACGCACGCTCGCAAACGCTCTTGCTCGACGCATACATGCCTCACAGCACCGCTACAGTACCAGAAAACTTTGGGCGGGCCTCTCCGCAGCGAAAACAGAACCACGCTTCGACCCCACGAGGTCCCTGCATCGAGCCCGACTGCGGTCAAGTGGCCTCGGGCGCTCGATCGAATCCGGCCCGGTAGCTGAGAGCGCGTGACAGCAACAAAGGAAGAGCAAGTATGTTTTCCACGCAAGTCGGCTCGGGCCTTCTCGAGACTGACACCGGTGGTGGCAAGCAAGGGCCCAAGATCTGACGTCCGAGCAGGCAGACTCGGCCGGGCATTTGAACCCGGACACGAAAATCGATCAATGAAAACGGACGCCTACTGGCCTGAGCTGGTATGGAGACAGCAAAGCGGCGATGGCGGCGTAGTAGAGCACGTAGAACGTACGGTAGAACATATGGCAGTCGTGGCGTGGTGCAAAACGACGCAAAGAAGCAATATCAATACAATATTTTGCGGGGCTATTTTCGCTAAGCTGCGAACCTCAACACCCTCCTGAATTAGGTTATAGCAGATGTCTCATCCGCACGCTCTAGTCTGTACTCGGCTTCCACTGTCGACAGCGAGACCCCCCCCCATTGCTTCTTGCACGTCCAGCTGACGGACATTCCGTCCACCATGACCAGCCCGCCCTTGGCGGACTTCCAGTCCTCTATGTTGGCGCAAAATTACACTTCGCGAGGCGTATGAGAATCGTACTTTACCGAAATTAAAGCCCTAATGAGCGCCTAGAGAGAGAGAGAGGAGACACACCGAAGCGCAGCGTAGGTCGGGGCGCAGCGCGTAGCGCTCACTACATGCCCGGGAAGAATTTACAATCTATATCGGAGCCACCGCAGCGAAGCGTATGTCGACGACCCGCAGCGCTAACGGCGCAACCTACTGATATGCATTAACGTAAATTTCGGCTAAGTACGATTCACACCAAATTACTCTGTTCTGATATACAGCCGCACAAGTGGGAGAAGGCTGCATCTCTGTACGTAGCCACCTTCAGCAGCTCTTCTTGTTCCTCGGTCACAGCGCATTCAGGGCTGCAGCTCTTTCGTTCCGCCGAGTTACCGCAAAATCCTCTGAGCTAGCTTCCAGTCGTCCACGGCTGGGCCTGCGTGCGTTGGGACGCCTTGTGCACCGCAACCGCGATGCCGGTCCGCTTGCAACACGCGATTCACACAAACCATCGATGCAATATTTTCACGGTGACGGGCAAGTTTTTCCATTAGTCGTTCCACTCCGAGCAGATGGGAGTCCGTACGCTGTGTGCTTGCACCATGCCAGGGTCCCTTAACACCACCATGATTGCCACCTGGTCCAAATTGTACCCGTTCTTTTCATCGTAAGTGACGCGCATTCCTAAGAATTTGCGCGCTCATCCCAAATCCTTGACGGAGAACTTTTTGAGCTCTCAAACGAATGTGTTACTGCCGCTTGCAGCGTGTCGGTGACGAGCAGGTCATCCGCATAGGCGCTGACCACCAGCAGACTTCCTCCGTGCCACCTGAAGTACACACACTATGTTGCTCGACCGGATCTCCACCAACTTCTTGTGCAGCAACTTGTTCCACAGGCATCCAGCCTGCTTTAACCCGTACAAGACCTTCTTCAGTTCCACGCTATCTCGTCGTCGCTCTCGATTTCCCAGCTCCTTCCGAACCTCCTCCGAGATCGCTAATTCCTTCGGGAGGTGAATGAAGATGGCCAGGCGCCTTCGTCTCGGCCTTGGCGTACGCGCTTGGGACGTCCCTGTGCTTCGCAGAACCCGCCACTTCCGCGCTTTGGCAAGTATCAGCTTTACGCTGGTCATGTCAACGACCGCAACATAAGGATGCTGTAATCACACCGAACACCTCAAGCAACAAGCATCTCATTCAGACGCTCAATGAATCCCTCAGCATCTAACTTAGTCTTGAAGACCCACTTTGAGTCCAGCACTCGTACTCCGCATCGTCACGACTTTCCACACTCCGTTTCTCGCATATCCTCGACCATGATGTCCATCCAGCCAGCCCGTCTTACTCTGGCTACGATGAGACCCCCCCCGTAGTTCTTCAGGTCGGGATCGACGACGCTATTGACCACATCACTCGCGGGATCCTCCTACTGGGCACATCAGTCGCATTTTCTTGGCCTTGATATCCGCTGGTATGTCCATCGGTCGCTCTCGAGTCCACATTTTCTTCGTCTTCTTCTTGGCGTTCTTCCTGTGTCTCTTGCGAGCACGCCTTCCACCACCGCCGCCGCAGGCCAATCTTAAGTGGATCTCGTTTTCAATGTACATTCGATGCACCTGCTCCTTCTGCGTTCTGTCCAGCTTCTCAATGTTTCACACGTGTTGGGTGTGGTCACCACCACCTTGTACTTCGGCATGTACACGCGGTACCTTATTGTCTTTTCGCCATACCGACGATCATCCCGTATTGTGCGCGCTGCGAAACGTTCTTGATACCGAGGTCGCGGTAGACCGTGCATGGAGAACAAAAACCACGATTGCTCCCTGCTGAGGCGTCTGCTTCGCGAGTAGATTCTGGGGCACGCGCGGCCCGGGTTCGAGTTTGCGAGCGGCATGTTCAAAATGTTCGAGGCGTACTGAACAGCGTCCCATAAAAAGGCAGCGGCAGCCTGCAGGCGTGGATTATAAAACGCTCCATATTCATAAGTCGTCCGGCGCATTCTGTCGGCCTTGTCACCATTCATGGCTTGGTTTCGAGCTTCGCTCCTTTGCCGCCCCGCCCCGGTGTGCTTGCAAAAAAATCAACAGTATGATACTCTCCACCGGAATCCGTGCGCAACACTTGAATCTTCCAGTCGAACTCTTCTCGAAGAAGACCACAAAGTGCTAAAAATGGTCATACGTCTTGGCTGCTGCATCCTTGGTCCTTGTCAGGAAGACACTGAAATATTTGGACTTATGATTCACAAGCAGCGATTCTTGAGTCTGTCCTTCGGCATCATCGGACCCTTTAAGCCCCATAAATGCCACCCCCAACCCCGTCGTGGGGGAGTGGTCCGCTGTCCTTGCCGGATCCAGTTCTTGGCCTGCTTTCCCTCAGCACACGTGAGACAGGTCACGTACCTATGGTCCATCAGCATGAACCGTGAGCTTGTATCTCGGTGAGCCGTTCCACCGCGTTGTACTTTAGATGCCCGAGTTGCTGTGGAACTTGAACAGCGTCCCCTTTAGCACGTTGCCCGAAGTCTCATACGAGGCGTTCGCTTCACTTTTCAGGAGGCCATGATCACCTCCGCTGGCGGATCGTCTTGGTTCACGACGCAGGCTTGCACCACGGGCACGGTTATTTCAAGTCAACATTGAAACAACAGGCCTTCCGTCCTTAGCGGCCATGACGCATCGCCCGTCGTTTCGATGAGCCCGTACATCTTCTTCCTTCGTGAGCTTGATCCTCTGCTCAGCCTCCCCACGCTTTCCTTTCAGCGCGGTGCCCGCTTCTTGGTGGTACAAAGGGTAGCCATTTGGCTGCATGCACGAGTCCGCACACGGCTCAACGCCATCCAGCCATGACCGCATTGTTCACCAGGCGTCTGCTCGACCCACTGTCGAATATACACCTCTCCAGTACCACCAGCATTCTCGCTCAGCGCCAGAGCCAGGTCAGGCATCTTACGGCCCTTCAGGCCCGAGTACGCAGGTCATAAGTGACCAACCGTATTGGTGACACCGCCGAGTTTCCTTTCACCAACAGCTCCGACACTTCCTCCTCCAGGTTCTTCGTCCGCGCTTCGAGCTCCCAGGATTGCGCAAATTGCGCCAGTTTCTCAGCTAAATGCAAGTAGGCGACGCGCGTGCCGCCCACTTTGATCATTTGGACGGTGCGTAGGTCCGCGAAGCGTACTGCACCAGACCATGGAGTCCGCACTCCTCCGCAGGCTTCCAACGTGGCTACCAGATACATGTAGTTCTCTAGTCACATCCCCTTGAGGTCCTTCGGCAGTGAACAGTTTCATTGTTTGCAGCGAAGTGATGGTCGTATTGAACGTCTCCTACATCGTACTACAGTGCCGGCATTTGCGACCACCACGACTCCATACTTGTTATATTACCGTTCGGCCGCGCCTGAAAGCTATTAACCGAGTGGATCCACGCTAACGTCTTCCGGCCATATGAAGCCGAAGGCCGGCTGAGCAAGGTCTCAAAAGCACCTGTCCCACTCATGAAACCGAGCCGAGCCCAGATAGAGCCCCTAGCATCAAATGAGCTTATGGCGAGATAGTTCTGACGAGCGTCCGCCCCTGCATCGTGCTGCTGCCCCCAACCAGAGGCCTGATGACCATATTGCGGTTGTGGAGCTTGCGGCGGTATCTGCCCCTCGCTCCGTTCCGCATAGCCGCTGCTGGTTTGGCGCGTATCTAGGTTGCTGGGCCACTAAGTACGGAGCGTGACCGTCGGACTTGGTGCAGTTGGAGAAAGTAGGGTCCTTATTGAGCCTCCCAACAAGTCAATGGTCATGCGTGCACCTCGTCTGAGCTCCGATGCGAATAGGTTCGTGTCCGCTAGCGCAGGAAGAGGAGTTCTAAACTTGGGCGCATTTCGGTCATTCTATGAGTGCCTTCTTCAGCGTCGTATGCGACGATTTGAGCAACTGTAGACGCCAAGCAAGGACACGCCTGAGCTGCCGCATTTCAAATTCACCGTCTGAGCCTTGTCCCTCTCCACCTGTTGCCTTAGTATCAGACGTGTTTTCGCTGGCCCTTTCGCGGGTAACGGTGATAACATTCTTCTCTGTGTCGTCTACCATGCCAATCTTTTTGCGGCTGGCTGGGGGCGCTACCTCTTGTCCGCGTCCTTCAGCTCGAGCGGCCTAGCTGGTGGTATCGTCCAATTGGGCTCAAGACCTGTTGGAAACCACCGAGGCTCCAAACGCAAGTGAGAAGAACGTCGCAAAAGATAGAATGAGATTTAGAGACTCGAGCACGTATCAAGCGCAAACTCGGCCTGTCCTAGCTCATACCTACCACCGTTTGCAGCTGCCCGGCGCTCCAGATCCCACGTCGGAAACCACTCCTCAACAACTACTGCATAGTAGTGATTTACAGGTGTGTTTAGAAGTCCAAACAACGCTCTGTTACGATTTTCAAATACCGGAATTATCCAAACCTCGAATCCCAACAATCCGTGCCTCTTGTTACAGGATGCCTGAGGCAACGCCTGTTACATTCCACTAGTTGTACCGATGTCGAAGTGAGGGAAATGTGTACATTTTCAACCATATAGAACGGTCAACTAGGTTTGAACATTGAAGTTTACGGGGGGATGAACCATAGTGAAAGTCACGGCGACTTCTGGTCTTGTAACATCCAAGCAACACAACCAGTGGCCAAGGGTGGCGGGCTGGTGAGACTAATCCTTGTCCACTGCACTGGGCCGCACCGAGGACGTTGTATCTCCTTCAGTAAAGGGCAAAGACGTAGCCAAGTAGATACAGGAACTAGATCAGATTACAATCTACCTTAGGAGGAGCAGCCAATACTGCTAAAGACTAACTAGCGCCAGCTAACCTAGCGTGTGTTTAAGTGAGATCCACCACCACACCTAGCAGATTACTCTCCTAGCGCGATGAATCCACTTTCCACCCACCCCCCACCCCCTGCCGTGCCAACAGACACGATGAGTGAGGCGACTTGAGCGGGTGCTATAACGACTGGTGGTACGACTTCTGCAAATGCATACATAAATTCACAGCGACGAACGGTTGTGTCGCCATTGCTTTCGAGTTCGAAGCGGACGTTTACGGCGGCGAGCCTTCAGCGGCTTGTAAACCACTTCATAAAAGTGAGCGCGCCAACTTTCAGAGGCGTTTGGGTGTGGGTTGCTCATCTACTGGTCCCCGCCCTGGCTGCTGCTGAGGAATCGATTGCCGTTCTCACCTTATTGCGAGATCGCCGACGCTATCTCACCTCACCGTTCTATGAACCTCTTGCAGCAGCATCGCTACCGCGAAGAGATCCGCTCGGAAGGACTCCTCCGATGCTCCGGTGTAGGGGGCTTTGCTGGACCAAGCCCAGCACCCCCAATCTTGGCACGCAACTCGAGAAAAGAACGTGTTGCGGCCGAGGTTGACCATATAGATGGCTATCTGAGGACCCCAATGAGGCTACCTCACGTTAACTTGAGGTTACCTCAAATACTGTGAACTCAATTTGAGGCGCACAAATTCAGGAACGTGGTAGCTCTGCTTCCCAGTCGTTGCCGTTTGACCTCCGTAATCGTTGCTGTTGGGCCACCCGCGACACCGATCGCAGTTTCACCTGAACGTTTTCAGGTACTGTAGCAGTGCTCTGAGCCACGCATGCGTCTAGCAAGAGTGTTTGCGAGCGTGCGTGTGTGTCCGCGCAGTGAAACAGTGCACTAACTGTATCGATCGGATGAACGTGTTTGAGGCTCGGGTGGGTGGGTTGACGGGTCTGAGTGGGTGATCGGGTGCGCGAGGCCGTGTGGACGCAGCGTGCGAGTGTGTTGTGACTGCATTTGTGTGTGTTTGTCGCAATGGCAATTTTCGCAGCGCGGTGATGTGGAGTACGTGTCGTGCTTCTCCTATAGCTCAGTTGGTAGAGCGTGCGGCTGTTAACCTCAAGGTCGCTGGTTCAAACCCAGCTGGGAGAGCTTCTTTGCGTCGTTTTGCACCACGCCACGACTGCCACATGTTCTACGGTACGTTCTACGTGCTCTACTACGCCGCCATCGCCGCTTTGCTGTCTCCATACCAGCTCAGGCCAGTAGGTGTCCGTTTTCATTGATCGATTTTCGTGTCCGGGTTCAAATGCCCGGCCGAGTCTGCCTGCTCGGACGTCAGACCTCGGACCCTTGCTTGCCACCACCGGTGTCAGTCTGAGCCGAGTTGCGTGGGAAACATACTTGCTCTTTCGTTGTTGCGGTCATGCAGTCGCAGCTGCCGGGCCACTTGACCGCAGTTGGGCTCGACGCGGGGACCTTGTGAGGTCGAAGCGTGGTTCTGTTTTTCGCTGCGGAGAGGCCCGCCCAAAGTTTTCTGGTACTGTAGCGGTGCTCTGAGCCACGCATGCGTCTAGCAAGAGTGTTTGCGAGCGTGCGTGTGTGTCCGCGCAGTGAAACAGTGCACTAACTGTATCGATCGGATGAACGTGTTTGAGGCTCGGGTGGGTGGGTTGACGGGTCTGAGTGGGTGATCGGGTGCGCGAGGCCGTGTGGACGCAGCGTGCGAGTGTGTTGTGACTGCATTTGTGTGTGTTTGTCGCAATGGCAATTTTCGCAGCGCGGTGATGTGGAGTACGTGTCGTGCTTCTCCTATAGCTCAGTTGGTAGAGCGTGCGGCTGTTAACCTCAAGGTCGCTGGTTCAAACCCAGCTGGGAGAGCTTCTTTGCGTCGTTTTGCACCACGCCACGACTGCCACATGTTCTACGGTACGTTCTACGTGCTCTACTACGCCGCCATCGCCGCTTTGCTGTCTCCATACCAGCTCAGGCCAGTAGGTGTCCGTTTTCATTGATCGATTTTTGTGTCCGGGTTCAAATGCCCGGCCGAGTCTGCCTGCTCGGACGTCAGACCTCGGACCCTTGCTTGCCACCACCGGTGTCAGTCTGAGCCGAGTTGCGTGGGAAAACATACTTGCTCTTTCGTTGTTGCGGTCATGCGGTCGCAGCTGCCGGGCCACTTGACCGCAGTTGGGCTCGACGCGGGGACCTTGTGAGGTCGAAGCGTGGTTCTGTTTTTCGCTGCGGAGAGGCCCGCCCAAAGTTTCTGGTACTGTAGCGGTGCTCTGAGCCACGCATGCGTCTAGCAAGAGTGTTTGCGAGCGTGCGTGTGTGTCCGCGCAGTGAAACAGTGCACTAACTGTATCGATCGGATGAACGTGTTTGAGGCTCGGGTGGGTGGGTTGACGGGTCTGAGTGGGTGATCGGGTGCGCGAGGCCGTGTGGACGCAGCGTGCGAGTGTGTTGTGACTGCATTTGTGTGTGTTTGTCGCAATGGCAATTTTCGCAGCGCGGTGATGTGGAGTACGTGTCGTGCTTCTCCTATAGCTCAGTTGGTAGAGCGTGCGGCTGTTAACCTCAAGGTCGCTGGTTCAAACCCAGCTGGGAGAGCTTCTTTGCGTCGTTTTGCACCACGCCACGACTGCCACATGTTCTACGGTACGTTCTACGTGCTCTACTACGCCGCCATCGCCGCTTTGCTGTCTCCATACCAGCTCAGGCCAGTAGGTGTCCGTTTTCATTGATCGATTTTTGTGTCCGGGTTCAAATGCCCGGCCGAGTCTGCCTGCTCGGACGTCAGACCTCGGACCCTTGCTTGCCACCACCGGTGTCAGTCTGAGCCGAGTTGCGTGGGAAAACATACTTGCTCTTTCGTTGTTGCGGTCATGCGGTCGCAGCTGCCGGGCCACTTGACCGCAGTTGGGCTCGACGCGGGGACCTTGTGAGGTCGAAGCGTGGTTCTGTTTTTCGCTGCGGAGAGGCCCGCCCAAAGTTTTCTGGTACTGTAGCGGTGCTCTGAGCCACGTAGGCGTCTAGCAAGAGTGTTTGCGAGCGTGCGTGTGTGTCCGCGCAGTGAAACAGTGCACTAACTGTATCGATCGGATGAACGTGTTTGAGGCTCGGGTGGGTGGGTTGACGGGTCTGAGTGGGTGATCGGGTGCGCGAGGCCGTGTGGACGCAGCGTGCGAGTGTGTTGTGACTGCATTTGTGTGTGTTTGTCGCAATGGCAATTTTCGCAGCGCGGTGATGTGGAGTACGTGTCGTGCTTCTCCTATAGCTCAGTTGGTAGAGCGTGCGGCTGTTAACCTCAAGGTCGCTGGTTCAAACCCAGCTGGGAGAGCTTCTTTGCGTCGTTTTGCACCACGCCACGACTGCCACATGTTCTACGGTACGTTCTACGTGCTCTACTACGCCGCCATCGCCGCTTTGCTGTCTCCATACCAGCTCAGGCCAGTAGGTGTCCGTTTTCATTGATCGATTTTCGTGTCCGGGTTCAAATGCCCGGCCGAGTCTGCCTGCTCGGACGTCAGACCTCGGACCCTTGCTTGCCACCACCGGTGCCAGTCTGAGCCGAGTTGCGTGGGAAACATACTTGCTCTTTCGTTGTTGCGGTCATGCAGTCGCAGCTGCCGGGCCACTTGACCGCAGTTGGGCTCGACGCGGGGACCTTGTGAGGTCGAAGCGTGGTTCTGTTTTTCGCTGCGGAGAGGCCCGCCCAAAGTTTCTGGTACTGTAGCGGTGCTCTGAGCCACGTAGGCGTCTAGCAAGAGTGTTTGCGAGCGTGCGTGTGTGTCCGCGCAGTGAAACAGTGCACTAACTGTATCGATCGGATGAACGTGTTTGAGGCTCGGGTGGGTGGGTTGACGGGTCTGAGTGGGTGATCGGGTGCGCGAGGCCGTGTGGACGCAGCGTGCGAGTGTGTTGTGACTGCATTTGTGTGTGTTTGTCGCAATGGCAATTTTCGCAGCGCGGTGATGTGGAGTACGTGTCGTGCTTCTCCTATAGCTCAGTTGGTAGAGCGTGCGGCTGTTAACCTCAAGGTCGCTGGTTCAAACCCAGCTGGGAGAGCTTCTTTGCGTCGTTTTGCACCACGCCACGACTGCCACATGTTCTACGGTACGTTCTACGTGCTCTACTACGCCGCCATCGCCGCTTTGCTGTCTCCATACCAGCTCAGGCCAGTAGGTGTCCGTTTTCATTGATCGATTTTCGTGTCCGGGTTCAAATGCCCGGCCGAGTCTGCCTGCTCGGACGTCAGACCTCGGACCCTTGCTTGCCACCACCGGTGCCAGTCTGAGCCGAGTTGCGTGGGAAACATACTTGCTCTTTCGTTGTTGCGGTCATGCAGTCGCAGCTGCCGGGCCACTTGACCGCAGTTGGGCTCGACGCGGGGACCTTGTGAGGTCGAAGCGTGGTTCTGTTTTTCGCTGCGGAGAGGCCCGCCCAAAGTTTCTGGTACTGTAGCGGTGCTCTGAGCCACGTAGGCGTCTAGCAAGAGTGTTTGCGAGCGTGCGTGTGTGTCCGCGCAGTGAAACAGTGCACTAACTGTATCGATCGGATGAACGTGTTTGAGGCTCGGGTGGGTGGGTTGACGGGTCTGAGTGGGTAATCGGGTGCGCAAGGCCGTGTGGACGCAGCGTGCGAGTGTGTTGTGACTGCATTTGTGTGTGTTTGTCGCAATGGCAATTTTCGCAGCGCGGTGATGTGGAGTACGTGTCGTGCTTCTCCTATAGCTCAGAGCGTGCGGCTGTTAACCTCAAGGTCGCTGGTTCAAACCCAGCTGGGAGAGCTTCTTTGCGTCGTTTTGCACCACGCTACGACTGCCACATGTTCTACGGTACGTTCTACGTGCTCTACTACGCCGCCATCGCCGCTTTGCTGTCTCCATACCAGCTCAGGCCAGTAGGTGTCCGTTTTCATTGATCGATTTTCGTGTCCGGGTTCAAATGCCCGGCCGAGTCTGCCTGCTCGGACGTCAGACCTCGGACCCTTGCTTGCCACCACCGGTGTCAGTCTGAGCCGAGTTGCGTGGGAAACATACTTGCTCTTTCGTTGTTGCGGTCATGCAGTCGCAGCTGCCGGGCCACTTGACCGCAGTTGGGCTCGACGCGGGGACCTTGTGAGGTCGAAGCGTGGTTCTGTTTTTCGCTGCGGAGAGGCCCGCCCAAAGTTTTCTGGTACTGTAGCGGTGCTCTGAGCCACGTAGGCGTCTAGCAAGAGTGTTTGCGAGCGTGCGTGTGTGTCCGCGCAGTGAAACAGTGCACTAACTGTATCGATCGGATGAACGTGTTTGAGGCTCGGGTGGGTGGGTTGACGGGTCTGAGTGGGTGATCGGGTGCGCGAGGCCGTGTGGACGCAGCGTGCGAGTGTGTTGTGACTGCATTTGTGTGTGTTTGTCGCAATGGCAATTTTCGCAGCGCGGTGATGTGGAGTACGTGTCGTGCTTCTCCTATAACTCAGTTGGTAGAGCGTGCGGCTGTTAACCTCAAGGTCGCTGGTTCAAACCCAGCTGGGAGAGCTTCTTTGCGTCGTTTTGCACCACGCCACGACTGCCACATGTTCTACGGTACGTTCTACGTGCTCTACTACGCCGCCATCGCCGCTTTGCTGTCTCCATACCAGCTCAGGCCAGTAGGTGTCCGTTTTCATTGATCGATTTTCGTGTCCGGGTTCAAATGCCCGGCCGAGTCTGCCTGCTCGGACGTCAGACCTCGGACCCTTGCTTGCCACCACCGGTGCCAGTCTGAGCCGAGTTGCGTGGGAAACATACTTGCTCTTTCGTTGTTGCGGTCATGCGGTCGCAGCTGCCGGGCCACTTGACCGCAGTTGGGCTCGACGCGGGGACCTTGTGAGGTCGAAGCGTGGTTCTGTTTTTCGCTGCGGAGAGGCCCGCCCAAAGTTTTCTGGTACTGTAGCGGTGCTCTGAGCCACGTAGGCGTCTAGCAAGAGTGTTTGCGAGCGTGCGTGTGTGTCCGCGCAGTGAAACAGTGCACTAACTGTATCGATCGGATGAACGTGTTTGAGGCTCGGGTGGGTGGGTTGACGGGTCTGAGTGGGTAATCGGGTGCGCAAGGCCGTGTGGACGCAGCGTGCGAGTGTGTTGTGACTGCATTTGTGTGTGTTTGTCGCAATGGCAATTTTCGCAGCGCGGTGATGTGGAGTACGTGTCGTGCTTCTCCTATAGCTCAGAGCGTGCGGCTGTTAACCTCAAGGTCGCTGGTTCAAACCCAGCTGGGAGAGCTTCTTTGCGTCGTTTTGCACCACGCTACGACTGCCACATGTTCTACGGTACGTTCTACGTGCTCTACTACGCCGCCATCGCCGCTTTGCTGTCTCCATACCAGCTCAGGCCAGTAGGTGTCCGTTTTCATTGATCGATTTTCGTGTCCGGGTTCAAATGCCCGGCCGAGTCTGCCTGCTCGGACGTCAGACCTCGGACCCTTGCTTGCCACCACCGGTGCCAGTCTGAGCCGAGTTGCGTGGGAAACATACTTGCTCTTTCGTTGTTGCGGTCATGCAGTCGCAGCTGCCGGGCCACTTGACCGCAGTTGGGCTCGACGCGGGGACCTTGTGAGGTCGAAGCGTGGTTCTGTTTTTCGCTGCGGAGAGGCCCGCCCAAAGTTTCTGGTACTGTAGCGGTGCTCTGAGCCACGTAGGCGTCTAGCAAGAGTGTTTGCGAGCGTGCGTGTGTGTCCGCGCAGTGAAACAGTGCACTAACTGTATCGATCGGATGAACGTGTTTGAGGCTCGGGTGGGTGGGTTGACGGGTCTGAGTGGGTAATCGGGTGCGCAAGGCCGTGTGGACGCAGCGTGCGAGTGTGTTGTGACTGCATTTGTGTGTGTTTGTCGCAATGGCAATTTTCGCAGCGCGGTGATGTGGAGTACGTGTCGTGCTTCTCCTATAGCTCAGAGCGTGCGGCTGTTAACCTCAAGGTCGCTGGTTCAAACCCAGCTGGGAGAGCTTCTTTGCGTCGTTTTGCACCACGCTACGACTGCCACATGTTCTACGGTACGTTCTACGTGCTCTACTACGCCGCCATCGCCGCTTTGCTGTCTCCATACCAGCTCAGGCCAGTAGGTGTCCGTTTTCATTGATCGATTTTTGTGTCCGGGTTCAAATGCCCGGCCGAGTCTGCCTGCTCGGACGTCAGACCTCGGACCCTTGCTTGCCACCACCGGTGTCAATCTGAGCCGAGTTGCGTGGGAAACATACTTGCTCTTTCGTTGTTGCGGTCATGCAGTCGCAGCTGCCGGGCCACTTGACCGCAGTTGGGCTCGACGCGGGGACCTTGTGAGGTCGAAGCGTGGTTCTGTTTTTCGCTGCGGAGAGGCCCGCCCAAAGTTTTCTGGTACTGTAGCGGTGCTCTGAGCCACGCATGCGTCTAGCAAGAGTGTTTGCGAGCGTGCGTGTGTGTCCGCGCAGTGAAACAGTGCACTAACTGTATCGATCGGATGAACGTGTTTGAGGCTCGGGTGGGTGGGTTGACGGGTCTGAGTGGGTAATCGGGTGCGCGAGGCCGTGTGGACGCAGCGTGCGAGTGTGTTGTGACTGCATTTGTGTGTGTTTGTCGCAATGGCAATTTTCGCAGCGCGGTGATGTGGAGTACGTGTCGTGCTTCTCCTATAGCTCAGTTGGTAGAGCGTGCGGCTGTTAACCTCAAGGTCGCTGGTTCAAACCCAGCTGGGAGAGCTTCTTTGCGTCGTTTTGCACCACGCTACGACTGCCACATGTTCTACGGTACGTTCTACGTGCTCTACTACGCCGCCATCGCCGCTTTGCTGTCTCCATACCAGCTCAGGCCAGTAGGTGTCCGTTTTCATTGATCGATTTTCGTGTCCGGGTTCAAATGCCCGGCCGAGTCTGCCTGCTCGGACGTCAGACCTCGGACCCTTGCTTGCCACCACCGGTGTCAGTCTGAGCCGAGTTGCGTGGGAAACATACTTGCTCTTTCGTTGTTGCGGTCATGCAGTCGCAGCTGCCGGGCCACTTGACCGCAGTTGGGCTCGACGCGGGGACCTTGTGAGGTCGAAGCGTGGTTCTGTTTTTCGCTGCGGAGAGGCCCGCCCAAAGTTTTCTGGTACTGTAGCGGTGCTCTGAGCCACGCATGCGTCTAGCAAGAGTGTTTGCGAGCGTGCGTGTGTGTCCGCGCAGTGAAACAGTGCACTAACTGTATCGATCGGATGAACGTGTTTGAGGCTCGGGTGGGTGGGTTGACGGGTCTGAGTGGGTAATCGGGTGCGCGAGGCCGTGTGGACGCAGCGTGCGAGTGTGTTGTGACTGCATTTGTGTGTGTTTGTCGCAATGGCAATTTTCGCAGCGCGGTGATGTGGAGTACGTGTCGTGCTTCTCCTATAGCTCAGTTGGTAGAGCGTGCGGCTGTTAACCTCAAGGTCGCTGGTTCAAACCCAGCTGGGAGAGCTTCTTTGCGTCGTTTTGCACCACGCCACGACTGCCACATGTTCTACGGTACGTTCTACGTGCTCTACTACGCCGCCATCGCCGCTTTGCTGTCTCCATACCAGCTCAGGCCAGTAGGTGTCCGTTTTCATTGATCGATTTTCGTGTCCGGGTTCAAATGCCCGGCCGAGTCTGCCTGCTCGGACGTCAGACCTCGGACCCTTGCTTGCCACCACCGGTGTCAGTCTGAGCCGAGTTGCGTGGGAAACATACTTGCTCTTTCGTTGTTGCGGTCATGCAGTCGCAGCTGCCGGGCCACTTGACCGCAGTTGGGCTCGACGCGGGGACCTTGTGAGGTCGAAGCGTGGTTCTGTTTTTCGCTGCGGAGAGGCCCGCCCAAAGTTTTCTGGTACTGTAGCGGTGCTCTGAGCCACGTAGGCGTCTAGCAAGAGTGTTTGCGAGCGTGCGTGTGTGTCCGCGCAGTGAAACAGTGCACTAACTGTATCGATCGGATGAACGTGTTTGAGGCTCGGGTGGGTGGGTTGACGGGTCTGAGTGGGTAATCGGGTGCGCGAGGCCGTGTGGACGCAGCGTGCGAGTGTGTTGTGACTGCATTTGTGTGTGTTTGTCGCAATGGCAATTTTCGCAGCGCGGTGATGTGGAGTACGTGTCGTGCTTCTCCTATAGCTCAGTTGGTAGAGCGTGCGGCTGTTAACCTCAAGGTCGCTGGTTCAAACCCAGCTGGGAGAGCTTCTTTGCGTCGTTTTGCACCACGCCACGACTGCCACATGTTCTACGGTACGTTCTACGTGCTCTACTACGCCGCCATCGCCGCTTTGCTGTCTCCATACCAGCTCAGGCCAGTAGGTGTCCGTTTTCATTGATCGATTTTCGTGTCCGGGTTCAAATGCCCGGCCGAGTCTGCCTGCTCGGACGTCAGACCTCGGACCCTTGCTTGCCACCACCGGTGCCAGTCTGAGCCGAGTTGCGTGGGAAACATACTTGCTCTTTCGTTGTTGCGGTCATGCAGTCGCAGCTGCCGGGCCACTTGACCGCAGTTGGGCTCGACGCGGGGACCTTGTGAGGTCGAAGCGTGGTTCTGTTTTTCGCTGCGGAGAGGCCCGCCCAAAGTTTTCTGGTACTGTAGCGGTGCTCTGAGCCACGCATGCGTCTAGCAAGAGTGTTTGCGAGCGTGCGTGTGTGTCCGCGCAGTGAAACAGTGCACTAACTGTATCGATCGGATGAACGTGTTTGAGGCTCGGGTGGGTGGGTTGACGGGTCTGAGTGGGTAATCGGGTGCGCGAGGCCGTGTGGACGCAGCGTGCGAGTGTGTTGTGACTGCATTTGTGTGTGTTTGTCGCAATGGCAATTTTCGCAGCGCGGTGATGTGGAGTACGTGTCGTGCTTCTCCTATAGCTCAGTTGGTAGAGCGTGCGGCTGTTAACCTCAAGGTCGCTGGTTCAAACCCAGCTGGGAGAGCTTCTTTGCGTCGTTTTGCACCACGCCACGACTGCCACATGTTCTACGGTACGTTCTACGTGCTCTACTACGCCGCCATCGCCGCTTTGCTGTCTCCATACCAGCTCAGGCCAGTAGGTGTCCGTTTTCATTGATCGATTTTCGTGTCCGGGTTCAAATGCCCGGCCGAGTCTGCCTGCTCGGACGTCAGACCTCGGACCCTTGCTTGCCACCACCGGTGCCAGTCTGAGCCGAGTTGCGTGGGAAACATACTTGCTCTTTCGTTGTTGCGGTCATGCAGTCGCAGCTGCCGGGCCACTTGACCGCAGTTGGGCTCGACGCGGGGACCTTGTGAGGTCGAAGCGTGGTTCTGTTTTTCGCTGCGGAGAGGCCCGCCCAAAGTTTCTGGTACTGTAGCGGTGCTCTGAGCCACGCATGCGTCTAGCAAGAGTGTTTGCGAGCGTGCGTGTGTGTCCGCGCAGTGAAACAGTGCACTAACTGTATCGACCGGATGAACGTGTTTGAGGCTCGGGTGGGTGGGTTGACGGGTCTGAGTGGGTGATCGGGTGCGCGAGGCCGTGTGGACGCAGCGTGCGAGTGTGTTGTGACTGCATTTGTGTGTGTTTGTCGCAATGGCAATTTTCGCAGCGCGGTGATGTGGAGTACGTGTCGTGCTTCTCCTATAGCTCAGTTGGTAGAGCGTGCGGCTGTTAACCTCAAGGTCGCTGGTTCAAACCCAGCTGGGAGAGCTTCTTTGCGTCGTTTTGCACCACGCCACGACTGCCACATGTTCTACGGTACGTTCTACGTGCTCTACTACGCCGCCATCGCCGCTTTGCTGTCTCCATACCAGCTCAGGCCAGTAGGTGTCCGTTTTCATTGATCGATTTTCGTGTCCGGGTTCAAATGCCCGGCCGAGTCTGCCTGCTCGGACGTCAGACCTCGGACCCTTGCTTGCCACCACCGGTGTCAGTCTGAGCCGAGTTGCGTGGGAAACATACTTGCTCTTTCGTTGTTGCGGTCATGCGGTCGCAGCTGCCGGGCCACTTGACCGCAGTTGGGCTCGACGCGGGGACCTTGTGAGGTCGAAGCGTGGTTCTGTTTTTCGCTGCGGAGAGGCCCGCCCAAAGTTTCTGGTACTGTAGCGGTGCTCTGAGCCACGCATGCGTCTAGCAAGAGTGTTTGCGAGCGTGCGTGTGTGTCCGCGCAGTGAAACAGTGCACTAACTGTATCGATCGGATGAACGTGTTTGAGGCTCGGGTGGGTGGGTTGACGGGTCTGAGTGGGTGATCGGGTGCGCGAGGCCGTGTGGACGCAGCGTGCGAGTGTGTTGTGACTGCATTTGTGTGTGTTTGTCGCAATGGCAATTTTCGCAGCGCGGTGATGTGGAGTACGTGTCGTGCTTCTCCTATAGCTCAGTTGGTAGAGCGTGCGGCTGTTAACCTCAAGGTCGCTGGTTCAAACCCAGCTGGGAGAGCTTCTTTGCGTCGTTTTGCACCACGCCACGACTGCCACATGTTCTACGGTACGTTCTACGTGCTCTACTACGCCGCCATCGCCGCTTTGCTGTCTCCATACCAGCTCAGGCCAGTAGGTGTCCGTTTTCATTGATCGATTTTTGTGTCCGGGTTCAAATGCCCGGCCGAGTCTGCCTGCTCGGACGTCAGACCTCGGACCCTTGCTTGCCACCACCGGTGTCAATCTGAGCCGAGTTGCGTGGGAAACATACTTGCTCTTTCGTTGTTGCGGTCATGCAGTCGCAGCTGCCGGGCCACTTGACCGCAGTTGGGCTCGACGCGGGGACCTTGTGAGGTCGAAGCGTGGTTCTGTTTTTCGCTGCGGAGAGGCCCGCCCAAAGTTTTCTGGTACTGTAGCGGTGCTCTGAGCCACGCATGCGTCTAGCAAGAGTGTTTGCGAGCGTGCGTGTGTGTCCGCGCAGTGAAACAGTGCACTAACTGTATCGATCGGATGAACGTGTTTGAGGCTCGGGTGGGTGGGTTGACGGGTCTGAGTGGGTAATCGGGTGCGCGAGGCCGTGTGGACGCAGCGTGCGAGTGTGTTGTGACTGCATTTGTGTGTGTTTGTCGCAATGGCAATTTTCGCAGCGCGGTGATGTGGAGTACGTGTCGTGCTTCTCCTATAGCTCAGTTGGTAGAGCGTGCGGCTGTTAACCTCAAGGTCGCTGGTTCAAACCCAGCTGGGAGAGCTTCTTTGCGTCGTTTTGCACCACGCCACGACTGCCACATGTTCTACGGTACGTTCTACGTGCTCTACTACGCCGCCATCGCCGCTTTGCTGTCTCCATACCAGCTCAGGCCAGTAGGTGTCCGTTTTCATTGATCGATTTTTGTGTCCGGGTTCAAATGCCCGGCCGAGTCTGCCTGCTCGGACGTCAGACCTCGGACCCTTGCTTGCCACCACCGGTGTCAATCTGAGCCGAGTTGCGTGGGAAACATACTTGCTCTTTCGTTGTTGCGGTCATGCAGTCGCAGCTGCCGGGCCACTTGACCGCAGTTGGGCTCGACGCGGGGACCTTGTGAGGTCGAAGCGTGGTTCTGTTTTTCGCTGCGGAGAGGCCCGCCCAAAGTTTTCTGGTACTGTAGCGGTGCTCTGAGCCACGCATGCGTCTAGCAAGAGTGTTTGCGAGCGTGCGTGTGTGTCCGCGCAGTGAAACAGTGCACTAACTGTATCGATCGGATGAACGTGTTTGAGGCTCGGGTGGGTGGGTTGACGGGTCTGAGTGGGTAATCGGGTGCGCGAGGCCGTGTGGACGCAGCGTGCGAGTGTGTTGTGACTGCATTTGTGTGTGTTTGTCGCAATGGCAATTTTCGCAGCGCGGTGATGTGGAGTACGTGTCGTGCTTCTCCTATAGCTCAGTTGGTAGAGCGTGCGGCTGTTAACCTCAAGGTCGCTGGTTCAAACCCAGCTGGGAGAGCTTCTTTGCGTCGTTTTGCACCACGCCACGACTGCCACATGTTCTACGGTACGTTCTACGTGCTCTACTACGCCGCCATCGCCGCTTTGCTGTCTCCATACCAGCTCAGGCCAGTAGGTGTCCGTTTTCATTGATCGATTTTCGTGTCCGGGTTCAAATGCCCGGCCGAGTCTGCCTGCTCGGACGTCAGATCTCGGACCCTTGCTTGCCACCACCGGTGCCAGTCTGAGCCGAGTTGCGTGGGAAACATACTTGCTCTTTCGTTGTTGCGGTCATGCGGTCGCAGCTGCCGGGCCACTTGACCGCAGTTGGGCTCGACGCGGGGACCTTGTGAGGTCGAAGCGTGGTTCTGTTTTTCGCTGCGGAGAGGCCCGCCCAAAGTTTTCTGGTACTGTAGCGGTGCTCTGAGCCACGCATGCGTCTAGCAAAAGTGTTTGCGAGCGTGCGTGTGTGTCCGCGCAGTGAAACAGTGCACTAACTGTATCGATCGGATGAACGTGTTTGAGGCTCGGGTGGGTGGGTTGACGGGTCTGAGTGGGTAATCGGGTGCGCGAGGCCGTGTGGACGCAGCGTGCGAGTGTGTTGTGACTGCATTTGTGTGTGTTTGTCGCAATGGCAATTTTCGCAGCGCGGTGATGTGGAGTACGTGTCGTGCTTCTCCTATAGCTCAGTTGGTAGAGCGTGCGGCTGTTAACCTCAAGGTCGCTGGTTCAAACCCAGCTGGGAGAGCTTCTTTGCGTCGTTTTGCACCACGCCAGACTGCCACATGTTCTACGGTACGTTCTACGTGCTCTACTACGCCGCCATCGCCGCTTTGCTGTCTCCATACCAGCTCAGGCCAGTAGGTGTCCGTTTTCATTGATCGATTTTCGTGTCCGGGTTCAAATGCCCGGCCGAGTCTGCCTGCTCGGACGTCAGACCTCGGACCCTTGCTTGCCACCACCGGTGTCAATCTGAGCCGAGTTGCGTGGGAAACATACTTGCTCTTTCGTTGTTGCGGTCATGCAGTCGCAGCTGCCGGGCCACTTGACCGCAGTTGGGCTCGACGCGGGGACCTTGTGAGGTCGAAGCGTGGTTCTGTTTTTCGCTGCGGAGAGGCCCGCCCAAAGTTTTCTGGTACTGTAGCGGTGCTCTGAGCCACGTAGGCGTCTAGCAAGAGTGTTTGCGAGCGTGCGTGTGTGTCCGCGCAGTGAAACAGTGCACTAACTGTATCGATCGGATGAACGTGTTTGAGGCTCGGGTGGGTGGGTTGACGGGTCTGAGTGGGTAATCGGGTGCGCGAGGCCGTGTGGACGCAGCGTGCGAGTGTGTTGTGACTGCATTTGTGTGTGTTTGTCGCAATGGCAATTTTCGCAGCGCGGTGATGTGGAGTACGTGTCGTGCTTCTCCTATAGCTCAGTTGGTAGAGCGTGCGGCTGTTAACCTCAAGGTCGCTGGTTCAAACCCAGCTGGGAGAGCTTCTTTGCGTCGTTTTGCACCACGCCACGACTGCCACATGTTCTACGGTACGTTCTACGTGCTCTACTACGCCGCCATCGCCGCTTTGCTGTCTCCATACCAGCTCAGGCCAGTAGGTGTCCGTTTTCATTGATCGATTTTTGTGTCCGGGTTCAAATGCCCGGCCGAGTCTGCCTGCTCGGACGTCAGACCTCGGACCCTTGCTTGCCACCACCGGTGTCAGTCTGAGCCGAGTTGCGTGGGAAACATACTTGCTCTTTCGTTGTTGCGGTCATGCGGTCGCAGCTGCCGGGCCACTTGACCGCAGTTGGGCTCGACGCGGGGACCTTGTGAGGTCGAAGCGTGGTTCTGTTTTTCGCTGCGGAGAGGCCCGCCCAAAGTTTCTGGTACTGTAGCGGTGCTCTGAGCCACGCATGCGTCTAGCAAGAGTGTTTGCGAGCGTGCGTGTGTGTCCGCGCAGTGAAACAGTGCACTAACTGTATCGATCGGATGAACGTGTTTGAGGCTCGGGTGGGTGGGTTGACGGGTCTGAGTGGGTGATCGGGTGCGCGAGGCCGTGTGGACGCAGCGTGCGAGTGTGTTGTGACTGCATTTGTGTGTGTTTGTCGCAATGGCAATTTTCGCAGCGCGGTGATGTGGAGTACGTGTCGTGCTTCTCCTATAGCTCAGTTGGTAGAGCGTGCGGCTGTTAACCTCAAGGTCGCTGGTTCAAACCCAGCTGGGAGAGTTTCTTTGCGTCGTTTTGCACCACGCCACGACTGCCACATGTTCTACGGTACGTTCTACGTGCTCTACTACGCCGCCATCGCCGCTTTGCTGTCTCCATACCAGCTCAGGCCAGTAGGTGTCCGTTTTCATTGATCGATTTTCGTGTCCGGGTTCAAATGCCCGGCCGAGTCTGCCTGCTCGGACGTCAGACCTCGGACCCTTGCTTGCCACCACCGGTGTCAGTCTGAGCCGAGTTGCGTGGGAAACATACTTGCTCTTTCGTTGTTGCGGTCATGCGGTCGCAGCTGCCGGGCCACTTGACCGCAGTTGGGCTCGACGCGGGGACCTTGTGAGGTCGAAGCGTGGTTCTGTTTTTCGCTGCGGAGAGGCCCGCCCAAAGTTTCTGGTACTGTAGCGGTGCTCTGAGCCACGCATGCGTCTAGCAAGAGTGTTTGCGAGCGTGCGTGTGTGTCCGCGCAGTGAAACAGTGCACTAACTGTATCGATCGGATGAACGTGTTTGAGGCTCGGGTGGGTGGGTTGACGGGTCTGAGTGGGTGATCGGGTGCGCGAGGCCGTGTGGACGCAGCGTGCGAGTGTGTTGTGACTGCATTTGTGTGTGTTTGTCGCAATGGCAATTTTCGCAGCGCGGTGATGTGGAGTACGTGTCGTGCTTCTCCTATAGCTCAGTTGGTAGAGCGTGCGGCTGTTAACCTCAAGGTCGCTGGTTCAAACCCAGCTGGGAGAGTTTCTTTGCGTCGTTTTGCACCACGCCACGACTGCCACATGTTCTACGGTACGTTCTACGTGCTCTACTACGCCGCCATCGCCGCTTTGCTGTCTCCATACCAGCTCAGGCCAGTAGGTGTCCGTTTTCATTGATCGATTTTCGTGTCCGGGTTCAAATGCCCGGCCGAGTCTGCCTGCTCGGACGTCAGACCTCGGACCCTTGCTTGCCACCACCGGTGTCAGTCTGAGCCGAGTTGCGTGGGAAACATACTTGCTCTTTCGTTGTTGCGGTCATGCGGTCGCAGCTGCCGGGCCACTTGACCGCAGTTGGGCTCGACGCGGGGACCTTGTGAGGTCGAAGCGTGGTTCTGTTTTTCGCTGCGGAGAGGCCCGCCCAAAGTTTCTGGTACTGTAGCGGTGCTCTGAGCCACGCATGCGTCTAGCAAGAGTGTTTGCGAGCGTGCGTGTGTGTCCGCGCAGTGAAACAGTGCACTAACTGTATCGATCGGATGAACGTGTTTGAGGCTCGGGTGGGTGGGTTGACGGGTCTGAGTGGGTGATCGGGTGCGCGAGGCCGTGTGGACGCAGCGTGCGAGTGTGTTGTGACTGCATTTGTGTGTGTTTGTCGCAATGGCAATTTTCGCAGCGCGGTGATGTGGAGTACGTGTCGTGCTTCTCCTATAGCTCAGTTGGTAGAGCGTGCGGCTGTTAACCTCAAGGTCGCTGGTTCAAACCCAGCTGGGAGAGCTTCTTTGCGTCGTTTTGCACCACGCCACGACTGCCACATGTTCTACGGTACGTTCTACGTGCTCTACTACGCCGCCATCGCCGCTTTGCTGTCTCCATACCAGCTCAGGCCAGTAGGTGTCCGTTTTCATTGACCGATTTTCGTGTCCGGGTTCAAATGCCCGGCCGAGTCTGCCTGCTCGGACGTCAGACCTCGGACCCTTGCTTGCCACCACCGGTGTCAGTCTGAGCCGAGTTGCGTGGGAAACATACTTGCTCTTTCGTTGTTGCGGTCATGCGGTCGCAGCTGCCGGGCCACTTGACCGCAGTTGGGCTCGACGCGGGGACCTTGTGAGGTCGAAGCGTGGTTCTGTTTTTCGCTGCGGAGAGGCCCGCCCAAAGTTTCTGGTACTGTAGCGGTGCTCTGAGCCACGCATGCGTCTAGCAAGAGTGTTTGCGAGCGTGCGTGTGTGTCCGCGCAGTGAAACAGTGCACTAACTGTATCGATCGGATGAACGTGTTTGAGGCTCGGGTGGGTGGGTTGACGGGTCTGAGTGGGTGATCGGGTGCGCGAGGCCGTGTGGACGCAGCGTGCGAGTGTGTTGTGACTGCATTTGTGTGTGTTTGTCGCAATGGCAATTTTCGCAGCGCGGTGATGTGGAGTACGTGTCGTGCTTCTCCTATAGCTCAGTTGGTAGAGCGTGCGGCTGTTAACCTCAAGGTCGCTGGTTCAAACCCAGCTGGGAGAGCTTCTTTGCGTCGTTTTGCACCACGCTACGACTGCCACATGTTCTACGGTACGTTCTACGTGCTCTACTACACCGCCATCGCCGCTTTGCTGTCTCCATACCAGCTCAGGCCAGTAGGTGTCCGTTTTCATTGATCGATTTTCGTGTCCGGGTTCAAATGCCCGGCCGAGTCTGCCTGCTCGGACGTCAGACCTCGGACCCTTGCTTGCCACCACCGGTGTCAGTCTGAGCCGAGTTGCGTGGGAAACATACTTGCTCTTTCGTTGTTGCGGTCATGCGGTCGCAGCTGCCGGGCCACTTGACCGCAGTTGGGCTCGACGCGGGGACCTTGTGAGGTCGAAGCGTGGTTCTGTTTTTCGCTGCGGAGAGGCCCGCCCAAAGTTTTCTGGTACTGTAGCGGTGCTCTGAGCCACGTAGGCGTCTAGCAAGAGTGTTTGCGAGCGTGCGTGTGTGTCCGCGCAGTGAAACAGTGCACTAACTGTATCGATCGGATGAACGTGTTTGAGGCTCGGGTGGGTGGGTTGACGGGTCTGAGTGGGTGATCGGGTGCGCGAGGCCGTGTGGACGCAGCGTGCGAGTGTGTTGTGACTGCATTTGTGTGTGTTTGTCGCAATGGCAATTTTCGCAGCGCGGTGATGTGGAGTACGTGTCGTGCTTCTCCTATAGCTCAGTTGGTAGAGCGTGCGGCTGTTAACCTCAAGGTCGCTGGTTCAAACCCAGCTGGGAGAGCTTCTTTGCGTCGTTTTGCACCACGCTACGACTGCCACATGTTCTACGGTACGTTCTACGTGCTCTACTACGCCGCCATCGCCGCTTTGCTGTCTCCATACCAGCTCAGGCCAGTAGGTGTCCGTTTTCATTGATCGATTTTCGTGTCCGGGTTCAAATGCCCGGCCGAGTCTGCCTGCTCGGACGTCAGACCTCGGACCCTTGCTTGCCACCACCGGTGTCAGTCTGAGCCGAGTTGCGTGGGAAACATACTTGCTCTTTCGTTGTTGCGGTCATGCGGTCGCAGCTGCCGGGCCACTTGACCGCAGTTGGGCTCGACGCGGGGACCTTGTGAGGTCGAAGCGTGGTTCTGTTTTTCGCTGCGGAGAGGCCCGCCCAAAGTTTTCTGGTACTGTAGCGGTGCTCTGAGCCACGTAGGCGTCTAGCAAGAGTGTTTGCGAGCGTGCGTGTGTGTCCGCGCAGTGAAACAGTGCACTAACTGTATCGATCGGATGAACGTGTTTGAGGCTCGGGTGGGTGGGTTGACGGGTCTGAGTGGGTGATCGGGTGCGCGAGGCCGTGTGGACGCAGCGTGCGAGTGTGTTGTGACTGCATTTGTGTGTGTTTGTCGCAATGGCAATTTTCGCAGCGCGGTGATGTGGAGTACGTGTCGTGCTTCTCCTATAGCTCAGTTGGTAGAGCGTGCGGCTGTTAACCTCAAGGTCGCTGGTTCAAACCCAGCTGGGAGAGCTTCTTTGCGTCGTTTTGCACCACGCTACGACTGCCACATGTTCTACGGTACGTTCTACGTGCTCTACTACGCCGCCATCGCCGCTTTGCTGTCTCCATACCAGCTCAGGCCAGTAGGTGTCCGTTTTCATTGATCGATTTTCGTGTCCGGGTTCAAATGCCCGGCCGAGTCTGCCTGCTCGGACGTCAGACCTCGGACCCTTGCTTGCCACCACCGGTGTCAGTCTGAGCCGAGTTGCGTGGGAAACATACTTGCTCTTTCGTTGTTGCGGTCATGCGGTCGCAGCTGCCGGGCCACTTGACCGCAGTTGGGCTCGACGCGGGGACCTTGTGAGGTCGAAGCGTGGTTCTGTTTTTCGCTGCGGAGAGGCCCGCCCAAAGTTTTCTGGTACTGTAGCGGTGCTCTGAGCCACGTAGGCGTCTAGCAAGAGTGTTTGCGAGCGTGCGTGTGTGTCCGCGCAGTGAAACAGTGCACTAACTGTATCGATCGGATGAACGTGTTTGAGGCTCGGGTGGGTGGGTTGACGGGTCTGAGTGGGTGATCGGGTGCGCGAGGCCGTGTGGACGCAGCGTGCGAGTGTGTTGTGACTGCATTTGTGTGTGTTTGTCGCAATGGCAATTTTCGCAGCGCGGTGATGTGGAGTACGTGTCGTGCTTCTCCTATAGCTCAGTTGGTAGAGCGTGCGGCTGTTAACCTCAAGGTCGCTGGTTCAAACCCAGCTGGGAGAGCTTCTTTGCGTCGTTTTGCACCACGCTACGACTGCCACATGTTCTACGGTACGTTCTACGTGCTCTACTACGCCGCCATCGCCGCTTTGCTGTCTCCATACCAGCTCAGGCCAGTAGGTGTCCGTTTTCATTGATCGATTTTCGTGTCCGGGTTCAAATGCCCGGCCGAGTCTGCCTGCTCGGACGTCAGACCTCGGACCCTTGCTTGCCACCACCGGTGTCAGTCTGAGCCGAGTTGCGTGGGAAACATACTTGCTCTTTCGTTGTTGCGGTCATGCGGTCGCAGCTGCCGGGCCACTTGACCGCAGTTGGGCTCGACGCGGGGACCTTGTGAGGTCGAAGCGTGGTTCTGTTTTTCGCTGCGGAGAGGCCCGCCCAAAGTTTTCTGGTACTGTAGCGGTGCTCTGAGCCACGTAGGCGTCTAGCAAGAGTGTTTGCGAGCGTGCGTGTGTGTCCGCGCAGTGAAACAGTGCACTAACTGTATCGATCGGATGAACGTGTTTGAGGCTCGGGTGGGTGGGTTGACGGGTCTGAGTGGGTGATCGGGTGCGCGAGGCCGTGTGGACGCAGCGTGCGAGTGTGTTGTGACTGCATTTGTGTGTGTTTGTCGCAATGGCAATTTTCGCAGCGCGGTGATGTGGAGTACGTGTCGTGCTTCTCCTATAGCTCAGTTGGTAGAGCGTGCGGCTGTTAACCTCAAGGTCGCTGGTTCAAACCCAGCTGGGAGAGCTTCTTTGCGTCGTTTTGCACCACGCTACGACTGCCACATGTTCTACGGTACGTTCTACGTGCTCTACTACGCCGCCATCGCCGCTTTGCTGTCTCCATACCAGCTCAGGCCAGTAGGTGTCCGTTTTCATTGATCGATTTTCGTGTCCGGGTTCAAATGCCCGGCCGAGTCTGCCTGCTCGGACGTCAGACCTCGGACCCTTGCTTGCCACCACCGGTGTCAGTCTGAGCCGAGTTGCGTGGGAAACATACTTGCTCTTTCGTTGTTGCGGTCATGCGGTCGCAGCTGCCGGGCCACTTGACCGCAGTTGGGCTCGACGCGGGGACCTTGTGAGGTCGAAGCGTGGTTCTGTTTTTCGCTGCGGAGAGGCCCGCCCAAAGTTTTCTGGTACTGTAGCGGTGCTCTGAGCCACGTAGGCGTCTAGCAAGAGTGTTTGCGAGCGTGCGTGTGTGTCCGCGCAGTGAAACAGTGCACTAACTGTATCGATCGGATGAACGTGTTTGAGGCTCGGGTGGGTGGGTTGACGGGTCTGAGTGGGTGATCGGGTGCGCGAGGCCGTGTGGACGCAGCGTGCGAGTGTGTTGTGACTGCATTTGTGTGTGTTTGTCGCAATGGCAATTTTCGCAGCGCGGTGATGTGGAGTACGTGTCGTGCTTCTCCTATAGCTCAGTTGGTAGAGCGTGCGGCTGTTAACCTCAAGGTCGCTGGTTCAAACCCAGCTGGGAGAGCTTCTTTGCGTCGTTTTGCACCACGCTACGACTGCCACATGTTCTACGGTACGTTCTACGTGCTCTACTACGCCGCCATCGCCGCTTTGCTGTCTCCATACCAGCTCAGGCCAGTAGGTGTCCGTTTTCATTGATCGATTTTCGTGTCCGGGTTCAAATGCCCGGCCGAGTCTGCCTGCTCGGACGTCAGACCTCGGACCCTTGCTTGCCACCACCGGTGTCAGTCTGAGCCGAGTTGCGTGGGAAACATACTTGCTCTTTCGTTGTTGCGGTCATGCGGTCGCAGCTGCCGGGCCACTTGACCGCAGTTGGGCTCGACGCGGGGACCTTGTGAGGTCGAAGCGTGGTTCTGTTTTTCGCTGCGGAGAGGCCCGCCCAAAGTTTTCTGGTACTGTAGCGGTGCTCTGAGCCACGTAGGCGTCTAGCAAGAGTGTTTGCGAGCGTGCGTGTGTGTCCGCGCAGTGAAACAGTGCACTAACTGTATCGATCGGATGAACGTGTTTGAGGCTCGGGTGGGTGGGTTGACGGGTCTGAGTGGGTGATCGGGTGCGCGAGGCCGTGTGGACGCAGCGTGCGAGTGTGTTGTGACTGCATTTGTGTGTGTTTGTCGCAATGGCAATTTTCGCAGCGCGGTGATGTGGAGTACGTGTCGTGCTTCTCCTATAGCTCAGTTGGTAGAGCGTGCGGCTGTTAACCTCAAGGTCGCTGGTTCAAACCCAGCTGGGAGAGCTTCTTTGCGTCGTTTTGCACCACGCTACGACTGCCACATGTTCTACGGTACGTTCTACGTGCTCTACTACGCCGCCATCGCCGCTTTGCTGTCTCCATACCAGCTCAGGCCAGTAGGTGTCCGTTTTCATTGATCGATTTTCGTGTCCGGGTTCAAATGCCCGGCCGAGTCTGCCTGCTCGGACGTCAGACCTCGGACCCTTGCTTGCCACCACCGGTGTCAGTCTGAGCCGAGTTGCGTGGGAAACATACTTGCTCTTTCGTTGTTGCGGTCATGCGGTCGCAGCTGCCGGGCCACTTGACCGCAGTTGGGCTCGACGCGGGGACCTTGTGAGGTCGAAGCGTGGTTCTGTTTTTCGCTGCGGAGAGGCCCGCCCAAAGTTTTCTGGTACTGTAGCGGTGCTCTGAGCCACGTAGGCGTCTAGCAAGAGTGTTTGCGAGCGTGCGTGTGTGTCCGCGCAGTGAAACAGTGCACTAACTGTATCGATCGGATGAACGTGTTTGAGGCTCGGGTGGGTGGGTTGACGGGTCTGAGTGGGTGATCGGGTGCGCGAGGCCGTGTGGACGCAGCGTGCGAGTGTGTTGTGACTGCATTTGTGTGTGTTTGTCGCAATGGCAATTTTCGCAGCGCGGTGATGTGGAGTACGTGTCGTGCTTCTCCTATAGCTCAGTTGGTAGAGCGTGCGGCTGTTAACCTCAAGGTCGCTGGTTCAAACCCAGCTGGGAGAGCTTCTTTGCGTCGTTTTGCACCACGCTACGACTGCCACATGTTCTACGGTACGTTCTACGTGCTCTACTACGCCGCCATCGCCGCTTTGCTGTCTCCATACCAGCTCAGGCCAGTAGGTGTCCGTTTTCATTGATCGATTTTCGTGTCCGGGTTCAAATGCCCGGCCGAGTCTGCCTGCTCGGACGTCAGACCTCGGACCCTTGCTTGCCACCACCGGTGTCAGTCTGAGCCGAGTTGCGTGGGAAACATACTTGCTCTTTCGTTGTTGCGGTCATGCGGTCGCAGCTGCCGGGCCACTTGACCGCAGTTGGGCTCGACGCGGGGACCTTGTGAGGTCGAAGCGTGGTTCTGTTTTTCGCTGCGGAGAGGCCCGCCCAAAGTTTTCTGGTACTGTAGCGGTGCTCTGAGCCACGTAGGCGTCTAGCAAGAGTGTTTGCGAGCGTGCGTGTGTGTCCGCGCAGTGAAACAGTGCACTAACTGTATCGATCGGATGAACGTGTTTGAGGCTCGGGTGGGTGGGTTGACGGGTCTGAGTGGGTGATCGGGTGCGCGAGGCCGTGTGGACGCAGCGTGCGAGTGTGTTGTGACTGCATTTGTGTGTGTTTGTCGCAATGGCAATTTTCGCAGCGCGGTGATGTGGAGTACGTGTCGTGCTTCTCCTATAGCTCAGTTGGTAGAGCGTGCGGCTGTTAACCTCAAGGTCGCTGGTTCAAACCCAGCTGGGAGAGCTTCTTTGCGTCGTTTTGCACCACGCTACGACTGCCACATGTTCTACGGTACGTTCTACGTGCTCTACTACGCCGCCATCGCCGCTTTGCTGTCTCCATACCAGCTCAGGCCAGTAGGTGTCCGTTTTCATTGATCGATTTTCGTGTCCGGGTTCAAATGCCCGGCCGAGTCTGCCTGCTCGGACGTCAGACCTCGGACCCTTGCTTGCCACCACCGGTGTCAGTCTGAGCCGAGTTGCGTGGGAAAAACATACTTGCTCTTTCGTTGTTGCGGTCATGCGGTCGCAGCTGCCGGGCCACTTGACCGCAGTTGGGCTCGACGCGGGGACCTTGTGAGGTCGAAGCGTGGTTCTGTTTTTCGCTGCGGAGAGGCCCGCCCAAAGTTTTCTGGTACTGTAGCGGTGCTCTGAGCCACGTAGGCGTCTAGCAAGAGTGTTTGCGAGCGTGCGTGTGTGTCCGCGCAGTGAAACAGTGCACTAACTGTATCGATCGGATGAACGTGTTTGAGGCTCGGGTGGGTGGGTTGACGGGTCTGAGTGGGTGATCGGGTGCGCGAGGCCGTGTGGACGCAGCGTGCGAGTGTGTTGTGACTGCATTTGTGTGTGTTTGTCGCAATGGCAATTTTCGCAGCGCGGTGATGTGGAGTACGTGTCGTGCTTCTCCTATAGCTCAGTTGGTAGAGCGTGCGGCTGTTAACCTCAAGGTCGCTGGTTCAAACCCAGCTGGGAGAGCTTCTTTGCGTCGTTTTGCACCACGCTACGACTGCCACATGTTCTACGGTACGTTCTACGTGCTCTACTACGCCGCCATCGCCGCTTTGCTGTCTCCATACCAGCTCAGGCCAGTAGGTGTCCGTTTTCATTGATCGATTTTCGTGTCCGGGTTCAAATGCCCGGCCGAGTCTGCCTGCTCGGACGTCAGACCTCGGACCCTTGCTTGCCACCACCGGTGTCAATCTGAGCCGAGTTGCGTGGGAAACATACTTGCTCTTTCGTTGTTGCGGTCATGCGGTCGCAGCTGCCGGGCCACTTGACCGCAGTTGGGCTCGACGCGGGGACCTTGTGAGGTCGAAGCGTGGTTCTGTTTTTCGCTGCGGAGAGGCCCGCCCAAAGTTTTCTGGTACTGTAGCGGTGCTCTGAGCCACGCATGCGTCTAGCAAGAGTGTTTGCGAGCGTGCGTGTGTGTCCGCGCAGTGAAACAGTGCACTAACTGTATCGATCGGATGAACGTGTTTGAGGCTCGGGTGGGTGGGTTGACGGGTCTGAGTGGGTGATCGGGTGCGCGAGGCCGTGTGGACGCAGCGTGCGAGTGTGTTGTGACTGCATTTGTGTGTGTTTGTCGCAATGGCAATTTTCGCAGCGCGGTGATGTGGAGTACGTGTCGTGCTTCTCCTATAGCTCAGTTGGTAGAGCGTGCGGCTGTTAACCTCAAGGTCGCTGGTTCAAACCCAGCTGGGAGAGCTTCTTTGCGTCGTTTTGCACCACGCTACGACTGCCACATGTTCTACGGTACGTTCTACGTGCTCTACTACGCCGCCATCGCCGCTTTGCTGTCTCCATACCAGCTCAGGCCAGTAGGTGTCCGTTTTCATTGATCGATTTTCGTGTCCGGGTTCAAATGCCCGGCCGAGTCTGCCTGCTCGGACGTCAGACCTCGGACCCTTGCTTGCCACCACCGGTGTCAGTCTGAGCCGAGTTGCGTGGGAAACATACTTGCTCTTTCGTTGTTGCGGTCATGCGGTCGCAGCTGCCGGGCCACTTGACCGCAGTTGGGCTCGACGCGGGGACCTTGTGAGGTCGAAGCGTGGTTCTGTTTTTTGCTGCGGAGAGGCCCGCCCAAAGTTTTCTGGTACTGTAGCGGTGCTCTGAGCCACGCATGCGTCTAGCAAGAGTGTTTGCGAGCGTGCGTGTGTGTCCGCGCAGTGAAACAGTGCACTAACTGTATCGATCGGATGAACGTGTTTGAGGCTCGGGTGGGTGGGTTGACGGGTCTGAGTGGGTGATCGGGTGCGCGAGGCCGTGTGGACGCAGCGTGCGAGTGTGTTGTGACTGCATTTGTGTGTGTTTGTCGCAATGGCAATTTTCGCAGCGCGGTGATGTGGAGTACGTGTCGTGCTTCTCCTATAGCTCAGTTGGTAGAGCGTGCGGCTGTTAACCTCAAGGTCGCTGGTTCAAACCCAGCTGGGAGAGCTTCTTTGCGTCGTTTTGCACCACGCTACGACTGCCACATGTTCTACGGTACGTTCTACGTGCTCTACTACGCCGCCATCGCCGCTTTGCTGTCTCCATACCAGCTCAGGCCAGTAGGTGTCCGTTTTCATTGATCGATTTTCGTGTCCGGGTTCAAATGCCCGGCCGAGTCTGCCTGCTCGGACGTCAGACCTCGGACCCTTGCTTGCCACCACCGGTGTCAGTCTGAGCCGAGTTGCGTGGGAAACATACTTGCTCTTTCGTTGTTGCGGTCATGCGGTCGCAGCTGCCGGGCCACTTGACCGCAGTTGGGCTCGACGCGGGGACCTTGTGAGGTCGAAGCGTGGTTCTGTTTTTTGCTGCGGAGAGGCCCGCCCAAAGTTTTCTGGTACTGTAGCGGTGCTCTGAGCCACGCATGCGTCTAGCAAGAGTGTTTGCGAGCGTGCGTGTGTGTCCGCGCAGTGAAACAGTGCACTAACTGTATCGATCGGATGAACGTGTTTGAGGCTCGGGTGGGTGGGTTGACGGGTCTGAGTGGGTGATCGGGTGCGCGAGGCCGTGTGGACGCAGCGTGCGAGTGTGTTGTGACTGCATTTGTGTGTGTTTGTCGCAATGGCAATTTTCGCAGCGCGGTGATGTGGAGTACGTGTCGTGCTTCTCCTATAGCTCAGTTGGTAGAGCGTGCGGCTGTTAACCTCAAGGTCGCTGGTTCAAACCCAGCTGGGAGAGCTTCTTTGCGTCGTTTTGCACCACGCTACGACTGCCACATGTTCTACGGTACGTTCTACGTGCTCTACTACGCCGCCATCGCCGCTTTGCTGTCTCCATACCAGCTCAGGCCAGTAGGTGTCCGTTTTCATTGATCGATTTTCGTGTCCGGGTTCAAATGCCCGGCCGAGTCTGCCTGCTCGGACGTCAGACCTCGGACCCTTGCTTGCCACCACCGGTGTCAGTCTGAGCCGAGTTGCGTGGGAAACATACTTGCTCTTTCGTTGTTGCGGTCATGCGGTCGCAGCTGCCGGGCCACTTGACCGCAGTTGGGCTCGACGCGGGGACCTTGTGAGGTCGAAGCGTGGTTCTGTTTTTCGCTGCGGAGAGGCCCGCCCAAAGTTTTCTGGTACTGTAGCGGTGCTCTGAGCCACGCATGCGTCTAGCAAGAGTGTTTGCGAGCGTGCGTGTGTGTCCGCGCAGTGAAACAGTGCACTAACTGTATCGATCGGATGAACGTGTTTGAGGCTCGGGTGGGTGGGTTGACGGGTCTGAGTGGGTGATCGGGTGCGCGAGGCCGTGTGGACGCAGCGTGCGAGTGTGTTGTGACTGCATTTGTGTGTGTTTGTCGCAATGGCAATTTTCGCAGCGCGGTGATGTGGAGTACGTGTCGTGCTTCTCCTATAGCTCAGTTGGTAGAGCGTGCGGCTGTTAACCTCAAGGTCGCTGGTTCAAACCCAGCTGGGAGAGCTTCTTTGCGTCGTTTTGCACCACGCTACGACTGCCACATGTTCTACGGTACGTTCTACGTGCTCTACTACGCCGCCATCGCCGCTTTGCTGTCTCCATACCAGCTCAGGCCAGTAGGTCTCTGTTTTCATTGATCGATTTTCGTGTCCGGGTTCAAATGCCCGGCCGAGTCTGCCTGCTCGGACGTCAGACCTCGGACCCTTGCTTGCCACCACCGGTGTCAGTCTGAGCCGAGTTGCGTGGGAAACATACTTGCTCTTTCGTTGTTGCGGTCATGCGGTCGCAGCTGCCGGGCCACTTGACCGCAGTTGGGCTCGACGCGGGGACCTTGTGAGGTCGAAGCGTGGTTCTGTTTTTCGCTGCGGAGAGGCCCGCCCAAAGTTTCTGGTACTGTAGCGGTGCTCTGAGCCACGCATGCGTCTAGCAAGAGTGTTTGCGAGCGTGCGTGTGTGTCCGCGCAGTGAAACAGTGCACTAACTGTATCGATCGGATGAACGTGTTTGAGGCTCGGGTGGGTGGGTTGACGGGTCTGAGTGGGTGATCGGGTGCGCGAGGCCGTGTGGACGCAGCGTGCGAGTGTGTTGTGACTGCATTTGTGTGTGTTTGTCGCAATGGCAATTTTCGCAGCGCGGTGATGTGGAGTACGTGTCGTGCTTCTCCTATAGCTCAGTTGGTAGAGCGTGCGGCTGTTAACCTCAAGGTCGCTGGTTCAAACCCAGCTGGGAGAGCTTCTTTGCGTCGTTTTGCACCACGCTACGACTGCCACATGTTCTACGGTACGTTCTACGTGCTCTACTACGCCGCCATCGCCGCTTTGCTGTCTCCATACCAGCTCAGGCCAGTAGGTGTCCGTTTTCATTGATCGATTTTCGTGTCCGGGTTCAAATGCCCGGCCGAGTCTGCCTGCTCGGACGTCAGACCTCGGACCCTTGCTTGCCACCACCGGTGTCAGTCTGAGCCGAGTTGCGTGGGAAACATACTTGCTCTTTCGTTGTTGCGGTCATGCGGTCGCAGCTGCCGGGCCACTTGACCGCAGTTGGGCTCGACGCGGGGACCTTGTGAGGTCGAAGCGTGGTTCTGTTTTTCGCTGCGGAGAGGCCCGCCCAAAGTTTCTGGTACTGTAGCGGTGCTCTGAGCCACGCATGCGTCTAGCAAGAGTGTTTGCGAGCGTGCGTGTGTGTCCGCGCAGTGAAACAGTGCACTAACTGTATCGATCGGATGAACGTGTTTGAGGCTCGGGTGGGTGGGTTGACGGGTCTGAGTGGGTGATCGGGTGCGCGAGGCCGTGTGGACGCAGCGTGCGAGTGTGTTGTGACTGCATTTGTGTGTGTTTGTCGCAATGGCAATTTTCGCAGCGCGGTGATGTGGAGTACGTGTCGTGCTTCTCCTATAGCTCAGTTGGTAGAGCGTGCGGCTGTTAACCTCAAGGTCGCTGGTTCAAACCCAGCTGGGAGAGCTTCTTTGCGTCGTTTTGCACCACGCTACGACTGCCACATGTTCTACGGTACGTTCTACGTGCTCTACTACGCCGCCATCGCCGCTTTGCTGTCTCCATACCAGCTCAGGCCAGTAGGTCTCTGTTTTCATTGATCGATTTTCGTGTCCGGGTTCAAATGCCCGGCCGAGTCTGCCTGCTCGGACGTCAGACCTCGGACCCTTGCTTGCCACCACCGGTGTCAGTCTGAGCCGAGTTGCGTGGGAAACATACTTGCTCTTTCGTTGTTGCGGTCATGCGGTCGCAGCTGCCGGGCCACTTGACCGCAGTTGGGCTCGACGCGGGGACCTTGTGAGGTCGAAGCGTGGTTCTGTTTTTCGCTGCGGAGAGGCCCGCCCAAAGTTTCTGGTACTGTAGCGGTGCTCTGAGCCACGCATGCGTCTAGCAAGAGTGTTTGCGAGCGTGCGTGTGTGTCCGCGCAGTGAAACAGTGCACTAACTGTATCGATCGGATGAACGTGTTTGAGGCTCGGGTGGGTGGGTTGACGGGTCTGAGTGGGTGATCGGGTGCGCGAGGCCGTGTGGACGCAGCGTGCGAGTGTGTTGTGACTGCATTTGTGTGTGTTTGTCGCAATGGCAATTTTCGCAGCGCGGTGATGTGGAGTACGTGTCGTGCTTCTCCTATAGCTCAGTTGGTAGAGCGTGCGGCTGTTAACCTCAAGGTCGCTGGTTCAAACCCAGCTGGGAGAGCTTCTTTGCGTCGTTTTGCACCACGCTACGACTGCCACATGTTCTACGGTACGTTCTACGTGCTCTACTACGCCGCCATCGCCGCTTTGCTGTCTCCATACCAGCTCAGGCCAGTAGGTCTCTGTTTTCATTGATCGATTTTCGTGTCCGGGTTCAAATGCCCGGCCGAGTCTGCCTGCTCGGACGTCAGACCTCGGACCCTTGCTTGCCACCACCGGTGTCAGTCTGAGCCGAGTTGCGTGGGAAACATACTTGCTCTTTCGTTGTTGCGGTCATGCGGTCGCAGCTGCCGGGCCACTTGACCGCAGTTGGGCTCGACGCGGGGACCTTGTGAGGTCGAAGCGTGGTTCTGTTTTTCGCTGCGGAGAGGCCCGCCCAAAGTTTCTGGTACTGTAGCGGTGCTCTGAGCCACGCATGCGTCTAGCAAGAGTGTTTGCGAGCGTGCGTGTGTGTCCGCGCAGTGAAACAGTGCACTAACTGTATCGATCGGATGAACGTGTTTGAGGCTCGGGTGGGTGGGTTGACGGGTCTGAGTGGGTGATCGGGTGCGCGAGGCCGTGTGGACGCAGCGTGCGAGTGTGTTGTGACTGCATTTGTGTGTGTTTGTCGCAATGGCAATTTTCGCAGCGCGGTGATGTGGAGTACGTGTCGTGCTTCTCCTATAGCTCAGTTGGTAGAGCGTGCGGCTGTTAACCTCAAGGTCGCTGGTTCAAACCCAGCTGGGAGAGCTTCTTTGCGTCGTTTTGCACCACGCTACGACTGCCACATGTTCTACGGTACGTTCTACGTGCTCTACTACGCCGCCATCGCCGCTTTGCTGTCTCCATACCAGCTCAGGCCAGTAGGTCTCTGTTTTCATTGATCGATTTTCGTGTCCGGGTTCAAATGCCCGGCCGAGTCTGCCTGCTCGGACGTCAGACCTCGGACCCTTGCTTGCCACCACCGGTGTCAGTCTGAGCCGAGTTGCGTGGGAAACATACTTGCTCTTTCGTTGTTGCGGTCATGCGGTCGCAGCTGCCGGGCCACTTGACCGCAGTTGGGCTCGACGCGGGGACCTTGTGAGGTCGAAGCGTGGTTCTGTTTTTCGCTGCGGAGAGGCCCGCCCAAAGTTTCTGGTACTGTAGCGGTGCTCTGAGCCACGCATGCGTCTAGCAAGAGTGTTTGCGAGCGTGCGTGTGTGTCCGCGCAGTGAAACAGTGCACTAACTGTATCGATCGGATGAACGTGTTTGAGGCTCGGGTGGGTGGGTTGACGGGTCTGAGTGGGTGATCGGGTGCGCGAGGCCGTGTGGACGCAGCGTGCGAGTGTGTTGTGACTGCATTTGTGTGTGTTTGTCGCAATGGCAATTTTCGCAGCGCGGTGATGTGGAGTACGTGTCGTGCTTCTCCTATAGCTCAGTTGGTAGAGCGTGCGGCTGTTAACCTCAAGGTCGCTGGTTCAAACCCAGCTGGGAGAGCTTCTTTGCGTCGTTTTGCACCACGCTACGACTGCCACATGTTCTACGGTACGTTCTACGTGCTCTACTACGCCGCCATCGCCGCTTTGCTGTCTCCATACCAGCTCAGGCCAGTAGGTGTCCGTTTTCATTGATCGATTTTCGTGTCCGGGTTCAAATGCCCGGCCGAGTCTGCCTGCTCGGACGTCAGACCTCGGACCCTTGCTTGCCACCACCGGTGTCAGTCTGAGCCGAGTTGCGTGGGAAACATACTTGCTCTTTCGTTGTTGCGGTCATGCGGTCGCAGCTGCCGGGCCACTTGACCGCAGTTGGGCTCGACGCGGGGACCTTGTGAGGTCGAAGCGTGGTTCTGTTTTTCGCTGCGGAGAGGCCCGCCCAAAGTTTTCTGGTACTGTAGCGGTGCTCTGAGCCACGCATGCGTCTAGCAAGAGTGTTTGCGAGCGTGCGTGTGTGTCCGCGCAGTGAAACAGTGCACTAACTGTATCGATCGGATGAACGTGTTTGAGGCTCGGGTGGGTGGGTTGACGGGTCTGAGTGGGTGATCGGGTGCGCGAGGCCGTGTGGACGCAGCGTGCGAGTGTGTTGTGACTGCATTTGTGTGTGTTTGTCGCAATGGCAATTTTCGCAGCGCGGTGATGTGGAGTACGTGTCGTGCTTCTCCTATAGCTCAGTTGGTAGAGCGTGCGGCTGTTAACCTCAAGGTCGCTGGTTCAAACCCAGCTGGGAGAGCTTCTTTGCGTCGTTTTGCACCACGCTACGACTGCCACATGTTCTACGGTACGTTCTACGTGCTCTACTACGCCGCCATCGCCGCTTTGCTGTCTCCATACCAGCTCAGGCCAGTAGGTGTCCGTTTTCATTGATCGATTTTCGTGTCCGGGTTCAAATGCCCGGCCGAGTCTGCCTGCTCGGACGTCAGACCTCGGACCCTTGCTTGCCACCACCGGTGTCAGTCTGAGCCGAGTTGCGTGGGAAACATACTTGCTCTTTCGTTGTTGCGGTCATGCGGTCGCAGCTGCCGGGCCACTTGACCGCAGTTGGGCTCGACGCGGGGACCTTGTGAGGTCGAAGCGTGGTTCTGTTTTTCGCTGCGGAGAGGCCCGCCCAAAGTTTTCTGGTACTGTAGCGGTGCTCTGAGCCACGCATGCGTCTAGCAAGAGTGTTTGCGAGCGTGCGTGTGTGTCCGCGCAGTGAAACAGTGCACTAACTGTATCGATCGGATGAACGTGTTTGAGGCTCGGGTGGGTGGGTTGACGGGTCTGAGTGGGTGATCGGGTGCGCGAGGCCGTGTGGACGCAGCGTGCGAGTGTGTTGTGACTGCATTTGTGTGTGTTTGTCGCAATGGCAATTTTCGCAGCGCGGTGATGTGGAGTACGTGTCGTGCTTCTCCTATAGCTCAGTTGGTAGAGCGTGCGGCTGTTAACCTCAAGGTCGCTGGTTCAAACCCAGCTGGGAGAGCTTCTTTGCGTCGTTTTGCACCACGCTACGACTGCCACATGTTCTACGGTACGTTCTACGTGCTCTACTACGCCGCCATCGCCGCTTTGCTGTCTCCATACCAGCTCAGGCCAGTAGGTGTCCGTTTTCATTGATCGATTTTCGTGTCCGGGTTCAAATGCCCGGCCGAGTCTGCCTGCTCGGACGTCAGACCTCGGACCCTTGCTTGCCACCACCGGTGTCAGTCTGAGCCGAGTTGCGTGGGAAACATACTTGCTCTTTCGTTGTTGCGGTCATGCGGTCGCAGCTGCCGGGCCACTTGACCGCAGTTGGGCTCGACGCGGGGACCTTGTGAGGTCGAAGCGTGGTTCTGTTTTTCGCTGCAGAGAGGCCCGCCCAAAGTTTTCTGGTACTGTAGCGGTGCTCTGAGCCACGCATGCGTCTAGCAAGAGTGTTTGCGAGCGTGCGTGTGTGTCCGCGCAGTGAAACAGTGCACTAACTGTATCGATCGGATGAACGTGTTTGAGGCTCGGGTGGGTGGGTTGACGGGTCTGAGTGGGTGATCGGGTGCGCGAGGCCGTGTGGACGCAGCGTGCGAGTGTGTTGTGACTGCATTTGTGTGTGTTTGTCGCAATGGCAATTTTCGCAGCGCGGTGATGTGGAGTACGTGTCGTGCTTCTCCTATAGCTCAGTTGGTAGAGCGTGCGGCTGTTAACCTCAAGGTCGCTGGTTCAAACCCAGCTGGGAGAGCTTCTTTGCGTCGTTTTGCACCACGCTACGACTGCCACATGTTCTACGGTACGTTCTACGTGCTCTACTACGCCGCCATCGCCGCTTTGCTGTCTCCATACCAGCTCAGGCCAGTAGGTGTCCGTTTTCATTGATCGATTTTCGTGTCCGGGTTCAAATGCCCGGCCGAGTCTGCCTGCTCGGACGTCAGACCTCGGACCCTTGCTTGCCACCACCGGTGTCAGTCTGAGCCGAGTTGCGTGGGAAACATACTTGCTCTTTCGTTGTTGCGGTCATGCGGTCGCAGCTGCCGGGCCACTTGACCGCAGTTGGGCTCGACGCGGGGACCTTGTGAGGTCGAAGCGTGGTTCTGTTTTTCGCTGCAGAGAGGCCCGCCCAAAGTTTTCTGGTACTGTAGCGGTGCTCTGAGCCACGCATGCGTCTAGCAAGAGTGTTTGCGAGCGTGCGTGTGTGTCCGCGCAGTGAAACAGTGCACTAACTGTATCGATCGGATGAACGTGTTTGAGGCTCGGGTGGGTGGGTTGACGGGTCTGAGTGGGTGATCGGGTGCGCGAGGCCGTGTGGACGCAGCGTGCGAGTGTGTTGTGACTGCATTTGTGTGTGTTTGTCGCAATGGCAATTTTCGCAGCGCGGTGATGTGGAGTACGTGTCGTGCTTCTCCTATAGCTCAGTTGGTAGAGCGTGCGGCTGTTAACCTCAAGGTCGCTGGTTCAAACCCAGCTGGGAGAGCTTCTTTGCGTCGTTTTGCACCACGCTACGACTGCCACATGTTCTACGGTACGTTCTACGTGCTCTACTACGCCGCCATCGCCGCTTTGCTGTCTCCATACCAGCTCAGGCCAGTAGGTGTCCGTTTTCATTGATCGATTTTCGTGTCCGGGTTCAAATGCCCGGCCGAGTCTGCCTGCTCGGACGTCAGACCTCGGACCCTTGCTTGCCACCACCGGTGTCAGTCTGAGCCGAGTTGCGTGGGAAACATACTTGCTCTTTCGTTGTTGCGGTCATGCGGTCGCAGCTGCCGGGCCACTTGACCGCAGTTGGGCTCGACGCGGGGACCTTGTGAGGTCGAAGCGTGGTTCTGTTTTTCGCTGCAGAGAGGCCCGCCCAAAGTTTTCTGGTACTGTAGCGGTGCTCTGAGCCACGCATGCGTCTAGCAAGAGTGTTTGCGAGCGTGCGTGTGTGTCCGCGCAGTGAAACAGTGCACTAACTGTATCGATCGGATGAACGTGTTTGAGGCTCGGGTGGGTGGGTTGACGGGTCTGAGTGGGTGATCGGGTGCGCGAGGCCGTGTGGACGCAGCGTGCGAGTGTGTTGTGACTGCATTTGTGTGTGTTTGTCGCAATGGCAATTTTCGCAGCGCGGTGATGTGGAGTACGTGTCGTGCTTCTCCTATAGCTCAGTTGGTAGAGCGTGCGGCTGTTAACCTCAAGGTCGCTGGTTCAAACCCAGCTGGGAGAGCTTCTTTGCGTCGTTTTGCACCACGCTACGACTGCCACATGTTCTACGGTACGTTCTACGTGCTCTACTACGCCGCCATCGCCGCTTTGCTGTCTCCATACCAGCTCAGGCCAGTAGGTGTCCGTTTTCATTGATCGATTTTCGTGTCCGGGTTCAAATGCCCGGCCGAGTCTGCCTGCTCGGACGTCAGACCTCGGACCCTTGCTTGCCACCACCGGTGTCAGTCTGAGCCGAGTTGCGTGGGAAACATACTTGCTCTTTCGTTGTTGCGGTCATGCGGTCGCAGCTGCCGGGCCACTTGACCGCAGTTGGGCTCGACGCGGGGACCTTGTGAGGTCGAAGCGTGGTTCTGTTTTTCGCTGCGGAGAGGCCCGCCCAAAGTTTCTGGTACTGTAGCGGTGCTCTGAGCCACGCATGCGTCTAGCAAGAGTGTTTGCGAGCGTGCGTGTGTGTCCGCGCAGTGAAACAGTGCACTAACTGTATCGATCGGATGAACGTGTTTGAGGCTCGGGTGGGTGGGTTGACGGGTCTGAGTGGGTGATCGGGTGCGCGAGGCCGTGTGGACGCAGCGTGCGAGTGTGTTGTGACTGCATTTGTGTGTGTTTGTCGCAATGGCAATTTTCGCAGCGCGGTGATGTGGAGTACGTGTCGTGCTTCTCCTATAGCTCAGTTGGTAGAGCGTGCGGCTGTTAACCTCAAGGTCGCTGGTTCAAACCCAGCTGGGAGAGCTTCTTTGCGTCGTTTTGCACCACGCCACGACTGCCACATGTTCTACGGTACGTTCTACGTGCTCTACTACACCGCCATCGCCGCTTTGCTGTCTCCATACCAGCTCAGGCCAGTAGGTGTCCGTTTTCATTGATCGATTTTCGTGTCCGGGTTCAAATGCCCGGCCGAGTCTGCCTGCTCGGACGTCAGACCTCGGACCCTTGCTTGCCACCACCGGTGTCAGTCTGAGCCGAGTTGCGTGGGAAAACATACTTGCTCTTTCGTTGTTGCGGTCATGCGGTCGCAGCTGCCGGGCCACTTGACCGCAGTTGGGCTCGACGCGGGGACCTTGTGAGGTCGAAGCGTGGTTCTGTTTTTCGCTGCGGAGAGGCCCGCCCAAAGTTTTCTGGTACTGTAGCGGTGCTCTGAGCCACGCATGCGTCTAGCAAGAGTGTTTGCGAGCGTGCGTGTGTGTCCGCGCAGTGAAACAGTGCACTAACTGTATCGATCGGATGAACGTGTTTGAGGCTCGGGTGGGTGGGTTGACGGGTCTGAGTGGGTGATCGGGTGCGCGAGGCCGTGTGGACGCAGCGTGCGAGTGTGTTGTGACTGCATTTGTGTGTGTTTGTCGCAATGGCAATTTTCGCAGCGCGGTGATGTGGAGTACGTGTCGTGCTTCTCCTATAGCTCAGTTGGTAGAGCGTGCGGCTGTTAACCTCAAGGTCGCTGGTTCAAACCCAGCTGGGAGAGCTTCTTTGCGTCGTTTTGCACCACGCTACGACTGCCACATGTTCTACGGTACGTTCTACGTGCTCTACTACGCCGCCATCGCCGCTTTGCTGTCTCCATACCAGCTCAGGCCAGTAGGTGTCCGTTTTCATTGATCGATTTTCGTGTCCGGGTTCAAATGCCCGGCCGAGTCTGCCTGCTCGGACGTCAGACCTCGGACCCTTGCTTGCCACCACCGGTGTCAGTCTGAGCCGAGTTGCGTGGGAAACATACTTGCTCTTTCGTTGTTGCGGTCATGCGGTCGCAGCTGCCGGGCCACTTGACCGCAGTTGGGCTCGACGCGGGGACCTTGTGAGGTCGAAGCGTGGTTCTGTTTTTCGCTGCAGAGAGGCCCGCCCAAAGTTTTCTGGTACTGTAGCGGTGCTCTGAGCCACGCATGCGTCTAGCAAGAGTGTTTGCGAGCGTGCGTGTGTGTCCGCGCAGTGAAACAGTGCACTAACTGTATCGATCGGATGAACGTGTTTGAGGCTCGGGTGGGTGGGTTGACGGGTCTGAGTGGGTGATCGGGTGCGCGAGGCCGTGTGGACGCAGCGTGCGAGTGTGTTGTGACTGCATTTGTGTGTGTTTGTCGCAATGGCAATTTTCGCAGCGCGGTGATGTGGAGTACGTGTCGTGCTTCTCCTATAGCTCAGTTGGTAGAGCGTGCGGCTGTTAACCTCAAGGTCGCTGGTTCAAACCCAGCTGGGAGAGCTTCTTTGCGTCGTTTTGCACCACGCTACGACTGCCACATGTTCTACGGTACGTTCTACGTGCTCTACTACGCCGCCATCGCCGCTTTGCTGTCTCCATACCAGCTCAGGCCAGTAGGTGTCCGTTTTCATTGATCGATTTTCGTGTCCGGGTTCAAATGCCCGGCCGAGTCTGCCTGCTCGGACGTCAGACCTCGGACCCTTGCTTGCCACCACCGGTGTCAGTCTGAGCCGAGTTGCGTGGGAAACATACTTGCTCTTTCGTTGTTGCGGTCATGCGGTCGCAGCTGCCGGGCCACTTGACCGCAGTTGGGCTCGACGCGGGGACCTTGTGAGGTCGAAGCGTGGTTCTGTTTTTCGCTGCGGAGAGGCCCGCCCAAAGTTTCTGGTACTGTAGCGGTGCTCTGAGCCACGCATGCGTCTAGCAAGAGTGTTTGCGAGCGTGCGTGTGTGTCCGCGCAGTGAAACAGTGCACTAACTGTATCGATCGGATGAACGTGTTTGAGGCTCGGGTGGGTGGGTTGACGGGTCTGAGTGGGTGATCGGGTGCGCGAGGCCGTGTGGACGCAGCGTGCGAGTGTGTTGTGACTGCATTTGTGTGTGTTTGTCGCAATGGCAATTTTCGCAGCGCGGTGATGTGGAGTACGTGTCGTGCTTCTCCTATAGCTCAGTTGGTAGAGCGTGCGGCTGTTAACCTCAAGGTCGCTGGTTCAAACCCAGCTGGGAGAGCTTCTTTGCGTCGTTTTGCACCACGCCACGACTGCCACATGTTCTACGGTACGTTCTACGTGCTCTACTACACCGCCATCGCCGCTTTGCTGTCTCCATACCAGCTCAGGCCAGTAGGTGTCCGTTTTCATTGATCGATTTTCGTGTCCGGGTTCAAATGCCCGGCCGAGTCTGCCTGCTCGGACGTCAGACCTCGGACCCTTGCTTGCCACCACCGGTGTCAGTCTGAGCCGAGTTGCGTGGGAAAACATACTTGCTCTTTCGTTGTTGCGGTCATGCGGTCGCAGCTGCCGGGCCACTTGACCGCAGTTGGGCTCGACGCGGGGACCTTGTGAGGTCGAAGCGTGGTTCTGTTTTTCGCTGCGGAGAGGCCCGCCCAAAGTTTTCTGGTACTGTAGCGGTGCTCTGAGCCACGCATGCGTCTAGCAAGAGTGTTTGCGAGCGTGCGTGTGTGTCCGCGCAGTGAAACAGTGCACTAACTGTATCGATCGGATGAACGTGTTTGAGGCTCGGGTGGGTGGGTTGACGGGTCTGAGTGGGTGATCGGGTGCGCGAGGCCGTGTGGACGCAGCGTGCGAGTGTGTTGTGACTGCATTTGTGTGTGTTTGTCGCAATGGCAATTTTCGCAGCGCGGTGATGTGGAGTACGTGTCGTGCTTCTCCTATAGCTCAGTTGGTAGAGCGTGCGGCTGTTAACCTCAAGGTCGCTGGTTCAAACCCAGCTGGGAGAGCTTCTTTGCGTCGTTTTGCACCACGCTACGACTGCCACATGTTCTACGGTACGTTCTACGTGCTCTACTACGCCGCCATCGCCGCTTTGCTGTCTCCATACCAGCTCAGGCCAGTAGGTGTCCGTTTTCATTGATCGATTTTCGTGTCCGGGTTCAAATGCCCGGCCGAGTCTGCCTGCTCGGACGTCAGACCTCGGACCCTTGCTTGCCACCACCGGTGTCAGTCTGAGCCGAGTTGCGTGGGAAACATACTTGCTCTTTCGTTGTTGCGGTCATGCGGTCGCAGCTGCCGGGCCACTTGACCGCAGTTGGGCTCGACGCGGGGACCTTGTGAGGTCGAAGCGTGGTTCTGTTTTTCGCTGCGGAGAGGCCCGCCCAAAGTTTTCTGGTACTGTAGCGGTGCTCTGAGCCACGCATGCGTCTAGCAAGAGTGTTTGCGAGCGTGCGTGTGTGTCCGCGCAGTGAAACAGTGCACTAACTGTATCGATCGGATGAACGTGTTTGAGGCTCGGGTGGGTGGGTTGACGGGTCTGAGTGGGTGATCGGGTGCGCGAGGCCGTGTGGACGCAGCGTGCGAGTGTGTTGTGACTGCATTTGTGTGTGTTTGTCGCAATGGCAATTTTCGCAGCGCGGTGATGTGGAGTACGTGTCGTGCTTCTCCTATAGCTCAGTTGGTAGAGCGTGCGGCTGTTAACCTCAAGGTCGCTGGTTCAAACCCAGCTGGGAGAGCTTCTTTGCGTCGTTTTGCACCACGCTACGACTACCACATGTTCTACGGTACGTTCTACGTGCTCTACTACGCCGCCATCGCCGCTTTGCTGTCTCCATACCAGCTCAGGCCAGTAGGTGTCCGTTTTCATTGATCGATTTTCGTGTCCGGGTTCAAATGCCCGGCCGAGTCTGCCTGCTCGGACGTCAGACCTCGGACCCTTGCTTGCCACCACCGGTGTCAGTCTGAGCCGAGTTGCGTGGGAAACATACTTGCTCTTTCGTTGTTGCGGTCATGCGGTCGCAGCTGCCGGGCCACTTGACCGCAGTTGGGCTCGACGCGGGGACCTTGTGAGGTCGAAGCGTGGTTCTGTTTTTCGCTGCAGAGAGGCCCGCCCAAAGTTTTCTGGTACTGTAGCGGTGCTCTGAGCCACGCATGCGTCTAGCAAGAGTGTTTGCGAGCGTGCGTGTGTGTCCGCGCAGTGAAACAGTGCACTAACTGTATCGATCGGATGAACGTGTTTGAGGCTCGGGTGGGTGGGTTGACGGGTCTGAGTGGGTGATCGGGTGCGCGAGGCCGTGTGGACGCAGCGTGCGAGTGTGTTGTGACTGCATTTGTGTGTGTTTGTCGCAATGGCAATTTTCGCAGCGCGGTGATGTGGAGTACGTGTCGTGCTTCTCCTATAGCTCAGTTGGTAGAGCGTGCGGCTGTTAACCTCAAGGTCGCTGGTTCAAACCCAGCTGGGAGAGCTTCTTTGCGTCGTTTTGCACCACGCTACGACTGCCACATGTTCTACGGTACGTTCTACGTGCTCTACTACGCCGCCATCGCCGCTTTGCTGTCTCCATACCAGCTCAGGCCAGTAGGTGTCCGTTTTCATTGATCGATTTTCGTGTCCGGGTTCAAATGCCCGGCCGAGTCTGCCTGCTCGGACGTCAGACCTCGGACCCTTGCTTGCCACCACCGGTGTCAGTCTGAGCCGAGTTGCGTGGGAAACATACTTGCTCTTTCGTTGTTGCGGTCATGCGGTCGCAGCTGCCGGGCCACTTGACCGCAGTTGGGCTCGACGCGGGGACCTTGTGAGGTCGAAGCGTGGTTCTGTTTTTCGCTGCAGAGAGGCCCGCCCAAAGTTTTCTGGTACTGTAGCGGTGCTCTGAGCCACGCATGCGTCTAGCAAGAGTGTTTGCGAGCGTGCGTGTGTGTCCGCGCAGTGAAACAGTGCACTAACTGTATCGATCGGATGAACGTGTTTGAGGCTCGGATGGGTGGGTTGACGGGTCTGAGTGGGTGATCGGGTGCGCGAGGCCGTGTGGACGCAGGTTTGTCGCAATGGCAATTTTCGCAGCGCGGTGATGTGGAGTACGTGTCGTGCTTCTCCTATAGCTCAGTTGGTAGAGCGTGCGGCTGTTAACCTCAAGGTCGCTGGTTCAAACCCAGCTGGGAGAGCTTCTTTGCGTCGTTTTGCACCACGCTACGACTGCCACATGTTCTACGGTACGTTCTACGTGCTCTACTACGCCGCCATCGCCGCTTTGCTGTCTCCATACCAGCTCAGGCCAGTAGGTGTCCGTTTTCATTGATCGATTTTCGTGTCCGGGTTCAAATGCCCGGCCGAGTCTGCCTGCTCGGACGTCAGACCTCGGACCCTTGCTTGCCACCACCGGTGTCAGTCTGAGCCGAGTTGCGTGGGAAACATACTTGCTCTTTCGTTGTTGCGGTCATGCGGTCGCAGCTGCCGGGCCACTTGACCGCAGTTGGGCTCGACGCGGGGACCTTGTGAGGTCGAAGCGTGGTTCTGTTTTTCGCTGCAGAGAGGCCCGCCCAAAGTTTTCTGGTACTGTAGCGGTGCTCTGAGCCACGCATGCGTCTAGCAAGAGTGTTTGCGAGCGTGCGTGTGTGTCCGCGCAGTGAAACAGTGCACTAACTGTATCGATCGGATGAACGTGTTTGAGGCTCGGGTGGGTGGGTTGACGGGTCTGAGTGGGTGATCGGGTGCGCGAGGCCGTGTGGACGCAGCGTGCGAGTGTGTTGTGACTGCATTTGTGTGTGTTTGTCGCAATGGCAATTTTCGCAGCGCGGTGATGTGGAGTACGTGTCGTGCTTCTCCTATAGCTCAGTTGGTAGAGCGTGCGGCTGTTAACCTCAAGGTCGCTGGTTCAAACCCAGCTGGGAGAGCTTCTTTGCGTCGTTTTGCACCACGCCACGACTGCCACATGTTCTACGGTACGTTCTACGTGCTCTACTACACCGCCATCGCCGCTTTGCTGTCTCCATACCAGCTCAGGCCAGTAGGTGTCCGTTTTCATTGATCGATTTTCGTGTCCGGGTTCAAATGCCCGGCCGAGTCTGCCTGCTCGGACGTCAGACCTCGGACCCTTGCTTGCCACCACCGGTGTCAGTCTGAGCCGAGTTGCGTGGGAAAACATACTTGCTCTTTCGTTGTTGCGGTCATGCGGTCGCAGCTGCCGGGCCACTTGACCGCAGTTGGGCTCGACGCGGGGACCTTGTGAGGTCGAAGCGTGGTTCTGTTTTTCGCTGCAGAGAGGCCCGCCCAAAGTTTTCTGGTACTGTAGCGGTGCTCTGAGCCACGCATGCGTCTAGCAAGAGTGTTTGCGAGCGTGCGTGTGTGTCCGCGCAGTGAAACAGTGCACTAACTGTATCGATCGGATGAACGTGTTTGAGGCTCGGGTGGGTGGGTTGACGGGTCTGAGTGGGTGATCGGGTGCGCGAGGCCGTGTGGACGCAGCGTGCGAGTGTGTTGTGACTGCATTTGTGTGTGTTTGTCGCAATGGCAATTTTCGCAGCGCGGTGATGTGGAGTACGTGTCGTGCTTCTCCTATAGCTCAGTTGGTAGAGCGTGCGGCTGTTAACCTCAAGGTCGCTGGTTCAAACCCAGCTGGGAGAGCTTCTTTGCGTCGTTTTGCACCACGCCACGACTGCCACATGTTCTACGGTACGTTCTACGTGCTCTACTACACCGCCATCGCCGCTTTGCTGTCTCCATACCAGCTCAGGCCAGTAGGTGTCCGTTTTCATTGATCGATTTTCGTGTCCGGGTTCAAATGCCCGGCCGAGTCTGCCTGCTCGGACGTCAGACCTCGGACCCTTGCTTGCCACCACCGGTGTCAGTCTGAGCCGAGTTGCGTGGGAAACATACTTGCTCTTTCGTTGTTGCGGTCATGCGGTCGCAGCTGCCGGGCCACTTGACCGCAGTTGGGCTCGACGCGGGGACCTTGTGAGGTCGAAGCGTGGTTCTGTTTTTCGCTGCGGAGAGGCCCGCCCAAAGTTTTCTGGTACTGTAGCGGTGCTCTGAGCCACGCATGCGTCTAGCAAGAGTGTTTGCGAGCGTGCGTGTGTGTCCGCGCAGTGAAACAGTGCACTAACTGTATCGATCGGATGAACGTGTTTGAGGCTCGGGTGGGTGGGTTGACGGGTCTGAGTGGGTGATCGGGTGCGCGAGGCCGTGTGGACGCAGCGTGCGAGTGTGTTGTGACTGCATTTGTGTGTGTTTGTCGCAATGGCAATTTTCGCAGCGCGGTGATGTGGAGTACGTGTCGTGCTTCTCCTATAGCTCAGTTGGTAGAGCGTGCGGCTGTTAACCTCAAGGTCGCTGGTTCAAACCCAGCTGGGAGAGCTTCTTTGCGTCGTTTTGCACCACGCTACGACTGCCACATGTTCTACGGTACGTTCTACGTGCTCTACTACGCCGCCATCGCCGCTTTGCTGTCTCCATACCAGCTCAGGCCAGTAGGTGTCCGTTTTCATTGATCGATTTTCGTGTCCGGGTTCAAATGCCCGGCCGAGTCTGCCTGCTCGGACGTCAGACCTCGGACCCTTGCTTGCCACCACCGGTGTCAGTCTGAGCCGAGTTGCGTGGGAAACATACTTGCTCTTTCGTTGTTGCGGTCATGCAGTCGCAGCTGCCGGGCCACTTGACCGCAGTTGGGCTCGACGCGGGGACCTTGTGAGGTCGAAGCGTGGTTCTGTTTTTCGCTGCGGAGAGGCCCGCCCAAAGTTTTCTGGTACTGTAGCGGTGCTCTGAGCCACGTAGGCGTCTAGCAAGAGTGTTTGCGAGCGTGCGTGTGTGTCCGCGCAGTGAAACAGTGCACTAACTGTATCGATCGGATGAACGTGTTTGAGGCTCGGGTGGGTGGGTTGACGGGTCTGAGTGGGTGATCGGGTGCGCGAGGCCGTGTGGACGCAGCGTGCGAGTGTGTTGTGACTGCATTTGTGTGTGTTTGTCGCAATGGCAATTTTCGCAGCGCGGTGATGTGGAGTACGTGTCGTGCTTCTCCTATAGCTCAGTTGGTAGAGCGTGCGGCTGTTAACCTCAAGGTCGCTGGTTCAAACCCAGCTGGGAGAGCTTCTTTGCGTCGTTTTGCACCACGCTACGACTACCACATGTTCTACGGTACGTTCTACGTGCTCTACTACGCCGCCATCGCCGCTTTGCTGTCTCCATACCAGCTCAGGCCAGTAGGTGTCCGTTTTCATTGATCGATTTTCGTGTCCGGGTTCAAATGCCCGGCCGAGTCTGCCTGCTCGGACGTCAGACCTCGGACCCTTGCTTGCCACCACCGGTGTCAGTCTGAGCCGAGTTGCGTGGGAAACATACTTGCTCTTTCGTTGTTGCGGTCATGCGGTCGCAGCTGCCGGGCCACTTGACCGCAGTTGGGCTCGACGCGGGGACCTTGTGAGGTCGAAGCGTGGTTCTGTTTTTCGCTGCAGAGAGGCCCGCCCAAAGTTTTCTGGTACTGTAGCGGTGCTCTGAGCCACGCATGCGTCTAGCAAGAGTGTTTGCGAGCGTGCGTGTGTGTCCGCGCAGTGAAACAGTGCACTAACTGTATCGATCGGATGAACGTGTTTGAGGCTCGGGTGGGTGGGTTGACGGGTCTGAGTGGGTGATCGGGTGCGCGAGGCCGTGTGGACGCAGCGTGCGAGTGTGTTGTGACTGCATTTGTGTGTGTTTGTCGCAATGGCAATTTTCGCAGCGCGGTGATGTGGAGTACGTGTCGTGCTTCTCCTATAGCTCAGTTGGTAGAGCGTGCGGCTGTTAACCTCAAGGTCGCTGGTTCAAACCCAGCTGGGAGAGCTTCTTTGCGTCGTTTTGCACCACGCTACGACTACCACATGTTCTACGGTACGTTCTACGTGCTCTACTACGCCGCCATCGCCGCTTTGCTGTCTCCATACCAGCTCAGGCCAGTAGGTGTCCGTTTTCATTGATCGATTTTCGTGTCCGGGTTCAAATGCCCGGCCGAGTCTGCCTGCTCGGACGTCAGACCTCGGACCCTTGCTTGCCACCACCGGTGTCAGTCTGAGCCGAGTTGCGTGGGAAACATACTTGCTCTTTCGTTGTTGCGGTCATGCGGTCGCAGCTGCCGGGCCACTTGACCGCAGTTGGGCTCGACGCGGGGACCTTGTGAGGTCGAAGCGTGGTTCTGTTTTTCGCTGCAGAGAGGCCCGCCCAAAGTTTTCTGGTACTGTAGCGGTGCTCTGAGCCACGCATGCGTCTAGCAAGAGTGTTTGCGAGCGTGCGTGTGTGTCCGCGCAGTGAAACAGTGCACTAACTGTATCGATCGGATGAACGTGTTTGAGGCTCGGGTGGGTGGGTTGACGGGTCTGAGTGGGTGATCGGGTGCGCGAGGCCGTGTGGACGCAGCGTGCGAGTGTGTTGTGACTGCATTTGTGTGTGTTTGTCGCAATGGCAATTTTCGCAGCGCGGTGATGTGGAGTACGTGTCGTGCTTCTCCTATAGCTCAGTTGGTAGAGCGTGCGGCTGTTAACCTCAAGGTCGCTGGTTCAAACCCAGCTGGGAGAGCTTCTTTGCGTCGTTTTGCACCACGCTACGACTGCCACATGTTCTACGGTACGTTCTACGTGCTCTACTACGCCGCCATCGCCGCTTTGCTGTCTCCATACCAGCTCAGGCCAGTAGGTGTCCGTTTTCATTGATCGATTTTCGTGTCCGGGTTCAAATGCCCGGCCGAGTCTGCCTGCTCGGACGTCAGACCTCGGACCCTTGCTTGCCACCACCGGTGTCAGTCTGAGCCGAGTTGCGTGGGAAACATACTTGCTCTTTCGTTGTTGCGGTCATGCGGTCGCAGCTGCCGGGCCACTTGACCGCAGTTGGGCTCGACGCGGGGACCTTGTGAGGTCGAAGCGTGGTTCTGTTTTTCGCTGCAGAGAGGCCCGCCCAAAGTTTTCTGGTACTGTAGCGGTGCTCTGAGCCACGCATGCGTCTAGCAAGAGTGTTTGCGAGCGTGCGTGTGTGTCCGCGCAGTGAAACAGTGCACTAACTGTATCGATCGGATGAACGTGTTTGAGGCTCGGGTGGGTGGGTTGACGGGTCTGAGTGGGTGATCGGGTGCGCGAGGCCGTGTGGACGCAGCGTGCGAGTGTGTTGTGACTGCATTTGTGTGTGTTTGTCGCAATGGCAATTTTCGCAGCGCGGTGATGTGGAGTACGTGTCGTGCTTCTCCTATAGCTCAGTTGGTAGAGCGTGCGGCTGTTAACCTCAAGGTCGCTGGTTCAAACCCAGCTGGGAGAGCTTCTTTGCGTCGTTTTGCACCACGCTACGACTGCCACATGTTCTACGGTACGTTCTACGTGCTCTACTACGCCGCCATCGCCGCTTTGCTGTCTCCATACCAGCTCAGGCCAGTAGGTGTCCGTTTTCATTGATCGATTTTCGTGTCCGGGTTCAAATGCCCGGCCGAGTCTGCCTGCTCGGACGTCAGACCTCGGACCCTTGCTTGCCACCACCGGTGTCAGTCTGAGCCGAGTTGCGTGGGAAACATACTTGCTCTTTCGTTGTTGCGGTCATGCGGTCGCAGCTGCCGGGCCACTTGACCGCAGTTGGGCTCGACGCGGGGACCTTGTGAGGTCGAAGCGTGGTTCTGTTTTTCGCTGCAGAGAGGCCCGCCCAAAGTTTTCTGGTACTGTAGCGGTGCTCTGAGCCACGCATGCGTCTAGCAAGAGTGTTTGCGAGCGTGCGTGTGTGTCCGCGCAGTGAAACAGTGCACTAACTGTATCGATCGGATGAACGTGTTTGAGGCTCGGGTGGGTGGGTTGACGGGTCTGAGTGGGTGATCGGGTGCGCGAGGCCGTGTGGACGCAGCGTGCGAGTGTGTTGTGACTGCATTTGTGTGTGTTTGTCGCAATGGCAATTTTCGCAGCGCGGTGATGTGGAGTACGTGTCGTGCTTCTCCTATAGCTCAGTTGGTAGAGCGTGCGGCTGTTAACCTCAAGGTCGCTGGTTCAAACCCAGCTGGGAGAGCTTCTTTGCGTCGTTTTGCACCACGCTACGACTGCCACATGTTCTACGGTACGTTCTACGTGCTCTACTACACCGCCATCGCCGCTTTGCTGTCTCCATACCAGCTCAGGCCAGTAGGTGTCCGTTTTCATTGATCGATTTTCGTGTCCGGGTTCAAATGCCCGGCCGAGTCTGCCTGCTCGGACGTCAGACCTCGGACCCTTGCTTGCCACCACCGGTGTCAGTCTGAGCCGAGTTGCGTGGGAAACATACTTGCTCTTTCGTTGTTGCGGTCATGCGGTCGCAGCTGCCGGGCCACTTGACCGCAGTTGGGCTCGACGCGGGGACCTTGTGAGGTCGAAGCGTGGTTCTGTTTTTCGCTGCAGAGAGGCCCGCCCAAAGTTTTCTGGTACTGTAGCGGTGCTCTGAGCCACGCATGCGTCTAGCAAGAGTGTTTGCGAGCGTGCGTGTGTGTCCGCGCAGTGAAACAGTGCACTAACTGTATCGATCGGATGAACGTGTTTGAGGCTCGGGTGGGTGGGTTGACGGGTCTGAGTGGGTGATCGGGTGCGCGAGGCCGTGTGGACGCAGCGTGCGAGTGTGTTGTGACTGCATTTGTGTGTGTTTGTCGCAATGGCAATTTTCGCAGCGCGGTGATGTGGAGTACGTGTCGTGCTTCTCCTATAGCTCAGTTGGTAGAGCGTGCGGCTGTTAACCTCAAGGTCGCTGGTTCAAACCCAGCTGGGAGAGCTTCTTTGCGTCGTTTTGCACCACGCTACGACTGCCACATGTTCTACGGTACGTTCTACGTGCTCTACTACGCCGCCATCGCCGCTTTGCTGTCTCCATACCAGCTCAGGCCAGTAGGTGTCCGTTTTCATTGATCGATTTTCGTGTCCGGGTTCAAATGCCCGGCCGAGTCTGCCTGCTCGGACGTCAGACCTCGGACCCTTGCTTGCCACCACCGGTGTCAGTCTGAGCCGAGTTGCGTGGGAAACATACTTGCTCTTTCGTTGTTGCGGTCATGCGGTCGCAGCTGCCGGGCCACTTGACCGCAGTTGGGCTCGACGCGGGGACCTTGTGAGGTCGAAGCGTGGTTCTGTTTTTCGCTGCAGAGAGGCCCGCCCAAAGTTTTCTGGTACTGTAGCGGTGCTCTGAGCCACGCATGCGTCTAGCAAGAGTGTTTGCGAGCGTGCGTGTGTGTCCGCGCAGTGAAACAGTGCACTAACTGTATCGATCGGATGAACGTGTTTGAGGCTCGGGTGGGTGGGTTGACGGGTCTGAGTGGGTGATCGGGTGCGCGAGGCCGTGTGGACGCAGCGTGCGAGTGTGTTGTGACTGCATTTGTGTGTGTTTGTCGCAATGGCAATTTTCGCAGCGCGGTGATGTGGAGTACGTGTCGTGCTTCTCCTATAGCTCAGTTGGTAGAGCGTGCGGCTGTTAACCTCAAGGTCGCTGGTTCAAACCCAGCTGGGAGAGCTTCTTTGCGTCGTTTTGCACCACGCTACGACTGCCACATGTTCTACGGTACGTTCTACGTGCTCTACTACACCGCCATCGCCGCTTTGCTGTCTCCATACCAGCTCAGGCCAGTAGGTGTCCGTTTTCATTGATCGATTTTCGTGTCCGGGTTCAAATGCCCGGCCGAGTCTGCCTGCTCGGACGTCAGACCTCGGACCCTTGCTTGCCACCACCGGTGTCAGTCTGAGCCGAGTTGCGTGGGAAACATACTTGCTCTTTCGTTGTTGCGGTCATGCGGTCGCAGCTGCCGGGCCACTTGACCGCAGTTGGGCTCGACGCGGGGACCTTGTGAGGTCGAAGCGTGGTTCTGTTTTTCGCTGCAGAGAGGCCCGCCCAAAGTTTTCTGGTACTGTAGCGGTGCTCTGAGCCACGCATGCGTCTAGCAAGAGTGTTTGCGAGCGTGCGTGTGTGTCCGCGCAGTGAAACAGTGCACTAACTGTATCGATCGGATGAACGTGTTTGAGGCTCGGGTGGGTGGGTTGACGGGTCTGAGTGGGTGATCGGGTGCGCGAGGCCGTGTGGACGCAGCGTGCGAGTGTGTTGTGACTGCATTTGTGTGTGTTTGTCGCAATGGCAATTTTCGCAGCGCGGTGATGTGGAGTACGTGTCGTGCTTCTCCTATAGCTCAGTTGGTAGAGCGTGCGGCTGTTAACCTCAAGGTCGCTGGTTCAAACCCAGCTGGGAGAGCTTCTTTGCGTCGTTTTGCACCACGCTACGACTGCCACATGTTCTACGGTACGTTCTACGTGCTCTACTACGCCGCCATCGCCGCTTTGCTGTCTCCATACCAGCTCAGGCCAGTAGGTGTCCGTTTTCATTGATCGATTTTCGTGTCCGGGTTCAAATGCCCGGCCGAGTCTGCCTGCTCGGACGTCAGACCTCGGACCCTTGCTTGCCACCACCGGTGTCAGTCTGAGCCGAGTTGCGTGGGAAACATACTTGCTCTTTCGTTGTTGCGGTCATGCGGTCGCAGCTGCCGGGCCACTTGACCGCAGTTGGGCTCGACGCGGGGACCTTGTGAGGTCGAAGCGTGGTTCTGTTTTTCGCTGCAGAGAGGCCCGCCCAAAGTTTTCTGGTACTGTAGCGGTGCTCTGAGCCACGCATGCGTCTAGCAAGAGTGTTTGCGAGCGTGCGTGTGTGTCCGCGCAGTGAAACAGTGCACTAACTGTATCGATCGGATGAACGTGTTTGAGGCTCGGGTGGGTGGGTTGACGGGTCTGAGTGGGTGATCGGGTGCGCGAGGCCGTGTGGACGCAGCGTGCGAGTGTGTTGTGACTGCATTTGTGTGTGTTTGTCGCAATGGCAATTTTCGCAGCGCGGTGATGTGGAGTACGTGTCGTGCTTCTCCTATAGCTCAGTTGGTAGAGCGTGCGGCTGTTAACCTCAAGGTCGCTGGTTCAAACCCAGCTGGGAGAGCTTCTTTGCGTCGTTTTGCACCACGCTACGACTGCCACATGTTCTACGGTACGTTCTACGTGCTCTACTACACCGCCATCGCCGCTTTGCTGTCTCCATACCAGCTCAGGCCAGTAGGTGTCCGTTTTCATTGATCGATTTTCGTGTCCGGGTTCAAATGCCCGGCCGAGTCTGCCTGCTCGGACGTCAGACCTCGGACCCTTGCTTGCCACCACCGGTGTCAGTCTGAGCCGAGTTGCGTGGGAAACATACTTGCTCTTTCGTTGTTGCGGTCATGCGGTCGCAGCTGCCGGGCCACTTGACCGCAGTTGGGCTCGACGCGGGGACCTTGTGAGGTCGAAGCGTGGTTCTGTTTTTCGCTGCAGAGAGGCCCGCCCAAAGTTTTCTGGTACTGTAGCGGTGCTCTGAGCCACGCATGCGTCTAGCAAGAGTGTTTGCGAGCGTGCGTGTGTGTCCGCGCAGTGAAACAGTGCACTAACTGTATCGATCGGATGAACGTGTTTGAGGCTCGGGTGGGTGGGTTGACGGGTCTGAGTGGGTGATCGGGTGCGCGAGGCCGTGTGGACGCAGCGTGCGAGTGTGTTGTGACTGCATTTGTGTGTGTTTGTCGCAATGGCAATTTTCGCAGCGCGGTGATGTGGAGTACGTGTCGTGCTTCTCCTATAGCTCAGTTGGTAGAGCGTGCGGCTGTTAACCTCAAGGTCGCTGGTTCAAACCCAGCTGGGAGAGCTTCTTTGCGTCGTTTTGCACCACGCTACGACTGCCACATGTTCTACGGTACGTTCTACGTGCTCTACTACGCCGCCATCGCCGCTTTGCTGTCTCCATACCAGCTCAGGCCAGTAGGTGTCCGTTTTCATTGATCGATTTTCGTGTCCGGGTTCAAATGCCCGGCCGAGTCTGCCTGCTCGGACGTCAGACCTCGGACCCTTGCTTGCCACCACCGGTGTCAGTCTGAGCCGAGTTGCGTGGGAAACATACTTGCTCTTTCGTTGTTGCGGTCATGCGGTCGCAGCTGCCGGGCCACTTGACCGCAGTTGGGCTCGACGCGGGGACCTTGTGAGGTCGAAGCGTGGTTCTGTTTTTTGCTGCGGAGAGGCCCGCCCAAAGTTTTCTGGTACTGTAGCGGTGCTCTGAGCCACGCATGCGTCTAGCAAGAGTGTTTGCGAGCGTGCGTGTGTGTCCGCGCAGTGAAACAGTGCACTAACTGTATCGATCGGATGAACGTGTTTGAGGCTCGGGTGGGTGGGTTGACGGGTCTGAGTGGGTGATCGGGTGCGCGAGGCCGTGTGGACGCAGCGTGCGAGTGTGTTGTGACTGCATTTGTGTGTGTTTGTCGCAATGGCAATTTTCGCAGCGCGGTGATGTGGAGTACGTGTCGTGCTTCTCCTATAGCTCAGTTGGTAGAGCGTGCGGCTGTTAACCTCAAGGTCGCTGGTTCAAACCCAGCTGGGAGAGCTTCTTTGCGTCGTTTTGCACCACGCTACGACTGCCACATGTTCTACGGTACGTTCTACGTGCTCTACTACGCCGCCATCGCCGCTTTGCTGTCTCCATACCAGCTCAGGCCAGTAGGTGTCCGTTTTCATTGATCGATTTTCGTGTCCGGGTTCAAATGCCCGGCCGAGTCTGCCTGCTCGGACGTCAGACCTCGGACCCTTGCTTGCCACCACCGGTGTCAGTCTGAGCCGAGTTGCGTGGGAAACATACTTGCTCTTTCGTTGTTGCGGTCATGCGGTCGCAGCTGCCGGGCCACTTGACCGCAGTTGGGCTCGACGCGGGGACCTTGTGAGGTCGAAGCGTGGTTCTGTTTTTCGCTGCGGAGAGGCCCGCCCAAAGTTTTCTGGTACTGTAGCGGTGCTCTGAGCCACGCATGCGTCTAGCAAGAGTGTTTGCGAGCGTGCGTGTGTGTCCGCGCAGTGAAACAGTGCACTAACTGTATCGATCGGATGAACGTGTTTGAGGCTCGGGTGGGTGGGTTGACGGGTCTGAGTGGGTGATCGGGTGCGCGAGGCCGTGTGGACGCAGGTTTGTCGCAATGGCAATTTTCGCAGCGCGGTGATGTGGAGTACGTGTCGTGCTTCTCCTATAGCTCAGTTGGTAGAGCGTGCGGCTGTTAACCTCAAGGTCGCTGGTTCAAACCCAGCTGGGAGAGCTTCTTTGCGTCGTTTTGCACCACGCTACGACTGCCACATGTTCTACGGTACGTTCTACGTGCTCTACTACGCCGCCATCGCCGCTTTGCTGTCTCCATACCAGCTCAGGCCAGTAGGTGTCCGTTTTCATTGATCGATTTTCGTGTCCGGGTTCAAATGCCCGGCCGAGTCTGCCTGCTCGGACGTCAGACCTCGGACCCTTGCTTGCCACCACCGGTGTCAGTCTGAGCCGAGTTGCGTGGGAAACATACTTGCTCTTTCGTTGTTGCGGTCATGCGGTCGCAGCTGCCGGGCCACTTGACCGCAGTTGGGCTCGACGCGGGGACCTTGTGAGGTCGAAGCGTGGTTCTGTTTTTCGCTGCAGAGAGGCCCGCCCAAAGTTTTCTGGTACTGTAGCGGTGCTCTGAGCCACGCATGCGTCTAGCAAGAGTGTTTGCGAGCGTGCGTGTGTGTCCGCGCAGTGAAACAGTGCACTAACTGTATCGATCGGATGAACGTGTTTGAGGCTCGGGTGGGTGGGTTGACGGGTCTGAGTGGGTGATCGGGTGCGCGAGGCCGTGTGGACGCAGCGTGCGAGTGTGTTGTGACTGCATTTGTGTGTGTTTGTCGCAATGGCAATTTTCGCAGCGCGGTGATGTGGAGTACGTGTCGTGCTTCTCCTATAGCTCAGTTGGTAGAGCGTGCGGCTGTTAACCTCAAGGTCGCTGGTTCAAACCCAGCTGGGAGAGCTTCTTTGCGTCGTTTTGCACCACGCCACGACTGCCACATGTTCTACGGTACGTTCTACGTGCTCTACTACACCGCCATCGCCGCTTTGCTGTCTCCATACCAGCTCAGGCCAGTAGGTGTCCGTTTTCATTGATCGATTTTCGTGTCCGGGTTCAAATGCCCGGCCGAGTCTGCCTGCTCGGACGTCAGACCTCGGACCCTTGCTTGCCACCACCGGTGTCAGTCTGAGCCGAGTTGCGTGGGAAAACATACTTGCTCTTTCGTTGTTGCGGTCATGCGGTCGCAGCTGCCGGGCCACTTGACCGCAGTTGGGCTCGACGCGGGGACCTTGTGAGGTCGAAGCGTGGTTCTGTTTTTCGCTGCGGAGAGGCCCGCCCAAAGTTTTCTGGTACTGTAGCGGTGCTCTGAGCCACGTAGGCGTCTAGCAAGAGTGTTTGCGAGCGTGCGTGTGTGTCCGCGCAGTGAAACAGTGCACTAACTGTATCGATCGGATGAACGTGTTTGAGGCTCGGGTGGGTGGGTTGACGGGTCTGAGTGGGTGATCGGGTGCGCGAGGCCGTGTGGACGCAGCGTGCGAGTGTGTTGTGACTGCTTTTGTGTGTGTTTGTCGCAATGGCAATTTTCGCAGCGCGGTGATGTGGAGTACGTGTCGTGCTTCTCCTATAGCTCAGTTGGTAGAGCGTGCGGCTGTTAACCTCAAGGTCGCTGGTTCAAACCCAGCTGGGAGAGCTTCTTTGCGTCGTTTTGCACCACGCCACGACTGCCACATGTTCTACGGTACGTTCTACGTGCTCTACTACACCGCCATCGCCGCTTTGCTGTCTCCATACCAGCTCAGGCCAGTAGGTGTCCGTTTTCATTGATCGATTTTCGTGTCCGGGTTCAAATGCCCGGCCGAGTCTGCCTGCTCGGACGTCAGACCTCGGACCCTTGCTTGCCACCACCGGTGTCAGTCTGAGCCGAGTTGCGTGGGAAAACATACTTGCTCTTTCGTTGTTGCGGTCATGCGGTCGCAGCTGCCGGGCCACTTGACCGCAGTTGGGCTCGACGCGGGGACCTTGTGAGGTCGAAGCGTGGTTCTGTTTTTCGCTGCAGAGAGGCCCGCCCAAAGTTTTCTGGTACTGTAGCGGTGCTCTGAGCCACGCATGCGTCTAGCAAGAGTGTTTGCGAGCGTGCGTGTGTGTCCGCGCAGTGAAACAGTGCACTAACTGTATCGATCGGATGAACGTGTTTGAGGCTCGGGTGGGTGGGTTGACGGGTCTGAGTGGGTGATCGGGTGCGCGAGGCCGTGTGGACGCAGCGTGCGAGTGTGTTGTGACTGCATTTGTGTGTGTTTGTCGCAATGGCAATTTTCGCAGCGCGGTGATGTGGAGTACGTGTCGTGCTTCTCCTATAGCTCAGTTGGTAGAGCGTGCGGCTGTTAACCTCAAGGTCGCTGGTTCAAACCCAGCTGGGAGAGCTTCTTTGCGTCGTTTTGCACCACGCCACGACTGCCACATGTTCTACGGTACGTTCTACGTGCTCTACTACACCGCCATCGCCGCTTTGCTGTCTCCATACCAGCTCAGGCCAGTAGGTGTCCGTTTTCATTGATCGATTTTCGTGTCCGGGTTCAAATGCCCGGCCGAGTCTGCCTGCTCGGACGTCAGACCTCGGACCCTTGCTTGCCACCACCGGTGTCAGTCTGAGCCGAGTTGCGTGGGAAACATACTTGCTCTTTCGTTGTTGCGGTCATGCGGTCGCAGCTGCCGGGCCACTTGACCGCAGTTGGGCTCGACGCGGGGACCTTGTGAGGTCGAAGCGTGGTTCTGTTTTTCGCTGCAGAGAGGCCCGCCCAAAGTTTTCTGGTACTGTAGCGGTGCTCTGAGCCACGCATGCGTCTAGCAAGAGTGTTTGCGAGCGTGCGTGTGTGTCCGCGCAGTGAAACAGTGCACTAACTGTATCGATCGGATGAACGTGTTTGAGGCTCGGGTGGGTGGGTTGACGGGTCTGAGTGGGTGATCGGGTGCGCGAGGCCGTGTGGACGCAGCGTGCGAGTGTGTTGTGACTGCATTTGTGTGTGTTTGTCGCAATGGCAATTTTCGCAGCGCGGTGATGTGGAGTACGTGTCGTGCTTCTCCTATAGCTCAGTTGGTAGAGCGTGCGGCTGTTAACCTCAAGGTCGCTGGTTCAAACCCAGCTGGGAGAGCTTCTTTGCGTCGTTTTGCACCACGCTACGACTGCCACATGTTCTACGGTACGTTCTACGTGCTCTACTACGCCGCCATCGCCGCTTTGCTGTCTCCATACCAGCTCAGGCCAGTAGGTGTCCGTTTTCATTGATCGATTTTCGTGTCCGGGTTCAAATGCCCGGCCGAGTCTGCCTGCTCGGACGTCAGACCTCGGACCCTTGCTTGCCACCACCGGTGTCAGTCTGAGCCGAGTTGCGTGGGAAACATACTTGCTCTTTCGTTGTTGCGGTCATGCAGTCGCAGCTGCCGGGCCACTTGACCGCAGTTGGGCTCGACGCGGGGACCTTGTGAGGTCGAAGCGTGGTTCTGTTTTTCGCTGCGGAGAGGCCCGCCCAAAGTTTTCTGGTACTGTAGCGGTGCTCTGAGCCACGTAGGCGTCTAGCAAGAGTGTTTGCGAGCGTGCGTGTGTGTCCGCGCAGTGAAACAGTGCACTAACTGTATCGATCGGATGAACGTGTTTGAGGCTCGGGTGGGTGGGTTGACGGGTCTGAGTGGGTGATCGGGTGCGCGAGGCCGTGTGGACGCAGCGTGCGAGTGTGTTGTGACTGCATTTGTGTGTGTTTGTCGCAATGGCAATTTTCGCAGCGCGGTGATGTGGAGTACGTGTCGTGCTTCTCCTATAGCTCAGTTGGTAGAGCGTGCGGCTGTTAACCTCAAGGTCGCTGGTTCAAACCCAGCTGGGAGAGCTTCTTTGCGTCGTTTTGCACCACGCTACGACTACCACATGTTCTACGGTACGTTCTACGTGCTCTACTACGCCGCCATCGCCGCTTTGCTGTCTCCATACCAGCTCAGGCCAGTAGGTGTCCGTTTTCATTGATCGATTTTCGTGTCCGGGTTCAAATGCCCGGCCGAGTCTGCCTGCTCGGACGTCAGACCTCGGACCCTTGCTTGCCACCACCGGTGTCAGTCTGAGCCGAGTTGCGTGGGAAACATACTTGCTCTTTCGTTGTTGCGGTCATGCGGTCGCAGCTGCCGGGCCACTTGACCGCAGTTGGGCTCGACGCGGGGACCTTGTGAGGTCGAAGCGTGGTTCTGTTTTTCGCTGCAGAGAGGCCCGCCCAAAGTTTTCTGGTACTGTAGCGGTGCTCTGAGCCACGCATGCGTCTAGCAAGAGTGTTTGCGAGCGTGCGTGTGTGTCCGCGCAGTGAAACAGTGCACTAACTGTATCGATCGGATGAACGTGTTTGAGGCTCGGGTGGGTGGGTTGACGGGTCTGAGTGGGTGATCGGGTGCGCGAGGCCGTGTGGACGCAGCGTGCGAGTGTGTTGTGACTGCATTTGTGTGTGTTTGTCGCAATGGCAATTTTCGCAGCGCGGTGATGTGGAGTACGTGTCGTGCTTCTCCTATAGCTCAGTTGGTAGAGCGTGCGGCTGTTAACCTCAAGGTCGCTGGTTCAAACCCAGCTGGGAGAGCTTCTTTGCGTCGTTTTGCACCACGCTACGACTGCCACATGTTCTACGGTACGTTCTACGTGCTCTACTACGCCGCCATCGCCGCTTTGCTGTCTCCATACCAGCTCAGGCCAGTAGGTGTCCGTTTTCATTGATCGATTTTCGTGTCCGGGTTCAAATGCCCGGCCGAGTCTGCCTGCTCGGACGTCAGACCTCGGACCCTTGCTTGCCACCACCGGTGTCAGTCTGAGCCGAGTTGCGTGGGAAACATACTTGCTCTTTCGTTGTTGCGGTCATGCGGTCGCAGCTGCCGGGCCACTTGACCGCAGTTGGGCTCGACGCGGGGACCTTGTGAGGTCGAAGCGTGGTTCTGTTTTTCGCTGCAGAGAGGCCCGCCCAAAGTTTTCTGGTACTGTAGCGGTGCTCTGAGCCACGCATGCGTCTAGCAAGAGTGTTTGCGAGCGTGCGTGTGTGTCCGCGCAGTGAAACAGTGCACTAACTGTATCGATCGGATGAACGTGTTTGAGGCTCGGGTGGGTGGGTTGACGGGTCTGAGTGGGTGATCGGGTGCGCGAGGCCGTGTGGACGCAGCGTGCGAGTGTGTTGTGACTGCATTTGTGTGTGTTTGTCGCAATGGCAATTTTCGCAGCGCGGTGATGTGGAGTACGTGTCGTGCTTCTCCTATAGCTCAGTTGGTAGAGCGTGCGGCTGTTAACCTCAAGGTCGCTGGTTCAAACCCAGCTGGGAGAGCTTCTTTGCGTCGTTTTGCACCACGCTACGACTGCCACATGTTCTACGGTACGTTCTACGTGCTCTACTACGCCGCCATCGCCGCTTTGCTGTCTCCATACCAGCTCAGGCCAGTAGGTGTCCGTTTTCATTGATCGATTTTCGTGTCCGGGTTCAAATGCCCGGCCGAGTCTGCCTGCTCGGACGTCAGACCTCGGACCCTTGCTTGCCACCACCGGTGTCAGTCTGAGCCGAGTTGCGTGGGAAACATACTTGCTCTTTCGTTGTTGCGGTCATGCGGTCGCAGCTGCCGGGCCACTTGACCGCAGTTGGGCTCGACGCGGGGACCTTGTGAGGTCGAAGCGTGGTTCTGTTTTTCGCTGCAGAGAGGCCCGCCCAAAGTTTTCTGGTACTGTAGCGGTGCTCTGAGCCACGCATGCGTCTAGCAAGAGTGTTTGCGAGCGTGCGTGTGTGTCCGCGCAGTGAAACAGTGCACTAACTGTATCGATCGGATGAACGTGTTTGAGGCTCGGGTGGGTGGGTTGACGGGTCTGAGTGGGTGATCGGGTGCGCGAGGCCGTGTGGACGCAGCGTGCGAGTGTGTTGTGACTGCATTTGTGTGTGTTTGTCGCAATGGCAATTTTCGCAGCGCGGTGATGTGGAGTACGTGTCGTGCTTCTCCTATAGCTCAGTTGGTAGAGCGTGCGGCTGTTAACCTCAAGGTCGCTGGTTCAAACCCAGCTGGGAGAGCTTCTTTGCGTCGTTTTGCACCACGCTACGACTGCCACATGTTCTACGGTACGTTCTACGTGCTCTACTACACCGCCATCGCCGCTTTGCTGTCTCCATACCAGCTCAGGCCAGTAGGTGTCCGTTTTCATTGATCGATTTTCGTGTCCGGGTTCAAATGCCCGGCCGAGTCTGCCTGCTCGGACGTCAGACCTCGGACCCTTGCTTGCCACCACCGGTGTCAGTCTGAGCCGAGTTGCGTGGGAAACATACTTGCTCTTTCGTTGTTGCGGTCATGCGGTCGCAGCTGCCGGGCCACTTGACCGCAGTTGGGCTCGACGCGGGGACCTTGTGAGGTCGAAGCGTGGTTCTGTTTTTCGCTGCAGAGAGGCCCGCCCAAAGTTTTCTGGTACTGTAGCGGTGCTCTGAGCCACGCATGCGTCTAGCAAGAGTGTTTGCGAGCGTGCGTGTGTGTCCGCGCAGTGAAACAGTGCACTAACTGTATCGATCGGATGAACGTGTTTGAGGCTCGGGTGGGTGGGTTGACGGGTCTGAGTGGGTGATCGGGTGCGCGAGGCCGTGTGGACGCAGCGTGCGAGTGTGTTGTGACTGCATTTGTGTGTGTTTGTCGCAATGGCAATTTTCGCAGCGCGGTGATGTGGAGTACGTGTCGTGCTTCTCCTATAGCTCAGTTGGTAGAGCGTGCGGCTGTTAACCTCAAGGTCGCTGGTTCAAACCCAGCTGGGAGAGCTTCTTTGCGTCGTTTTGCACCACGCTACGACTGCCACATGTTCTACGGTACGTTCTACGTGCTCTACTACGCCGCCATCGCCGCTTTGCTGTCTCCATACCAGCTCAGGCCAGTAGGTGTCCGTTTTCATTGATCGATTTTCGTGTCCGGGTTCAAATGCCCGGCCGAGTCTGCCTGCTCGGACGTCAGACCTCGGACCCTTGCTTGCCACCACCGGTGTCAGTCTGAGCCGAGTTGCGTGGGAAACATACTTGCTCTTTCGTTGTTGCGGTCATGCGGTCGCAGCTGCCGGGCCACTTGACCGCAGTTGGGCTCGACGCGGGGACCTTGTGAGGTCGAAGCGTGGTTCTGTTTTTCGCTGCGGAGAGGCCCGCCCAAAGTTTTCTGGTACTGTAGCGGTGCTCTGAGCCACGTAGGCGTCTAGCAAGAGTGTTTGCGAGCGTGCGTGTGTGTCCGCGCAGTGAAACAGTGCACTAACTGTATCGATCGGATGAACGTGTTTGAGGCTCGGGTGGGTGGGTTGACGGGTCTGAGTGGGTGATCGGGTGCGCGAGGCCGTGTGGACGCAGCGTGCGAGTGTGTTGTGACTGCTTTTGTGTGTGTTTGTCGCAATGGCAATTTTCGCAGCGCGGTGATGTGGAGTACGTGTCGTGCTTCTCCTATAGCTCAGTTGGTAGAGCGTGCGGCTGTTAACCTCAAGGTCGCTGGTTCAAACCCAGCTGGGAGAGCTTCTTTGCGTCGTTTTGCACCACGCCACGACTGCCACATGTTCTACGGTACGTTCTACGTGCTCTACTACACCGCCATCGCCGCTTTGCTGTCTCCATACCAGCTCAGGCCAGTAGGTGTCCGTTTTCATTGATCGATTTTCGTGTCCGGGTTCAAATGCCCGGCCGAGTCTGCCTGCTCGGACGTCAGACCTCGGACCCTTGCTTGCCACCACCGGTGTCAGTCTGAGCCGAGTTGCGTGGGAAAACATACTTGCTCTTTCGTTGTTGCGGTCATGCGGTCGCAGCTGCCGGGCCACTTGACCGCAGTTGGGCTCGACGCGGGGACCTTGTGAGGTCGAAGCGTGGTTCTGTTTTTCGCTGCGGAGAGGCCCGCCCAAAGTTTTCTGGTACTGTAGCGGTGCTCTGAGCCACGTAGGCGTCTAGCAAGAGTGTTTGCGAGCGTGCGTGTGTGTCCGCGCAGTGAAACAGTGCACTAACTGTATCGATCGGATGAACGTGTTTGAGGCTCGGGTGGGTGGGTTGACGGGTCTGAGTGGGTGATCGGGTGCGCGAGGCCGTGTGGACGCAGCGTGCGAGTGTGTTGTGACTGCTTTTGTGTGTGTTTGTCGCAATGGCAATTTTCGCAGCGCGGTGATGTGGAGTACGTGTCGTGCTTCTCCTATAGCTCAGTTGGTAGAGCGTGCGGCTGTTAACCTCAAGGTCGCTGGTTCAAACCCAGCTGGGAGAGCTTCTTTGCGTCGTTTTGCACCACGCTACGACTGCCACATGTTCTACGGTACGTTCTACGTGCTCTACTACGCCGCCATCGCCGCTTTGCTGTCTCCATACCAGCTCAGGCCAGTAGGTGTCCGTTTTCATTGATCGATTTTCGTGTCCGGGTTCAAATGCCCGGCCGAGTCTGCCTGCTCGGACGTCAGACCTCGGACCCTTGCTTGCCACCACCGGTGTCAGTCTGAGCCGAGTTGCGTGGGAAACATACTTGCTCTTTCGTTGTTGCGGTCATGCGGTCGCAGCTGCCGGGCCACTTGACCGCAGTTGGGCTCGACGCGGGGACCTTGTGAGGTCGAAGCGTGGTTCTGTTTTTCGCTGCGGAGAGGCCCGCCCAAAGTTTTCTGGTACTGTAGCGGTGCTCTGAGCCACGCATGCGTCTAGCAAGAGTGTTTGCGAGCGTGCGTGTGTGTCCGCGCAGTGAAACAGTGCACTAACTGTATCGATCGGATGAACGTGTTTGAGGCTCGGGTGGGTGGGTTGACGGGTCTGAGTGGGTGATCGGGTGCGCGAGGCCGTGTGGACGCAGCGTGCGAGTGTGTTGTGACTGCATTTGTGTGTGTTTGTCGCAATGGCAATTTTCGCAGCGCGGTGATGTGGAGTACGTGTCGTGCTTCTCCTATAGCTCAGTTGGTAGAGCGTGCGGCTGTTAACCTCAAGGTCGCTGGTTCAAACCCAGCTGGGAGAGCTTCTTTGCGTCGTTTTGCACCACGCTACGACTGCCACATGTTCTACGGTACGTTCTACGTGCTCTACTACGCCGCCATCGCCGCTTTGCTGTCTCCATACCAGCTCAGGCCAGTAGGTGTCCGTTTTCATTGATCGATTTTCGTGTCCGGGTTCAAATGCCCGGCCGAGTCTGCCTGCTCGGACGTCAGACCTCGGACCCTTGCTTGCCACCACCGGTGTCAGTCTGAGCCGAGTTGCGTGGGAAACATACTTGCTCTTTCGTTGTTGCGGTCATGCGGTCGCAGCTGCCGGGCCACTTGACCGCAGTTGGGCTCGACGCGGGGACCTTGTGAGGTCGAAGCGTGGTTCTGTTTTTTGCTGCGGAGAGGCCCGCCCAAAGTTTTCTGGTACTGTAGCGGTGCTCTGAGCCACGCATGCGTCTAGCAAGAGTGTTTGCGAGCGTGCGTGTGTGTCCGCGCAGTGAAACAGTGCACTAACTGTATCGATCGGATGAACGTGTTTGAGGCTCGGGTGGGTGGGTTGACGGGTCTGAGTGGGTGATCGGGTGCGCGAGGCCGTGTGGACGCAGCGTGCGAGTGTGTTGTGACTGCATTTGTGTGTGTTTGTCGCAATGGCAATTTTCGCAGCGCGGTGATGTGGAGTACGTGTCGTGCTTCTCCTATAGCTCAGTTGGTAGAGCGTGCGGCTGTTAACCTCAAGGTCGCTGGTTCAAACCCAGCTGGGAGAGCTTCTTTGCGTCGTTTTGCACCACGCTACGACTGCCACATGTTCTACGGTACGTTCTACGTGCTCTACTACGCCGCCATCGCCGCTTTGCTGTCTCCATACCAGCTCAGGCCAGTAGGTGTCCGTTTTCATTGATCGATTTTCGTGTCCGGGTTCAAATGCCCGGCCGAGTCTGCCTGCTCGGACGTCAGACCTCGGACCCTTGCTTGCCACCACCGGTGTCAGTCTGAGCCGAGTTGCGTGGGAAACATACTTGCTCTTTCGTTGTTGCGGTCATGCGGTCGCAGCTGCCGGGCCACTTGACCGCAGTTGGGCTCGACGCGGGGACCTTGTGAGGTCGAAGCGTGGTTCTGTTTTTCGCTGCGGAGAGGCCCGCCCAAAGTTTTCTGGTACTGTAGCGGTGCTCTGAGCCACGCATGCGTCTAGCAAGAGTGTTTGCGAGCGTGCGTGTGTGTCCGCGCAGTGAAACAGTGCACTAACTGTATCGATCGGATGAACGTGTTTGAGGCTCGGGTGGGTGGGTTGACGGGTCTGAGTGGGTGATCGGGTGCGCGAGGCCGTGTGGACGCAGCGTGCGAGTGTGTTGTGACTGCATTTGTGTGTGTTTGTCGCAATGGCAATTTTCGCAGCGCGGTGATGTGGAGTACGTGTCGTGCTTCTCCTATAGCTCAGTTGGTAGAGCGTGCGGCTGTTAACCTCAAGGTCGCTGGTTCAAACCCAGCTGGGAGAGCTTCTTTGCGTCGTTTTGCACCACGCCACGACTGCCACATGTTCTACGGTACGTTCTACGTGCTCTACTACACCGCCATCGCCGCTTTGCTGTCTCCATACCAGCTCAGGCCAGTAGGTGTCCGTTTTCATTGATCGATTTTCGTGTCCGGGTTCAAATGCCCGGCCGAGTCTGCCTGCTCGGACGTCAGACCTCGGACCCTTGCTTGCCACCACCGGTGTCAGTCTGAGCCGAGTTGCGTGGGAAAACATACTTGCTCTTTCGTTGTTGCGGTCATGCGGTCGCAGCTGCCGGGCCACTTGACCGCAGTTGGGCTCGACGCGGGGACCTTGTGAGGTCGAAGCGTGGTTCTGTTTTTCGCTGCGGAGAGGCCCGCCCAAAGTTTTCTGGTACTGTAGCGGTGCTCTGAGCCACGTAGGCGTCTAGCAAGAGTGTTTGCGAGCGTGCGTGTGTGTCCGCGCAGTGAAACAGTGCACTAACTGTATCGATCGGATGAACGTGTTTGAGGCTCGGGTGGGTGGGTTGACGGGTCTGAGTGGGTGATCGGGTGCGCGAGGCCGTGTGGACGCAGCGTGCGAGTGTGTTGTGACTGCTTTTGTGTGTGTTTGTCGCAATGGCAATTTTCGCAGCGCGGTGATGTGGAGTACGTGTCGTGCTTCTCCTATAGCTCAGTTGGTAGAGCGTGCGGCTGTTAACCTCAAGGTCGCTGGTTCAAACCCAGCTGGGAGAGCTTCTTTGCGTCGTTTTGCACCACGCTACGACTGCCACATGTTCTACGGTACGTTCTACGTGCTCTACTACGCCGCCATCGCCGCTTTGCTGTCTCCATACCAGCTCAGGCCAGTAGGTGTCCGTTTTCATTGATCGATTTTCGTGTCCGGGTTCAAATGCCCGGCCGAGTCTGCCTGCTCGGACGTCAGACCTCGGACCCTTGCTTGCCACCACCGGTGTCAGTCTGAGCCGAGTTGCGTGGGAAACATACTTGCTCTTTCGTTGTTGCGGTCATGCGGTCGCAGCTGCCGGGCCACTTGACCGCAGTTGGGCTCGACGCGGGGACCTTGTGAGGTCGAAGCGTGGTTCTGTTTTTCGCTGCGGAGAGGCCCGCCCAAAGTTTTCTGGTACTGTAGCGGTGCTCTGAGCCACGCATGCGTCTAGCAAGAGTGTTTGCGAGCGTGCGTGTGTGTCCGCGCAGTGAAACAGTGCACTAACTGTATCGATCGGATGAACGTGTTTGAGGCTCGGGTGGGTGGGTTGACGGGTCTGAGTGGGTGATCGGGTGCGCGAGGCCGTGTGGACGCAGCGTGCGAGTGTGTTGTGACTGCATTTGTGTGTGTTTGTCGCAATGGCAATTTTCGCAGCGCGGTGATGTGGAGTACGTGTCGTGCTTCTCCTATAGCTCAGTTGGTAGAGCGTGCGGCTGTTAACCTCAAGGTCGCTGGTTCAAACCCAGCTGGGAGAGCTTCTTTGCGTCGTTTTGCACCACGCTACGACTGCCACATGTTCTACGGTACGTTCTACGTGCTCTACTACGCCGCCATCGCCGCTTTGCTGTCTCCATACCAGCTCAGGCCAGTAGGTGTCCGTTTTCATTGATCGATTTTCGTGTCCGGGTTCAAATGCCCGGCCGAGTCTGCCTGCTCGGACGTCAGACCTCGGACCCTTGCTTGCCACCACCGGTGTCAGTCTGAGCCGAGTTGCGTGGGAAACATACTTGCTCTTTCGTTGTTGCGGTCATGCGGTCGCAGCTGCCGGGCCACTTGACCGCAGTTGGGCTCGACGCGGGGACCTTGTGAGGTCGAAGCGTGGTTCTGTTTTTTGCTGCGGAGAGGCCCGCCCAAAGTTTTCTGGTACTGTAGCGGTGCTCTGAGCCACGCATGCGTCTAGCAAGAGTGTTTGCGAGCGTGCGTGTGTGTCCGCGCAGTGAAACAGTGCACTAACTGTATCGATCGGATGAACGTGTTTGAGGCTCGGGTGGGTGGGTTGACGGGTCTGAGTGGGTGATCGGGTGCGCGAGGCCGTGTGGACGCAGCGTGCGAGTGTGTTGTGACTGCATTTGTGTGTGTTTGTCGCAATGGCAATTTTCGCAGCGCGGTGATGTGGAGTACGTGTCGTGCTTCTCCTATAGCTCAGTTGGTAGAGCGTGCGGCTGTTAACCTCAAGGTCGCTGGTTCAAACCCAGCTGGGAGAGCTTCTTTGCGTCGTTTTGCACCACGCTACGACTGCCACATGTTCTACGGTACGTTCTACGTGCTCTACTACGCCGCCATCGCCGCTTTGCTGTCTCCATACCAGCTCAGGCCAGTAGGTGTCCGTTTTCATTGATCGATTTTCGTGTCCGGGTTCAAATGCCCGGCCGAGTCTGCCTGCTCGGACGTCAGACCTCGGACCCTTGCTTGCCACCACCGGTGTCAGTCTGAGCCGAGTTGCGTGGGAAACATACTTGCTCTTTCGTTGTTGCGGTCATGCGGTCGCAGCTGCCGGGCCACTTGACCGCAGTTGGGCTCGACGCGGGGACCTTGTGAGGTCGAAGCGTGGTTCTGTTTTTCGCTGCGGAGAGGCCCGCCCAAAGTTTTCTGGTACTGTAGCGGTGCTCTGAGCCACGCATGCGTCTAGCAAGAGTGTTTGCGAGCGTGCGTGTGTGTCCGCGCAGTGAAACAGTGCACTAACTGTATCGATCGGATGAACGTGTTTGAGGCTCGGGTGGGTGGGTTGACGGGTCTGAGTGGGTGATCGGGTGCGCGAGGCCGTGTGGACGCAGCGTGCGAGTGTGTTGTGACTGCATTTGTGTGTGTTTGTCGCAATGGCAATTTTCGCAGCGCGGTGATGTGGAGTACGTGTCGTGCTTCTCCTATAGCTCAGTTGGTAGAGCGTGCGGCTGTTAACCTCAAGGTCGCTGGTTCAAACCCAGCTGGGAGAGCTTCTTTGCGTCGTTTTGCACCACGCTACGACTGCCACATGTTCTACGGTACGTTCTACGTGCTCTACTACACCGCCATCGCCGCTTTGCTGTCTCCATACCAGCTCAGGCCAGTAGGTGTCCGTTTTCATTGATCGATTTTCGTGTCCGGGTTCAAATGCCCGGCCGAGTCTGCCTGCTCGGACGTCAGACCTCGGACCCTTGCTTGCCACCACCGGTGTCAGTCTGAGCCGAGTTGCGTGGGAAACATACTTGCTCTTTCGTTGTTGCGGTCATGCGGTCGCAGCTGCCGGGCCACTTGACCGCAGTTGGGCTCGACGCGGGGACCTTGTGAGGTCGAAGCGTGGTTCTGTTTTTCGCTGCGGAGAGGCCCGCCCAAAGTTTTCTGGTACTGTAGCGGTGCTCTGAGCCACGCATGCGTCTAGCAAGAGTGTTTGCGAGCGTGCGTGTGTGTCCGCGCAGTGAAACAGTGCACTAACTGTATCGATCGGATGAACGTGTTTGAGGCTCGGGTGGGTGGGTTGACGGGTCTGAGTGGGTGATCGGGTGCGCGAGGCCGTGTGGACGCAGCGTGCGAGTGTGTTGTGACTGCTTTTGTGTGTGTTTGTCGCAATGGCAATTTTCGCAGCGCGGTGATGTGGAGTACGTGTCGTGCTTCTCCTATAGCTCAGTTGGTAGAGCGTGCGGCTGTTAACCTTAAGGTCGCTGGTTCAAACCCAGCTGGGAGAGCTTCTTTGCGTCGTTTTGCACCACGCTACGACTGCCACATGTTCTACGGTACGTTCTACGTGCTCTACTACGCCGCCATCGCCGCTTTGCTGTCTCCATACCAGCTCAGGCCAGTAGGTCTCTGTTTTCATTGATCGATTTTCGTGTCCGGGTTCAAATGCCCGGCCGAGTCTGCCTGCTCGGACGTCAGACCTCGGACCCTTGCTTGCCACCACCGGTGTCAGTCTGAGCCGAGTTGCGTGGGAAACATACTTGCTCTTTCGTTGTTGCGGTCATGCGGTCGCAGCTGCCGGGCCACTTGACCGCAGTTGGGCTCGACGCGGGGACCTTGTGAGGTCGAAGCGTGGTTCTGTTTTTCGCTGCGGAGAGGCCCGCCCAAAGTTTTCTGGTACTGTAGCGGTGCTCTGAGCCACGCATGCGTCTAGCAAGAGTGTTTGCGAGCGTGCGTGTGTGTCCGCGCAGTGAAACAGTGCACTAACTGTATCGATCGGATGAACGTGTTTGAGGCTCGGGTGGGTGGGTTGACGGGTCTGAGTGGGTGATCGGGTGCGCGAGGCCGTGTGGACGCAGCGTGCGAGTGTGTTGTGACTGCATTTGTGTGTGTTTGTCGCAATGGCAATTTTCGCAGCGCGGTGATGTGGAGTACGTGTCGTGCTTCTCCTATAGCTCAGTTGGTAGAGCGTGCGGCTGTTAACCTCAAGGTCGCTGGTTCAAACCCAGCTGGGAGAGCTTCTTTGCGTCGTTTTGCACCACGCTACGACTGCCACATGTTCTACGGTACGTTCTACGTGCTCTACTACACCGCCATCGCCGCTTTGCTGTCTCCATACCAGCTCAGGCCAGTAGGTGTCCGTTTTCATTGATCGATTTTCGTGTCCGGGTTCAAATGCCCGGCCGAGTCTGCCTGCTCGGACGTCAGACCTCGGACCCTTGCTTGCCACCACCGGTGTCAGTCTGAGCCGAGTTGCGTGGGAAACATACTTGCTCTTTCGTTGTTGCGGTCATGCGGTCGCAGCTGCCGGGCCACTTGACCGCAGTTGGGCTCGACGCGGGGACCTTGTGAGGTCGAAGCGTGGTTCTGTTTTTCGCTGCGGAGAGGCCCGCCCAAAGTTTTCTGGTACTGTAGCGGTGCTCTGAGCCACGCATGCGTCTAGCAAGAGTGTTTGCGAGCGTGCGTGTGTGTCCGCGCAGTGAAACAGTGCACTAACTGTATCGATCGGATGAACGTGTTTGAGGCTCGGGTGGGTGGGTTGACGGGTCTGAGTGGGTGATCGGGTGCGCGAGGCCGTGTGGACGCAGCGTGCGAGTGTGTTGTGACTGCATTTGTGTGTGTTTGTCGCAATGGCAATTTTCGCAGCGCGGTGATGTGGAGTACGTGTCGTGCTTCTCCTATAGCTCAGTTGGTAGAGCGTGCGGCTGTTAACCTCAAGGTCGCTGGTTCAAACCCAGCTGGGAGAGCTTCTTTGCGTCGTTTTGCACCACGCTACGACTGCCACATGTTCTACGGTACGTTCTACGTGCTCTACTACACCGCCATCGCCGCTTTGCTGTCTCCATACCAGCTCAGGCCAGTAGGTGTCCGTTTTCATTGATCGATTTTCGTGTCCGGGTTCAAATGCCCGGCCGAGTCTGCCTGCTCGGACGTCAGACCTCGGACCCTTGCTTGCCACCACCGGTGTCAGTCTGAGCCGAGTTGCGTGGGAAACATACTTGCTCTTTCGTTGTTGCGGTCATGCGGTCGCAGCTGCCGGGCCACTTGACCGCAGTTGGGCTCGACGCGGGGACCTTGTGAGGTCGAAGCGTGGTTCTGTTTTTCGCTGCGGAGAGGCCCGCCCAAAGTTTTCTGGTACTGTAGCGGTGCTCTGAGCCACGCATGCGTCTAGCAAGAGTGTTTGCGAGCGTGCGTGTGTGTCCGCGCAGTGAAACAGTGCACTAACTGTATCGATCGGATGAACGTGTTTGAGGCTCGGGTGGGTGGGTTGACGGGTCTGAGTGGGTGATCGGGTGCGCGAGGCCGTGTGGACGCAGCGTGCGAGTGTGTTGTGACTGCATTTGTGTGTGTTTGTCGCAATGGCAATTTTCGCAGCGCGGTGATGTGGAGTACGTGTCGTGCTTCTCCTATAGCTCAGTTGGTAGAGCGTGCGGCTGTTAACCTCAAGGTCGCTGGTTCAAACCCAGCTGGGAGAGCTTCTTTGCGTCGTTTTGCACCACGCTACGACTGCCACATGTTCTACGGTACGTTCTACGTGCTCTACTACGCCGCCATCGCCGCTTTGCTGTCTCCATACCAGCTCAGGCCAGTAGGTGTCCGTTTTCATTGATCGATTTTCGTGTCCGGGTTCAAATGCCCGGCCGAGTCTGCCTGCTCGGACGTCAGACCTCGGACCCTTGCTTGCCACCACCGGTGTCAGTCTGAGCCGAGTTGCGTGGGAAACATACTTGCTCTTTCGTTGTTGCGGTCATGCGGTCGCAGCTGCCGGGCCACTTGACCGCAGTTGGGCTCGACGCGGGGACCTTGTGAGGTCGAAGCGTGGTTCTGTTTTTCGCTGCGGAGAGGCCCGCCCAAAGTTTTCTGGTACTGTAGCGGTGCTCTGAGCCACGCATGCGTCTAGCAAGAGTGTTTGCGAGCGTGCGTGTGTGTCCGCGCAGTGAAACAGTGCACTAACTGTATCGATCGGATGAACGTGTTTGAGGCTCGGGTGGGTGGGTTGACGGGTCTGAGTGGGTGATCGGGTGCGCGAGGCCGTGTGGACGCAGCGTGCGAGTGTGTTGTGACTGCTTTTGTGTGTGTTTGTCGCAATGGCAATTTTCGCAGCGCGGTGATGTGGAGTACGTGTCGTGCTTCTCCTATAGCTCAGTTGGTAGAGCGTGCGGCTGTTAACCTCAAGGTCGCTGGTTCAAACCCAGCTGGGAGAGCTTCTTTGCGTCGTTTTGCACCACGCTACGACTGCCACATGTTCTACGGTACGTTCTACGTGCTCTACTACGCCGCCATCGCCGCTTTGCTGTCTCCATACCAGCTCAGGCCAGTAGGTCTCTGTTTTCATTGATCGATTTTCGTGTCCGGGTTCAAATGCCCGGCCGAGTCTGCCTGCTCGGACGTCAGACCTCGGACCCTTGCTTGCCACCACCGGTGTCAGTCTGAGCCGAGTTGCGTGGGAAACATACTTGCTCTTTCGTTGTTGCGGTCATGCGGTCGCAGCTGCCGGGCCACTTGACCGCAGTTGGGCTCGACGCGGGGACCTTGTGAGGTCGAAGCGTGGTTCTGTTTTTCGCTGCGGAGAGGCCCGCCCAAAGTTTTCTGGTACTGTAGCGGTGCTCTGAGCCACGCATGCGTCTAGCAAGAGTGTTTGCGAGCGTGCGTGTGTGTCCGCGCAGTGAAACAGTGCACAAACTGTATCGATCGGATGAACGTGTTTGAGGCTCGGGTGGGTGGGTTGACGGGTCTGATTGGGTGATCGGGCGCGAGGCCGTGTGGACGCAGCGTGCGAGTGTGTTGTGACTGCTTTTGTGTGTGTTTGTCGCAATGGCAATTTTCGCAGCGCGGTGATGTGGAGTACGTGTCGTGCTTCTCCTATAGCTCAGTTGGTAGAGCGTGCGGCTGTTAACCTCAAGGTCGCTGGTTCAAACCCAGCTGGGAGAGCTTCTTTGCGTCGTTTTGCACCACGCTACGACTGCCACATGTTCTACGGTACGTTCTACGTGCTCTACTACGCCGCCATCGCCGCTTTGCTGTCTCCATACCAGCTCAGGCCAGTAGGTCTCTGTTTTCATTGATCGATTTTCGTGTCCGGGTTCAAATGCCCGGCCGAGTCTGCCTGCTCGGACGTCAGACCTCGGACCCTTGCTTGCCACCACCGGTGTCAGTCTGAGCCGAGTTGCGTGGGAAACATACTTGCTCTTTCGTTGTTGCGGTCATGCGGTCGCAGCTGCCGGGCCACTTGACCGCAGTTGGGCTCGACGCGGGGACCTTGTGAGGTCGAAGCGTGGTTCTGTTTTTCGCTGCGGAGAGGCCCGCCCAAAGTTTTCTGGTACTGTAGCGGTGCTCTGAGCCACGCATGCGTCTAGCAAGAGTGTTTGCGAGCGTGCGTGTGTGTCCGCGCAGTGAAACAGTGCACAAACTGTATCGATCGGATGAACGTGTTTGAGGCTCGGGTGGGTGGGTTGACGGGTCTGATTGGGTGATCGGGCGCGAGGCCGTGTGGACGCAGCGTGCGAGTGTGTTGTGACTGCATTTGTGTGTGTTTGTCGCAATGGCAATTTTCGCAGCGCGGTGATGTGGAGTACGTGTCGTGCTTCTCCTATAGCTCAGTTGGTAGAGCGTGCGGCTGTTAACCTCAAGGTCGCTGGTTCAAACCCAGCTGGGAGAGCTTCTTTGCGTCGTTTTGCACCACGCTACGACTGCCACATGTTCTACGGTACGTTCTACGTGCTCTACTACGCCGCCATCGCCGCTTTGCTGTCTCCATACCAGCTCAGGCCAGTAGGTCTCTGTTTTCATTGATCGATTTTCGTGTCCGGGTTCAAATGCCCGGCCGAGTCTGCCTGCTCGGACGTCAGACCTCGGACCCTTGCTTGCCACCACCGGTGTCAGTCTGAGCCGAGTTGCGTGGGAAACATACTTGCTCTTTCGTTGTTGCGGTCATGCGGTCGCAGCTGCCGGGCCACTTGACCGCAGTTGGGCTCGACGCGGGGACCTTGTGAGGTCGAAGCGTGGTTCTGTTTTTCGCTGCGGAGAGGCCCGCCCAAAGTTTTCTGGTACTGTAGCGGTGCTCTGAGCCACGCATGCGTCTAGCAAGAGTGTTTGCGAGCGTGCGTGTGTGTCCGCGCAGTGAAACAGTGCACTAACTGTATCGATCGGATGAACGTGTTTGAGGCTCGGGTGGGTGGGTTGACGGGTCTGAGTGGGTGATCGGGTGCGCGAGGCCGTGTGGACGCAGCGTGCGAGTGTGTTGTGACTGCATTTGTGTGTGTTTGTCGCAATGGCAATTTTCGCAGCGCGGTGATGTGGAGTACGTGTCGTGCTTCTCCTATAGCTCAGTTGGTAGAGCGTGCGGCTGTTAACCTCAAGGTCGCTGGTTCAAACCCAGCTGGGAGAGCTTCTTTGCGTCGTTTTGCACCACGCTACGACTGCCACATGTTCTACGGTACGTTCTACGTGCTCTACTACGCCGCCATCGCCGCTTTGCTGTCTCCATACCAGCTCAGGCCAGTAGGTGTCCGTTTTCATTGATCGATTTTCGTGTCCGGGTTCAAATGCCCGGCCGAGTCTGCCTGCTCGGACGTCAGACCTCGGACCCTTGCTTGCCACCACCGGTGTCAGTCTGAGCCGAGTTGCGTGGGAAACATACTTGCTCTTTCGTTGTTGCGGTCATGCGGTCGCAGCTGCCGGGCCACTTGACCGCAGTTGGGCTCGACGCGGGGACCTTGTGAGGTCGAAGCGTGGTTCTGTTTTTCGCTGCGGAGAGGCCCGCCCAAAGTTTTCTGGTACTGTAGCGGTGCTCTGAGCCACGCATGCGTCTAGCAAGAGTGTTTGCGAGCGTGCGTGTGTGTCCGCGCAGTGAAACAGTGCACTAACTGTATCGATCGGATGAACGTGTTTGAGGCTCGGGTGGGTGGGTTGACGGGTCTGAGTGGGTGATCGGGTGCGCGAGGCCGTGTGGACGCAGCGTGCGAGTGTGTTGTGACTGCATTTGTGTGTGTTTGTCGCAATGGCAATTTTCGCAGCGCGGTGATGTGGAGTACGTGTCGTGCTTCTCCTATAGCTCAGTTGGTAGAGCGTGCGGCTGTTAACCTCAAGGTCGCTGGTTCAAACCCAGCTGGGAGAGCTTCTTTGCGTCGTTTTGCACCACGCTACGACTGCCACATGTTCTACGGTACGTTCTACGTGCTCTACTACGCCGCCATCGCCGCTTTGCTGTCTCCATACCAGCTCAGGCCAGTAGGTCTCTGTTTTCATTGATCGATTTTCGTGTCCGGGTTCAAATGCCCGGCCGAGTCTGCCTGCTCGGACGTCAGACCTCGGACCCTTGCTTGCCACCACCGGTGTCAGTCTGAGCCGAGTTGCGTGGGAAACATACTTGCTCTTTCGTTGTTGCGGTCATGCGGTCGCAGCTGCCGGGCCACTTGACCGCAGTTGGGCTCGACGCGGGGACCTTGTGAGGTCGAAGCGTGGTTCTGTTTTTCGCTGCGGAGAGGCCCGCCCAAAGTTTTCTGGTACTGTAGCGGTGCTCTGAGCCACGCATGCGTCTAGCAAGAGTGTTTGCGAGCGTGCGTGTGTGTCCGCGCAGTGAAACAGTGCACTAACTGTATCGATCGGATGAACGTGTTTGAGGCTCGGGTGGGTGGGTTGACGGGTCTGAGTGGGTGATCGGGTGCGCGAGGCCGTGTGGACGCAGCGTGCGAGTGTGTTGTGACTGCATTTGTGTGTGTTTGTCGCAATGGCAATTTTCGCAGCGCGGTGATGTGGAGTACGTGTCGTGCTTCTCCTATAGCTCAGTTGGTAGAGCGTGCGGCTGTTAACCTCAAGGTCGCTGGTTCAAACCCAGCTGGGAGAGCTTCTTTGCGTCGTTTTGCACCACGCTACGACTGCCACATGTTCTACGGTACGTTCTACGTGCTCTACTACGCCGCCATCGCCGCTTTGCTGTCTCCATACCAGCTCAGGCCAGTAGGTCTCTGTTTTCATTGATCGATTTTCGTGTCCGGGTTCAAATGCCCGGCCGAGTCTGCCTGCTCGGACGTCAGACCTCGGACCCTTGCTTGCCACCACCGGTGTCAGTCTGAGCCGAGTTGCGTGGGAAACATACTTGCTCTTTCGTTGTTGCGGTCATGCGGTCGCAGCTGCCGGGCCACTTGACCGCAGTTGGGCTCGACGCGGGGACCTTGTGAGGTCGAAGCGTGGTTCTGTTTTTCGCTGCGGAGAGGCCCGCCCAAAGTTTTCTGGTACTGTAGCGGTGCTCTGAGCCACGCATGCGTCTAGCAAGAGTGTTTGCGAGCGTGCGTGTGTGTCCGCGCAGTGAAACAGTGCACTAACTGTATCGATCGGATGAACGTGTTTGAGGCTCGGGTGGGTGGGTTGACGGGTCTGAGTGGGTGATCGGGTGCGCGAGGCCGTGTGGACGCAGCGTGCGAGTGTGTTGTGACTGCATTTGTGTGTGTTTGTCGCAATGGCAATTTTCGCAGCGCGGTGATGTGGAGTACGTGTCGTGCTTCTCCTATAGCTCAGTTGGTAGAGCGTGCGGCTGTTAACCTCAAGGTCGCTGGTTCAAACCCAGCTGGGAGAGCTTCTTTGCGTCGTTTTGCACCACGCTACGACTGCCACATGTTCTACGGTACGTTCTACGTGCTCTACTACGCCGCCATCGCCGCTTTGCTGTCTCCATACCAGCTCAGGCCAGTAGGTGTCCGTTTTCATTGACCGATTTTCGTGTCCGGGTTCAAATGCCCGGCCGAGTCTGCCTGCTCGGACGTCAGACCTCGGACCCTTGCTTGCCACCACCGGTGTCAGTCTGAGCCGAGTTGCGTGGGAAACATACTTGCTCTTTCGTTGTTGCGGTCATGCGGTCGCAGCTGCCGGGCCACTTGACCGCAGTTGGGCTCGACGCGGGGACCTTGTGAGGTCGAAGCGTGGTTCTGTTTTTCGCTGCGGAGAGGCCCGCCCAAAGTTTTCTGGTACTGTAGCGGTGCTCTGAGCCACGCATGCGTCTAGCAAGAGTGTTTGCGAGCGTGCGTGTGTGTCCGCGCAGTGAAACAGTGCACTAACTGTATCGATCGGATGAACGTGTTTGAGGCTCGGGTGGGTGGGTTGACGGGTCTGAGTGGGTGATCGGGTGCGCGAGGCCGTGTGGACGCAGCGTGCGAGTGTGTTGTGACTGCATTTGTGTGTGTTTGTCGCAATGGCAATTTTCGCAGCGCGGTGATGTGGAGTACGTGTCGTGCTTCTCCTATAGCTCAGTTGGTAGAGCGTGCGGCTGTTAACCTCAAGGTCGCTGGTTCAAACCCAGCTGGGAGAGCTTCTTTGCGTCGTTTTGCACCACGCTACGACTGCCACATGTTCTACGGTACGTTCTACGTGCTCTACTACGCCGCCATCGCCGCTTTGCTGTCTCCATACCAGCTCAGGCCAGTAGGTGTCCGTTTTCATTGACCGATTTTCGTGTCCGGGTTCAAATGCCCGGCCGAGTCTGCCTGCTCGGACGTCAGACCTCGGACCCTTGCTTGCCACCACCGGTGTCAGTCTGAGCCGAGTTGCGTGGGAAACATACTTGCTCTTTCGTTGTTGCGGTCATGCGGTCGCAGCTGCCGGGCCACTTGACCGCAGTTGGGCTCGACGCGGGGACCTTGTGAGGTCGAAGCGTGGTTCTGTTTTTCGCTGCGGAGAGGCCCGCCCAAAGTTTTCTGGTACTGTAGCGGTGCTCTGAGCCACGCATGCGTCTAGCAAGAGTGTTTGCGAGCGTGCGTGTGTGTCCGCGCAGTGAAACAGTGCACTAACTGTATCGATCGGATGAACGTGTTTGAGGCTCGGGTGGGTGGGTTGACGGGTCTGAGTGGGTGATCGGGTGCGCGAGGCCGTGTGGACGCAGCGTGCGAGTGTGTTGTGACTGCATTTGTGTGTGTTTGTCGCAATGGCAATTTTCGCAGCGCGGTGATGTGGAGTACGTGTCGTGCTTCTCCTATAGCTCAGTTGGTAGAGCGTGCGGCTGTTAACCTCAAGGTCGCTGGTTCAAACCCAGCTGGGAGAGCTTCTTTGCGTCGTTTTGCACCACGCTACGACTGCCACATGTTCTACGGTACGTTCTACGTGCTCTACTACGCCGCCATCGCCGCTTTGCTGTCTCCATACCAGCTCAGGCCAGTAGGTGTCCGTTTTCATTGACCGATTTTCGTGTCCGGGTTCAAATGCCCGGCCGAGTCTGCCTGCTCGGACGTCAGACCTCGGACCCTTGCTTGCCACCACCGGTGTCAGTCTGAGCCGAGTTGCGTGGGAAACATACTTGCTCTTTCGTTGTTGCGGTCATGCGGTCGCAGCTGCCGGGCCACTTGACCGCAGTTGGGCTCGACGCGGGGACCTTGTGAGGTCGAAGCGTGGTTCTGTTTTTCGCTGCGGAGAGGCCCGCCCAAAGTTTTCTGGTACTGTAGCGGTGCTCTGAGCCACGCATGCGTCTAGCAAGAGTGTTTGCGAGCGTGCGTGTGTGTCCGCGCAGTGAAACAGTGCACTAACTGTATCGATCGGATGAACGTGTTTGAGGCTCGGGTGGGTGGGTTGACGGGTCTGAGTGGGTGATCGGGTGCGCGAGGCCGTGTGGACGCAGCGTGCGAGTGTGTTGTGACTGCATTTGTGTGTGTTTGTCGCAATGGCAATTTTCGCAGCGCGGTGATGTGGAGTACGTGTCGTGCTTCTCCTATAGCTCAGTTGGTAGAGCGTGCGGCTGTTAACCTCAAGGTCGCTGGTTCAAACCCAGCTGGGAGAGCTTCTTTGCGTCGTTTTGCACCACGCTACGACTGCCACATGTTCTACGGTACGTTCTACGTGCTCTACTACGCCGCCATCGCCGCTTTGCTGTCTCCATACCAGCTCAGGCCAGTAGGTGTCCGTTTTCATTGACCGATTTTCGTGTCCGGGTTCAAATGCCCGGCCGAGTCTGCCTGCTCGGACGTCAGACCTCGGACCCTTGCTTGCCACCACCGGTGTCAGTCTGAGCCGAGTTGCGTGGGAAACATACTTGCTCTTTCGTTGTTGCGGTCATGCGGTCGCAGCTGCCGGGCCACTTGACCGCAGTTGGGCTCGACGCGGGGACCTTGTGAGGTCGAAGCGTGGTTCTGTTTTTCGCTGCGGAGAGGCCCGCCCAAAGTTTCTGGTACTGTAGCGGTGCTCTGAGCCACGCATGCGTCTAGCAAGAGTGTTTGCGAGCGTGCGTGTGTGTCCGCGCAGTGAAACAGTGCACTAACTGTATCGACCGGATGAACGTGTTTGAGGCTCGGGTGGGTGGGTTGACGGGTCTGAGTGGGTGATCGGGTGCGCGAGGCCGTGTGGACGCAGCGTGCGAGTGTGTTGTGACTGCATTTGTGTGTGTTTGTCGCAATGGCAATTTTCGCAGCGCGGTGATGTGGAGTACGTGTCGTGCTTCTCCTATAGCTCAGTTGGTAGAGCGTGCGGCTGTTAACCTCAAGGTCGCTGGTTCAAACCCAGCTGGGAGAGCTTCTTTGCGTCGTTTTGCACCACGCTACGACTGCCACATGTTCTACGGTACGTTCTACGTGCTCTACTACGCCGCCATCGCCGCTTTGCTGTCTCCATACCAGCTCAGGCCAGTAGGTCTCTGTTTTCATTGATCGATTTTCGTGTCCGGGTTCAAATGCCCGGCCGAGTCTGCCTGCTCGGACGTCAGACCTCGGACCCTTGCTTGCCACCACCGGTGTCAGTCTGAGCCGAGTTGCGTGGGAAACATACTTGCTCTTTCGTTGTTGCGGTCATGCGGTCGCAGCTGCCGGGCCACTTGACCGCAGTTGGGCTCGACGCGGGGACCTTGTGAGGTCGAAGCGTGGTTCTGTTTTTCGCTGCGGAGAGGCCCGCCCAAAGTTTCTGGTACTGTAGCGGTGCTCTGAGCCACGCATGCGTCTAGCAAGAGTGTTTGCGAGCGTGCGTGTGTGTCCGCGCAGTGAAACAGTGCACTAACTGTATCGATCGGATGAACGTGTTTGAGGCTCGGGTGGGTGGGTTGACGGGTCTGAGTGGGTGATCGGGTGCGCGAGGCCGTGTGGACGCAGCGTGCGAGTGTGTTGTGACTGCATTTGTGTGTGTTTGTCGCAATGGCAATTTTCGCAGCGCGGTGATGTGGAGTACGTGTCGTGCTTCTCCTATAGCTCAGTTGGTAGAGCGTGCGGCTGTTAACCTCAAGGTCGCTGGTTCAAACCCAGCTGGGAGAGCTTCTTTGCGTCGTTTTGCACCACGCTACGACTGCCACATGTTCTACTGTACGTTCTACGTGCTCTACTACGCCGCCATCGCCGCTTTGCTGTCTCCATACCAGCTCAGGCCAGTAGGTGTCCGTTTTCATTGATCGATTTTCGTGTCCGGGTTCAAATGCCCGGCCGAGTCTGCCTGCTCGGACGTCAGACCTCGGACCCTTGCTTGCCACCACCGGTGTCAGTCTGAGCCGAGTTGCGTGGGAAACATACTTGCTCTTTCGTTGTTGCGGTCATGCGGTCGCAGCTGCCGGGCCACTTGACCGCAGTTGGGCTCGACGCGGGGACCTTGTGAGGTCGAAGCGTGGTTCTGTTTTTCGCTGCGGAGAGGCCCGCCCAAAGTTTTCTGGTACTGTAGCGGTGCTCTGAGCCACGTAGGCGTCTAGCAAGAGTGTTTGCGAGCGTGCGTGTGTGTCCGCGCAGTGAAACAGTGCACTAACTGTATCGATCGGATGAACGTGTTTGAGGCTCGGGTGGGTGGGTTGACGGGTCTGAGTGGGTGATCGGGTGCGCGAGGCCGTGTGGACGCAGCGTGCGAGTGTGTTGTGACTGCATTTGTGTGTGTTTGTCGCAATGGCAATTTTCGCAGCGCGGTGATGTGGAGTACGTGTCGTGCTTCTCCTATAGCTCAGTTGGTAGAGCGTGCGGCTGTTAACCTCAAGGTCGCTGGTTCAAACCCAGCTGGGAGAGCTTCTTTGCGTCGTTTTGCACCACGCTACGACTGCCACATGTTCTACGGTACGTTCTACGTGCTCTACTACGCCGCCATCGCCGCTTTGCTGTCTCCATACCAGCTCAGGCCAGTAGGTGTCCGTTTTCATTGATCGATTTTCGTGTCCGGGTTCAAATGCCCGGCCGAGTCTGCCTGCTCGGACGTCAGACCTCGGACCCTTGCTTGCCACCACCGGTGTCAGTCTGAGCCGAGTTGCGTGGGAAACATACTTGCTCTTTCGTTGTTGCGGTCATGCGGTCGCAGCTGCCGGGCCACTTGACCGCAGTTGGGCTCGACGCGGGGACCTTGTGAGGTCGAAGCGTGGTTCTGTTTTTCGCTGCGGAGAGGCCCGCCCAAAGTTTTCTGGTACTGTAGCGGTGCTCTGAGCCACGCATGCGTCTAGCAAGAGTGTTTGCGAGCGTGCGTGTGTGTCCGCGCAGTGAAACAGTGCACTAACTGTATCGATCGGATGAACGTGTTTGAGGCTCGGGTGGGTGGGTTGACGGGTCTGAGTGGGTGATCGGGTGCGCGAGGCCGTGTGGACGCAGCGTGCGAGTGTGTTGTGACTGCATTTGTGTGTGTTTGTCGCAATGGCAATTTTCGCAGCGCGGTGATGTGGAGTACGTGTCGTGCTTCTCCTATAGCTCAGTTGGTAGAGCGTGCGGCTGTTAACCTCAAGGTCGCTGGTTCAAACCCAGCTGGGAGAGCTTCTTTGCGTCGTTTTGCACCACGCTACGACTGCCACATGTTCTACGGTACGTTCTACGTGCTCTACTACGCCGCCATCGCCGCTTTGCTGTCTCCATACCAGCTCAGGCCAGTAGGTGTCCGTTTTCATTGATCGATTTTCGTGTCCGGGTTCAAATGCCCGGCCGAGTCTGCCTGCTCGGACGTCAGACCTCGGACCCTTGCTTGCCACCACCGGTGTCAGTCTGAGCCGAGTTGCGTGGGAAACATACTTGCTCTTTCGTTGTTGCGGTCATGCGGTCGCAGCTGCCGGGCCACTTGACCGCAGTTGGGCTCGACGCGGGGACCTTGTGAGGTCGAAGCGTGGTTCTGTTTTTCGCTGCGGAGAGGCCCGCCCAAAGTTTTCTGGTACTGTAGCGGTGCTCTGAGCCACGCATGCGTCTAGCAAGAGTGTTTGCGAGCGTGCGTGTGTGTCCGCGCAGTGAAACAGTGCACTAACTGTATCGATCGGATGAACGTGTTTGAGGCTCGGGTGGGTGGGTTGACGGGTCTGAGTGGGTGATCGGGTGCGCGAGGCCGTGTGGACGCAGCGTGCGAGTGTGTTGTGACTGCATTTGTGTGTGTTTGTCGCAATGGCAATTTTCGCAGCGCGGTGATGTGGAGTACGTGTCGTGCTTCTCCTATAGCTCAGTTGGTAGAGCGTGCGGCTGTTAACCTCAAGGTCGCTGGTTCAAACCCAGCTGGGAGAGCTTCTTTGCGTCGTTTTGCACCACGCTACGACTGCCACATGTTCTACGGTACGTTCTACGTGCTCTACTACGCCGCCATCGCCGCTTTGCTGTCTCCATACCAGCTCAGGCCAGTAGGTGTCCGTTTTCATTGATCGATTTTCGTGTCCGGGTTCAAATGCCCGGCCGAGTCTGCCTGCTCGGACGTCAGACCTCGGACCCTTGCTTGCCACCACCGGTGTCAGTCTGAGCCGAGTTGCGTGGGAAACATACTTGCTCTTTCGTTGTTGCGGTCATGCGGTCGCAGCTGCCGGGCCACTTGACCGCAGTTGGGCTCGACGCGGGGACCTTGTGAGGTCGAAGCGTGGTTCTGTTTTTCGCTGCGGAGAGGCCCGCCCAAAGTTTTCTGGTACTGTAGCGGTGCTCTGAGCCACGCATGCGTCTAGCAAGAGTGTTTGCGAGCGTGCGTGTGTGTCCGCGCAGTGAAACAGTGCACTAACTGTATCGATCGGATGAACGTGTTTGAGGCTCGGGTGGGTGGGTTGACGGGTCTGAGTGGGTGATCGGGTGCGCGAGGCCGTGTGGACGCAGCGTGCGAGTGTGTTGTGACTGCATTTGTGTGTGTTTGTCGCAATGGCAATTTTCGCAGCGCGGTGATGTGGAGTACGTGTCGTGCTTCTCCTATAGCTCAGTTGGTAGAGCGTGCGGCTGTTAACCTCAAGGTCGCTGGTTCAAACCCAGCTGGGAGAGCTTCTTTGCGTCGTTTTGCACCACGCTACGACTGCCACATGTTCTACGGTACGTTCTACGTGCTCTACTACGCCGCCATCGCCGCTTTGCTGTCTCCATACCAGCTCAGGCCAGTAGGTGTCCGTTTTCATTGATCGATTTTCGTGTCCGGGTTCAAATGCCCGGCCGAGTCTGCCTGCTCGGACGTCAGACCTCGGACCCTTGCTTGCCACCACCGGTGTCAGTCTGAGCCGAGTTGCGTGGGAAACATACTTGCTCTTTCGTTGTTGCGGTCATGCGGTCGCAGCTGCCGGGCCACTTGACCGCAGTTGGGCTCGACGCGGGGACCTTGTGAGGTCGAAGCGTGGTTCTGTTTTTCGCTGCGGAGAGGCCCGCCCAAAGTTTTCTGGTACTGTAGCGGTGCTCTGAGCCACGCATGCGTCTAGCAAGAGTGTTTGCGAGCGTGCGTGTGTGTCCGCGCAGTGAAACAGTGCACTAACTGTATCGATCGGATGAACGTGTTTGAGGCTCGGGTGGGTGGGTTGACGGGTCTGAGTGGGTGATCGGGTGCGCGAGGCCGTGTGGACGCAGCGTGCGAGTGTGTTGTGACTGCATTTGTGTGTGTTTGTCGCAATGGCAATTTTCGCAGCGCGGTGATGTGGAGTACGTGTCGTGCTTCTCCTATAGCTCAGTTGGTAGAGCGTGCGGCTGTTAACCTCAAGGTCGCTGGTTCAAACCCAGCTGGGAGAGCTTCTTTGCGTCGTTTTGCACCACGCTACGACTGCCACATGTTCTACGGTACGTTCTACGTGCTCTACTACGCCGCCATCGCCGCTTTGCTGTCTCCATACCAGCTCAGGCCAGTAGGTCTCTGTTTTCATTGATCGATTTTCGTGTCCGGGTTCAAATGCCCGGCCGAGTCTGCCTGCTCGGACGTCAGACCTCGGACCCTTGCTTGCCACCACCGGTGTCAGTCTGAGCCGAGTTGCGTGGGAAACATACTTGCTCTTTCGTTGTTGCGGTCATGCGGTCGCAGCTGCCGGGCCACTTGACCGCAGTTGGGCTCGACGCGGGGACCTTGTGAGGTCGAAGCGTGGTTCTGTTTTTCGCTGCGGAGAGGCCCGCCCAAAGTTTTCTGGTACTGTAGCGGTGCTCTGAGCCACGCATGCGTCTAGCAAGAGTGTTTGCGAGCGTGCGTGTGTGTCCGCGCAGTGAAACAGTGCACTAACTGTATCGATCGGATGAACGTGTTTGAGGCTCGGGTGGGTGGGTTGACGGGTCTGAGTGGGTGATCGGGTGCGCGAGGCCGTGTGGACGCAGCGTGCGAGTGTGTTGTGACTGCATTTGTGTGTGTTTGTCGCAATGGCAATTTTCGCAGCGCGGTGATGTGGAGTACGTGTCGTGCTTCTCCTATAGCTCAGTTGGTAGAGCGTGCGGCTGTTAACCTCAAGGTCGCTGGTTCAAACCCAGCTGGGAGAGCTTCTTTGCGTCGTTTTGCACCACGCTACGACTGCCACATGTTCTACGGTACGTTCTACGTGCTCTACTACGCCGCCATCGCCGCTTTGCTGTCTCCATACCAGCTCAGGCCAGTAGGTGTCCGTTTTCATTGATCGATTTTCGTGTCCGGGTTCAAATGCCCGGCCGAGTCTGCCTGCTCGGACGTCAGACCTCGGACCCTTGCTTGCCACCACCGGTGTCAGTCTGAGCCGAGTTGCGTGGGAAACATACTTGCTCTTTCGTTGTTGCGGTCATGCGGTCGCAGCTGCCGGGCCACTTGACCGCAGTTGGGCTCGACGCGGGGACCTTGTGAGGTCGAAGCGTGGTTCTGTTTTTCGCTGCGGAGAGGCCCGCCCAAAGTTTTCTGGTACTGTAGCGGTGCTCTGAGCCACGCATGCGTCTAGCAAGAGTGTTTGCGAGCGTGCGTGTGTGTCCGCGCAGTGAAACAGTGCACTAACTGTATCGATCGGATGAACGTGTTTGAGGCTCGGGTGGGTGGGTTGACGGGTCTGAGTGGGTGATCGGGTGCGCGAGGCCGTGTGGACGCAGCGTGCGAGTGTGTTGTGACTGCATTTGTGTGTGTTTGTCGCAATGGCAATTTTCGCAGCGCGGTGATGTGGAGTACGTGTCGTGCTTCTCCTATAGCTCAGTTGGTAGAGCGTGCGGCTGTTAACCTCAAGGTCGCTGGTTCAAACCCAGCTGGGAGAGCTTCTTTGCGTCGTTTTGCACCACGCTACGACTGCCACATGTTCTACGGTACGTTCTACGTGCTCTACTACGCCGCCATCGCCGCTTTGCTGTCTCCATACCAGCTCAGGCCAGTAGGTGTCCGTTTTCATTGATCGATTTTCGTGTCCGGGTTCAAATGCCCGGCCGAGTCTGCCTGCTCGGACGTCAGACCTCGGACCCTTGCTTGCCACCACCGGTGTCAGTCTGAGCCGAGTTGCGTGGGAAACATACTTGCTCTTTCGTTGTTGCGGTCATGCGGTCGCAGCTGCCGGGCCACTTGACCGCAGTTGGGCTCGACGCGGGGACCTTGTGAGGTCGAAGCGTGGTTCTGTTTTTCGCTGCGGAGAGGCCCGCCCAATGTTTTCTGGTACTGTAGCGGTGCTCTGAGCCACGCATGCGTCTAGCAAGAGTGTTTGCGAGCGTGCGTGTGTGTCCGCGCAGTGAAACAGTGCACTAACTGTATCGATCGGATGAACGTGTTTGAGGCTCGGGTGGGTGGGTTGACGGGTCTGAGTGGGTGATCGGGTGCGCGAGGCCGTGTGGACGCAGCGTGCGAGTGTGTTGTGGCTGCATTTGTGTGTGTTTGTCGCAATGGCAATTTTCGCAGCGCGGTGATGTGGAGTACGTGTCGTGCTTCTCCTATAGCTCAGTTGGTAGAGCGTGCGGCTGTTAACCTCAAGGTCGCTGGTTCAAACCCAGCTGGGAGAGCTTCTTTGCGTCGTTTTGCACCACGCTACGACTGCCACATGTTCTACGGTACGTTCTACGTGCTCTACTACGCCGCCATCGCCGCTTTGCTGTCTCCATACCAGCTCAGGCCAGTAGGTGTCCGTTTTCATTGATCGATTTTCGTGTCCGGGTTCAAATGCCCGGCCGAGTCTGCCTGCTCGGACGTCAGACCTCGGACCCTTGCTTGCCACCACCGGTGTCAGTCTGAGCCGAGTTGCGTGGGAAACATACTTGCTCTTTCGTTGTTGCGGTCATGCGGTCGCAGCTGCCGGGCCACTTGACCGCAGTTGGGCTCGACGCGGGGACCTTGTGAGGTCGAAGCGTGGTTCTGTTTTTTGCTGCGGAGAGGCCCGCCCAAAGTTTTCTGGTACTGTAGCGGTGCTCTGAGCCACGCATGCGTCTAGCAAGAGTGTTTGCGAGCGTGCGTGTGTGTCCGCGCAGTGAAACAGTGCACTAACTGTATCGATCGGATGAACGTGTTTGAGGCTCGGGTGGGTGGGTTGACGGGTCTGAGTGGGTGATCGGGTGCGCGAGGCCGTGTGGACGCAGCGTGCGAGTGTGTTGTGACTGCATTTGTGTGTGTTTGTCGCAATGGCAATTTTCGCAGCGCGGTGATGTGGAGTACGTGTCGTGCTTCTCCTATAGCTCAGTTGGTAGAGCGTGCGGCTGTTAACCTCAAGGTCGCTGGTTCAAACCCAGCTGGGAGAGCTTCTTTGCGTCGTTTTGCACCACGCCACGACTGCCACATGTTCTACGGTACGTTCTACGTGCTCTACTACGCCGCCATCGCCGCTTTGCTGTCTCCATACCAGCTCAGGCCAGTAGGTGTCCGTTTTCATTGATCGATTTTCGTGTCCGGGTTCAAATGCCCGGCCGAGTCTGCCTGCTCGGACGTCAGACCTCGGACCCTTGCTTGCCACCACCGGTGTCAGTCTGAGCCGAGTTGCGTGGGAAACATACTTGCTCTTTCGTTGTTGCGGTCATGCGGTCGCAGCTGCCGGGCCACTTGACCGCAGTTGGGCTCGACGCGGGGACCTTGTGAGGTCGAAGCGTGGTTCTGTTTTTTGCTGCGGAGAGGCCCGCCCAAAGTTTTCTGGTACTGTAGCGGTGCTCTGAGCCACGCATGCGTCTAGCAAGAGTGTTTGCGAGCGTGCGTGTGTGTCCGCGCAGTGAAACAGTGCACTAACTGTATCGATCGGATGAACGTGTTTGAGGCTCGGGTGGGTGGGTTGACGGGTCTGAGTGGGTGATCGGGTGCGCGAGGCCGTGTGGACGCAGCGTGCGAGTGTGTTGTGACTGCATTTGTATGTGTTTGTCGCAATGGCTATTTTCGCAGCGCGGTGATGTGGAGTACGTGTCGTGCTTCTCCTATAGCTCAGTTGGTAGAGCGTGCGGCTGTTAACCTCAAGGTCGCTGGTTCAAACCCAGCTGGGAGAGCTTCTTTGCGTCGTTTTGCACCACGCCACGACTGCCACATGTTCTACGGTACGTTCTACGTGCTCTACTACGCCGCCATCGCCGCTTTGCTGTCTCCATACCAGCTCAGGCCAGTAGGTGTCCGTTTTCATTGATCGATTTTCGTGTCCGGGTTCAAATGCCCGGCCGAGTCTGCCTGCTCGGACGTCAGACTCGGACCCTTGCTTGCCACCACCGGTGTCAGTCTGAGCCGAGTTGCGTGGGAAACATACTTGCTCTTTCGTTGTTGCGGTCATGCGGTCGCAGCTGCCGGGCCACTTGACCGCAGTTGGGCTCGACGCGGGGACCTTGTGAGGTCGAAGCGTGGTTCTGTTTTTTGCTGCGGAGAGGCCCGCCCAAAGTTTTCTGGTACTGTAGCGGTGCTCTGAGCCACGCATGCGTCTAGCAAGAGTGTTTGCGAGCGTGCGTGTGTGTCCGCGCAGTGAAACAGTGCACTAACTGTATCGATCGGATGAACGTGTTTGAGGCTCGGGTGGGTGGGTTGACGGGTCTGAGTGGGTGATCGGGTGCGCGAGGCCGTGTGGACGCAGCGTGCGAGTGTGTTGTGACTGCATTTGTGTGTGTTTGTCGCAATGGCTATTTTCGCAGCGCGGTGATGTGGAGTACGTGTCGTGCTTCTCCTATAGCTCAGTTGGTAGAGCGTGCGGCTGTTAACCTCAAGGTCGCTGGTTCAAACCCAGCTGGGAGAGCTTCTTTGCGTCGTTTTGCACCACGCTACGACTGCCACATGTTCTACGGTACGTTCTACGTGCTCTACTACGCCGCCATCGCCGCTTTGCTGTCTCCATACCAGCTCAGGCCAGTAGGTGTCCGTTTTCATTGATCGATTTTCGTGTCCGGGTTCAAATGCCCGGCCGAGTCTGCCTGCTCGGACGTCAGACCTCGGACCCTTGCTTGCCACCACCGGTGTCAGTCTGAGCCGAGTTGCGTGGGAAACATACTTGCTCTTTCGTTGTTGCGGTCATGCGGTCGCAGCTGCCGGGCCACTTGACCGCAGTTGGGCTCGACGCGGGGACCTTGTGAGGTCGAAGCGTGGTTCTGTCTTTTGCTGCGGAGAGGCCCGCCCAAAGTTTTCTGGTACTGTAGCGGTGCTCTGAGCCACGCATGCGTCTAGCAAGAGTGTTTGCGAGCGTGCGTGTGTGTCCGCGCAGTGAAACAGTGCACTAACTGTATCGATCGGATGAACGTGTTTGAGGCTCGGGTGGGTGGGTTGACGGGTCTGAGTGGGTGATCGGGTGCGCGAGGCCGTGTGGACGCAGCGTGCGAGTGTGTTGTGACTGCATTTGTATGTGTTTGTCGCAATGGCTATTTTCGCAGCGCGGTGATGTGGAGTACGTGTCGTGCTTCTCCTATAGCTCAGTTGGTAGAGCGTGCGGCTGTTAACCTCAAGGTCGCTGGTTCAAACCCAGCTGGGAGAGCTTCTTTGCGTCGTTTTGCACCACGCCACGACTGCCACATGTTCTACGGTACGTTCTACGTGCTCTACTACGCCGCCATCGCCGCTTTGCTGTCTCCATACCAGCTCAGGCCAGTAGGTGTCCGTTTTCATTGATCGATTTTCGTGTCCGGGTTCAAATGCCCGGCCGAGTCTGCCTGCTCGGACGTCAGACTCGGACCCTTGCTTGCCACCACCGGTGTCAGTCTGAGCCGAGTTGCGTGGGAAACATACTTGCTCTTTCGTTGTTGCGGTCATGCGGTCGCAGCTGCCGGGCCACTTGACCGCAGTTGGGCTCGACGCGGGGACCTTGTGAGGTCGAAGCGTGGTTCTGTTTTTTGCTGCGGAGAGGCCCGCCCAAAGTTTTCTGGTACTGTAGCGGTGCTCTGAGCCACGCATGCGTCTAGCAAGAGTGTTTGCGAGCGTGCGTGTGTGTCCGCGCAGTGAAACAGTGCACTAACTGTATCGATCGGATGAACGTGTTTGAGGCTCGGGTGGGTGGGTTGACGGGTCTGAGTGGGTGATCGGGTGCGCGAGGCCGTGTGGACGCAGCGTGCGAGTGTGTTGTGACTGCATTTGTGTGTGTTTGTCGCAATGGCTATTTTCGCAGCGCGGTGATGTGGAGTACGTGTCGTGCTTCTCCTATAGCTCAGTTGGTAGAGCGTGCGGCTGTTAACCTCAAGGTCGCTGGTTCAAACCCAGCTGGGAGAGCTTCTTTGCGTCGTTTTGCACCACGCTACGACTGCCACATGTTCTACGGTACGTTCTACGTGCTCTACTACGCCGCCATCGCCGCTTTGCTGTCTCCATACCAGCTCAGGCCAGTAGGTCTCCGTTTTCATTGATCGATTTTCGTGTCCGGGTTCAAATGCCCGGCCGAGTCTGCCTGCTCGGACGTCAGACCTCGGACCCTTGCTTGCCACCACCGGTGTCAGTCTGAGCCGAGTTGCGTGGGAAACATACTTGCTCTTTCGTTGTTGCGGTCATGCGGTCGCAGCTGCCGGGCCACTTGACCGCAGTTGGGCTCGACGCGGGGACCTTGTGAGGTCGAAGCGTGGTTCTGTCTTTTGCTGCGGAGAGGCCCGCCCAAAGTTTTCTGGTACTGTAGCGGTGCTCTGAGCCACGCATGCGTCTAGCAAGAGTGTTTGCGAGCGTGCGTGTGTGTCCGCGCAGTGAAACAGTGCACTAACTGTATCGATCGGATGAACGTGTTTGAGGCTCGGGTGGGTGGGTTGACGGGTCTGAGTGGGTGATCGGGTGCGCGAGGCCGTGTGGACGCAGCGTGCGAGTGTGTTGTGACTGCATTTGTGTGTGTTTGTCGCAATGGCAATTTTCGCAGCGCGGTGATGTGGAGTACGTGTCGTGCTTCTCCTATAGCTCAGTTGGTAGAGCGTGCGGCTGTTAACCTCAAGGTCGCTGGTTCAAACCCAGCTGGGAGAGCTTCTTTGCGTCGTTTTGCACCACGCTACGACTGCCACATGTTCTACGGTACGTTCTACGTGCTCTACTACGCCGCCATCGCCGCTTTGCTGTCTCCATACCAGCTCAGGCCAGTAGGTGTCCGTTTTCATTGATCGATTTTCGTGTCCGGGTTCAAATGCCCGGCCGAGTCTGCCTGCTCGGACGTCAGACTCGGACCCTTGCTTGCCACCACCGGTGTCAGTCTGAGCCGAGTTGCGTGGGAAACATACTTGCTCTTTCGTTGTTGGGTCATGCGGTCGCAGCTGCCGGGCCACTTGACCGCAGTTGGGCTCGACGCGGGGACCTTGTGAGGTCGAAGCGTGGTTCTGTTTTTTGCTGCGGAGAGGCCCGCCCAAAGTTTTCTGGTACTGTAGCGGTGCTCTGAGCCACGCATGCGTCTAGCAAGAGTGTTTGCGAGCGTGCGTGTGTGTCCGCGCAGTGAAACAGTGCACTAACTGTATCGATCGGATGAACGTGTTTGAGGCTCGGGTGGGTGGGTTGACGGGTCTGAGTGGGTGATCGGGTGCGCGAGGCCGTGTGGACGCAGCGTGCGAGTGTGTTGTGACTGCATTTGTGTGTGTTTGTCGCAATGGCAATTTTCGCAGCGCGGTGATGTGGAGTACGTGTCGTGCTTCTCCTATAGCTCAGTTGGTAGAGCGTGCGGCTGTTAACCTCAAGGTCGCTGGTTCAAACCCAGCTGGGAGAGCTTCTTTGCGTCGTTTTGCACCACGCCACGACTGCCACATGTTCTACGGTACGTTCTACGTGCTCTACTACGCCGCCATCGCCGCTTTGCTGTCTCCATACCAGCTCAGGCCAGTAGGTGTCCGTTTTCATTGATCGATTTTCGTGTCCGGGTTCAAATGCCCGGCCGAGTCTGCCTGCTCGGACGTCAGACCTCGGACCCTTGCTTGCCACCACCGGTGTCAGTCTGAGCCGAGTTGCGTGGGAAACATACTTGCTCTTTCGTTGTTGCGGTCATGCGGTCGCAGCTGCCGGGCCACTTGACCGCAGTTGGGCTCGACGCGGGGACCTTGTGAGGTCGAAGCGTGGTTCTGTTTTTTGCTGCGGAGAGGCCCGCCCAAAGTTTTCTGGTACTGTAGCGGTGCTCTGAGCCATGCATGCGTCTAGCAAGAGTGTTTGCGAGCGTGCGTGTGTGTCCGCGCAGTGAAACAGTGCACTAACTGTATCGATCGGATGAACGTGTTTGAGGCTCGGGTGGGTGGGTTGACGGGTCTGAGTGGGTGATCGGGTGCGCGAGGCCGTGTGGACGCAGCGTGCGAGTGTGTTGTGACTGCATTTGTGTGTGTTTGTCGCAATGGCAATTTTCGCAGCGCGGTGATGTGGAGTACGTGTCGTGCTTCTCCTATAGCTCAGTTGGTAGAGCGTGCGGCTGTTAACCTCAAGGTCGCTGGTTCAAACCCAGCTGGGAGAGCTTCTTTGCGTCGTTTTGCACCACGCCACGACTGCCACATGTTCTACGGTACGTTCTACGTGCTCTACTACGCCGCCATCGCCGCTTTGCTGTCTCCATACCAGCTCAGGCCAGTAGGTGTCCGTTTTCATTGATCGATTTTCGTGTCCGGGTTCAAATGCCCGGCCGAGTCTGCCTGCTCGGACATCAGACCTCGGACCCTTGCTTGCCACCACCGGTGTCAGTCTGAGCCGAGTTGCGTGGGAAACATACTTGCTCTTTCGTTGTTGCGGTCATGCGGTCGCAGCTGCCGGGCCACTTGACCGCAGTTGGGCTCGACGCGGGGACCTTGTGAGGTCGAAGCGTGGTTCTGTTTTTTGCTGCGGAGAGGCCCGCCCAAAGTTTTCTGGTACTGTAGCGGTGCTCTGAGCCACGCATGCGTCTAGCAAGAGTGTTTGCGAGCGTGCGTGTGTGTCCGCGCAGTGAAACAGTGCACTAACTGTATCGATCGGATGAACGTGTTTGAGGCTCGGGTGGGTGGGTTGACGGGTCTGAGTGGGTGATCGGGTGCGCGAGGCCGTGTGGACGCAGCGTGCGAGTGTGTTGTGACTGCATTTGTGTGTGTTTGTCGCAATGGCTATTTTCGCAGCGCGGTGATGTGGAGTACGTGTCGTGCTTCTCCTATAGCTCAGTTGGTAGAGCGTGCGGCTGTTAACCTCAAGGTCGCTGGTTCAAACCCAGCTGGGAGAGCTTCTTTGCGTCGTTTTGCACCACGCTACGACTGCCACATGTTCTACGGTACGTTCTACGTGCTCTACTACGCCGCCATCGCCGCTTTGCTGTCTCCATACCAGCTCAGGCCAGTAGGTCTCCGTTTTCATTGATCGATTTTCGTGTCCGGGTTCAAATGCCCGGCCGAGTCTGCCTGCTCGGACGTCAGACCTCGGACCCTTGCTTGCCACCACCGGTGTCAGTCTGAGCCGAGTTGCGTGGGAAACATACTTGCTCTTTCGTTGTTGCGGTCATGCGGTCGCAGCTGCCGGGCCACTTGACCGCAGTTGGGCTCGACGCGGGGACCTTGTGAGGTCGAAGCGTGGTTCTGTCTTTTGCTGCGGAGAGGCCCGCCCAAAGTTTTCTGGTACTGTAGCGGTGCTCTGAGCCACGCATGCGTCTAGCAAGAGTGTTTGCGAGCGTGCGTGTGTGTCCGCGCAGTGAAACAGTGCACTAACTGTATCGATCGGATGAACGTGTTTGAGGCTCGGGTGGGTGGGTTGACGGGTCTGAGTGGGTGATCGGGTGCGCGAGGCCGTGTGGACGCAGCGTGCGAGTGTGTTGTGACTGCATTTGTGTGTGTTTGTCGCAATGGCAATTTTCGCAGCGCGGTGATGTGGAGTACGTGTCGTGCTTCTCCTATAGCTCAGTTGGTAGAGCGTGCGGCTGTTAACCTCAAGGTCGCTGGTTCAAACCCAGCTGGGAGAGCTTCTTTGCGTCGTTTTGCACCACGCTACGACTGCCACATGTTCTACGGTACGTTCTACGTGCTCTACTACGCCGCCATCGCCGCTTTGCTGTCTCCATACCAGCTCAGGCCAGTAGGTGTCCGTTTTCATTGATCGATTTTCGTGTCCGGGTTCAAATGCCCGGCCGAGTCTGCCTGCTCGGACGTCAGACTCGGACCCTTGCTTGCCACCACCGGTGTCAGTCTGAGCCGAGTTGCGTGGGAAACATACTTGCTCTTTCGTTGTTGGGTCATGCGGTCGCAGCTGCCGGGCCACTTGACCGCAGTTGGGCTCGACGCGGGGACCTTGTGAGGTCGAAGCGTGGTTCTGTTTTTTGCTGCGGAGAGGCCCGCCCAAAGTTTTCTGGTACTGTAGCGGTGCTCTGAGCCACGCATGCGTCTAGCAAGAGTGTTTGCGAGCGTGCGTGTGTGTCCGCGCAGTGAAACAGTGCACTAACTGTATCGATCGGATGAACGTGTTTGAGGCTCGGGTGGGTGGGTTGACGGGTCTGAGTGGGTGATCGGGTGCGCGAGGCCGTGTGGACGCAGCGTGCGAGTGTGTTGTGACTGCATTTGTGTGTGTTTGTCGCAATGGCAATTTTCGCAGCGCGGTGATGTGGAGTACGTGTCGTGCTTCTCCTATAGCTCAGTTGGTAGAGCGTGCGGCTGTTAACCTCAAGGTCGCTGGTTCAAACCCAGCTGGGAGAGCTTCTTTGCGTCGTTTTGCACCACGCTACGACTGCCACATGTTCTACGGTACGTTCTACGTGCTCTACTACGCCGCCATCGCCGCTTTGCTGTCTCCATACCAGCTCAGGCCAGTAGGTCTCTGTTTTCATTGATCGATTTTCGTGTCCGGGTTCAAATGCCCGGCCGAGTCTGCCTGCTCGGACGTCAGACCTCGGACCCTTGCTTGCCACCACCGGTGTCAGTCTGAGCCGAGTTGCGTGGGAAACATACTTGCTCTTTCGTTGTTGCGGTCATGCGGTCGCAGCTGCCGGGCCACTTGACCGCAGTTGGGCTCGACGCGGGGACCTTGTGAGGTCGAAGCGTGGTTCTGTTTTTCGCTGCGGAGAGGCCCGCCCAAAGTTTTCTGGTACTGTAGCGGTGCTCTGAGCCACGCATGCGTCTAGCAAGAGTGTTTGCGAGCGTGCGTGTGTGTCCGCGCAGTGAAACAGTGCACTAACTGTATCGATCGGATGAACGTGTTTGAGGCTCGGGTGGGTGGGTTGACGGGTCTGAGTGGGTGATCGGGTGCGCGAGGCCGTGTGGACGCAGCGTGCGAGTGTGTTGTGACTGCATTTGTGTGTGTTTGTCGCAATGGCAATTTTCGCAGCGCGGTGATGTGGAGTACGTGTCGTGCTTCTCCTATAGCTCAGTTGGTAGAGCGTGCGGCTGTTAACCTCAAGGTCGCTGGTTCAAACCCAGCTGGGAGAGCTTCTTTGCGTCGTTTTGCACCACGCTACGACTGCCACATGTTCTACGGTACGTTCTACGTGCTCTACTACGCCGCCATCGCCGCTTTGCTGTCTCCATACCAGCTCAGGCCAGTAGGTGTCCGTTTTCATTGACCGATTTTCGTGTCCGGGTTCAAATGCCCGGCCGAGTCTGCCTGCTCGGACGTCAGACCTCGGACCCTTGCTTGCCACCACCGGTGTCAGTCTGAGCCGAGTTGCGTGGGAAACATACTTGCTCTTTCGTTGTTGCGGTCATGCGGTCGCAGCTGCCGGGCCACTTGACCGCAGTTGGGCTCGACGCGGGGACCTTGTGAGGTCGAAGCGTGGTTCTGTTTTTCGCTGCGGAGAGGCCCGCCCAAAGTTTTCTGGTACTGTAGCGGTGCTCTGAGCCACGCATGCGTCTAGCAAGAGTGTTTGCGAGCGTGCGTGTGTGTCCGCGCAGTGAAACAGTGCACTAACTGTATCGATCGGATGAACGTGTTTGAGGCTCGGGTGGGTGGGTTGACGGGTCTGAGTGGGTGATCGGGTGCGCGAGGCCGTGTGGACGCAGCGTGCGAGTGTGTTGTGACTGCATTTGTGTGTGTTTGTCGCAATGGCAATTTTCGCAGCGCGGTGATGTGGAGTACGTGTCGTGCTTCTCCTATAGCTCAGTTGGTAGAGCGTGCGGCTGTTAACCTCAAGGTCGCTGGTTCAAACCCAGCTGGGAGAGCTTCTTTGCGTCGTTTTGCACCACGCTACGACTGCCACATGTTCTACGGTACGTTCTACGTGCTCTACTACGCCGCCATCGCCGCTTTGCTGTCTCCATACCAGCTCAGGCCAGTAGGTGTCCGTTTTCATTGACCGATTTTCGTGTCCGGGTTCAAATGCCCGGCCGAGTCTGCCTGCTCGGACGTCAGACCTCGGACCCTTGCTTGCCACCACCGGTGTCAGTCTGAGCCGAGTTGCGTGGGAAACATACTTGCTCTTTCGTTGTTGCGGTCATGCGGTCGCAGCTGCCGGGCCACTTGACCGCAGTTGGGCTCGACGCGGGGACCTTGTGAGGTCGAAGCGTGGTTCTGTTTTTCGCTGCGGAGAGGCCCGCCCAAAGTTTTCTGGTACTGTAGCGGTGCTCTGAGCCACGCATGCGTCTAGCAAGAGTGTTTGCGAGCGTGCGTGTGTGTCCGCGCAGTGAAACAGTGCACTAACTGTATCGATCGGATGAACGTGTTTGAGGCTCGGGTGGGTGGGTTGACGGGTCTGAGTGGGTGATCGGGTGCGCGAGGCCGTGTGGACGCAGCGTGCGAGTGTGTTGTGACTGCATTTGTGTGTGTTTGTCGCAATGGCAATTTTCGCAGCGCGGTGATGTGGAGTACGTGTCGTGCTTCTCCTATAGCTCAGTTGGTAGAGCGTGCGGCTGTTAACCTCAAGGTCGCTGGTTCAAACCCAGCTGGGAGAGCTTCTTTGCGTCGTTTTGCACCACGCTACGACTGCCACATGTTCTACGGTACGTTCTACGTGCTCTACTACGCCGCCATCGCCGCTTTGCTGTCTCCATACCAGCTCAGGCCAGTAGGTGTCCGTTTTCATTGACCGATTTTCGTGTCCGGGTTCAAATGCCCGGCCGAGTCTGCCTGCTCGGACGTCAGACCTCGGACCCTTGCTTGCCACCACCGGTGTCAGTCTGAGCCGAGTTGCGTGGGAAACATACTTGCTCTTTCGTTGTTGCGGTCATGCGGTCGCAGCTGCCGGGCCACTTGACCGCAGTTGGGCTCGACGCGGGGACCTTGTGAGGTCGAAGCGTGGTTCTGTTTTTCGCTGCGGAGAGGCCCGCCCAAAGTTTTCTGGTACTGTAGCGGTGCTCTGAGCCACGCATGCGTCTAGCAAGAGTGTTTGCGAGCGTGCGTGTGTGTCCGCGCAGTGAAACAGTGCACTAACTGTATCGATCGGATGAACGTGTTTGAGGCTCGGGTGGGTGGGTTGACGGGTCTGAGTGGGTGATCGGGTGCGCGAGGCCGTGTGGACGCAGCGTGCGAGTGTGTTGTGACTGCATTTGTGTGTGTTTGTCGCAATGGCAATTTTCGCAGCGCGGTGATGTGGAGTACGTGTCGTGCTTCTCCTATAGCTCAGTTGGTAGAGCGTGCGGCTGTTAACCTCAAGGTCGCTGGTTCAAACCCAGCTGGGAGAGCTTCTTTGCGTCGTTTTGCACCACGCTACGACTGCCACATGTTCTACGGTACGTTCTACGTGCTCTACTACGCCGCCATCGCCGCTTTGCTGTCTCCATACCAGCTCAGGCCAGTAGGTGTCCGTTTTCATTGACCGATTTTCGTGTCCGGGTTCAAATGCCCGGCCGAGTCTGCCTGCTCGGACGTCAGACCTCGGACCCTTGCTTGCCACCACCGGTGTCAGTCTGAGCCGAGTTGCGTGGGAAACATACTTGCTCTTTCGTTGTTGCGGTCATGCGGTCGCAGCTGCCGGGCCACTTGACCGCAGTTGGGCTCGACGCGGGGACCTTGTGAGGTCGAAGCGTGGTTCTGTTTTTCGCTGCGGAGAGGCCCGCCCAAAGTTTCTGGTACTGTAGCGGTGCTCTGAGCCACGCATGCGTCTAGCAAGAGTGTTTGCGAGCGTGCGTGTGTGTCCGCGCAGTGAAACAGTGCACTAACTGTATCGACCGGATGAACGTGTTTGAGGCTCGGGTGGGTGGGTTGACGGGTCTGAGTGGGTGATCGGGTGCGCGAGGCCGTGTGGACGCAGCGTGCGAGTGTGTTGTGACTGCATTTGTGTGTGTTTGTCGCAATGGCAATTTTCGCAGCGCGGTGATGTGGAGTACGTGTCGTGCTTCTCCTATAGCTCAGTTGGTAGAGCGTGCGGCTGTTAACCTCAAGGTCGCTGGTTCAAACCCAGCTGGGAGAGCTTCTTTGCGTCGTTTTGCACCACGCTACGACTGCCACATGTTCTACGGTACGTTCTACGTGCTCTACTACGCCGCCATCGCCGCTTTGCTGTCTCCATACCAGCTCAGGCCAGTAGGTCTCTGTTTTCATTGATCGATTTTCGTGTCCGGGTTCAAATGCCCGGCCGAGTCTGCCTGCTCGGACGTCAGACCTCGGACCCTTGCTTGCCACCACCGGTGTCAGTCTGAGCCGAGTTGCGTGGGAAACATACTTGCTCTTTCGTTGTTGCGGTCATGCGGTCGCAGCTGCCGGGCCACTTGACCGCAGTTGGGCTCGACGCGGGGACCTTGTGAGGTCGAAGCGTGGTTCTGTTTTTCGCTGCGGAGAGGCCCGCCCAAAGTTTCTGGTACTGTAGCGGTGCTCTGAGCCACGCATGCGTCTAGCAAGAGTGTTTGCGAGCGTGCGTGTGTGTCCGCGCAGTGAAACAGTGCACTAACTGTATCGATCGGATGAACGTGTTTGAGGCTCGGGTGGGTGGGTTGACGGGTCTGAGTGGGTGATCGGGTGCGCGAGGCCGTGTGGACGCAGCGTGCGAGTGTGTTGTGACTGCATTTGTGTGTGTTTGTCGCAATGGCAATTTTCGCAGCGCGGTGATGTGGAGTACGTGTCGTGCTTCTCCTATAGCTCAGTTGGTAGAGCGTGCGGCTGTTAACCTCAAGGTCGCTGGTTCAAACCCAGCTGGGAGAGCTTCTTTGCGTCGTTTTGCACCACGCTACGACTGCCACATGTTCTACTGTACGTTCTACGTGCTCTACTACGCCGCCATCGCCGCTTTGCTGTCTCCATACCAGCTCAGGCCAGTAGGTGTCCGTTTTCATTGATCGATTTTCGTGTCCGGGTTCAAATGCCCGGCCGAGTCTGCCTGCTCGGACGTCAGACCTCGGACCCTTGCTTGCCACCACCGGTGTCAGTCTGAGCCGAGTTGCGTGGGAAACATACTTGCTCTTTCGTTGTTGCGGTCATGCGGTCGCAGCTGCCGGGCCACTTGACCGCAGTTGGGCTCGACGCGGGGACCTTGTGAGGTCGAAGCGTGGTTCTGTTTTTCGCTGCGGAGAGGCCCGCCCAAAGTTTTCTGGTACTGTAGCGGTGCTCTGAGCCACGTAGGCGTCTAGCAAGAGTGTTTGCGAGCGTGCGTGTGTGTCCGCGCAGTGAAACAGTGCACTAACTGTATCGATCGGATGAACGTGTTTGAGGCTCGGGTGGGTGGGTTGACGGGTCTGAGTGGGTGATCGGGTGCGCGAGGCCGTGTGGACGCAGCGTGCGAGTGTGTTGTGACTGCATTTGTGTGTGTTTGTCGCAATGGCAATTTTCGCAGCGCGGTGATGTGGAGTACGTGTCGTGCTTCTCCTATAGCTCAGTTGGTAGAGCGTGCGGCTGTTAACCTCAAGGTCGCTGGTTCAAACCCAGCTGGGAGAGCTTCTTTGCGTCGTTTTGCACCACGCTACGACTGCCACATGTTCTACGGTACGTTCTACGTGCTCTACTACGCCGCCATCGCCGCTTTGCTGTCTCCATACCAGCTCAGGCCAGTAGGTGTCCGTTTTCATTGATCGATTTTCGTGTCCGGGTTCAAATGCCCGGCCGAGTCTGCCTGCTCGGACGTCAGACCTCGGACCCTTGCTTGCCACCACCGGTGTCAGTCTGAGCCGAGTTGCGTGGGAAACATACTTGCTCTTTCGTTGTTGCGGTCATGCGGTCGCAGCTGCCGGGCCACTTGACCGCAGTTGGGCTCGACGCGGGGACCTTGTGAGGTCGAAGCGTGGTTCTGTTTTTCGCTGCGGAGAGGCCCGCCCAAAGTTTTCTGGTACTGTAGCGGTGCTCTGAGCCACGCATGCGTCTAGCAAGAGTGTTTGCGAGCGTGCGTGTGTGTCCGCGCAGTGAAACAGTGCACTAACTGTATCGATCGGATGAACGTGTTTGAGGCTCGGGTGGGTGGGTTGACGGGTCTGAGTGGGTGATCGGGTGCGCGAGGCCGTGTGGACGCAGCGTGCGAGTGTGTTGTGACTGCATTTGTGTGTGTTTGTCGCAATGGCAATTTTCGCAGCGCGGTGATGTGGAGTACGTGTCGTGCTTCTCCTATAGCTCAGTTGGTAGAGCGTGCGGCTGTTAACCTCAAGGTCGCTGGTTCAAACCCAGCTGGGAGAGCTTCTTTGCGTCGTTTTGCACCACGCTACGACTGCCACATGTTCTACGGTACGTTCTACGTGCTCTACTACGCCGCCATCGCCGCTTTGCTGTCTCCATACCAGCTCAGGCCAGTAGGTGTCCGTTTTCATTGATCGATTTTCGTGTCCGGGTTCAAATGCCCGGCCGAGTCTGCCTGCTCGGACGTCAGACCTCGGACCCTTGCTTGCCACCACCGGTGTCAGTCTGAGCCGAGTTGCGTGGGAAACATACTTGCTCTTTCGTTGTTGCGGTCATGCGGTCGCAGCTGCCGGGCCACTTGACCGCAGTTGGGCTCGACGCGGGGACCTTGTGAGGTCGAAGCGTGGTTCTGTTTTTCGCTGCGGAGAGGCCCGCCCAAAGTTTTCTGGTACTGTAGCGGTGCTCTGAGCCACGCATGCGTCTAGCAAGAGTGTTTGCGAGCGTGCGTGTGTGTCCGCGCAGTGAAACAGTGCACTAACTGTATCGATCGGATGAACGTGTTTGAGGCTCGGGTGGGTGGGTTGACGGGTCTGAGTGGGTGATCGGGTGCGCGAGGCCGTGTGGACGCAGCGTGCGAGTGTGTTGTGACTGCATTTGTGTGTGTTTGTCGCAATGGCAATTTTCGCAGCGCGGTGATGTGGAGTACGTGTCGTGCTTCTCCTATAGCTCAGTTGGTAGAGCGTGCGGCTGTTAACCTCAAGGTCGCTGGTTCAAACCCAGCTGGGAGAGCTTCTTTGCGTCGTTTTGCACCACGCTACGACTGCCACATGTTCTACGGTACGTTCTACGTGCTCTACTACGCCGCCATCGCCGCTTTGCTGTCTCCATACCAGCTCAGGCCAGTAGGTGTCCGTTTTCATTGATCGATTTTCGTGTCCGGGTTCAAATGCCCGGCCGAGTCTGCCTGCTCGGACGTCAGACCTCGGACCCTTGCTTGCCACCACCGGTGTCAGTCTGAGCCGAGTTGCGTGGGAAACATACTTGCTCTTTCGTTGTTGCGGTCATGCGGTCGCAGCTGCCGGGCCACTTGACCGCAGTTGGGCTCGACGCGGGGACCTTGTGAGGTCGAAGCGTGGTTCTGTTTTTCGCTGCGGAGAGGCCCGCCCAAAGTTTTCTGGTACTGTAGCGGTGCTCTGAGCCACGCATGCGTCTAGCAAGAGTGTTTGCGAGCGTGCGTGTGTGTCCGCGCAGTGAAACAGTGCACTAACTGTATCGATCGGATGAACGTGTTTGAGGCTCGGGTGGGTGGGTTGACGGGTCTGAGTGGGTGATCGGGTGCGCGAGGCCGTGTGGACGCAGCGTGCGAGTGTGTTGTGACTGCATTTGTGTGTGTTTGTCGCAATGGCAATTTTCGCAGCGCGGTGATGTGGAGTACGTGTCGTGCTTCTCCTATAGCTCAGTTGGTAGAGCGTGCGGCTGTTAACCTCAAGGTCGCTGGTTCAAACCCAGCTGGGAGAGCTTCTTTGCGTCGTTTTGCACCACGCTACGACTGCCACATGTTCTACGGTACGTTCTACGTGCTCTACTACGCCGCCATCGCCGCTTTGCTGTCTCCATACCAGCTCAGGCCAGTAGGTGTCCGTTTTCATTGATCGATTTTCGTGTCCGGGTTCAAATGCCCGGCCGAGTCTGCCTGCTCGGACGTCAGACCTCGGACCCTTGCTTGCCACCACCGGTGTCAGTCTGAGCCGAGTTGCGTGGGAAACATACTTGCTCTTTCGTTGTTGCGGTCATGCGGTCGCAGCTGCCGGGCCACTTGACCGCAGTTGGGCTCGACGCGGGGACCTTGTGAGGTCGAAGCGTGGTTCTGTTTTTCGCTGCGGAGAGGCCCGCCCAAAGTTTTCTGGTACTGTAGCGGTGCTCTGAGCCACGCATGCGTCTAGCAAGAGTGTTTGCGAGCGTGCGTGTGTGTCCGCGCAGTGAAACAGTGCACTAACTGTATCGATCGGATGAACGTGTTTGAGGCTCGGGTGGGTGGGTTGACGGGTCTGAGTGGGTGATCGGGTGCGCGAGGCCGTGTGGACGCAGCGTGCGAGTGTGTTGTGACTGCATTTGTGTGTGTTTGTCGCAATGGCAATTTTCGCAGCGCGGTGATGTGGAGTACGTGTCGTGCTTCTCCTATAGCTCAGTTGGTAGAGCGTGCGGCTGTTAACCTCAAGGTCGCTGGTTCAAACCCAGCTGGGAGAGCTTCTTTGCGTCGTTTTGCACCACGCTACGACTGCCACATGTTCTACGGTACGTTCTACGTGCTCTACTACGCCGCCATCGCCGCTTTGCTGTCTCCATACCAGCTCAGGCCAGTAGGTCTCTGTTTTCATTGATCGATTTTCGTGTCCGGGTTCAAATGCCCGGCCGAGTCTGCCTGCTCGGACGTCAGACCTCGGACCCTTGCTTGCCACCACCGGTGTCAGTCTGAGCCGAGTTGCGTGGGAAACATACTTGCTCTTTCGTTGTTGCGGTCATGCGGTCGCAGCTGCCGGGCCACTTGACCGCAGTTGGGCTCGACGCGGGGACCTTGTGAGGTCGAAGCGTGGTTCTGTTTTTCGCTGCGGAGAGGCCCGCCCAAAGTTTTCTGGTACTGTAGCGGTGCTCTGAGCCACGCATGCGTCTAGCAAGAGTGTTTGCGAGCGTGCGTGTGTGTCCGCGCAGTGAAACAGTGCACTAACTGTATCGATCGGATGAACGTGTTTGAGGCTCGGGTGGGTGGGTTGACGGGTCTGAGTGGGTGATCGGGTGCGCGAGGCCGTGTGGACGCAGCGTGCGAGTGTGTTGTGACTGCATTTGTGTGTGTTTGTCGCAATGGCAATTTTCGCAGCGCGGTGATGTGGAGTACGTGTCGTGCTTCTCCTATAGCTCAGTTGGTAGAGCGTGCGGCTGTTAACCTCAAGGTCGCTGGTTCAAACCCAGCTGGGAGAGCTTCTTTGCGTCGTTTTGCACCACGCTACGACTGCCACATGTTCTACGGTACGTTCTACGTGCTCTACTACGCCGCCATCGCCGCTTTGCTGTCTCCATACCAGCTCAGGCCAGTAGGTGTCCGTTTTCATTGATCGATTTTCGTGTCCGGGTTCAAATGCCCGGCCGAGTCTGCCTGCTCGGACGTCAGACCTCGGACCCTTGCTTGCCACCACCGGTGTCAGTCTGAGCCGAGTTGCGTGGGAAACATACTTGCTCTTTCGTTGTTGCGGTCATGCGGTCGCAGCTGCCGGGCCACTTGACCGCAGTTGGGCTCGACGCGGGGACCTTGTGAGGTCGAAGCGTGGTTCTGTTTTTCGCTGCGGAGAGGCCCGCCCAAAGTTTTCTGGTACTGTAGCGGTGCTCTGAGCCACGCATGCGTCTAGCAAGAGTGTTTGCGAGCGTGCGTGTGTGTCCGCGCAGTGAAACAGTGCACTAACTGTATCGATCGGATGAACGTGTTTGAGGCTCGGGTGGGTGGGTTGACGGGTCTGAGTGGGTGATCGGGTGCGCGAGGCCGTGTGGACGCAGCGTGCGAGTGTGTTGTGACTGCATTTGTGTGTGTTTGTCGCAATGGCAATTTTCGCAGCGCGGTGATGTGGAGTACGTGTCGTGCTTCTCCTATAGCTCAGTTGGTAGAGCGTGCGGCTGTTAACCTCAAGGTCGCTGGTTCAAACCCAGCTGGGAGAGCTTCTTTGCGTCGTTTTGCACCACGCTACGACTGCCACATGTTCTACGGTACGTTCTACGTGCTCTACTACGCCGCCATCGCCGCTTTGCTGTCTCCATACCAGCTCAGGCCAGTAGGTGTCCGTTTTCATTGATCGATTTTCGTGTCCGGGTTCAAATGCCCGGCCGAGTCTGCCTGCTCGGACGTCAGACCTCGGACCCTTGCTTGCCACCACCGGTGTCAGTCTGAGCCGAGTTGCGTGGGAAACATACTTGCTCTTTCGTTGTTGCGGTCATGCGGTCGCAGCTGCCGGGCCACTTGACCGCAGTTGGGCTCGACGCGGGGACCTTGTGAGGTCGAAGCGTGGTTCTGTTTTTCGCTGCGGAGAGGCCCGCCCAATGTTTTCTGGTACTGTAGCGGTGCTCTGAGCCACGCATGCGTCTAGCAAGAGTGTTTGCGAGCGTGCGTGTGTGTCCGCGCAGTGAAACAGTGCACTAACTGTATCGATCGGATGAACGTGTTTGAGGCTCGGGTGGGTGGGTTGACGGGTCTGAGTGGGTGATCGGGTGCGCGAGGCCGTGTGGACGCAGCGTGCGAGTGTGTTGTGGCTGCATTTGTGTGTGTTTGTCGCAATGGCAATTTTCGCAGCGCGGTGATGTGGAGTACGTGTCGTGCTTCTCCTATAGCTCAGTTGGTAGAGCGTGCGGCTGTTAACCTCAAGGTCGCTGGTTCAAACCCAGCTGGGAGAGCTTCTTTGCGTCGTTTTGCACCACGCTACGACTGCCACATGTTCTACGGTACGTTCTACGTGCTCTACTACGCCGCCATCGCCGCTTTGCTGTCTCCATACCAGCTCAGGCCAGTAGGTGTCCGTTTTCATTGATCGATTTTCGTGTCCGGGTTCAAATGCCCGGCCGAGTCTGCCTGCTCGGACGTCAGACCTCGGACCCTTGCTTGCCACCACCGGTGTCAGTCTGAGCCGAGTTGCGTGGGAAACATACTTGCTCTTTCGTTGTTGCGGTCATGCGGTCGCAGCTGCCGGGCCACTTGACCGCAGTTGGGCTCGACGCGGGGACCTTGTGAGGTCGAAGCGTGGTTCTGTTTTTTGCTGCGGAGAGGCCCGCCCAAAGTTTTCTGGTACTGTAGCGGTGCTCTGAGCCACGCATGCGTCTAGCAAGAGTGTTTGCGAGCGTGCGTGTGTGTCCGCGCAGTGAAACAGTGCACTAACTGTATCGATCGGATGAACGTGTTTGAGGCTCGGGTGGGTGGGTTGACGGGTCTGAGTGGGTGATCGGGTGCGCGAGGCCGTGTGGACGCAGCGTGCGAGTGTGTTGTGACTGCATTTGTGTGTGTTTGTCGCAATGGCAATTTTCGCAGCGCGGTGATGTGGAGTACGTGTCGTGCTTCTCCTATAGCTCAGTTGGTAGAGCGTGCGGCTGTTAACCTCAAGGTCGCTGGTTCAAACCCAGCTGGGAGAGCTTCTTTGCGTCGTTTTGCACCACGCCACGACTGCCACATGTTCTACGGTACGTTCTACGTGCTCTACTACGCCGCCATCGCCGCTTTGCTGTCTCCATACCAGCTCAGGCCAGTAGGTGTCCGTTTTCATTGATCGATTTTCGTGTCCGGGTTCAAATGCCCGGCCGAGTCTGCCTGCTCGGACGTCAGACCTCGGACCCTTGCTTGCCACCACCGGTGTCAGTCTGAGCCGAGTTGCGTGGGAAACATACTTGCTCTTTCGTTGTTGCGGTCATGCGGTCGCAGCTGCCGGGCCACTTGACCGCAGTTGGGCTCGACGCGGGGACCTTGTGAGGTCGAAGCGTGGTTCTGTTTTTTGCTGCGGAGAGGCCCGCCCAAAGTTTTCTGGTACTGTAGCGGTGCTCTGAGCCACGCATGCGTCTAGCAAGAGTGTTTGCGAGCGTGCGTGTGTGTCCGCGCAGTGAAACAGTGCACTAACTGTATCGATCGGATGAACGTGTTTGAGGCTCGGGTGGGTGGGTTGACGGGTCTGAGTGGGTGATCGGGTGCGCGAGGCCGTGTGGACGCAGCGTGCGAGTGTGTTGTGACTGCATTTGTATGTGTTTGTCGCAATGGCTATTTTCGCAGCGCGGTGATGTGGAGTACGTGTCGTGCTTCTCCTATAGCTCAGTTGGTAGAGCGTGCGGCTGTTAACCTCAAGGTCGCTGGTTCAAACCCAGCTGGGAGAGCTTCTTTGCGTCGTTTTGCACCACGCCACGACTGCCACATGTTCTACGGTACGTTCTACGTGCTCTACTACGCCGCCATCGCCGCTTTGCTGTCTCCATACCAGCTCAGGCCAGTAGGTGTCCGTTTTCATTGATCGATTTTCGTGTCCGGGTTCAAATGCCCGGCCGAGTCTGCCTGCTCGGACGTCAGACTCGGACCCTTGCTTGCCACCACCGGTGTCAGTCTGAGCCGAGTTGCGTGGGAAACATACTTGCTCTTTCGTTGTTGCGGTCATGCGGTCGCAGCTGCCGGGCCACTTGACCGCAGTTGGGCTCGACGCGGGGACCTTGTGAGGTCGAAGCGTGGTTCTGTTTTTTGCTGCGGAGAGGCCCGCCCAAAGTTTTCTGGTACTGTAGCGGTGCTCTGAGCCACGCATGCGTCTAGCAAGAGTGTTTGCGAGCGTGCGTGTGTGTCCGCGCAGTGAAACAGTGCACTAACTGTATCGATCGGATGAACGTGTTTGAGGCTCGGGTGGGTGGGTTGACGGGTCTGAGTGGGTGATCGGGTGCGCGAGGCCGTGTGGACGCAGCGTGCGAGTGTGTTGTGACTGCATTTGTGTGTGTTTGTCGCAATGGCTATTTTCGCAGCGCGGTGATGTGGAGTACGTGTCGTGCTTCTCCTATAGCTCAGTTGGTAGAGCGTGCGGCTGTTAACCTCAAGGTCGCTGGTTCAAACCCAGCTGGGAGAGCTTCTTTGCGTCGTTTTGCACCACGCTACGACTGCCACATGTTCTACGGTACGTTCTACGTGCTCTACTACGCCGCCATCGCCGCTTTGCTGTCTCCATACCAGCTCAGGCCAGTAGGTGTCCGTTTTCATTGATCGATTTTCGTGTCCGGGTTCAAATGCCCGGCCGAGTCTGCCTGCTCGGACGTCAGACCTCGGACCCTTGCTTGCCACCACCGGTGTCAGTCTGAGCCGAGTTGCGTGGGAAACATACTTGCTCTTTCGTTGTTGCGGTCATGCGGTCGCAGCTGCCGGGCCACTTGACCGCAGTTGGGCTCGACGCGGGGACCTTGTGAGGTCGAAGCGTGGTTCTGTCTTTTGCTGCGGAGAGGCCCGCCCAAAGTTTTCTGGTACTGTAGCGGTGCTCTGAGCCACGCATGCGTCTAGCAAGAGTGTTTGCGAGCGTGCGTGTGTGTCCGCGCAGTGAAACAGTGCACTAACTGTATCGATCGGATGAACGTGTTTGAGGCTCGGGTGGGTGGGTTGACGGGTCTGAGTGGGTGATCGGGTGCGCGAGGCCGTGTGGACGCAGCGTGCGAGTGTGTTGTGACTGCATTTGTATGTGTTTGTCGCAATGGCTATTTTCGCAGCGCGGTGATGTGGAGTACGTGTCGTGCTTCTCCTATAGCTCAGTTGGTAGAGCGTGCGGCTGTTAACCTCAAGGTCGCTGGTTCAAACCCAGCTGGGAGAGCTTCTTTGCGTCGTTTTGCACCACGCCACGACTGCCACATGTTCTACGGTACGTTCTACGTGCTCTACTACGCCGCCATCGCCGCTTTGCTGTCTCCATACCAGCTCAGGCCAGTAGGTGTCCGTTTTCATTGATCGATTTTCGTGTCCGGGTTCAAATGCCCGGCCGAGTCTGCCTGCTCGGACGTCAGACTCGGACCCTTGCTTGCCACCACCGGTGTCAGTCTGAGCCGAGTTGCGTGGGAAACATACTTGCTCTTTCGTTGTTGCGGTCATGCGGTCGCAGCTGCCGGGCCACTTGACCGCAGTTGGGCTCGACGCGGGGACCTTGTGAGGTCGAAGCGTGGTTCTGTTTTTTGCTGCGGAGAGGCCCGCCCAAAGTTTTCTGGTACTGTAGCGGTGCTCTGAGCCACGCATGCGTCTAGCAAGAGTGTTTGCGAGCGTGCGTGTGTGTCCGCGCAGTGAAACAGTGCACTAACTGTATCGATCGGATGAACGTGTTTGAGGCTCGGGTGGGTGGGTTGACGGGTCTGAGTGGGTGATCGGGTGCGCGAGGCCGTGTGGACGCAGCGTGCGAGTGTGTTGTGACTGCATTTGTGTGTGTTTGTCGCAATGGCTATTTTCGCAGCGCGGTGATGTGGAGTACGTGTCGTGCTTCTCCTATAGCTCAGTTGGTAGAGCGTGCGGCTGTTAACCTCAAGGTCGCTGGTTCAAACCCAGCTGGGAGAGCTTCTTTGCGTCGTTTTGCACCACGCTACGACTGCCACATGTTCTACGGTACGTTCTACGTGCTCTACTACGCCGCCATCGCCGCTTTGCTGTCTCCATACCAGCTCAGGCCAGTAGGTCTCCGTTTTCATTGATCGATTTTCGTGTCCGGGTTCAAATGCCCGGCCGAGTCTGCCTGCTCGGACGTCAGACCTCGGACCCTTGCTTGCCACCACCGGTGTCAGTCTGAGCCGAGTTGCGTGGGAAACATACTTGCTCTTTCGTTGTTGCGGTCATGCGGTCGCAGCTGCCGGGCCACTTGACCGCAGTTGGGCTCGACGCGGGGACCTTGTGAGGTCGAAGCGTGGTTCTGTCTTTTGCTGCGGAGAGGCCCGCCCAAAGTTTTCTGGTACTGTAGCGGTGCTCTGAGCCACGCATGCGTCTAGCAAGAGTGTTTGCGAGCGTGCGTGTGTGTCCGCGCAGTGAAACAGTGCACTAACTGTATCGATCGGATGAACGTGTTTGAGGCTCGGGTGGGTGGGTTGACGGGTCTGAGTGGGTGATCGGGTGCGCGAGGCCGTGTGGACGCAGCGTGCGAGTGTGTTGTGACTGCATTTGTGTGTGTTTGTCGCAATGGCAATTTTCGCAGCGCGGTGATGTGGAGTACGTGTCGTGCTTCTCCTATAGCTCAGTTGGTAGAGCGTGCGGCTGTTAACCTCAAGGTCGCTGGTTCAAACCCAGCTGGGAGAGCTTCTTTGCGTCGTTTTGCACCACGCTACGACTGCCACATGTTCTACGGTACGTTCTACGTGCTCTACTACGCCGCCATCGCCGCTTTGCTGTCTCCATACCAGCTCAGGCCAGTAGGTGTCCGTTTTCATTGATCGATTTTCGTGTCCGGGTTCAAATGCCCGGCCGAGTCTGCCTGCTCGGACGTCAGACTCGGACCCTTGCTTGCCACCACCGGTGTCAGTCTGAGCCGAGTTGCGTGGGAAACATACTTGCTCTTTCGTTGTTGGGTCATGCGGTCGCAGCTGCCGGGCCACTTGACCGCAGTTGGGCTCGACGCGGGGACCTTGTGAGGTCGAAGCGTGGTTCTGTTTTTTGCTGCGGAGAGGCCCGCCCAAAGTTTTCTGGTACTGTAGCGGTGCTCTGAGCCACGCATGCGTCTAGCAAGAGTGTTTGCGAGCGTGCGTGTGTGTCCGCGCAGTGAAACAGTGCACTAACTGTATCGATCGGATGAACGTGTTTGAGGCTCGGGTGGGTGGGTTGACGGGTCTGAGTGGGTGATCGGGTGCGCGAGGCCGTGTGGACGCAGCGTGCGAGTGTGTTGTGACTGCATTTGTGTGTGTTTGTCGCAATGGCAATTTTCGCAGCGCGGTGATGTGGAGTACGTGTCGTGCTTCTCCTATAGCTCAGTTGGTAGAGCGTGCGGCTGTTAACCTCAAGGTCGCTGGTTCAAACCCAGCTGGGAGAGCTTCTTTGCGTCGTTTTGCACCACGCCACGACTGCCACATGTTCTACGGTACGTTCTACGTGCTCTACTACGCCGCCATCGCCGCTTTGCTGTCTCCATACCAGCTCAGGCCAGTAGGTGTCCGTTTTCATTGATCGATTTTCGTGTCCGGGTTCAAATGCCCGGCCGAGTCTGCCTGCTCGGACGTCAGACCTCGGACCCTTGCTTGCCACCACCGGTGTCAGTCTGAGCCGAGTTGCGTGGGAAACATACTTGCTCTTTCGTTGTTGCGGTCATGCGGTCGCAGCTGCCGGGCCACTTGACCGCAGTTGGGCTCGACGCGGGGACCTTGTGAGGTCGAAGCGTGGTTCTGTTTTTTGCTGCGGAGAGGCCCGCCCAAAGTTTTCTGGTACTGTAGCGGTGCTCTGAGCCATGCATGCGTCTAGCAAGAGTGTTTGCGAGCGTGCGTGTGTGTCCGCGCAGTGAAACAGTGCACTAACTGTATCGATCGGATGAACGTGTTTGAGGCTCGGGTGGGTGGGTTGACGGGTCTGAGTGGGTGATCGGGTGCGCGAGGCCGTGTGGACGCAGCGTGCGAGTGTGTTGTGACTGCATTTGTGTGTGTTTGTCGCAATGGCAATTTTCGCAGCGCGGTGATGTGGAGTACGTGTCGTGCTTCTCCTATAGCTCAGTTGGTAGAGCGTGCGGCTGTTAACCTCAAGGTCGCTGGTTCAAACCCAGCTGGGAGAGCTTCTTTGCGTCGTTTTGCACCACGCCACGACTGCCACATGTTCTACGGTACGTTCTACGTGCTCTACTACGCCGCCATCGCCGCTTTGCTGTCTCCATACCAGCTCAGGCCAGTAGGTGTCCGTTTTCATTGATCGATTTTCGTGTCCGGGTTCAAATGCCCGGCCGAGTCTGCCTGCTCGGACATCAGACCTCGGACCCTTGCTTGCCACCACCGGTGTCAGTCTGAGCCGAGTTGCGTGGGAAACATACTTGCTCTTTCGTTGTTGCGGTCATGCGGTCGCAGCTGCCGGGCCACTTGACCGCAGTTGGGCTCGACGCGGGGACCTTGTGAGGTCGAAGCGTGGTTCTGTTTTTTGCTGCGGAGAGGCCCGCCCAAAGTTTTCTGGTACTGTAGCGGTGCTCTGAGCCACGCATGCGTCTAGCAAGAGTGTTTGCGAGCGTGCGTGTGTGTCCGCGCAGTGAAACAGTGCACTAACTGTATCGATCGGATGAACGTGTTTGAGGCTCGGGTGGGTGGGTTGACGGGTCTGAGTGGGTGATCGGGTGCGCGAGGCCGTGTGGACGCAGCGTGCGAGTGTGTTGTGACTGCATTTGTGTGTGTTTGTCGCAATGGCTATTTTCGCAGCGCGGTGATGTGGAGTACGTGTCGTGCTTCTCCTATAGCTCAGTTGGTAGAGCGTGCGGCTGTTAACCTCAAGGTCGCTGGTTCAAACCCAGCTGGGAGAGCTTCTTTGCGTCGTTTTGCACCACGCTACGACTGCCACATGTTCTACGGTACGTTCTACGTGCTCTACTACGCCGCCATCGCCGCTTTGCTGTCTCCATACCAGCTCAGGCCAGTAGGTCTCCGTTTTCATTGATCGATTTTCGTGTCCGGGTTCAAATGCCCGGCCGAGTCTGCCTGCTCGGACGTCAGACCTCGGACCCTTGCTTGCCACCACCGGTGTCAGTCTGAGCCGAGTTGCGTGGGAAACATACTTGCTCTTTCGTTGTTGCGGTCATGCGGTCGCAGCTGCCGGGCCACTTGACCGCAGTTGGGCTCGACGCGGGGACCTTGTGAGGTCGAAGCGTGGTTCTGTCTTTTGCTGCGGAGAGGCCCGCCCAAAGTTTTCTGGTACTGTAGCGGTGCTCTGAGCCACGCATGCGTCTAGCAAGAGTGTTTGCGAGCGTGCGTGTGTGTCCGCGCAGTGAAACAGTGCACTAACTGTATCGATCGGATGAACGTGTTTGAGGCTCGGGTGGGTGGGTTGACGGGTCTGAGTGGGTGATCGGGTGCGCGAGGCCGTGTGGACGCAGCGTGCGAGTGTGTTGTGACTGCATTTGTGTGTGTTTGTCGCAATGGCAATTTTCGCAGCGCGGTGATGTGGAGTACGTGTCGTGCTTCTCCTATAGCTCAGTTGGTAGAGCGTGCGGCTGTTAACCTCAAGGTCGCTGGTTCAAACCCAGCTGGGAGAGCTTCTTTGCGTCGTTTTGCACCACGCTACGACTGCCACATGTTCTACGGTACGTTCTACGTGCTCTACTACGCCGCCATCGCCGCTTTGCTGTCTCCATACCAGCTCAGGCCAGTAGGTGTCCGTTTTCATTGATCGATTTTCGTGTCCGGGTTCAAATGCCCGGCCGAGTCTGCCTGCTCGGACGTCAGACTCGGACCCTTGCTTGCCACCACCGGTGTCAGTCTGAGCCGAGTTGCGTGGGAAACATACTTGCTCTTTCGTTGTTGGGTCATGCGGTCGCAGCTGCCGGGCCACTTGACCGCAGTTGGGCTCGACGCGGGGACCTTGTGAGGTCGAAGCGTGGTTCTGTTTTTTGCTGCGGAGAGGCCCGCCCAAAGTTTTCTGGTACTGTAGCGGTGCTCTGAGCCACGCATGCGTCTAGCAAGAGTGTTTGCGAGCGTGCGTGTGTGTCCGCGCAGTGAAACAGTGCACTAACTGTATCGATCGGATGAACGTGTTTGAGGCTCGGGTGGGTGGGTTGACGGGTCTGAGTGGGTGATCGGGTGCGCGAGGCCGTGTGGACGCAGCGTGCGAGTGTGTTGTGACTGCATTTGTGTGTGTTTGTCGCAATGGCAATTTTCGCAGCGCGGTGATGTGGAGTACGTGTCGTGCTTCTCCTATAGCTCAGTTGGTAGAGCGTGCGGCTGTTAACCTCAAGGTCGCTGGTTCAAACCCAGCTGGGAGAGCTTCTTTGCGTCGTTTTGCACCACGCCACGACTGCCACATGTTCTACGGTACGTTCTACGTGCTCTACTACGCCGCCATCGCCGCTTTGCTGTCTCCATACCAGCTCAGGCCAGTAGGTGTCCGTTTTCATTGATCGATTTTCGTGTCCGGGTTCAAATGCCCGGCCGAGTCTGCCTGCTCGGACGTCAGACCTCGGACCCTTGCTTGCCACCACCGGTGTCAGTCTGAGCCGAGTTGCGTGGGAAACATACTTGCTCTTTCGTTGTTGCGGTCATGCGGTCGCAGCTGCCGGGCCACTTGACCGCAGTTGGGCTCGACGCGGGGACCTTGTGAGGTCGAAGCGTGGTTCTGTTTTTTGCTGCGGAGAGGCCCGCCCAAAGTTTTCTGGTACTGTAGCGGTGCTCTGAGCCATGCATGCGTCTAGCAAGAGTGTTTGCGAGCGTGCGTGTGTGTCCGCGCAGTGAAACAGTGCACTAACTGTATCGATCGGATGAACGTGTTTGAGGCTCGGGTGGGTGGGTTGACGGGTCTGAGTGGGTGATCGGGTGCGCGAGGCCGTGTGGACGCAGCGTGCGAGTGTGTTGTGACTGCATTTGTGTGTGTTTGTCGCAATGGCAATTTTCGCAGCGCGGTGATGTGGAGTACGTGTCGTGCTTCTCCTATAGCTCAGTTGGTAGAGCGTGCGGCTGTTAACCTCAAGGTCGCTGGTTCAAACCCAGCTGGGAGAGCTTCTTTGCGTCGTTTTGCACCACGCCACGACTGCCACATGTTCTACGGTACGTTCTACGTGCTCTACTACGCCGCCATCGCCGCTTTGCTGTCTCCATACCAGCTCAGGCCAGTAGGTGTCCGTTTTCATTGATCGATTTTCGTGTCCGGGTTCAAATGCCCGGCCGAGTCTGCCTGCTCGGACATCAGACCTCGGACCCTTGCTTGCCACCACCGGTGTCAGTCTGAGCCGAGTTGCGTGGGAAACATACTTGCTCTTTCGTTGTTGCGGTCATGCGGTCGCAGCTGCCGGGCCACTTGACCGCAGTTGGGCTCGACGCGGGGACCTTGTGAGGTCGAAGCGTGGTTCTGTTTTTTGCTGCGGAGAGGCCCGCCCAAAGTTTTCTGGTACTGTAGCGGTGCTCTGAGCCACGCATGCGTCTAGCAAGAGTGTTTGCGAGCGTGCGTGTGTGTCCGCGCAGTGAAACAGTGCACTAACTGTATCGATCGGATGAACGTGTTTGAGGCTCGGGTGGGTGGGTTGACGGGTCTGAGTGGGTGATCGGGTGCGCGAGGCCGTGTGGACGCAGCGTGCGAGTGTGTTGTGACTGCATTTGTGTGTGTTTGTCGCAATGGCAATTTTCGCAGCGCGGTGATGTGGAGTACGTGTCGTGCTTCTCCTATAGCTCAGTTGGTAGAGCGTGCGGCTGTTAACCTCAAGGTCGCTGGTTCAAACCCAGCTGGGAGAGCTTCTTTGCGTCGTTTTGCACCACGCCACGACTGCCACATGTTCTACGGTACGTTCTACGTGCTCTACTACGCCGCCATCGCCGCTTTGCTGTCTCCATACCAGCTCAGGCCAGTAGGTGTCCGTTTTCATTGATCGATTTTCGTGTCCGGGTTCAAATGCCCGGCCGAGTCTGCCTGCTCGGACGTCAGACCTCGGACCCTTGCTTGCCACCACCGGTGTCAGTCTGAGCCGAGTTGCGTGGGAAACATACTTGCTCTTTCGTTGTTGCGGTCATGCGGTCGCAGCTGCCGGGCCACTTGACCGCAGTTGGGCTCGACGCGGGGACCTTGTGAGGTCGAAGCGTGGTTCTGTTTTTCGCTGCGGAGAGGCCCGCCCAAAGTTTTCTGGTACTGTAGCGGTGCTCTGAGCCACGCATGCGTCTAGCAAGAGTGTTTGCGAGCGTGCGTGTGTGTCCGCGCAGTGAAACAGTGCACTAACTGTATCGATCGGATGAACGTGTTTGAGGCTCGGGTGGGTGGGTTGACGGGTCTGAGTGGGTGATCGGGTGCGCGAGGCCGTGTGGACGCAGCGTGCGAGTGTGTTGTGACTGCATTTGTGTGTGTTTGTCGCAATGGCAATTTTCGCAGCGCGGTGATGTGGAGTACGTGTCGTGCTTCTCCTATAGCTCAGTTGGTAGAGCGTGCGGCTGTTAACCTCAAGGTCGCTGGTTCAAACCCAGCTGGGAGAGCTTCTTTGCGTCGTTTTGCACCACGCCACGACTGCCACATGTTCTACGGTACGTTCTACGTGCTCTACTACGCCGCCATCGCCGCTTTGCTGTCTCCATACCAGCTCAGGCCAGTAGGTGTCCGTTTTCATTGATCGATTTTCGTGTCCGGGTTCAAATGCCCGGCCGAGTCTGCCTGCTCGGACGTCAGACCTCGGACCCTTGCTTGCCACCACCGGTGTCAGTCTGAGCCGAGTTGCGTGGGAAACATACTTGCTCTTTCGTTGTTGCGGTCATGCGGTCGCAGCTGCCGGGCCACTTGACCGCAGTTGGGCTCGACGCGGGGACCTTGTGAGGTCGAAGCGTGGTTCTGTTTTTTGCTGCGGAGAGGCCCGCCCAAAGTTTTCTGGTACTGTAGCGGTGCTCTGAGCCATGCATGCGTCTAGCAAGAGTGTTTGCGAGCGTGCGTGTGTGTCCGCGCAGTGAAACAGTGCACTAACTGTATCGATCGGATGAACGTGTTTGAGGCTCGGGTGGGTGGGTTGACGGGTCTGAGTGGGTGATCGGGTGCGCGAGGCCGTGTGGACGCAGCGTGCGAGTGTGTTGTGACTGCATTTGTGTGTGTTTGTCGCAATGGCAATTTTCGCAGCGCGGTGATGTGGAGTACGTGTCGTGCTTCTCCTATAGCTCAGTTGGTAGAGCGTGCGGCTGTTAACCTCAAGGTCGCTGGTTCAAACCCAGCTGGGAGAGCTTCTTTGCGTCGTTTTGCACCACGCCACGACTGCCACATGTTCTACGGTACGTTCTACGTGCTCTACTACGCCGCCATCGCCGCTTTGCTGTCTCCATACCAGCTCAGGCCAGTAGGTGTCCGTTTTCATTGATCGATTTTCGTGTCCGGGTTCAAATGCCCGGCCGAGTCTGCCTGCTCGGACGTCAGACCTCGGACCCTTGCTTGCCACCACCGGTGTCAGTCTGAGCCGAGTTGCGTGGGAAACATACTTGCTCTTTCGTTGTTGCGGTCATGCGGTCGCAGCTGCCGGGCCACTTGACCGCAGTTGGGCTCGACGCGGGGACCTTGTGAGGTCGAAGCGTGGTTCTGTTTTTTGCTGCGGAGAGGCCCGCCCAAAGTTTTCTGGTACTGTAGCGGTGCTCTGAGCCATGCATGCGTCTAGCAAGAGTGTTTGCGAGCGTGCGTGTGTGTCCGCGCAGTGAAACAGTGCACAAACTGTATCGATCGGATGAACGTGTTTGAGGCTCGGGTGGGTGGGTTGACGGGTCTGAGTGGGTGATCGGGTGCGCGAGGCCGTGTGGACGCAGCGTGCGAGTGTGTTGTGACTGCATTTGTGTGTGTTTGTCGCAATGGCAATTTTCGCAGCGCGGTGATGTGGAGTACGTGTCGTGCTTCTCCTATAGCTCAGTTGGTAGAGCGTGCGGCTGTTAACCTCAAGGTCGCTGGTTCAAACCCAGCTGGGAGAGCTTCTTTGCGTCGTTTTGCACCACGCCACGACTGCCACATGTTCTACGGTACGTTCTACGTGCTCTACTACGCCGCCATCGCCGCTTTGCTGTCTCCATACCAGCTCAGGCCAGTAGGTGTCCGTTTTCATTGATCGATTTTCGTGTCCGGGTTCAAATGCCCGGCCGAGTCTGCCTGCTCGGACGTCAGACCTCGGACCCTTGCTTGCCACCACCGGTGTCAGTCTGAGCCGAGTTGCGTGGGAAACATACTTGCTCTTTCGTTGTTGCGGTCATGCGGTCGCAGCTGCCGGGCCACTTGACCGCAGTTGGGCTCGACGCGGGGACCTTGTGAGGTCGAAGCGTGGTTCTGTTTTTTGCTGCGGAGAGGCCCGCCCAAAGTTTTCTGGTACTGTAGCGGTGCTCTGAGCCACGCATGCGTCTAGCAAGAGTGTTTGCGAGCGTGCGTGTGTGTCCGCGCAGTGAAACAGTGCACTAACTGTATCGATCGGATGAACGTGTTTGAGGCTCGGGTGGGTGGGTTGACGGGTCTGAGTGGGTGATCGGGTGCGCGAGGCCGTGTGGACGCAGCGTGCGAGTGTGTTGTGACTGCATTTGTGTGTGTTTGTCGCAATGGCAATTTTCGCAGCGCGGTGATGTGGAGTACGTGTCGTGCTTCTCCTATAGCTCAGTTGGTAGAGCGTGCGGCTGTTAACCTCAAGGTCGCTGGTTCAAACCCAGCTGGGAGAGCTTCTTTGCGTCGTTTTGCACCACGCCACGACTGCCACATGTTCTACGGTACGTTCTACGTGCTCTACTACGCCGCCATCGCCGCTTTGCTGTCTCCATACCAGCTCAGGCCAGTAGGTGTCCGTTTTCATTGATCGATTTTCGTGTCCGGGTTCAAATGCCCGGCCGAGTCTGCCTGCTCGGACGTCAGACCTCGGACCCTTGCTTGCCACCACCGGTGTCAGTCTGAGCCGAGTTGCGTGGGAAACATACTTGCTCTTTCGTTGTTGCGGTCATGCGGTCGCAGCTGCCGGGCCACTTGACCGCAGTTGGGCTCGACGCGGGGACCTTGTGAGGTCGAAGCGTGGTTCTGTTTTTTGCTGCGGAGAGGCCCGCCCAAAGTTTTCTGGTACTGTAGCGGTGCTCTGAGCCACGCATGCGTCTAGCAAGAGTGTTTGCGAGCGTGCGTGTGTGTCCGCGCAGTGAAACAGTGCACTAACTGTATCGATCGGATGAACGTGTTTGAGGCTCGGGTGGGTGGGTTGACGGGTCTGAGTGGGTGATCGGGTGCGCGAGGCCGTGTGGACGCAGCGTGCGAGTGTGTTGTGACTGCATTTGTGTGTGTTTGTCGCAATGGCAATTTTCGCAGCGCGGTGATGTGGAGTACGTGTCGTGCTTCTCCTATAGCTCAGTTGGTAGAGCGTGCGGCTGTTAACCTCAAGGTCGCTGGTTCAAACCCAGCTGGGAGAGCTTCTTTGCGTCGTTTTGCACCACGCCACGACTGCCACATGTTCTACGGTACGTTCTACGTGCTCTACTACGCCGCCATCGCCGCTTTGCTGTCTCCATACCAGCTCAGGCCAGTAGGTGTCCGTTTTCATTGATCGATTTTCGTGTCCGGGTTCAAATGCCCGGCCGAGTCTGCCTGCTCGGACGTCAGACCTCGGACCCTTGCTTGCCACCACCGGTGTCAGTCTGAGCCGAGTTGCGTGGGAAACATACTTGCTCTTTCGTTGTTGCGGTCATGCGGTCGCAGCTGCCGGGCCACTTGACCGCAGTTGGGCTCGACGCGGGGACCTTGTGAGGTCGAAGCGTGGTTCTGTTTTTTGCTGCGGAGAGGCCCGCCCAAAGTTTTCTGGTACTGTAGCGGTGCTCTGAGCCATGCATGCGTCTAGCAAGAGTGTTTGCGAGCGTGCGTGTGTGTCCGCGCAGTGAAACAGTGCACTAACTGTATCGATCGGATGAACGTGTTTGAGGCTCGGGTGGGTGGGTTGACGGGTCTGAGTGGGTGATCGGGCGCGAGGCCGTGTGGACGCAGCGTGCGAGTGTGTTGTGACTGCATTTGTGTGTGTTTGTCGCAATGGCAATTTTCGCAGCGCGGTGATGTGGAGTACGTGTCGTGCTTCTCCTATAGCTCAGTTGGTAGAGCGTGCGGCTGTTAACCTCAAGGTCGCTGGTTCAAACCCAGCTGGGAGAGCTACTTTGCGTCGTTTTGCACCACGCCACGACTGCCACATGTTCTACGGTACGTTCTACGTGCTCTACTACGCCGCCATCGCCGCTTTGCTGTCTCCATACCAGCTCAGGCCAGTAGGTCTCCGTTTTCATTGATCGATTTTCGTGTCCGGGTTCAAATGCCCGGCCGAGTCTGCCTGCTCGGACGTCAGACCTCGGACCCTTGCTTGCCACCACCGGTGTCAGTCTGAGCCGAGTTGCGTGGGAAACATACTTGCTCTTTCGTTGTTGCGGTCATGCGGTCGCAGCTGCCGGGCCACTTGACCGCAGTTGGGCTCGACGCGGGGACCTTGTGAGGTCGAAGCGTGGTTCTGTTTTTTGCTGCGGAGAGGCCCGCCCAAAGTTTTCTGGTACTGTAGCGGTGCTCTGAGCCACGTAGGCGTCTAGCAAGAGTGTTTGCGAGCGTGCGTGTGTGTCCGCGCAGTGAAACAGTGCACAAACTGTATCGATCGGATGAACGTGTTTGAGGCTCGGGTGGGTGGGTTGACGGGTCTGAGTGGGTGATCGGGTGCGCGAGGCCGTGTGGACGCAGCGTGCGAGTGTGTTGTGACTGCATTTGTGTGTGTTTGTCGCAATGGCAATTTTCGCAGCGCGGTGATGTGGAGTACGTGTCGTGCTTCTCCTATAGCTCAGTTGGTAGAGCGTGCGGCTGTTAACCTCAAGGTCGCTGGTTCAAACCCAGCTGGGAGAGCTTCTTTGCGTCGTTTTGCACCACGCCACGACTGCCACATGTTCTACGGTACGTTCTACGTGCTCTACTACGCCGCCATCGCCGCTTTGCTGTCTCCATACCAGCTCAGGCCAGTAGGTGTCCGTTTTCATTGATCGATTTTCGTGTCCGGGTTCAAATGCCCGGCCGAGTCTGCCTGCTCGGACGTCAGACCTCGGACCCTTGCTTGCCACCACCGGTGTCAGTCTGAGCCGAGTTGCGTGGGAAACATACTTGCTCTTTCGTTGTTGCGGTCATGCGGTCGCAGCTGCCGGGCCACTTGACCGCAGTTGGGCTCGACGCGGGGACCTTGTGAGGTCGAAGCGTGGTTCTGTTTTTTGCTGCGGAGAGGCCCGCCCAAAGTTTTCTGGTACTGTAGCGGTGCTCTGAGCCATGCATGCGTCTAGCAAGAGTGTTTGCGAGCGTGCGTGTGTGTCCGCGCAGTGAAACAGTGCACTAACTGTATCGATCGGATGAACGTGTTTGAGGCTCGGGTGGGTGGGTTGACGGGTCTGAGTGGGTGATCGGGCGCGAGGCCGTGTGGACGCAGCGTGCGAGTGTGTTGTGACTGCATTTGTGTGTGTTTGTCGCAATGGCAATTTTCGCAGCGCGGTGATGTGGAGTACGTGTCGTGCTTCTCCTATAGCTCAGTTGGTAGAGCGTGCGGCTGTTAACCTCAAGGTCGCTGGTTCAAACCCAGCTGGGAGAGCTACTTTGCGTCGTTTTGCACCACGCCACGACTGCCACATGTTCTACGGTACGTTCTACGTGCTCTACTACGCCGCCATCGCCGCTTTGCTGTCTCCATACCAGCTCAGGCCAGTAGGTGTCCGTTTTCATTGATCGATTTTCGTGTCCGGGTTCAAATGCCCGGCCGAGTCTGCCTGCTCGGACGTCAGACCTCGGACCCTTGCTTGCCACCACCGGTGTCAGTCTGAGCCGAGTTGCGTGGGAAACATACTTGCTCTTTCGTTGTTGCGGTCATGCGGTCGCAGCTGCCGGGCCACTTGACCGCAGTTGGGCTCGACGCGGGGACCTTGTGAGGTCGAAGCGTGGTTCTGTTTTTTGCTGCGGAGAGGCCCGCCCAAAGTTTTCTGGTACTGTAGCGGTGCTCTGAGCCACGTAGGCGTCTAGCAAGAGTGTTTGCGAGCGTGCGTGTGTGTCCGCGCAGTGAAACAGTGCACAAACTGTATCGATCGGATGAACGTGTTTGAGGCTCGGGTGGGTGGGTTGACGGGTCTGAGTGGGTGATCGGGTGCGCGAGGCCGTGTGGACGCAGCGTGCGAGTGTGTTGTGACTGCATTTGTGTGTGTTTGTCGCAATGGCAATTTTCGCAGCGCGGTGATGTGGAGTACGTGTCGTGCTTCTCCTATAGCTCAGTTGGTAGAGCGTGCGGCTGTTAACCTCAAGGTCGCTGGTTCAAACCCAGCTGGGAGAGCTTCTTTGCGTCGTTTTGCACCACGCCACGACTGCCACATGTTCTACGGTACGTTCTACGTGCTCTACTACGCCGCCATCGCCGCTTTGCTGTCTCCATACCAGCTCAGGCCAGTAGGTGTCCGTTTTCATTGATCGATTTTCGTGTCCGGGTTCAAATGCCCGGCCGAGTCTGCCTGCTCGGACGTCAGACCTCGGACCCTTGCTTGCCACCACCGGTGTCAGTCTGAGCCGAGTTGCGTGGGAAACATACTTGCTCTTTCGTTGTTGCGGTCATGCGGTCGCAGCTGCCGGGCCACTTGACCGCAGTTGGGCTCGACGCGGGGACCTTGTGAGGTCGAAGCGTGGTTCTGTTTTTTGCTGCGGAGAGGCCCGCCCAAAGTTTTCTGGTACTGTAGCGGTGCTCTGAGCCACGTAGGCGTCTAGCAAGAGTGTTTGCGAGCGTGCGTGTGTGTCCGCGCAGTGAAACAGTGCACAAACTGTATCGATCGGATGAACGTGTTTGAGGCTCGGGTGGGTGGGTTGACGGGTCTGAGTGGGTGATCGGGTGCGCGAGGCCGTGTGGACGCAGCGTGCGAGTGTGTTGTGACTGCATTTGTGTGTGTTTGTCGCAATGGCAATTTTCGCAGCGCGGTGATGTGGAGTACGTGTCGTGCTTCTCCTATAGCTCAGTTGGTAGAGCGTGCGGCTGTTAACCTCAAGGTCGCTGGTTCAAACCCAGCTGGGAGAGCTTCTTTGCGTCGTTTTGCACCACGCCACGACTGCCACATGTTCTACGGTACGTTCTACGTGCTCTACTACGCCGCCATCGCCGCTTTGCTGTCTCCATACCAGCTCAGGCCAGTAGGTGTCCGTTTTCATTGATCGATTTTCGTGTCCGGGTTCAAATGCCCGGCCGAGTCTGCCTGCTCGGACGTCAGACCTCGGACCCTTGCTTGCCACCACCGGTGTCAGTCTGAGCCGAGTTGCGTGGGAAACATACTTGCTCTTTCGTTGTTGCGGTCATGCGGTCGCAGCTGCCGGGCCACTTGACCGCAGTTGGGCTCGACGCGGGGACCTTGTGAGGTCGAAGCGTGGTTCTGTTTTTTGCTGCGGAGAGGCCCGCCCAAAGTTTTCTGGTACTGTAGCGGTGCTCTGAGCCACGTAGGCGTCTAGCAAGAGTGTTTGCGAGCGTGCGTGTGTGTCCGCGCAGTGAAACAGTGCACTAACTGTATCGATCGGATGAACGTGTTTGAGGCTCGGGTGGGTGGGTTGACGGGTCTGAGTGGGTGATCGGGTGCGCGAGGCCGTGTGGACGCAGCGTGCGAGTGTGTTGTGACTGCATTTGTGTGTGTTTGTCGCAATGGCAATTTTCGCAGCGCGGTGATGTGGAGTACGTGTCGTGCTTCTCCTATAGCTCAGTTGGTAGAGCGTGCGGCTGTTAACCTCAAGGTCGCTGGTTCAAACCCAGCTGGGAGAGCTTCTTTGCGTCGTTTTGCACCACGCCACGACTGCCACATGTTCTACGGTACGTTCTACGTGCTCTACTACGCCGCCATCGCCGCTTTGCTGTCTCCATACCAGCTCAGGCCAGTAGGTGTCCGTTTTCATTGATCGATTTTCGTGTCCGGGTTCAAATGCCCGGCCGAGTCTGCCTGCTCGGACGTCAGACCTCGGACCCTTGCTTGCCACCACCGGTGTCAGTCTGAGCCGAGTTGCGTGGGAAACATACTTGCTCTTTCGTTGTTGCGGTCATGCGGTCGCAGCTGCCGGGCCACTTGACCGCAGTTGGGCTCGACGCGGGGACCTTGTGAGGTCGAAGCGTGGTTCTGTTTTTCGCTGCGGAGAGGCCCGCCCAAAGTTTTCTGGTACTGTAGCGGTGCTCTGAGCCACGTAGGCGTCTAGCAAGAGTGTTTGCGAGCGTGCGTGTGTGTCCGCGCAGTGAAACAGTGCACAAACTGTATCGATCGGATGAACGTGTTTGAGGCTCGGGTGGGTGGGTTGACGGGTCTGAGTGGGTGATCGGGTGCGCGAGGCCGTGTGGACGCAGCGTGCGAGTGTGTTGTGACTGCATTTGTGTGTGTTTGTCGCAATGGCAATTTTCGCAGCGCGGTGATGTGGAGTACGTGTCGTGCTTCTCCTATAGCTCAGTTGGTAGAGCGTGCGGCTGTTAACCTCAAGGTCGCTGGTTCAAACCCAGCTGGGAGAGCTTCTTTGCGTCGTTTTGCACCACGCCACGACTGCCACATGTTCTACGGTACGTTCTACGTGCTCTACTACGCCGCCATCGCCGCTTTGCTGTCTCCATACCAGCTCAGGCCAGTAGGTGTCCGTTTTCATTGATCGATTTTCGTGTCCGGGTTCAAATGCCCGGCCGAGTCTGCCTGCTCGGACGTCAGACCTCGGACCCTTGCTTGCCACCACCGGTGTCAGTCTGAGCCGAGTTGCGTGGGAAACATACTTGCTCTTTCGTTGTTGCGGTCATGCGGTCGCAGCTGCCGGGCCACTTGACCGCAGTTGGGCTCGACGCGGGGACCTTGTGAGGTCGAAGCGTGGTTCTGTTTTTTGCTGCGGAGAGGCCCGCCCAAAGTTTTCTGGTACTGTAGCGGTGCTCTGAGCCACGTAGGCGTCTAGCAAGAGTGTTTGCGAGCGTGCGTGTGTGTCCGCGCAGTGAAACAGTGCACTAACTGTATCGATCGGATGAACGTGTTTGAGGCTCGGGTGGGTGGGTTGACGGGTCTGAGTCGGTGATCGGGTGCGCGAGGCCGTGTGGACGCAGCGTGCGAGTGTGTTGTGACTGCATTTGTGTGTGTTTGTCGCAATGGCAATTTTCGCAGCGCGGTGATGTGGAGTACGTGTCGTGCTTCTCCTATAGCTCAGTTGGTAGAGCGTGCGGCTGTTAACCTCAAGGTCGCTGGTTCAAACCCAGCTGGGAGAGCTTCTTTGCGTCGTTTTGCACCACGCCACGACTGCCATATGTTCTACGGTACGTTCTACGTGCTCTACTACGCCGCCATCGCCGCTTTGCTGTCTCCATACCAGCTCAGGCCAGTAGGTGTCCGTTTTCATTGATCGATTTTCGTGTCCGGGTTCAAATGCCCGGCCGAGTCTGCCTGCTCGGACGTCAGACATCGGACCCTTGCTTGCCACTGACGTGGTTACTCGTTTTCCTGCTTGGCTTGTGCCTTCTTCCACGCGAAGCCGTTGGTCTTTATGTGACCTGGCTTCTTGCAGAAGAAGCAGGTACGATCTTCAGCGCGCTTGTTGTCCGGCTTCGGCTTGAAGCGACCCTTCTGGCGAAACGACTTCCCCTTGAACGGTCTGCCACGTTCGTGGGTCTCCCCAGATGAAAACGATCGCTTGTCTCGGTCAGGACGACGCTCGCTCACTTCTTCGACGAAGTGGGTCACCTCATACTTGACGGCTAACCCCATACCGTCGCTCAGTGTGTCTGGGTTCTCGAGCTTAACGTAGCTGCGCGTGCGAGGCTTGAGACCGTTGGCGTAGAACAGCACCTGGTCGAGTATGCTCATACTCTCTACGCGGAAGATGAGAGCCGAATCCTCGCCGTTGTAGGTCTCAATGTCCGCCGTCTGCTTAAGTCGCTGGGGCTTCTCACGTCATAGATCACTACTTGCAGATACTCTTTCGTCTTGATCTCAGAATCATGAATCATGAGATCAAGACGAAAGAGTATCTGCAAGTAGTGATCTACTCTTATTCATGATTCTGAGATCAAGACGAAAGAGTATCTGCAAGTAGTGATCTATGACCACATGACCCGCGCAAGACATGAGCAGGCAAAACTTGTAAAAAGGACCATACAAATTTACAATGAAAGGTATACCGTTGTCTCTATTGTACAGTCGGACACACATGCCACAAAAAACTTAGAGAGTCAACGGTATCAGTGACGAGAAAGTCCTTCACTTCCTCGGTCCCACTCAACTGCTCTCGTTGAGATAATGTTTGCAGCTATTCAACCCACGAATCCGGCACGGTAGTTCGACGCCTCGAAGTGTTGGAGCACATGCTCACGGACCCCCCCCCCACGTGTGTGCTCCTCGCTTCTCGTCGTCGAAGATCAATGCAGGAACCACCCCGAGGCCGGCTTCTACACCGCCCACACGGCGATACCCGGCAGTCACGTGCTCGTGTCCTCGATCAAGAGTTCGTTGATGGGACACGCGTTCTCGATCTGAAACAGCCGTTTGCGCAGGTCTTCCCCTCGCTTGCCGGTGAACTTGGGCAGGTTGCTGGGCATTCGAGTGCTCTCTGCCATCACTTGGTTTAGCCGATCGATCTCAGCTTTAAGCTGGGCGTTGGCCGGCATGGGCTCTTTCTGGCCAGATTGCTGGGACCAACAAGTGCTACCAGTAAAAAAAATCAAGTGAAAGGCAAGGCTGTTGTGATGGCGGGTCGAAAGTTGAGAGTGACCGCCCCTGCAGTTCAGGCAGATGGAAGCTTCTAGAACCTTCCACAACTACGTCTGCCCTTTACTATTGTGTCCTTAACTGTACTCCTACTGCAATCTAATCCCTGTCTAATCGGATACAGCAATGCACTGGAGCTTACACTCCGAGGGCGACGAAGACGCCTCCGCTGCCGTGCCATGAGGCGGCCTGAGCGGGTGCTATAGCGACTGGCTGGTACGACTTCTGCAAATGCATACATAAATACACAACGTGTCTCCATTGCTTTCAAGTTCGAATCGGACGTTTACGGCGGCGAGCCTTCAGCGGCTTGTAAACCACTCCATAAAACCGAGCGCCAGTTTTCAGAGGCTTTTGGGTGCGCCTGGTCCCTCCCTGGCTGCCGCTGAGGCATCGATCGCCGTTCATACCATACTCAATCACAGCCGGCTGTCCTTGCTCACTATCTCGAGATCGCCGACGCTAGCTCACCTCACCGCTCGACCACCTGGATTGAACTGCACCACATGGTGAGAAATCGAAGCGATGACGAGCGCGGTACTAGCGAGATAGAAGGGTGCGGTGCCGCGGCTTGGGCACTGCGGACGATGGTGGACGACAGCGGCAAACACAAAGTGCTCTTGCAGCGCCGATTGCAGGTAGTTGCTCTGCGCCAGGGAAACCGCGTCGCTGCAGGCTGCAATGCCCCAGAGAGGAGACCGCAGAGGAAACCGACCTGGCTCGCTGCAGTCCCCGCAAAAAATGTCTGCTAACGCCCTGATTTGAGTGAGCTGTAGGCGAAAGTTCCGACCTTATGCAGCAGCAGCGACACCGCGAAGAGCTCCGCTCGGAAACGACTCCTCCGAGGGCTCCAGTGCAGTGTGCTTTGCAGCACCGAACACTTGCAGAGCCCAGTGTTGCGAGTCACAACTTGCGACGGACAAGACCTTTTTGTCGCGGAGAAATTGATTCCTGCGCAGAACACAACAGCTGATGCAACCTAGCCTGCGCTGAATCTGAGACGATGAATCTGAGACGATGGTATCCGCCTCTGCCAGAGTGGTGAGCACGGCTGCGGCCGCCCAGCACCGACAGCAAGCAGCTCACGGCGCACTTCAGCGCCGCCGGGATCAGCAACGTGCACCTGCCCCCGACGCTGTCGTGCGAGGGATGCGGCAGGCGAGGCTCGCCCTACGCCGGAGCCCAAGGTTCCGCCCCGCCACCTTTCCGCGCCCCGCCGGGCTATGGCCGGCCGCTTCAACGAGGGACGGGTCAGCACTGCTGTCAATGACAGCAAAGCCCGATGGATCAAAGCTGCAAGATTGCCATGGCGTAGGACTGTTACCCATGACACCTGGCGTCCCACTCGCGCAGTGGAGGCCGCCACCTCTTTTGTGAAAGCCGCTTGCCGTGGCGCGCAGCCTTCCCTGGACTGTATATGCCGCTGCTGTCGCGCAGGGTAGCTCGGCTCGTCTCGGTGGGTGAGCATTGCTGCACCCCAAGTCCGCTCGAGAGCGCTGGCATGCCAGGCCCGCTGGCACTAACAGGCACTGCGTGCTATGGGCGCTACCTCTATGTGCGCATCCCACTTGTTGAAGTGGCCGGCAGCCGCACCGCGTCCTGTCTGGAGCTCGGTCTCGTTTTGCACTCGCTCGATCACTTCGCAATCTTCCCTGCACCACACACCCCACACCAACCGCCATGCGCATGCTCTCCGGCGTCCCAGGCCTCGGCCTCGACAAGCTGTCGCTCAACAAGCTCCCGTTCGAAGCGTCGCCGGCCGCCGCCAAGCCGCGCGAGGTGGCGCCGTTCCTGCGCAGCCTGCGCCGCATGCTGGACACCGAGAGCGACGAGATCATCCGCTGGACGCCCGACGGCCGCGCCGTCGAGATCCTCGACATGGACCGCATGATGGACGAGGTGCTGCCGAAGTACTTCAAGCACCGAAAGTACACGAGCTTCCAGCGCCAGCTTAACTACTTCAGCTTCCGAAAATGGACAAAGTCCAAGGCCGTCGTTTGCACCTTCTCCAACGACTGCTTCCTGCGCGACCGCCCCGACCTCGCGTGGCGCATTACGCGCAAGAAGTCGGTGCACACCACGGGCGGCAGCTCGCCACGCAAGACTCGACCGGCGCGCATGCACCCCGCCGTCACCAGTGCCGCTGCACCGGTGTCCAAGACCAGCGTGAAGCTGGAGCCCATCAAGTTCGAGCCGCTGCCTCTGCAGCCGTCCTCAGGCACGAGCTCGTGGAAGAGAGACATCGCCATCCGCGTGCCGCGCATGCCCGCTGCTATGCTCGGCGGCGGCCCGTACGGCCGATACGGCAGCGGACACCCCTTCCCGTCGCCCACCGATATGGACATGATGCTGCTGGAGAACGACGTGCTAGCGAGCAGCTTCGCTCCGCCGGCGCTGAGCGCGCAGGAAGTGGACTCGCTCGACTGGATCGACAACTTCCTGCCGGCGCTCGAGGGCAACACGGTGAACGTGAGCGCCGGCGCGCTGCTGCGCCAGGCGCCGAACTACCTGTTCTAGGCTCTCTCTCTATGTAAGCCGCAAACCAAGCGTAGCGAGTAGTGTATCCGTAGAGTTGAAGAGAACCTCCATTAACTTATCTTGCTCACAGCAGACACCGCGGCCCTGTTTACCAGGATGCAACGTAAGGATGTGCTCGTTGTCAGTGTCCTCCATCCAGCAGGACTTACGGCGCATCGGGAAGCTGCTGGCAGACGGGGGTTGTGGCCAAGCCATGGCCACCACCACGGTCATTGCCATCACTAAGGGTATGCCTTGCCTTCTCTTTCCTGGCAGGAGTCGATGTCGTTTCTCTTCTGCTTGGCGGCGCGATCTTCGGTAGAGCATCACGAGAAAGTGTAGGTTGCGAAGAGCTCAGCACAGCACAGTCCTGGTTTATGACAAGTGCTGCGAGTCGCGCAAACTAAAAATGTTATGAATGTCCACGCCAGCGAGAGGAGGATGCAGACGATCGTGCTGATGCTGTTGCCGCTCTCGCGTTGCATAATGCGTCAGAAGCAGTGCCACCTCGTGGATCTCCTTGTGCTTGGGCAGATATAGAGCACGATTCTCGTTGGTTCAACCGTACGTGATCATGAATGGTTTAGTACGCTCGTGGATTCATTACTTTTCATGACTTCAAAATAGTAAACGGCGAAACAAGAGCAATTCTTTAGGTAAGTACTACAGAACACAAGGATGGCCAAACTAGCACCCGCTGCCACCAGCGATGCGCAGACAGCTCGTGGAATCGAACAAGCTCAATGTTGGTCATGAGCGTCCACGCCAGCGAGAAGAGAAGATAGGCCATCGTGATGATGCCCCAAAACTTGCTCTTGCGGTTCTCGCGCCGCATCTTGTGGACCTCTTCCTTCTGCTTGGGCAAGTAGAATACGAAGACGACAGAGACGAGGTTGAACGCGTATGCGATCAAGTACATGTACGTGACCTGAGAGCGCACGTAGTGGTTGTCCTGCTCGATTAAGGTGCGGTCAATGTCGAAGTAGCCGTCCACGGACTTGGTGATCACAGTCGCGAAAGGAGTGCCGACAGACTGCGTCGTCACTCCAAGCCCGAGCAGTGTGGCCTCAAAACCCTTCTGGTTCTCTACTTCGATCATGAAGAGCTGCGTCACGTAGTCTCCAGCGGCAACCGGAACTTCAGCCACAAGCGGCACCCCCAGCCAAAATCACTGGCTGCGGTGGACGTCCCAGATCGTGAACAGCGTCGGGAAGGCGTCGATGAAGACGACGAAGAGCTGGCAGATGATGATGATGTAGCGCCAGTTCCAGCGAAGACCGTACTTCTTGATCACCCACACACCGCCCATCGTCAGAATGGCGGTGAGCATGCTAGCTAAGCCCGAGTTTAGTGGCTCCACGTTGGCCCAGTCGCTTGAATCACACTGGACGCCGTCACTGTGATCTGGGAGCACACGTTGTAGAAGAATCGGTAGGCGGCGTACCGGTAGATCAGTCGCTCCTGGAAGATGTTGTACAGGAACTTGAATCCCGACATCTGCGCGCGCTCGCCCTTCACCTCCTGGATGCAGTACCAGGTGAACGGAATGGTGATCAGCGACGCTGCCGCACAGACCCACATGATCGCGTTGAAGCCCATGGTCCACGAGAAGGTACCGCCGTAGTCCTCACTGTTCAGCCCGATGCCCGTCATGAAGGACGAGAAGATCGTGAACACGTAGTGTACGATGTTGACGTCTGCCACCACAGATCCTCGCGTAGCCCCCGGTTCGCGCTGCGAAACGTCCATCAGCGCGCCGTTGAAGCCGCTGTACGCCAGGACGGTGCCGAAGTTCGCACCATCATGAGGATGATCAGCTTGATTCCACGGTTTGGCGCGTCGGTGTTGAGGGTCGAAAGCTGCTCCGGTGTCATGTCGACTATAGCGATGTCCGACAACGACGCGTCGGTGTAGTACGGCTCGCCCAGCGGCAGCACTGCCATGAGCAAGCAGGAGACGAATGACAGCCACCACCCGATGATCATGTAAGGGCGACGGCGATACCCGAAGATCGGACAAGTGTCGGACAACATTCCGGTGAACAGTCGAAGCGCGCGCGGGAACGTCACCAAAGCTGTCGCGGTTGCGACGAGCGTGGTGGACATGTGCAAGTAGTTGTTGAGCACGGAGTACGAGACCCCAGTTATGGTGCTGTACACTAAGCCAATTCCAGCAATGTGCGTGAGCATGCCCCAGTTCTCATAGCTGTAGGCGGACACCGAGCCGTTCTCTGTCCGTAGGCTGCCATTTTCGAGTTGAGCCGGATCGGCGGGAGACTTGAGCTCGGCGTAGCTTGGATGGGACAGTACATCGTTAAGTCTGGGCTTCGGCAGGCTCTCGAAGGAGCCGCGGTCGGTCAGGAGAGACGGCGCCATGGCGGGTTTGACGGGAATTGAGAAGTGAACTGTCATCGCGTTCGTCGGAAGGTCTGCCGGCGGGCCTGCTGGAGTCCAGCACACCAGGTGCAAGGGATCAGTGCATCACGTCACACGCACCTGCCCCAGCATTCCAATGAAGCTCCTGGTCAGCTTCACACACTCATCCATGGCTAGATCTCCTTGCAGATCGAGGAGATCAACGTGTGGAGCTCATGCGCGAGTCCCCGTCACAGTGAGTCGAAGCGAGCTGCCAATCCATTCGCGAGCAGCGAGTCGCGTCACGTCCTCGAGCGTACCGCCAAAGAAGACCGTGATACAGTCGGGGCGCGCGCAGGTGGAGCAGCCCACCGTTAATCGCTCCACGCATCGACAATGACGTCTTGCTTCACGGAAGATGGCACGACTGTAGCCGTCCGTATCCAGTCTTTGAAAACTGGAGCAGTGCATATCGTATGCTATTTGGTGGTCGCCGAAAATGGAGAGAGAGGCAGACTTACTTCTCTGTCCCACGAAATTATGACCATTTCATGTAATGTTCTCTAATATTAGTTATACTAACACATGAAAGGCCGCAGTACCCTCGTTGGATTGCTTGTGACAGTGCGCACGTTGCTCTAGTTTTTAGCTAGTCATAGCAAGCCCGTGGGAGCAGATAACAGCGGAAGAAACGGAGCATTGCAAGACGAAATAAGGTTTTATTTCGTAATTCTCACGATTTTTAGCGATATTCAGCCAAACTTTTGCGACGTGTTTACCCTGTGGTATTGATGAATACCTGTAGAGCTAAACAGTCAGAAACAAGCCGAACAGCCTCTATAAGACGTCGCTTAAGACGAGGTTTTATGGGATGGCTGAGCGATTTGCTCCAAATATCATCCAATCACCTGCTACCTCGGTTTTAGGCAATGATTTAGAAAATAAAAGGGCACTTTTATTATTGATTCAGAATCTGAGCTGTCAGGGCTTTGTAGCCATTTTCTACAGTCGTGACTGTTGTTGTTAGAGACGTCGGATAAACGCCTCTGATCCCGATGGACATTCGAACTCGAGGGAGCTTGAAATCGTTGCCCCTCGTGTGACATAATGCATTCCAGCACTTTTTGCAAAGTGAGGAAGCATTTTTCTACTGTTTCGTATTTCATGCTGTTAAATGCAGTCTTTACTGCTGCAATCAGACCGTCGACCTCGTTTGTGGGCTGCCGATACTGTATGGATTGGAGACAATTGAAAATCCCCAAATCCAGTATGTTACAGTCAGGAGATCGGGGTGGTTGGCTAGTCATTCTGATGTCCCAGCCTCCCTCTTGACCTGCTGCACCAACTTCACCATGGTCTTCGTCAACGTGCGGACCAGCGTTGCCTTGCTGGACTTGAATTCTGGAGGTTTTCCGTCCTGAATACATCAAATGACAATTGAGCATAATAAAACCAAGTTAAAAAAATGACTATACACGTACCTGGCCACTTTTCGCGAATTGCTGGGAAGACCTTCTCCTTGAGCAGCCGAACGTACTCCTTTCTTGTCATGTTGATGTTCTTCGTGATAGGAGTGCCCGCAACGCGATTTTTAGAAGTCCTAACGGCCTTGGTGTACTCAACAATCGGCCATTTACCGATTTTTCCATCAAAGTGTGTCTTTTTGGAACAATTGTACCGTGGCCTCGCAATAGCTGCAAGAAACATTACCTTACCGATGTAGCGCTTGTTAGGGCACGATCGATAAGGCAGCGGTTCATCAGCGGCCAAACAGTAGCGAGACGAGGCCTTGTACATGTTGAACCACTTTTCGTCTATATGAACCACATCATACATTGCATCAAAACGATACGAAAGACCGCCTACAACATTATTAGATTACAATAATTGGATACAATATATTGAATACAAAATAAGGCACCTACCGACAGGACGCTGTACATGGGCGAGAGCCCAGGTGAGCCGCTGAAGCTTGTGAGAGTTCGTGAGCAGTGGTTTAACCCTGGAAATAAATCGCCGCAGCACCTTCGCCTTCAGGTGGCGGTGCAGCGTCGACCTCGGGATGCCTGTTGCAGCGGGGCTGCCGTAGCTTTAGCGTCAGAGGAAGACACAGACTCAGAGAGTCTCTAGTAGTATTGATAGCTTGCAAGCTCTATACGAGAGCTTTGCACGAGTACCTTAAATATCCTATTTAAGGACTCCAGAGATAGACAATACCCTAAACAAAGGTATGAACTCTAGGCTTGAAAATGTGAACTGAATGTATTGTTGTTTATCGCGGCAAGCCGCCTGTTGTTTGTATGTATAGGACTCACTATCTATCATAGTAGAGCCTAGTCTAATGCATATCCATTGGCTGTGAGCCACCCACTCCTATCTGGGATGACCCACGTAACATATGTGTGGAACTCAACTTATGTGTGGCACCTAGCTTGTGTGCATCACACTATTCGATGTAACCCCGTTACACCTGTGGCCGCCTCCAACGCGCGAAGCGTCTGGCGCTGGCAGAGCGGAACGGCAGCGACACGCTGGCCTACCTCCTCTGGGCTGAGCCGGGTCGGCCTCGGCGGATACGACCGCCGCGTCCGCAGGAGGGTGGCCACGTCGTCCCGCAGGCCCCAGATCGCCTCAACAGCCTTGCGACCGAGGCCAAATGTCCGCTTCGCACGGGTGATAGTTCCATAGCGGAGGCGGCCTTCCTTGCTCAGCTTGGACAGGAAGACCACCACCGCGACACGTGTAGCTGACGAGATGTCCTTGGCGCCAATTGTCCTTGCCATCGCGCTTGTTGTGTTCCTTTGCTTGAGTGGCCTGCCGCGAATTAGTGGCAGCAACCAACCGTCTTACCTTTAACCTCCGGTGCCTCGCCCCAAATAATTTTAGCAAATAGGATTGCTCTATTCATTTTGTGTGGTACACAAAAAACAAAATGGTCATAATTTCGTGGGACAGAGACGTATCTATTTGACCTTATCGGCGACTACCGTCTTATCCCGCTTATAAGGCATATACCATCGAAGGAGACAGTGGTTTTCGCTTAAGTGGCAAACAAACCCCGTTTAGAGAATTGGCGATCTCGCCTGCAGCTCGTTGTGGTCGGGGTACCCGACTTCATGTGCTAAAATTTAAGCGCGCATACAACATTCCATACAAATAAGCTCTTCCAAACACGTTTGCCACCTTATTAGAAGCACCTATACAAAATTACATACAAACGCGCACTGCCAGATACAGTAATCTGTCTCAATAAAGAAGTCCTAATAACTAATATCCTGTAATAACTTATTCAAATTTGAGATCATTGTCTACCACTAAAGTATTGTCATTTCGTATGTATTGCAAAACCAGTATAGAAAGGGGACTTCTTTATTGAGGCAGATTACTGTACACCTTCCCAAATATGTCATCTCATTAGAGGCTCAGTACTGTTTACACAACCTTATACAAAACCTTCCCCCCCTGCCGAATACGATTGTCGCACCCATCAGATACGGATTCTCACAGGTTCAGGTAATATTTGTTTTACTAGGCTCAAATGGTGTCGTGTACACTAGATCGTCTGCGACTTAGGCTGGGAACACGCAGGTCTTTTTTTTGCTGTTACAATTGGTCTGCCCTGCCGAAGCAATGCCGACATGTTACTTGAATGTTGACACAGGTTACGCCCACGCAGTACCGTGGAACTAAACTTGGGTGGGCTGTCTACAGCCTTTAACGAGGTGTTCCCAGTATAATCCAATTACTAGTATAGAGCATCTCAGTCGCTGCGCTCTTTTTGAGTTGCTTTAGGGTCGATCCCCAGTAATTGTGTGGGTCACCCAATTTTTTTTGGTGTGCGCCCCCCCGAAAGGTCACAACCCATCAAGACGAATCAAACATCGAAATGGATGGCAAAGCTGAAGAACTCGAAGGCAACGGGCTGTAAGCAGCGAGATCTGAAAGGTACGCCTCAGCAGCGAGATGTGTTGGCGGCTATGGCTCGCTCTATCCTTTCTACAGCAGCGCGAGCTTCCGCGGGCACCGCCACTCTCTCCCGTCTCTGGGCAGCACAAGGTAAGGTGAATTTTGATCGAAACGAAGTGGCGCAGGTATCTCTCACATTACTAATGTATTGTGTTCGGACTGCGCGCGCTTGCTGGTGTCGTACAGGCTTTTAACGAAACGCTTGGCCGAGATACCGTGATGGCCGACGATCCCGGGGCCGCTCCGAGCCAGGCAGACTAGGCAGCCGAGACTCCACCTCGTACAGCGCCTGATCGCGCTGCTCATGCACGCGCAGTAAGGGCTGAGAAGCTCGCGCACCGTAAGTATCTGTGCTGTCCGTGTTTACTAGCTTATCTACATGTGTGGTGTGCTATCTAACATAACGATGTTCCAAAGCACAGGGAAGGAAGTGCACGACCTGCGTGTGCAGCAAGCAGCACACACGCGCAGTTCCAAGCCAGCCAAGCTGACCAAGGCGCAGAAGACGGAGAGCAAGGGGAAGTAACTGATGCGCGTTGGAAGTGTTGCAGTTCCATTTGCTTTTAACATTCAATGAACGTTCCTAATTTACGAAGGAAATCGTTTAAGCTGGTCCGTAGCGTTGCGCAGTGAGTCGTCTTCGAGCAACTTGGCGGCCTTCTCTGGAACTAGCTGCGCGGTGGCTTTCTTGTCAGATGCATCCACTTCGAACGGGGTATCAGTTGTAATGGCCGTTTGCTTGACGGAACAAGTGTGCCGCTTGAGGCAGCAGTACGCGTACACTGGTGTACTGCAGCCCGGAGACGGCTTCCTTTGCACCCATCTTTATGGTGCAGTTGTGGGGCTGCTGCTTTAGATGTTGAAAGCTGATCTTACCAGTTTCTTCTACATCGTTGAAACTCCGCCGGCCGCCCGAAATGATTTTAGCATCTGTGCACCCGTCGTTGAGCAGCAAATGGTGCTACCAAGCAAGATAGCATAGCAAACGAAATGCAGCTTCATTGACGTAGCCGCAGCTCTACATTGTGGGCAAGAGCAAGGTACTTCATTCCAAGCACGAATTCGGATGCTATTTCGCTTGTCTTTACAGCCGCTGCTTCAATCCGGTCCTCTTCAATTGCAAAGGCATCGCGTATTGCTGCCAAAGCTGGTAGTTTCGCTAGCGTTAAGGCTGAAGTGAGTACTATGTCGCTGCGACATCGTACACAGGAGAGTGCTACATATGCGAAAGAAAAACTAGGAATAGCGTTCGAGTGAAAAACAATCTTTGGACACGTCAGGCCTTGCACCTTGTGCTACAGTCATTGCGTAAGCCAGCCGCATGGTATGCCATCTCGGAAAATGCTCAGGTCACTCGTCTTCTTACTCCAGCTGATCCTCCGAGGTAAAATTGGCACAATGTTTGGGACGTCGTGCAGGAACGACGGTCCTAGATACAAATCCGTGATTGGTACGAGTACTATTGGTAGCTCCTCTTGCGAGGGAAACAAAAAGTCGAAAATGATTCCATTCGTTCCGTTGCAAAGCCCTGCTGATTGCTCGACATTGAATGTCAAACTGACGGGAGCACCGACAGCAAACCTCACAGATGTACTAACAACTCCATCTCTGCTCGTGTTCGGAACTTCGGCTTCCCCAACCAAATCTCGCAATGACCTCGGACTAGTTTCGCGTTTCTTAGCTAACCGCTTCAGCTGCACTTTGTGCTTCGAACCGATGTGCAAAACTGGCGAAGTACTCGATTTTATGCTATGAGCATTACTTTCATTAACTTCGGCGTTGTATACGCCATGTGCTTTGCAGTTAGTGCATGGCGGCATATCCTTCTCTTTGGTTAGCCTTGTGTTGAATCAATCAACATCCTCTTGTTTTTGGGGGCCTTGCAGCGAAGACGACGCAAGATAGCAAACCATTCAGGATCTGAATTCCTCTATTCTGGCTTGTTAAAACACAAACGTTAGCAATACCTTCCCATAACTCACGGCCTCGCCGCTGAACGGGGTTTTGTATTTTCGACAGTGACGTTGATAATGCGAACGGAACAACAGGATCTAATTGAACTAGATCACCAGTGAAACTGAAGTCTCGTCCACCAAAGGGCATACTGCTGCAGTTTGGCCATATCTCGCGTATTCGCTGGTCGATCCAATACAGCATACCACACGAAATCACGCTAAACTCATATATAATCACTAAATGAACAAGAGCAAACACTTCCTGGAGTCGTTTAAGCTTCGTTTGTCCGCCTTTCAAGGAAGACAGAGGGGTATAGGACGTTGAGAATCCATTACGAGAAAACACAGACAACTCAAATGCAGAACATATAGTGCGACCTTTAATATTAAAGGCTGCAGTTCCTTGATGTGCTATCAGTAAAACACGCTTCGAGTTGCGCCTAGATATAGCATAGTCTCCGAATACGTTGTGCAGATATTTGACAATGTGGCGTATTAGCCAGCTCTTCCCGGATCCACCTTCACCGTGGATTATCATTTGTAAGGGCTCACAAGGTACATTTTCAGTAGATGATCGCAAACGCCTTCTCGCCTGCCGCATTGTCAATGCGAATGGAATCCATTGTGATTCATCCATGCTGCCACTAGTGCCATCGCTACTGTCGTCTTCTGTAATCGGATAGATGTTGTGACGCTTAGAGGTATTGAGCCCACCTACCGATGCTTTTGTGCGCCTCGTCTCGCGCTGCATCTTCAAGTAAGGACGAACGAATTGCCTCATGAAGACTCTAGCTCGGTCAATATCCTCTGATCTGAGCGGTTTCATATACCCATCGACTAGCCGCTTGATCGCTGTTGTTTGCAACAGCCTCGTCGTCATTAGGCTGCACGACTTCATATTCGGGATTGGTATCGTCCGTCTCCACAAAGGCGTAGTCGGACGCCGGCAAATTAGCGACAGACTGATTCGCATGATCTGCTTCTAAAATACTGGTGTTTTTCTTGCGCGAAATGAGGTTGCTGGACTCCTCTCTGAGCTCAGACATTAACGTTACTTCTTGCTCACGAGCAAACGGGTTCAGGCACTCTTCATCCGTTTCGGGGAGGTCGCTGAGTGCTCGCCAAGGCCTGTGCAAGAAATCTCAGCAAAGCAGAAATTAGGACTAGTGGAGTCTGGTGATATCCAGGGTGTTGCGCGGACGACGTGCGCTTTCGAGCGAGCCTTAATGTATCCATTCGAATCGACTGCAGAGCAGAAACCTTTTTTGCGAGCTGGTATCGCTCGACAAACGACGCGAAACTCATGCTATCAAAAGGTTCTTGTGTAGGACGTGCCATATACGCTGCCTCAACCGGTTCGATACGAATTTCAATATCTTGGATATTACCGTTTTGAATATCACTCCATTTGTAACGGGGTTACATCGAATAGTGTGATACACACAGGCTAGGTGCCACACATAAGTTGAGTTCCACACATATGTTACGTGGGTCACCCCAGATAGGAGTGGGTGGCTCACAGCCAATGGATATGCATTAGACTAGGCTCTACTATGATAGATAGTGAGTCCTATACATACATACAACAGGCGGCTCTGCCGCGATAAACAACAATACATTCAGTTCACATTTGAAGCCTAAGAGTTCACTAGCCTTGTTTAAGGTACTTCTGTCTCTTGGAGTCCGTAAGTAGTTATCTTACGGTACTCGGTATAGCTCTTGTATAGAGCGTAAGGTTATCGCTATTACTAGAGACTCTCTGAGTCTGTGTCTTCCTCTGACGCTAAAGCTACGGCAGCCCCGCTGCACTTGGTAGCACTTGTAGTCAATCCGACACCTGAGTCTTACGACTGTCCCTCTGTGAGGATGGAGCAATTTGCCCACTTACCCCCGAACCAACAGGACGGGCTTAATAAGCTGATGTCCTTGATCGGCCCGGAAGGTGTGGCCCATCTTGCTTCGCAAGGCCCCGACGCGGTGAACGCGCGTCTGGAGGCGTTTTCTCAGTATGAGAATGCTCTGTTGGAGCACGTCCAGCAGAAGATGACTGCGGCCGCGGCGTCTGTGACGCCTAGGCCTGCATCGGACGATGCACCACGAGCTAAACCGCTCATGGTGAGCGTCAAGAACTTCGAGGGCAAGGAAGGCGAAAGCCTTTTGCTCTGGATCAGAGAGGTCGAAATGGCCATGGCGTCCGCCATGCTCAAGACCGAGCAGCAGCGCGTGGCGCTTGCGATCTCCAAGCTCGGTGGCCGAGCGCGAGAGTGGGCCCTGACGTGTGGCACGTCTGTGGACACTGCGTTCCCTTCTTGGGATCAGCTGAAGGCCCAGCTTTCGCGAGTGTTCTCGCCGCCTAACCAGGCGTATCGCGTGAGGTCACGCTTCCTGTCTACCCGTCAGGGTAAGAAGGAATTGCTGGACTTCGTCCAGGAGTTGAGAACTCTTCTCGCCGGCATGGCGGCGGATCCCCTTCCTGAAGTGGTCGCGGTGACCGTCTTCATGGAAGGCCTTCGCACTGGCGTGGCCAGGACGGAAGTCTTCCGTGTTCACCCGACCTCTTTTGAGGAAGCCGTGAACGTGGCGTTGAACGCCGAGTTCAACTTCAAGTCGTCGCGACTTGGTTGGACGGCTTCCCAAGCCAGCTCTTCCGGAGCTTCTGATGTGTCCAATGGCGCAGTGCCTATGGACCTCAGCTACGCTGAAGATGAGGAAGCCGAGCTTCAGGCTGCTGAGCAGCGTATCGGCATCCGTCGATGCTATGTGTGCGGCAGCACGCAACACCTGCGTCCGGGTTGCCCGCTGCGCAAGCAGCGCCAGGCTCCGTCGAGCCGAATCTCCGCTTCTGAGCAGAAGCCTGGCTCGGGGCGGGGAAACGCCAAGTCCCAGTAGGCGCGGGGCGCCCTGCTGGGGAAGAAGAACTGAGTTCTGTTGAGCCTCAGGGAGGAGGTCGGCAGGGCTTAGCCCCAAAGAGCACCGTGCTCTCTAACAACACGGAACGTGTATGCAAGCCGGGCTTGCTGGTCGTGGAAGCGACCGTGAAGGGCTTTGAGAAACAATGGAAGATCCTTATCGACTCTGGAGCGTCGGGCAACTATGCTCGGCGCTCCACGATGGAAGGAAGTCAGCAGTACACTGAGGCGCTGAAGGCGCGTTCGAGGGACATCGTCACCGTCCGTCTTGCGACGGGGACCCGTGTCACGGTGCCCAAGGTTCCTGTGAACCTGGGCGTGAAGTTTCTGGACTTCGATAGCGTTGAACGCTGTTTGGTCATCGACCTGGATTCGAGGTACGACCTCATCCTCGGCATGGCATGGCTGGAGTGCCATGAACCATGGATCGACTGGCGGTCGAAGACCTTAGGCGCTACGCGCTTGCCTCCTAGGGGAGCATTGGCGAGTCATGAACCCACCTCTGCTAGGAAGCAAAAGCGCTATTGGCGCGGGCACTGGACCGAGTCGGTCAATGTGCTGGACATTGGAGTGTCCGAGTTAATGGACACTGGCGTCGAAGACGCGAGTCCCGAGCACTGCTCGTGGGCTGGACGTGGAGTGGCACGTAACCCACTGAGTGAGACTCCGAGTTACTGCGAGTCATCACTGCCTGCCGGTAATGGCGGGGTCGACACTGAGTCGAGGCATCTTGGGCGTGGCCCTAGTGATGCGCGTGGAGCGGCACGTAATCCGCTGAGCGATGCTCGTGGCTTGAGCGCAGCATCGCTGCATGCCGGTAATGGCATGGTCGACAGTTCGTCGAGGCATCTTGGGCATGGCCCTAGTGATGCGCGTGGAGCGGCACGTAACCCGCTGAGCGGTGCTCGTCACGAGAGCGCAGCATCGCTGCATGCCACTGATGGCGTGGTCGGCTGTGAGCCGAGGCATCAAGGGGAGGACCCTGACGATGCGGGTGGAGTGGCACCTAATCCACTGGGCGAGGGCTGTGAGCGTTGCGGCTCCACGCCGGCTCAATCAGAGCAGCAAGAGGTGGCGACACCTGACGAGACTTTCAGTCTGAACACGCTGGCCTCTCCGAGGCGTACAGCTTCCGCGAGGAGGCGGCAGCGACGCCAGATGGCGACTGCGAGACGCAAGGCGTCGGTCCTGGTACAGGACGTGTCCGTCGTGGACGATGATAGCGAGCAGCTATACACACTCGTTGATGGAGTGACTGGTGAAGCCGAGGGCAACGTCAGCCTCGAGGCTATTCCGACGGTGGCTGCTCTGCTAGAGCTGGACGAGATGTCCATTCCCGACTTTGGGGATGCCTTAAAGGCTGGCGCGCTCGCCGAAGTGGTCATGATACGACCGGAAGAGGAATTGAACTCCTCGTCGCTTATGGATGAAGCTGTCCTTGAGGACACGAAGGAGGCACTCAGTGCGCGAAGTGGATCTTCGATCCTGAAGGACCCATCGGATCCGTTCTATCCTTTGGTTAAGGAGTTCCAGGATGTGGTCTCGAATGACCCGCCCACTGGCTTACCTCCGGATCGAGGTGTCCGTCATGAGATTGACTTGGTTCCCGGAACCAAATACTGCGTAACGAGGCAGTGGCCCTTACCGAAGGAGCAGTGCGACGTCATTGACGCGTTCTTCAGCGCCAAGCACGCGGCGGGCATGGTGCGTGAGAGCAAGTCTCCGCACTCGACGCCTACGTTCTGTGTCAGAAAGCCTAATGGCAAGTGGCGCATCGTTCATGCTTTCAATAAGCTCAACACTGCCACCATTCCGGCACAGACGCCGATTCCTAGGAAGGATGTTCTGCAGAACAATATGGTTGGCTGCACGATGTACAGTGCGCTCGACTTGGTCGATGGTTATTACCAGTTGCTCATGCGAGCGAGTGACATTCCGCTGACAGCGGTTAGCACTCCGAGTGGTATGCTCTGGGAGTGGCTAGTCATGCCCCAAGGGCTGTCGAACGCGCCTGCGACGTTCAATCGTCTGGTGACGCAGCTCTTCAGGCCCCTGCGGGCGTTTGCTCAAACGTACTTCGACGACATCTTCGTCCACAGTCGTGCGGAGCACGGTCGGTCTGACGTGGAGAACCACATTGACCACTTGCGAGCAGTGCTCGAGTGCATGCGCACCAACAAGCTGTATGCTAACGCATCAAAATGCATCTTCGGCGCTGAAGAAATTCCTTTCTTAGGATGCTTCGTTGGGAAGCGCGGACTTCGAGCAGATCCTGCTAAGGTTAAGGCCATCGTTGACTGGCCGGTTCCCAAGAACCAGAAGGACTTACGCAAGTGGCTTGGCCTCGCCAACTACTTGCACAAGTACAGCGCGAACTACGCTGAGATGGCTCGGCCATTGTCCAATCTCCTTAAGAAGGATGAGGACTGGTGTTGGAACACCGAGCATCAAGATGCTTTCGAAGCAGTCAAGGAGAGTCTCCTTCATGCCCCGATCCTGGCGTTGCCAGACCCTGAACGTCCTTTCAGTGTCGTCTGTGACGCATCGGACTTTGCCATAGGCAGTGCTCTGCTTCAAGCAGACGCCGAAGGGCGTGAACGCGTGATAGCGTTTGAGTCTCGCCAGCTTAAGGCTGCAGAGAAGAACTATCCAGTTCATGACAAAGAGCTACTTGCGATGAAGTATGCTCTCGTCAAGTTCAGGGTTCACCTGCTGGGCTCTAAGCCGTTTGTGATCTTCACTGATCATGCGTCACTACGCACTGCGACCCAGTCGCCTCACCTCTCGCAAAGGATGGCCCGTTGGCTGTCCTTCTTCGCGGAGTACAACTTCGAGGTGAAGTACAAGCCTGGCAGGCAGAATGGTCTTGCAGACGCGTTGTCACGGCGACCGGACTATGAGCTTGCTCATGTCACGATGGTGACCTCGTCGGTGACGGACTTGATACGCGCTGCTTATGCGCGAGACGACATGTGTGTCGCCCTGCTGCGTGCTCTTGGGAGCAAGGAGTTTGAAAACTCGGACAAGACATTGTCGGCGCGCTTGCGCGCGAGCCTGCACCGTTACTCCGTCGCTGACGGTCTGCTGTACTACAGCACGAGTGCGGAGGACACACCTCGAGTCGTGGTCCCTCATGACGAGGATTTGAAGTATCGTATCCTCTACGAGGCGCATGATACACCGCTTGGCGGCCACCTCGGTCGCGAGAAGACCTACAGCTCTGTGAGCCGGACCTATTGGTGGCCCAAGCTGTACAAGTGGACGAGCACGTACGTGCGCACGTGTGAGACGTGTCAACGGGTGAAGCCCTCACCGCATGCGGCCGCGCCGCTGGCAAGCTTGCCTGTACCCTCTGGGTGTTGGGAGTCCATGAGTTTGGACTTCGTGTTTGGCCTTCCAAAGGACGCGGAAGGTAACACGGGCATCGTGGTCTTCGTTGACCGTCTGAGCAAGATGGCTCATCTAGCGGCTGTGCCGGACACCGTGGACGGTGAAGGGACAGCGAAGCTGTTTCTCGATCGGGTCTTCCGCCAACACGGGCTGCCCGCATCGATTGTCTCTGATCGAGACCCCCGCTTCACTGGGAAGTTTTGGGACGCTGTCTTTAAGGTGCTTGGCACCAAGTTGGACATGTCCACAGCGGACCATCCGCAGACCGACGGTCAGACTGAGCGCGTGAATCGCGTTGTCGAAGACATTCTTCGTAGCATTTGCGCTGAAACGCCGAAGCGTTGGAGCGCTATGCTTCCACTCGTCGAGTTTGCGTTGAACAACGCTGTGCATGCCTCCACGGGCTACACTCCGTTCTACGTGAACGGCCTCACCCACCCGCGCGTCCCGCTGACGCTGCCACTCCGTGGTCCTGGGCTTGGTGGGGGAGAGATAGCCGATCGGCTTGCTGATGTCAGCCCACTCACTGTTCGTAAACAGGTTGATGAGTTTCTATCAACGCGACTGAGTGTCCTTCGACACGTGCGTGACGCTATGGCTGAGAGCCAAGACAAGCAGAAGGAACAGGCTGATGCCAGGGGCAGAGGCAATGTTGACAGCTTTGAGGTCGGGGACCTAGTGTTGCTTAACGCTAAAAACCTACCTACACATGCAGTGTCTGTGGTCTTCAAGACCAAGTTGCGCCCGCGCTTCGTTGGACCGTTCACGGTCGTGGCCAAGAAGGGCCTAGCGTATACGCTCAATCTTCCGAAGAAGATGCGCACACACCCCGTGTTTTACGTGGGCTTGATCAAGCCGTACCGGGACCCGGCCCATGTGGGTTCTCAGGAGCTGGCGCCCAACGTGGCGGAGCCACAGCGCCCTGCTGAAGTCGCAGCAACAGGTCGACCTGACCTTCCAGCCGCGCGAAACCTTGTTCAAGGCGCGCCAGGCGTTGAGTCGCCGACTCAGCAGCCTCACACCACTGGAGACGTTCCCGGAGATCGCGGATCTCATTCACGGTGGTGTCAGACTCCCTCTCGGCTTGATCAAGCCTCCGCCCCTGGCGCTCCAGGATCTGACGCACGTCGCTCAGCGATCTCTCCAAGCTCTCCAGCTCCTCAGGCCGGACAGGCTCCTCACCGTGCGAGGACACGGGCGCCGCCGGCGCTGCTCGACGAGCAAGGTGATCTCCACTACCATGTGGAAAGGCTGTTAGCCCGACGCCGTTACCAGGGGCAATACCAGTATCTGGTGAAGTGGAGAGGGTATCCCCACTCAGAGAACTCATGGGAGTTTGAGGTACCTCTACGGCAAGACTGCCCCGACGTCGTCGACGCTTTTGATCGCCATGATCGCCAGCCAAGGCAGGGCCTCCGGCCGCGTGAGCGGTCAAACAGCTCTTCCCACTAGGTGGGGGAGCTCATGGGTCAGTGACCGAGCTCAAGTCCTGACCTAGGACTGTTGTGGCAGCCAGCACCTAGTGCATTAGCTGCCCATGCAGTAAGATCGTGCGCAATGCTCCTGCTTATGCTTAGTAAAGCGCCGTGGCCGTGGCCATCTACGCGGAAGCCACACCACACCCGGCTCCCAGAGCCAACACCTATGACGCGCGGCGTCTATGGTTATGGGCTTTGACAGCCCCACCAGCTCATTGGTCTAGGACCATGAGTCTATTTGCCAGCTGCACAGTCGTGCACGAGCTGCAACAGCGTGACGGTATGCTGCGAAGGCTGCAGCGTCAGCTGTAGTATCGGACTTCAAACCAATAGCCGCTACGCGGCGTTCCAGAGCGCGGAGCGCAGGAACAAGACCCCCTTCGGCTTCGAAAGCCTCTGTGCCAGGTATGGATACCTTGTCGGCGTTGGATAAAGCGTAGAACGCGCTGGAGAGGCGGTGCCATGCACGTAATACAGTCTGGGACTGCACGAGCTGGCTCCGACAAGCTCTCACGGCGCCCTAGGCGGAACATGAGTGGCCCCACCTGCTTGATAAGCATGAGGCCCCTGTTGGTGAGCGGTGGCAGTGCCTGCCGATGCGTGTAGCACGCTAGAGGCGCCGCGCAGTCCGCGCTTGCCTCTCCGCCGCAGCCTCGGCTGATTTTATGGCGTCAGTGTTTTCTTCGTCCGGATACGACCCTCCGTATCCGGCGTCTTGGTGGGGGAGGGTGTAACGGGGTTACATCGAATAGTGTGATACACACAGGCTAGGTGCCACACATAAGTTGAGTTCCACACATATGTTACGTGGGTCACCCCAGATAGGAGTGGGTGGCTCACAGCCAATGGATATGCATTAGACTAGGCTCTACTATGATAGATAGTGAGTCCTATACATACATACAACAGGCGGCTCTGCCGCGATAAACAACAATACATTCAGTTCACATTTGAAGCCTAAGAGTTCACTAGCCTTGTTTAAGGTACTTCTGTCTCTTGGAGTCCGTAAGTAGTTATCTTACGGTACTCGGTATAGCTCTTGTATAGAGCGTAAGGTTATCGCTATTACTAGAGACTCTCTGAGTCTGTGTCTTCCTCTGACGCTAAAGCTACGGCAGCCCCGCTGCACCATTCGAACGGCTCAATACGGACCTCTCTGTGTGCCGCATAGCCTTTACTCGTGTTACCTGACGGGATTTTCCATGCAGTGGTAGTTCCCTCAATAGAATATAATACGCTTCTTGCGCGCTAACTTCACGTATGGATAACGTAGAGTTTGCTACTCTCTTCAAGATGGCTTGATTAGGCAGGTTAGGATCGCATCTTTTCACTGCCGCAGCAATAACTATTTTGAACCTGAGGGTATCCGGCTCTGATTTGCTAACATAAGCCTCTGTGTACGCGGCGGCTCCGTATGCATTGCCAACTAACTGAATATCCATGTTCGCCCGCCAAACTGAAAGAAGGTTTGAAGAGTAGTTGTTAATAGTGGGGGGCTCCCTCTTCAAGTGCAATTTTACGGATGGGACGCCACCTGCCGACTCGTGCACTTCAACTTCTAAGCACCTTAGGATAACCAAACCTGCAAATGTTCGACTGTTTTCTGCATTTCGAGCCTGAGCCACACAGATATTGCTGAACTCTGTGCACAACCCTTGCTAAATCACACTGCCAGGAGCTCACTGCGATTTTCGGCGGTCTGATTGAAAGGATATCATCCTGCGTATTATTCTCGCGAGAGCAAGTATCACACGTGCTCTTTAAGGTCATCAGCGGATTTTAAGATGACGGATATTACCCCGTCCACGTATCTAGCTAGTTCAAGACGCCCAACCTCCGCTTGAGAAAGCTTTATGTCTGACGATTTTTTTCACCCTCAGCAATGCGTGTATATGAGGGGACCCCCCTCTGTTGGAATTCGACCCGCCAAAAGTAGTCTGTTTTTATCTCACCCAACGGTTTGGCACTTCCACAGAGAATGTGCTCAAAGAACGCATTAAATCTCCTGTTGAATTGCCTAGCAGCAATGTCCGGGTTTTCAGCTAGATATCGCCTTCTCTCTTTAGGACTGAGTCTGTGATCTTCGTAAATCGCCAAACCAGGATTGCAAACTCTAAAACAATCTGGCCGTATCGTATCTGCGGCGCTAAGCGTCAGGAAAAAGGTCGGCCATCGCGACGGAAGTACCCTATTTCCTAGCATGCTCATTACGTCTTCTCTTACATTAGCCCAGTACAGCCCTGTACCACGAACACTTCTAAAGTATGGTTTAAGCGACTAGCAGTTCCATCGCCGTATTGATTTCCTTATCACTGCTTTGAGAGCAACCATGGAGCTCGTCTTGGCGAGATAACTGCGGCGCACCCGGTAGTCTAATTCGTCGAATGAGCCCGTCAATCTGTCGACGCTGAATTAAATTAAGCCAAAAAAAAAAAACTTGAAATTCCTGTGATGTCAAATCTACGATCGTACCATTTCATGAGATGCGCACAATAGTCTGCTAATGAGTATTCCTGTTCTCGACCTTCCGTGTCAGACAATGGATAGTAACCCCCTTGGCCATTAGGAAATAGTTGGGAAACAGTTTTGCATCAGCGTGTGTGTAGTGTACTCATTCATGCGTAGTTCCCGAATTGGATACACAGATTGTCCAGCCACGGCATTAGCTGCGTCAATGATTTTTTCAGCTTCCGTTAAACCGTTGTCTTCGTCTGCGTGTAGCTCAAAGGAGTCTTCAAACACAATTTCCTCATTTGGTTTGCCAGTGGGTTGGTCAAGTTGATGCATTTCCAATCTAGCTGGGTCAGATGAGGCTGGGCCTGACGGCATATCCAAAGCGTGGTCAGTGTGGTTGTGTGAATCCGAAGTGGCGTCGTAGTTTCCTTCCCGAGGTCCGTCCCGCTGAACATTATCCAGCAGCTCTGTCTCTTCATTTTCTGTGAGTTCTAGAGAAGGAATGGCTTCATTGACGTTCAAGTCTTCTAGCACTGCTAAGTTTTCCTCAGAGATGCAAACCTCATCGTATAACGGATTCTTGGTGATCAATCAGACGAGTGCCCGCCTCAAGTCTGGACGAACTCTCACAAGCGGTTCGCCACGACTATTTCTTAAGCGCAATTGCACAACACCGCTTTCGCATATTGGTCTCGGCAATGACAAAGTAACATAACTCACGTCGTTCCAATAGTTCACTGTGTCGCCCCTCGTAAACTCTTGGTGGTCACAGTAGAGATTAATGCACGTCGTGAACGATACACCTAGTCCGATCAGCCTCGATTCCATCCAGTTCAAAGTGGCCAACTCAGCTGGCACGGGGGAAATACGAAACACACTAGCCTGTCAAAACTTAGGTATTTTGCCTTCAAGCAACGACGTATGGCAGCAGCAACATACAAACCCATATTGCTTGCCGCAGGCAGACGTAGTGACAGCCTCTGGGATCACCTCACAAGCACCAGCTTCGCTTCGCAGAGGAGCGAAGTATTTACTGTCCAGGTCATAAACCTTTTGCACCTTACGTGTGGACTTAGCTAGCTCACCGCAGCCTCCACAAATCCTTAAGCAGCGTCTCGTCAATTGCTGCAAAGAAAGCTACCAGTTTAAGTTCGTTAAACGCAATGTCAAAGCATACTATTTATTAAGACCGAGTCCAGATAACTTACATTCGGCGTCTGCGTCAAGGGCATCCTGATCATGCCTAGCTGACGCACGTCGCTTTACCCGCTTCTTCTGAACCGGCAACTTCTGCGCAGCCTCATTCCTTTGTCGGGTTTCCTCTAAGCGCTGCCTACGGGCACTGGAATCTTGCTCTTCCAATACCTCCAGCGACACCGGCGAACGCTGGCGTTTGCGAGGTGCACGCATATTCACGTCATTCCCTATCTGTGTGTTTGTCGCCATCTCCGCGCTTCCTGCCCTTGTTGTCGTTTCACCAAGCCAATTTCGTGTGTGAGGGCTTGACGATGCTTATAATTTACCTATATCTTCTTGGCATCTTGTCGAACAGTTGTTCGACGTACGTGCGTCCAGTAAACATCAAGGGTCTACTTCGCCCCAAACCAGTCAAACCTTCAACGTCGCAGTTCCATGGATTCACATGATGGTTCCTGGTCGCGCACACCTTCGCCAGTTCACACCCAAAACAATACAATGTGCTACAAGAAATTCTACTGATGCGAAGGCAACATGCCCAGCATGATCGACATTCTTGCAGCGGTGTATCAGTAGTTCTAACGCGGTGTCTGCTCACGCGGTGCACCATGCATTTCCGCAACCGAAGAACACTAAATTGAAACGCAAAGCGTTTCGGCTCCATGACCGCCAAACTGTTACATCACTCACTTCCTGGAAGTTCTGGCCCAACCTACCTGAGCCGTCACCAATGCACGCGCACTCCACCCAAGCGACTGCACCGTGAACGGGAACAGAAGGGCAGTATGCCAAGCACAAGTGGCATGGTCCCAGCGGCGCATTTACAATTCAAATGTCACATACACAGAGACGTACACCCCCATCACCAAACCAACCCACCTCAGTCAGGTGCTCGACCGAAACGTCGATACCGTTACGTCTTCATTCCAACGGTAACCTGTATTTTCCTACGAGTTTTGGCAGGGCCGGTTCACAAGCCTCGCTGACACCCTCCACATCAAGGGCTCGTCGCTCAAGCGATATCATGCCCGATACACGCTCCATGCGCACTTGCCAGGCGCTAGTGTCACGTTGTTATGTTCACGTAGCAGTCTTAATGCTGATCGATATGCATGGTACAACACAATACACCAGACACGGTAGATTTCACCCAAGCACGGCGCTTACCATCACAGCCATAGGGGCTTCTATAGATGCCACTTCAAATCCTGTCGAATAATTTCAATGAAAGTTTTGCCAAAAGCTCATGTGCGCACCCGTCTTCATCTGCATAGAGATGGTTTTAGACGAGTTCTGAACAGTTCAAAACACTTTTGGAAACGTCCAAAATTCCATACAACATTCCAAACAATCCCAAACTGTTGGAGGGCATGCAGTCTGGATGAGAGTCCAACCTTTGAACACATTTGACCCGCGCACGGAACTGCCTGGTACACCCGTGCGCGTCGACACCTCTGTCAAAACAGCTCTCTCACACCATATTCTCGTAATAGGATGCACTCCGCAGACGACACCCCCAGGGTTGCTATACCTATATGGCACTCGGCACTCAAAGCGCTCGCGTGACTGCATCCCCGTCCTAAGTTGTGCAGTTCATTTAACTTCGAACCCAACATGTACGTCAAGCCCGCGAGCTCAGAAGAAGCACTGCTTTGTTTTACTATGCTATGCTATAGGCTTGCTTAGTGTTGTTGTCTTTCAGTTATTTGAGCGCAATACCGACTTCGATTGTGGTCAGCACTGCTCTCCAACACAGAGAAGTTAGTGAAGCTCAAAATAATACTGCTGGAAAGCGCAAAGTTCTACTGCTGGAAGCCCTATACCGACCTTCTCTCGCAGATTATTTGCGATGTAGTCGACGACATTAGAGTGCCCTGCAACTACCAAAAAAGCTGTGCTCTCCGTGGACACGGTGGATAAGTGACTGTTTGGCGGTCAGCCCGAGTTCCTGCAAGTGATCAAGACGTACCTGAGCCAATGCTGTGATGACGTCGTTGGAGAAATGCTGCGATTTTGAAGAGCAGTTCGCTATTAGAGCAGGGCACATGCGATGAGGTCAGTATCAGGACGGGCATGCAGCGTACGAGAGCGTGAATACGACGAGTGTATGCGTGCAAATTACGATCCTGATGGGCTCCAAATGAGCCGCCAGACGTGAACGACGAGTAATTTGATCAGAGCAAGCGGGGCGTACTCTGTGTGCAGTGCTTTAGGAGCAGCTGGCGGACGGTGAGTAGTCGTCACGCGATGAGCTTTGAGACGCTATTGCGGAGACACGTGGGTATATTGGTTGAACCGTACTGCATTGCTATGCTAGACGTCTTCATGCCAGATATTGATCTTCATGCGTGTCAGTTCATACAATTCGGGCAACAAGGCGACTACGATAAAACAAATAGCGCTGTGAATTGTGAAGGAACTCATATATTTATTCAGTTGTCAACTTCGATACTCTCTGGGTGCGATTGCTGTCGCGCAAGATCAATTTTGTCGCTCTGAATTGTACCGTGGTTGATGTAGACATACGCCAGCATCTCAACCTTTCCGACAGAGAGTCTATTCCTCCTTTTGGAGTGAATGTGATCCAAGATGCTTCAGGCTCTCTCACTCGCAGCAGACGAAGTCGGAATTGCAAACACGATCTCGGCTATCTTCTTAAGCAGAGGATATTTCTTCTCACTCCTGGCATTCCAGTAATCACGTGGATGTAACTGCGAATACTTGGCGCGAAGCGCTACTCCACCACGGCGCTTGTAGCTTCTGTATGCTAGAATTTCCGCTGTCAACTTTGGAATACCTGCGGTTGGCGAAAGTACACCACAGCGATACGCAATTTTGCAGACTTGATCATCTACATTATCGTCGTCAGCGCCAAAACGTCGTCAAGATCCATAGCTGGGTCGAGCATGAACGCAACGCCCATTGCATTAGTGTGGACGTACATCCAACGGCTCTTGAATTTCTTACGGAAGCAAGTCTGAAGCTCAGCAAGCTGAATAGCAGTTACTCGCTGGTACTCGCCCCCACAATTGGGTCTTTCGTCTCCGGTTGGAAGCTCATTTTCAGTGGGGTCGATTGATGAAATTGGCTCCGCTGTACTACTGAGTAGCTCAGCTCCATCGGGATCTTGCGCCACGAATTCTTGCTCACCGTGGTTGACCTGCTGTTCCATTCTCTCGTCGTGTTCTGATTCTTCTTCAGGCGTCGTGACACCGTAAGCTGGGTGAAATCGGAGCCAACGGAACCACCGATACACCGCCGAAACATACACATTGTCCGCTTCTAAAGCCCTCAGCGCTGCAATAATTGGATCAAGCAGACGTACTGTCGTTCTTAAGCCGATCCAAAATTCGTTGTCATCAACCAGGTCCATTACATAGCGAAGTTTCTTTCGGCTCGCCGCTGTCCCACGATATCGATCACGAAATTGCTCGTAGTCAGGACTCAAAAACAGCTTTCGAGTAACTCCTGGCTGTTCAGCACAGTACGCATGCAGGCATACACTGAGTACCATCGCGTTGGCATTGGCAATGCCAGTCCCCTCGCCCTCAAGCCAACATCGCACATCTCTTTCTGCAACCGTTTAAATTCGTCCAGCAGGGCTAGATGGTCTCTGACAAAACGTGCGACAGCTACAGCTCTTGTCTGGATTGATCGGACTGCCGGTAAGCGACACACATCTTGCATGAGGAGGTTAAGTACATGTGGTGCGCACCCACCGCTAATTACATAAGGCCGACGAGCTGAATACGTCCCGTTGCTACGCCCCGTTGCACTTCTCATATTCTTCGCGAGGTCCGTTACCACCGAAATTACTCGTGCTGTCATTTCTCGTTCAATCTCGGTGATCACCTTTTCAATTTCGCCAGCGAGATAAGACGCCGTATGTGCATCGATCCGGTAGACCACGACGACAAGAAAACGGAAGGCACAACCACCATGAAGTTTATGATACTAGAGCTATTGGTATCACTCCAACCGTCTGTGACGAGCGACACGTAAACCTGCTCATTGATAAGCCTGACCACGCTCAGACGCATCTCGTCTTTCACACGCTTGAGCAGTACCTCGCTCAGCTTATGCCGAGAAGGAAGCTTTAGTGTCGGAGCCAAAAGAGCGATGAAGTCCCGGAAAATGTGTGCTTCGATCAGCACGAATGGCAAAAGCGCAGACGAAAACACTTTCGCCAGTGCCATTTCAAAGGGTTCTTGAGTCAGCTAGACCGGGGCTCGCTGAGCTGTTTGATCAGGCTCACGCGCGGATTCAGGATCCACTTCCGGTCGAGAGAGGCTTGCACATCGCTAGGTACGCTAGGGCACTGCTTCGGATTCGTCAAATGTTTCAGCATATTACCACTGGGCTTGCCGTTCTTCTTCAACATGCCGCAGTACTTGCATCGCCCGTGCTTTTTCGCGCCTTCGTGCTCAATGACGTAGTGTTGCCAGATCTCACCACGCGGACGCCCTGTCTTCAAAGGTGATGCCCGTCTTGTCAAACCTGGAGAGCGCGAGGGTCGTGACGGAGGTGTGCGTGGAAACACCATCTGCCTTGTGACTGATGGGGACCACGTATGCTGACCGGACGGGCTTGCCTGCGTAGACGCAGCATGGTATGGGCTGAAGCGAGGAGATCGCCTTACCGCTGACCCCAGAGGCGAGCGAAGCGAGTTGACCCCCGACCGATAGACGCCTTGCGCCGCTTGTGGTGAGGCAAATGATGGGCTTGAAGACATGGATACGATATTAACCGTGCTGGCTGGTATCGATGCTCGAAAAGATAGATTTATGCTCTCGGGGGAATCGCTGTGTTGCTCACGGAAGATCGTTGTGTGTCAGGATCGCGAAGATCCTTCGACGTTTAGACACTTTGGACGTTTTGGGCATTTCTGAACAGTTTAAAATATTTCCGAGCTTTTGGGGCATTCTTTACTCACCCAATCCAAAACCATCACTACATGTGCAGCCCGATTCATTAATGAATTGCATGTTGTCATGAATAAATCGCAATGCGACCAACTCAGCTATGGTTGTACGATGCACGAACGTATTATTCATCACCCTGCCACTATGTTCATGGGAGTTGAAGATCCTAAAGCAGTCCGCGCGTGTTCACATCGTGCGTACATGGTCTGTCAGATTGCACTTGAAAGTTAGTGCTAACTCAAACCAAAGCCACAGCAATCAGCCTTACCATCATCGTGCTCTCATTACGGCATAAAGCCTTTGCAACACTGAGCGCCATACGCGCACAGTTTCTAACATACAACCCCTTGTCAGTGACCTGTAATCCAAGTCCTTAAAAAGGTGAAGCGTACCTTTTCACCTCGCATCCTGCCATCATACTCAAATGTGATCTCCTCCGTCTCCTCCCCCTGTAGAATGTCTTCTCGGGCGAATAGACCGCAGCAGGTTTCTCCGTTGACATCCCACCTCTGCAGCTCAGCGTTCGGGGCACAGCTATGATACGCAAACCTTACCAGAGTGCCCTTGTTTCTTGCATAGATAACTACGCGAGTTTATGGTGACTCCATAATAGTGTCGAGCTCCTGTAAGCGCCTATTCACAAACACATAAGACAATGCCCACGCTTCGATGCAATGCTCACCTCTTCTCGCAATTTGTACTCGCCGATCGAAATTACCTCGCCTGCGTACTGAACGATGAAGTCGCCTCTCGTTATTGCCTGGTCCGCCACCAGAGCGGCCCCTTTGTCACGAGAATGCTGCAACAAAAGGAGAGCCGATCCACCGTTTTGGAAGTTCTGATTGCTGCATACGTTGTTCGTAGCGCAATATCCGCGTACGCTCTCGACCTGCGTCTGAGCATACACGAATCAAGGAGTTAGATGTTGCTTCGTTTCAGATCCATTGGAAAGAAAACTCATACGCTGCGATTTTCGCAACCCCACCGGCAATTATTTTCTCGGATAGCTTGGTTGGCACACGAGCACCGAGGGACATCGTCCTGCAACTTCTATTACGATCCATAGGGCATACTATCACGTAGACGCGACCTTACTTTGGGTAAGTCTGACCGCAACCGATGAACATATTGATTCTGTGGAATGGGGTCGAACTCTGCGAACGCTTGGACAATTGACCGCTATTCAAAAAGCTGAAGCAATAGGTTAGAGTCGCAATTTTCATTTCATGCACAACAGCATATTCTCTGAGCTGTACCAATGATTCTGTAAACCGCGCTCGCTTAAATCTGTCCGCTTCACAGTCTTGAAGCAAGCTCTCAATTGGTTGCTGAGCGAACTTCTTTTTTTTCTTTGGCATCGGTGTCGGTCGGTAAATTTCGAAGCGGCGCAAGGATCCGTTGGTATCTATTGAAGCCTGAACAGTTCCCAAACGCCACATGCATGTGCTAGTGCCACTTACGTTCCCGACATCATCGAAAGAGAGACAGCGTATTCGAGAATGTAAAGTAGAAGTACTGTGACATTTATTCTTCCGCTAAACCAACTTGCTATGCATCCTAAAAATCAAGCCACAACACTGAACGAATTCAACGCCAGGCTTCCCTACCAATGAAGCCCTGTCACCACAGCGCTAGCGGAAGTGCATCCAGTCATCCTTACTCTTGATCTTCCTCCATGTCGCCGTCACTTGATCTCTCACTCAGTCTGGCACGCTTGGCCGCGGCGAAGTCAGGAAACTCCTCGCCAAGCCCAGGATTCGCCGCACCTACCGCCTGAACACACCCTTGCAAGGTATTTGGTAGAACTTGAGAGAGTGAACCTTCTTGAATTCGTACACAGCACCGCTGCGAAAGCGAGGCTTCCCCGCTAAACGATTCTTCGGATCCCAGACAGTAAGCTTGTAAACACGAGCATCACTGCGGAACTTGTCCATTCGCGCCAGCGTCTTCCCGTATCCCTTGATGTGTCGCTGCATGTACCCGTCCACGAGATTCACGCGAGAAACTCTGTTGTTTTCTAGCCGTTCGAAGTACAGCGCGCACATGATCGTGGAGACGTTCACCGTCTCAGCGGGCTTCTCCATTTTCGCGAACTAACGGATCTTCTTCACGGACACGAACATGTTCGTTGCTTCTTCAGCACGCTGCTCGCGCAACTCTGCTTCAACCTCGGCCAGGAGCTGCGCAGCGTCAGCTTCGTCATCATTACGAACACTATCACGACCCATGGCGAACAATTGTGTCTTGCTTGAGGCTAGCCAGCAAAACAAAAATGAACCTTACTCGCACGGCTGCGGGTATCCAATATCTCCACGACCGGCCCTCAGCTAACCCATCCTCGTGGTTGGTGTCACAAAAACTCCGGGCGTTACCGTCCATCTCAATTGGGCCTTTTGCCACTTCGCTCGAATACGAGCCAATTCTTTCTAGCCACAATCAACGCGATCTGCATCCAGAGAGTACTCACTCCATTCCAAGTCGTGGTGCCGCCACTACACATGCGAGGCCAACCGGTCACGTACGACCACCATCGCTGCAGTGGCCCCTTTGCATTTCTAACGCGGAATCGTTCTCGAACCTACGCATGCAACATGAACTACCACCAACCACACCACCAAAGCCAAAACGCTTGGGCGTTACACCACTCCTTCGAAAGCTTCCATCAACGAGGCCGTCACCCTGCACGCATGCTGCTTCAACAACGCCCGCACTGGACTTGCATCTCAAAACGCCAATTGTATAGCCCGAAGCGAAGAGATTGATTTTAAGTAAAAGCAACTACCATGTTTCATTAGGTTCCAGTTGGTCCCATTGACCGCTTGCTCACCACTGTTTCATACGCATGTGCCCCGTTCAGCTGATCAGCAGCAGCCTCTCTTGCTGCTATGCCCTCCATCATCAGTTGGAAGCTGACGTCAGCTCGAATGGTCATCAAGCGATCGGCCTCAAAGCGGCCTGGAACCTCGTGGTAATGACGACGTCGGGCTTTGTCAGCATTAAATGCTGCCTGCATTCGACTAGCTCGTTCCTGTCGCAGGAGCTTCATCCTCGTAGCTAGTTTCGTCCTCTTTGCCCGCACAGGGGTCGTCGGTATCGATAACGTCACTACTTGATGCGGGTGCACGCTCTTGCTGATTTCGTCTCTATCCTCAAGCTGGTACAACGGCAGCGGTCGGCCCGGCGAAGGTGAATCCGGCTTCTTGGATTGCTTTGGGCGCTTTTTGGCGGCGGGGCTTGCATGGCTTTCGGGTTTGCGCTTAGGTCGCGTCGGGTTTGGTGAGGTAAGACCGCTGCTGTGACCCTTGCGTTTGTCGCTGCCAAAAGCCATATCAGCCTCCGATTCTTCTATCGGGTACGGAGCGGGTCGAAGAATGAATGCCTGCTGCGTGCAGGACCCCAATGCCTCAGTTCGGAATCACGAAACGGCCGCTCAGGCAGTGGAAGGTTTGCGATAAGCATATCACGAAGGATAATTTAACGCGTTAGCAACGAGTAATTTCATTCTCAGAGTGAAGAATGACAAGCTAGTACGCAAAAAGCACAGCTCCCGTGTTTCATTCATCTCCACTGGTTCTGTTCCTCCAAACTCTCGATCGCAGGTCTGGTTAGCTTCTCGGCCTCTGATGTGTTGTCTTTCGTTTGGGTTTGGGTTCCTTCCCTCACCAACCTCCGTCTCGCCCGCGACATCGGTCGCCATTGTCGCTTAGACAGTCGTTGCAGTCGTGATCGCTCACGTTACGATCCCAGTCGCTTCGCCGATCCAGCCAATGCTGCCGCAATTACACCCACGTCGGCGCCACCACTGCCACCACGCCGAACACCATCACAGTCAGTTCCGTGAGATCACGCCGGCCACGCCTGCAGACGCACCAGGCACATGTTTGCAAAAGCCGACGTCGCAGCCGCTGATCCAAGCTCAGGCGTACATCACACAGGCGCCACCACTACCACCATGCCATTGCCATCACAGTCAATGCCACAGGATCACGGCTGCAGAAGCCCCGCCTTGCAGGCGCTCGTCCAAGCTCGCAATGGAGCCGCCTCCTCGGCGATTCGCAATTAGCGTGGTTGATGCGTAATTACGCATGTACCCTTTTTAACCGATTATAAAATCATGAAGGTTTTGCTACATATCAAGACCTATTTTGACATTAATAAGGGTTTTTAAGTCTACCTGCTCCTGCTACAAACCAAATAAAAAGTACAGTTTTAGGCCTTTTCTGAGGCGTCGGGTACGAACGGTCGCTTAGTGTAGAACTAAAACTCGAACTCCTTTTAGCGACCAGACGGTCGTAACCGACAAGCCTGAACCTACGGACGACCCTTCGTCCTTATCTCAATCTCATTCTAAACCAAGTTTTTTTGCCCCAATTTAGCCCCTAGGTCTCACGATTTCAAATTGTGACCCTAACCCTTTCTCAAAATTAATAGCTACCGACTCGTAAAACTAAAGGCGATAAATCGGAATGTAAATAGAAGTCTCATGATTATAGGGGGCTTCGCCCCAATTAGAGGTCATTATAAAAAAGAGGCACTCTCTCACTCTCTACGCTTGTTTCTATACCGTTTCTTTACCGTTTCTATACGCTTGTTTCTGTACCATTTCTATACCGTTTTTATACGCTTGTTTCTATACCGTTTTTACACCGTTTTTATACCGTTTTTTTCTTTTCTATATAGAGTACCGTAATGTCGCTCTGAATTCGCCATGGCAAGTTCAAAACTATCAACCTCTACAGGGTAACCGCCAGTTACATTGTTAATACAGGTCTGCACCGTATACTATATACTTGACTAAAGACTTCGCACTTTTATACCCGATTGCAGGTCATGTAAACAGAGAGGTTCGCCACCCTCTACTATCATCATAATAAGTCAGGTACCCCGACCACACCCCTAATAGAAGGTATACCATGCGGCCTGTCGATCACCACCAGGATCCGACACCCTGTCAAATGTAGAAAGCATCCCAATAATCTATGAAGTTAACGTTAGGGGGGCAAAACTCGCTTTTTCGTGGTGATTTTCCGGTCGAAATGACCGGTCTTTGACCTTCATTAAATAATTCAGTTTCTAAGAAAATTTGTCCATAACATATTTTTATCACCAGTTGTCATAACATTTCGCGAAATGGTTCAGCTGATGCAAACCATCCGCAACGGTAACTTTCCCTTCAGTCTAGAGTTTTCTCTCAGAGCGCGCACTTCGAAGGCCAAGGCAACCCAAGCATCTTACTCACGCTCCCCAGCAGCAGGTACGAGCGTTGATGTAGCTCTCCTCGCCAGCGCTCTGATTGAACACAAGGCTAAACGCACGTTGATCTTCTGTTTGGCTAGTGGATGATGAGCACAGAAGTCGACGAAGCCGACAAGCCCAAGGTGTCTGACACATGAAGACTATCTCATTCTTGTCTGCTGGATGGAGAATCCGGCAAACTTCGCCATGATTCATGGCTGCGAGAAGAAGACAGCCGTAGGCGCCAAAACTACGAAGCCGGATGCGTTCAAGAAGCTAGCAGAGCACCTCCACGCGGTGTCCAAGATGCCAGGGCTAAAATTGCTATGTGCCAGCAGCATAAAGCAACGTGGGAACACGTACAAGACCAAGTTCACGCGGACGCTCAGCATCAAGCGATCTGAGACGGGCACGGGGCTTACAGAGAATGAAATTAAACCGGGGCTATCAATTCCAGCCAAGCTTGACAAAATGTGCCCTCATTTCGCCCGGATGCAGATTCTGTTTGGGGAGAAGCCCAACGTGGACGCGGCTGCGATAAGGGAGCTTGGGGCTGTGATTATCGAGGACAGGGAAGAACCTGTGCCGACAAGCGACGATGACAGTGGGGCAATCAGTGACGCAGCGAGTGGCGCTGAGAGGGACGATCGAATCGATGCCCAACGTGATGCTGGACGCTGTTTAGGGCGCACTGTGGGGCATGGTGTTGGAAGCAGTTGTGATGCTGTCGGATTTGAAAATGTGAGCAATGTTCGGTGTGATGATGGCTTTGAAGATGGAGTTGCTTATCGGGTTGATGCTGGAAGTGCTGCTGGTCGTGCTGCCGAACATGTCACGGCTGCTGGAAGTGATGTCGATGACAACATATCAACCAACTGCGAGGAACCTGAGCTTCGCTTCGACGCCTGGTCGCCACCGCCACTGCCATCATCAGACGAAGACGGAGACGACCCAGTTCCTCAAGTACAAGATGCAACAGAAATGCAAGAAGCTGTTATGACTGTCAACGAGCTGGGGCTGTCAGATGATGATTTACGTGAACTTCAGTCCCAGCTCGCTGCTGAAAGAAACCGCGCTGTCTCTCATCCCCAGCAAGCGCAACCTCCGCAAGTCTCAAACAGCTCCAAGAAACAGAGGGCAAGCAAACGGTCGTACAACAAGGCCCCAGGAACGAAAAAGTCCTCGAGTAAGATAAAGAAGACAACCCGTAAGCGTGCACTGAGGCCGCTTCGCTGACAAATGCTTCGACCACTGATTCCGAGCCAAACAGCAACACCGATCCACCGCATTCTGCTCGGGAAAATCGCGTTTCAATTTAGATGGCGTATGCAGAGAGCACAAAGCGAGAAACGCCCTTTTCGAGAGAAGACTCAACCAATAAGAAAACAAGGAGAATGTCAGACATGTTCGCTGGATTCAAGAGCAGAAAGCAATGCAACGAGAACAAGGAGCCACGCGCCGCCATGAATTGCTGATGGCACTTGTCCAACGAGGAAGAGGCCCCAAGAAATTGAAGAGTTTCTTCACGTAGCTGGACTGCAGGCCCAAATGCGTAAGTATGGCTTGTGATCAAACTAACTTGCTGTACATACTGACCAAAGGGTGTGTATGTTTCCAGCTACCACTCGTGTGTCCAGCAATCGAAACCAAGCAGACAGCACTGCTGAGAGCATCCGCGCTCCCCGTATGGGTAGCGGTATTTCTGATCATATCGTCGTCGGCGACGCCGATGCCTTGGATGCGTAGGTAGCTCTCAGACCATACCTGATTGAGCTGCTATCTGCACGGTGCTGGAGTGAGGAAGGAACAAGAAAGATCGAGCAGTATGACACAAGGCTGATGCGTTGGCTAACGCTGTCATTTATGCTGCTAGATCGAATCGCTATTTGCTTCAGACGGCGGCGGAAGATAAACTCATCATCGTCGTCAGAGTCATCTTAGTAGTCGCTCTCTTCCTCTTCGGGCTCGTCACTCTATCTTCATCTGAGCTTTCGTCATCACTCGTCCCGTCGTCGCTTTGGCAGATCAGCATGTTGTGCAGGTCAATGCATGCCGTGATCCTGCGCATAATCGTTCCATGTCTTTCTTCTTGTTGAGCTGGACCCGCAGCTCTCTCAAAGACGACCACTTGCCTTTTAACACCCCGATTGTGTGTTCGTTTACAACGCGAACTTGAGCAAATACATGTGTTGAATGCCTCAATGTCCGAGCCTTTCATGTACTTGCGGTACGCATGAACCAGGGTATTGCTGCAGCGATCGGCAGGATAAGCTGAATCGCCAATTAAGTACTCCCCTCGGGAGAAAACGTGGGTCTTCTTGGCATCCTTGGCGAGTTGCATCTTCTTGTACACTGTGCTGTCGCAGCAAGAACCCGGCCAGCCATCATAGAACGCAATGATGCGTTGCGAGTCGTCGCACAATATTTGGCCATTGATGCTGCAGTGACTTTTGTGCTTGAAGTAGCATTCGCCGTCCACCGCAGGCTTCTGGGAGAGAGAGGAAACGTTGTGCCATCGATGAAACCCACACAACCCTTGAATATTTGGCAGCCATACGTGTCGACATGGCCTTGCGCTTTCGTTTGTTTGGCCACACGACGTGTTTTGAAGCCAGGTCGTTCAGAGCTTCCAAAACGAGGGTCGTGTACAGAACACACGTCCCCTTGCCGATTCGCCACAATCTGAGCGTTCTTCCAAGCGATGCACTGTTTCCGTAGTTCCCAAAGCGGTCCAAAGCAACAGCAAGTTGCAGTGTGACGTCGGCTTGCGGATGAGGGCTGTTGTTGTGAAAGACAGGATGTTTTTCAATCTCGGATAGCACGAACTGAAACGACGTCTTTAACATCCGCGTAAGCTGTCGAAAGCTTTCGTCGGGCAACCTCCGGAAATAGTTTGCCGTGAAATCGCGGCTTTGGCGTAGGGTTGGCGCAGCGATAGGTATGGGTTGCCCTCAACCAGCATCAGCACCTCAGCGAGATCATCGATCGGGGTATCCATGCACAGATCTTCCTCCACGTCGAACATGGAGTTTAGCGAGAGCTCTCTATCTACGTCAAACATGCCATCGAGCACGAGGAAGTCTTCGTAGTCCTCTTCGTTAAGGCACGACATCGCCAGGTCGCGGACGAGGTCTGCAATAAGCTGCCGGCGGTGGGAGACGCGAGGCATAGTTGCGGCCTTCGAGTGACGTCGATGCGGGGTTGAAGAATGTTAAAGCAAAATGACCACCCATCTGATATCTGACCGGGGTGATATTTTGAAAGATTACTGGTCATTACGGCAACGCTCAAGTGGTGATATTTTTTGCACCATTTATTAATTCTGACCCCCTTTGGCAATAGTTTAGCTAGTCAAATGTTAATTGAGCTTACGTTAAGCAGCCAGCGACGTAGTTGTTGAAGCGGAGATGCCTAGACCACTGACCAGGATCCATCGGCAACTATTTCTTCAGACTTTAGCAATTTTTTCGATGTCTAGCACATTGGTCTTATAAACGAATATTATTCGTAACAAATTGCTAAAAACGAATTGAACAGTGCGTAGGGGGTATATTATAGGATCGATGTTAAAGCACTGAGTGGAGTGCACATAACCGGTCCACCACGTTACCCGTGTACTTGTAGGCACTCGTCTGCCTTTAGGCACTTTGAGGCACTGAACAGCGACCAAAACCAGAAAAGGGGGGGGTATATTCAAATAGATTTCATAAATTTCATCAATCGTAGAGATTTTGAAGAGTGGCTCTGGTGGCCTCACTCGCTGCGTGTTGCAGGAAGGTTTCAGATGGAGGTGCGGTTGCTTGAATGTACATATGACGTGGTGATTTTGCGGCAACCAAGAGAACAGTCTATTTACAAGGTGCTGTAAGGAAGACGACTACAAGTGTAGTGATGGGCTTCGCAAATGAGTCCAGCATGCATATGCGAGATAATGCTTCCTTGTATCACATTGGTGCGGAGTTATGCAGCACTCTTGTACAATGAACTGACTGGGCGAACGCAGCAAGCAATGTATTCGTTAAAGTTCAGGAATACACTTCAGTAGATAACGCAGTCTCATGAACCTAAGAAGTGCTGGACTTGGCTTACGAGGCATCTCGATTCTTCATGAAGTACCGAAGAAATGGGTGCTTCGGCTCTGGAATGTCGTCGTCCGAGAGGAGATGAACGTTATCCAGCAGGAAATAGAGAAACTTGTGGTACTTCGTGTAATCATCAATTATTGGTGCCGCTCTCATCATGTCAACCGCGTCTTCAACTTGATCCTTGTCAAAGCTGCTAGGCCCACCGTATTCACTCTTGGCCATTTCCGTGCGGATGTATTTCTTCAGATGAAAGTGGCAGAGGATTACTTTGGCTTGAGGAAAATGCGATTCCAGCAAACTCAACTCGCTCATATCTTTGTCGATCACGATCACACGAGCTTTATCCCACGAAGGATTCGAAAATTTGAACGCCTCGATAGCATCCGTTAGACACTTTGCACTCTCGTTTTCCATCAAACTGTGCTGCACGTATTGTCCCTGTCAAGCAACAAGTACCATTAGTACAAACAATTGACACAGAAGTACATATATGCACACATCAAGTATACTGGGCACCTAAATGTGCCTACAGGCACATGCACTTACATGGCCGTACACATCGTGTATCATGAATGAGAACAGCTTGTATCTGGAGTCATTTGTGTTGTGAGTCGCGTCCACCAACAAAACCTCGGGAAAATCCTTAAGCCACCGCCGCACCTGGCGCGTCTGCAATGTGATTGTTGCGCCAACGACCGATTATCAACATACACAGTAGAACGGTTCCCACGGCGCTGGCAGAATCCCCGCAGAAGCGTTTCCAGACGCTGCTCCACAGCTTCGCATCTACGTAGCTCTTCCCTCATCCTTGCGACCATGTTGTGGACATCACGAAGGGTCACATTCTTGCCTGCATAACATGCAATGAAGTACATCAGAAACTGAGAAGATAATCGTTAGCAGTAAGTTTCTGAAGCACTTTACCTGTCTTGGCGCGAAGCAACTGCACGATTCGCTTGGGCTTGGAGCCAGCGGACTGCAGCACGTCCTCAAAGGCTAGAAGAACAGGGTATTCGACTCTCCGCGTCGCCGGATGGTTGTCGTACGCAGCTGCATCAACCCGATGGTTATGATCTGTCGAGTAGGCCGTGATACGAACCATGAACGCTTGTGCGTCGTCCTTCCATGTCACGGGCCTTTATGTCGGCCATGCACTCCGTCGACTTGTTGAATACGCTCTTGCGCTGACCGGTGCTTCGACTCTTGCGACGCCATCCGTGGGTGCAAATGAGCTTCGCCCAATACGTCTTGAACGCTTTGGGGGACTAGCTCGGGCGACGAATCAGCCCCAGCTTGCGCCTTGAATTCTGCGTATCGGCGGGTTACTGCGTGGAGCTGCGCAGTCGGAAGAGCTTGTGTGTGTCCGCTTGGTACACCTTCAGGTACTCGTAGAAAGCCTACCAGCTTTCGTGCTATTCCTTGCTTATCGGTGGGCTCTCCACGTCCTGGCTGACGGCACATGCGTCTCTGGATCGCTTCCACTCATGTCCCTGCAGCGGTCAGAACGTTAACAGGCAGCGAGCAGCACGTCAACATGTTAGAGTGGCATATACACCAGCAATCGCATGTACGCCGATATTAGCGTTGTCAGTCCACGCCGTCGCTTTGCGTCCAAGAGCGAAGAAACTCCAAATGAGAGCCAGTAAATCTTTGGAGGACGGGGGAAAGGGGGGAGGGGTGTCACGTAGGACGGGAGAGAGGGAACGGAGGGGATGTCACGTTCTCGATTTTTGAAATGTCGAAAACACCCGTAAGCTTTCGAAGTATTTTACGCCAGAAGAACCGTATCACTCACTTAGTGCCTGCAGTCAGTTTCATATTATAGCCTACGCATTGTTCAATTCGTTTTTATAAAGCACGGATGCCTAAGCGCCTTATTATATATATATTATATGCGGGGGTAAGACGGTAGATGTCTGGTATTTCCTAAGCCTGGATAGCAACGCCGGTGCCTGGTCTTGGTCCGGTGGTTGTACATGTACAGGGCCCAATCACTGGTGGTGATTGCTATCTCGGCTTGCATTCCATCTCTTGTTGGCAGAAGGTCGCCGAAAATGGTCAGGAAGCTCGAAAATGGTGTTGTTTAGTTGGTAGAACTCCCTTCTTCGAAGTAGTACTATTGTTGAAAGGCATAGGCTCGGACCACAACTCGACAGAATTTGCTCCCCGACTTAGTCCAGCTCAACAAGCACCTGGCCATCCGTCACGAAGTCATCTTTCTCGCACGCCACGTCCTGCACACTTCCGTCCTTCGAAGCGCGGATTGTGTGCTCCATCTTCATCGCCTCCATGATCAAAAGCGGCTGGTCCGCAGAGATCTTGTCGCCGTTCTTCACCAGCACCTTAATGATCTTGCCTGGCATGGGCGCCACAATCGTGCTGTGCGCAGATGCACCGGCGCCCTCTGCTGGTTCGAACGACGGCAGCGGAACGTGGAACTTGTAGTCGTAGCGTTGAGTCTTGTCATCGCAGAAGAGGTGGAGGTCATGCTGGTGCACCACGGCGGTCCCTTTGAACGTGCGGTTGTCGACTCGGAAGGTGAAGTCTCCCGTCTTCTCGTTCATCTCGCCACTGACCGAGAAGCTCTTCGTAGCGTTGCCCTCAACGTTCAGCAGCACCTCGTACCTGTCCTTAGCCAAACACTTGACCGCCACGGACTCCTCCTTCCCGTCGTGGCTCAGTTTAAGCTTCCTCTCGAGCGTATCCAACGAACGGAAGTGAGCCAAGGCATCGTCCGACCACGGGGAGTGGAGCTCGCCATTGGAATTCCCGCGCTTCACCTGCTCTAGAAGAAGCAAGCTGACAGCGCCAAGCGCCTTGGCGTATGTTGGGTACGGTCCCAGCGACTCGAGTACGTCGTCGCCGAACTTGGTGAGAAAACTCGTGTCCACGCCACCCTTACGGAACGCGGCGTGGTCCGCAGTCCGAGCCACAAACTCGATATTCGTAGGGAGACCCACGATTTGGTACTCGTGCAGCGCTTTGATCATCTTGTCCAGAGCGGCCTGACGGTTGTCGCCGTGCACGATGAGCTTGGCGATCATGGGGTCGTAGAAGATGGACACTTCGTCTCCTTCGACGATTCCGGTGTCCACCCGCACGTCTTTCGACGTCTTGGGCAGTCGCAGGTGCTGCAGCGTGCCACTTCCAGGAAGGAAATCACTAGCACAGTCGCACAGTCACAACGAGCGCATTAGCCAGTCACACGATGAGTCAAGATTCAAGCAATTCCGCAACGTACTTGTACGGGTTTTCGGCGTAAATGCGAGCCTCAATGGCGTGGCCGTGGATCTTGACGTCTTCCTGGCGGATCGGGAGCTCTTGGCCGGCCGCGACTTTCAGCTGCAGCTCCACCAAGTCCTGCCTGGTGATCATTTCCGTGACGGGATGTTCCACTTGCAGACGCGTGTTCATCTCCATGAAGTAGAACGACTCGTCTTCGTCCAGCAGGAACTCGACTGTGCCCGCCCCAACGTACCCCACAGCCTGGGCAGCAGCCACCGCTGCGTCGCCCATCTTCTTGCGCAGAGCCGCTGACATGTTGGGCTGGAAACACACAAAGCTCACGCCGAACGGGTCAGCTACTCGAATCGATCTCAAAGCTTCATCATAGCGTCAAAACTCACTGCGGGCGCTTCCTCCAGGACTTTCTGGTGACGCCGCTGCACGCTGCAGTCGCGTTCGAAAAGGTGGATGACGTTGCCGTGTTTGTCCCCGAAGATCTGGAGCTCCACGTGTCTGGGCTTGCGCAGATACTTCTCGATGAGCACGCGTCCGTCGCCGAAGGAGGCCTGGCCCTCCCTCACGCAGGCGTCCAGTGCCTCGCGCAGATCCTCGTCCCGGTCCACGATGCGCATGCCCTTCCCCCCTCCACCCAGAACGGCCTTGATGAGCACCGGGTAGCCGATCTGCTGCGCCTCGTGCTGCAGCGTTTCGAAGCTCTGGTCTTCGCCGTGATAGCCGGGCGTCACGGGCACGCCGGCTTCGATCATGATGTCCTTGGACGCGCTCTTGGAGCCCATGGCCTCGATGGCCTGCACTGGGGGTCCGATGAACTCGACGCCCGCCTCCTGACACGCGCGCGCGAAAGCCGCGTTCTCCGACAGGAAGCCGTAGCCCGGATGCACGGCTTCGGCGCCCGACTGGCGGCAGATATCCAGGATCTTGCGGTAGTTGAGGTAGCTCTCACTGGCGGGCGCCGGACCCAGACGGTAGGCCTCCGTGGCCTGGCGTACGTGCTGCGCGTTGGCGTCTGCGTCACTGTAGACGGCCACCGTCTCCACCCCCAGGCGCTGGGCCGAGCGCAGCACGCGCAGCGCGATCTCGCCGCGGTTGGCCACCAGGATCTTGCGGAAGCTACGCGGTGGAGCGGACGACAGCGAGCGCGTGAGCCCGCGCGCGGGCAGAAGGGGAGGGAAGCGGCACAGACGCAGCATGACGGCGAGCTGCGGAATGGCTCGGACCAGCGAGCGTCGGCATACTAAGGTTGAAGTACAGCACCCAAGTTAAACTTCAAGTTGCGCTGCGATCGGATTGGGAAAAATTAAAACGATACTTAAGTACGATAGTCTAAAATGTATGATTGGTCAAAATTATCACCACTGCCCAGCGTACGTGGCGAGTAGCTCGCGGTTGACCGTCGGGCAGGCGATGCCGGCGGCCTGCAGCAACTCGGCCGAGAGCGTCGAGTCGAAGACCTTGTCGCTGTGGAAGTAGACCTCGAACGAGTCGATGCCCGCCGCCAGCCGCTGCAGCTCCAGCGTGGCGTCCTGCTGGGCCGCGGCCTGCTGCAGCCGCTGCTTCCAGTCCGCGTACTCGACGGCCGCCAGCTTCTTGCTTGCAACGGCCGCCGTGAAGAACTGGAAGAACACGTCGCTCTTGACAGGCAGCGCCGGGTTCTGCACGTGCAGCGTCTGGCCCAGCGCCTCCACCGGCTGCAGCGCCGCGAAGTGCACGATGGCGCGCGCGGCGTAGTCCACGGGCGTCATGTCGAAGAACCAGTCGGAGCGCGCGGGCACGGCGCCCAGAGCTGCGCAGCCCTTGAGCAGCAGGTACATGAAGTCGCTCGTGTTCCACTGGCCCGTGGCGGAGGACGGCGCCATGTTGCCCGGACGCAGGATCGACACAGGCAGCCCTCGCTGCGCGGCCTCGTGGCACATGTGCTCGGCCACCCACTTGCTCTGCGCGTAGCCGTTGTCGAGCTGGTCCGACAGCTCGCTCAAGTCGGCCGTCTCCAGGAACGCGGGCGCCGCGAGCGTGGACGAGAACACGCCGTTCGTCGAGATGTAGTGGACGGGCTTGACGCGCGTCTTGGCCAGCCCGTTGGTCACTGCGAGACGCAGCACCTCCTGCGTGCCCAGCACGTTGACGCTCTTGAGGGCGGAGTACGGCTTGACCAAGTTGACGTCGGCGCCGTTGTGCAAGATCGCGTCGATCTCCGTGGCCAGCATCTTGAACGTGTCGGCGTCCAAGCCCAGAAGCGGCTGCGCGAGGTTGCCCGGGACAGGAACCACTCGGTCCTCCAGATGGAACGTTTGCGCGTCGTCGAGAAGAGCGCAGCTTTTGAGCGCGTTCCTGATGCGCTCCATTGCCGCATCCTCATCCGCCGCACGGACCAGACAGAACACGGTGCTGCTCGAGTACGTCAGCAGCGCGTGCAGCAAGTGCGCACCGAGGAATCCCGTCGCGCCGGTGAGGAAGATGGTGCGCGGAGGCAGACCCACCATTTCCACACGGTAGCGACTGTAGCCAGCCTTCCGCGTGGCGGCGGGGTAAATGGACGCGTCCAGGACAGCTTCCAGCGGTAGAACCAGCTGCTTCCTGGGCTTCTCGGCTTCCGTATTGACGTCGTTTTCAGCCGAACCTCCAAGGGACTGGTCGATGCGCGACGCGATGGCACACAGCGCCGGAGACGCCAGAATGTCGGCCAGAGTCAGCTGGACGCCGAACGTATCGCGGATGCTGGAGACCAGTCGCGTTGACAGCAAGCTGTGGCCGCCCACGTCGAAGAAGCTGGCTTGACGGTGCAACACGCTGTCGTTCTCGAGACGGAGCAGCTCGGACCAAATCCCCGCCAGCTTCTTCTCCGTCTCCGTCTGTGGCAGGTTCGTCGGATCCACCGACAGATCGATCGACTCAATGCGCAGTTTCTTGGCTTCCTCGATCGTCGGCATCTTCTTGCGATCCAATTTGCCACTCGCGCTGTTGATCGGCAGGGCGTCGAGCTGCACGAAGACGGACGGGATGGCGTAATGAGGAAGCTTCTCCTTCAGGAACTCGCGCAGGTTGGCTGCACTCGGCACCTTCTCCCAGTCTTCAGGTACAATGTAGGCGACGAGACGCTTGTCCTCGCCCTCGTCGCCTTCCGTGAGCACCACCGACGTGGACACGAGCGGGTGCTGCGCCAAGGCCGACTCGACCGCACCAAGCACGACGCTGTAGCCGCGGATCTTGACCATGAAGTCGCAGCGTCCGATCAACTCAAGGTGGCCATTCGGCAAGAAGCGAGCTCGATCGCCCGTCCTGTACACAGTCTTGCCCGGGACGACGTGCTGGAGAAAGCGTTGCGCCGTTTGCTCGGGGCGGTTGAGGTACCCAATGGCCAAGCAAGGCCCGCCGATGTAGAGCTCGCCAGGGACGCCGATGGACACGGGCTTGTAGTCGTCGTCCAGCACGTAAGCCTTCACGTTGGGCATGACCTCGCCGCAGGAGGCGTACTTGGTCGACAGCGAGTTGTCCAAGTCGCTCATGGCAGCGAGATCCACTGCGCTCACGTCGTGGCACTCGGAGACGCTGTACAAGTTCTGCAGCTCGCACGTGGGGAAGAGACGGACGAAGCGGTCGCGCAGCTCCAGCGTCACCACTTCGCCACAGAGCCACACGAGCCGCAGCTTGGAAAGCTTGTCGAGTAAAACTCTTTGCGAGCACGTGTCAAGCACCAACTGCAGCAGGGAAGGCGTGAAGAGAATGCGCGTGATGTCGTTCGCGTCGAGATAGGCCACGAGCTTGACGGGGTCGTAGATGGTGTTGTCCGGGATGACGTACAGCGGGCGGTTTCCGAGCATTGGGCGTAGAAGCTCCCACACGAAGAAGACGTGGCAGGCGACCCGGTCGTCGTCCTTGTAGGGGCAGTGCGTGAGCCGCCAGTGGTAGGAATGAACAGCTCCGCGGTGAGGGCAGCAGATCCCCTTGGGGACGCCCGTGGTGCCTGAAGACATGACGACGTACGCCAGATCATCTGGGTGCGTCCGCGTGCGGTCTGCCGGCATTCCCGAGACGTTTCGCTGAGCCAGAGTCTCAAGCCAGCCGGCATCCAGCTCGAATGCTTGCTGCCAGGCCGGGAGACGGCTGCGGAACTTCTTCTTGGTGAGCACAATGGTGGGCTTGGACTCCTCCATGACGCGTTCGAGGAGATCGGGCGGGTACACGATCTCAAGCGGCATGTACGCCCCGCCAGCCTTCAGCGCGGCGATATAGGCGATCACGAACTCGATGCAGTGCTCCATGAAGATCCCGGAGATGCAGTTTGGGCGGACGCCAGCGTGGAACAGGAAGTCTGCGAGGCGATCGCTCTGCTCGTCCACTTGGCGGAACGTCAACGTCTTGCCCTCGTAGTACACTGCAATAGCATCAGGCGTCCGCTTGGCAGCCTCTGCGAACATGTCGTGCAAGCACAGTTCCGACGGGTACGGCCCGACCTTCGCGTTCAGCCCCTCGATCAGCGTGCGCGACTCCATCACAGCGGTCGCAGTCACCGCCTCCAGCTTGGCGATGAGCGACTTGGCGAAGGCTTCCTGGCTCTCGCCCGTCAGGTAGAAGTGTCCTCCTGGGAACAGCTTCATGTCGAACTCCGCGTTGGCGCAGATCTCCTTCCATTGCACCAACGAATCGGCCGGAGCGGCCGGATCCTCCGAGCCGCCGAACACCGTCACGTCCGAGTGGAGCTGCACCGCCTTCTGCTGTCTGTACCACTGCACGACGCCGTTGTGCAGCTTCAAGTCGGTCCACAGCGTCTTCAACAACTTCGCCTTCTGCTCCGGCAGCTCCAGCAGCTGCTTGTCCGTGCCTCCCCACTGCTCCAGCAGCTTGAGCAGCTCCACGTCCTCGTTCAGGCCGTCGTACAGAGTCCAGCTGCCCGGCCCTGCAGCCCCCGAGAGGAACACATGGCGTGGCGTCGAGAACTTGCGCTGCTCCAGGTAGTGCGTGAGCGCGAACGCCACCAGCGCGCCCAGGCTGTGGCCCACCAGCACGAAGGGCTTACCGAAGAAGCCGCTGCTAAGCTGCGCGCAGACGGCGGCCACGAGCTCCAGCGACGCGGCAGCGTCCTCCGCGACGTCCTCGGCCGCCCACGCCCAGTCCACGCCCCAGAGCTCGACCGCGAGCCCTGCGGCGCGGAAGCTCTTGCCCCACTCCAGCGCCAGCGCGCGTGAAGCCCCGCCCGCGTGGGGAAGCACCAACACACGCAGAGGCGCCAGCTCAGCCTCCTGGAAACACGTGGCCGTCACTTGCGGCGCCATCTTGTTGCTTGCTCTTGTCTTGGACTCGGCGGATGCGGAAATGATGGACGGCCCCGTGAAGTCCAAGTATTATCTTCAACTTCCAAAGATAATTAAAACATGAAGTGAATGGAATAGAACAGGGGCATATTCAATCTAAGTCAAAACACGTTTTTCTTTGTAAGCACATAAATTATACCCAAACGAATTGTCAAGGGTATTTGGAGTATCAAGTTCCCATATCATCTTGCCGTGTTGGGTGAACACGCGGCGAGTGCAGGCCAAACACGGGTAATTTTCGCTGGTCGAACATTTGTTCATGTGCATCGACGATGTGCACTTTGGCGATCCGATCGATGCGCATCACGCATTACAGAGCAAGCTGGGGTTGACCCAGCCCAGCGGGCTATTTTTCGTTCGGATGCGTCTATTTCTGCTGGAAGCGGCCGCGTCAGCCACTGCTCGGAGGACAGGGCATCAGCGTCGCTTACCTTCTAGAGCATGGCAGACAGCGAGACGGTAAGCTGCAACTTGATATTGAGGTAGACTGGAGGCTAGGCTAAACGAGAAGTGGTTGCGTGGACCAAAAATCCCCAGGATGCGGCGTATTCGGACGACGAGTTCGGATCCGAACAGGAGTACGAAGGCGGCTACGAAGAGTTCGCCGAGGAGGAGGTTGCAGCAGTGGACGACAGGCAAGATGTCGTCCAACCGGAGGAACCTTCGGTGGGGGTTGGCGAAGAGGATGCAGAGCAGTACGTGGGCGAGTTTGACGATGATGGCACGGCCGCAACGGCTACTGCTGTTGATGTCGCTGCAGCAGAGACCGTCAAAACTCCAGTTGCACCCGCACCCACAGCCTTAGATCCTGATGTGAAGGCTGAACAAGAGGATGCAGAGGGGTATGACGGGGAGTTTGACGATGATGACGCACCGATACTGGAAAGATGCTCATCAGTAGCGGGAAAAGAAGAAGACCAAGAGAATGAAACCACGAGTGAACCAGCACCTATACCCGCAGAGGTTGTGCGTGCAGTGCCACAAGATGCGAATGGAGTTGCGGTGGCCACTGTTGACGAACTCACGGATCTAAGTCAAAATGACTCGACAGCAGACAGTGGAAATGGATATTCGAACGATTTGGAGCAGGACAACGCAGTGACCCTGCACGATACTGCCAGATTTCCCGTCGATGACAACACAGCAAAGCGGAGATCTAGTGTCCCAGCCTCTGTAGTTGCCAGAATATCCGAAAATGCTGCTCCCAGACCTGTCTTCGCGCGATCTGGTAGCATGCCAATAGTGCTGGCAGCGATTCCACTCGACAAGTGGATGGATTCAATTCCTCGGGAGTTATCGCCGGAGAGGCACGATCGATCCAGAATGCAGAGCGTATGCCTCCCTGTCTTAGAGGAGACCCAAGCGCAGAGCGTCGCTGACGACGAAAGTGCTGCGAGTGATTCAGAAGATTGCGAGGATGGCGACACAGAGTCCCTACCAACTTCCCGTGTACGCGCGCAATCGTATCAAGACTTGAAGCGTGAGAAAACTGTCGTTCCCATTCGGAGAGCGCAGTCGCTGTTGTACTCTGGATCACTCCCTAGTGTTATGGAAGTGCGTGCCGCTGCTGATGGCATAGTCGAAGCAGCTAGCAACCTCGAAAACGATGATTCGTACAGCGATGAGGACAACTACGACGGCGATAGTGGAGCTGAGAATGAACACGTTGAGGCACAACCAGCCCAGGCTGAACACCCTCAAAGTGGGCCGAGCTCCACCATGCACGAAAGAAGTCCGGCAGAGAGTTATCCGGAAGCAGCGTCTGCAGTAGGTGGTGATCTTGATCCAACCCCACAAGCAGAGGCGACAAGTCCAGATGAGCAAGGATCACATAATGATGACGACAAGACAGACGCAGATCTTTCTAAAACCACTAAGAGCGACGAAGACTACGCTGATGAAATGGAAGACGAATATCCCAGTGATCCCGACGACGACACGCAGCAGTTCGAAGAAGAAGACTCCGTTGGTGATGAGGCAAGCGACAACGACGTCGACGAATTTATCGAGGACGGGCGTCGAGAAACAGAAACGCTGCTGCAAGAAGTTCATGAGCTTCTCGAACGGGAGCAACATGCACGTGAATCTCACGATGGACCTGCTGTCCAGGAAGCAGCCAAGCCCCCTGACACGGCAACCGAAGGAGGGATAGTGTCAACAGAAGTTCCGGCCCAAAACAACATGGGCAACGAGACATTCAATGACAACGGAGCTGAAAAATACACGACGCCATACGATGATGACGAATTTGGCGACAACGAGGCCGAGGTCGCCAATCAAGAAACTCTGGAGCAGAATCTACCTGATGAGCATGGCGGCATGGGGCACTACGCTTTTGATGCCGGTGACTACGAGGACGAATTCCGTGCGCCTGTAGATCCACAAGTCTTGGCAGAAGTAGTACTGAGTGGCGATCCAGTCGGCGTGGTGGAAGACACCAATGCTCAAACACCCTCAGTCCAACTTTCCTCGACGCCAAGTGTGATCAAGCAGCAGCAGAGAAATACCCCAGCTAGCCTGAAAGAGACATCGAAGCCGATCCGACCTGAAAAAGGACAAGTGGCCTCTCGCCCGACTCGACCGAAGCAGCCCGTGAAAAGTGTAGCTCCTGCACCGAAGCAGCCATCGCCACCTGTGAAGCCATCACGACCAACCGCAGACAGAGCAACATCTGTACCCCCTTCAGTGGCACCTTTATCGTCTGCAGACGGGAAACCCACTGCTACACCACGGTCTTCTAATAGCAAGATGAGAACTCTCAAGCCCGAACAATCGCCACCAACCGCAACTCCCGCTGTCACAAGCGACATCAGTTCTGGAGTGACAACCACGTCTAAATCATCGCACAAAGTATCGTCGCCGCGGTCTCCTTCCAAGCCCCGTCCAGGACCGTACCAGTATTTACCCAACGATTATCCGCAACTGCCTCGAAAAGAATCTGTCCCCAGGCAGAAGATGAGCTCCAAACCTTCCACCGGTGGAGAGCATCGGTTGCTGCACCCTGTTCGAACACCAGCAAACTTGCGCTTTGATCTCCCGAAGGTGGACAAGACGAAGCGTGACTGGCTGTTCGCAAACATGTTTCGCCACGGAGACGATCTCAGCAAGTACGAAGCGTTCGTTCCGCCGACGTTGCTGGCTCGACCCCCAGCCACGAAGGAGACCAAGAAGCGGCCGCTGTCCGCTCGCCAAGTGTATGGGAACCCGCCTGCCTCTCGGTTCGTGTCTTCAGGCCGGAAGCTCATTGTACAGCCGAACCCCGAGATGCAGAATCGAGAGCGCAACTGGGTGGCGACCACGCCGCACGACTCGAAGCTGCCGGCCTACGACTCCATCCTGGACAAGTACTGCACCACGGTCACGAGCCCCGTGGTCCAGCGTCAGATCTACCAGACCAGACACCGCGATCTGTCTCCGCAGTTGGCGTTTGTGCTAGAGAAGCGGGTGGAGAAACACTGCCGCAACGGCTTTTACGACTCGTTCGGCGGCGTGAGCTCGTCCTACAAAACGGAGATTGTACCGACTTCCCCGGGTGACGGCTCGAGGCACCGGCAGATGTCGCCGCGCTCTCCGCCCAAGGCGGACCTCTCACAGAGGCACGCAGCTACAAGTTCCATGGCAGCACTAGACGAGCAGACCTTAGACGATGAAAGGCCACGTCACTGTTGAAGTGAGCAGCCAATCAGCACGCTTATGTAAGAAGTATACATTTCGCAAGGTAAGCGTGCGGAAAGATCACGGCAATTGGGGTAGCGTGTTTTTACGCAACAACTTTTTTTGCCGTAACGCGTTGCAGTCAAGCAGAGGTTGCTGCTGGTTGCACCAACTTTGACAAGCGATGTCTTGTGATTCTCTCGAGATGGAGATGCCTTAAGTTCTCCTGCAGCACTTCCCAATTTCGGCTCAAGCAGCAACAAGGGACCGCGACAAGACCTCCAAGAGCCAGTGAAACTGGCCCCCTTTGCCTTGGACGGAAGGAAAGTCCCCCATACTGGGGCCAAGGTTAAAGGGAGGAGGCCTTCTCCGCGCTGCGTGCGCCGCGGGGGCAGCGCAGCGGGCAACCCGAGAGGTGAAAGCCACCCAAAGGACGACTCGAGGGGAGGGGAGCGTCGGCCGCGCCGTAGCGTGTCGACCCCCTGAATCATTGTAAGTTCCTGCTCTTCTTCGTCCATGTCCAAGACGCCGTCCCTTCGCTGCGCCCAAGCCCAGTTCCACGGCAGTGAACTCCTCCGAGACCCGTGTGCCCCGTTGAGATCCAGTACCGGACTGTATTTGTAGGAGCAAGCATGTCCAGATACCTCTTCGTCCAGTGATAGTCAAGGTTCCGCAAGCGCACGTTTTCTTCAAGACCGACATGGAGAGCAATGAGTGTCCGTCCCATAAGGAGATGTCAAGATCAGTGTCAAGGCGCAAGCTCGACGCGTAAACCCGACTGAGATCCGGTCGCGCGGCCCGCCCAATGTCCCCTGTCCCAGTGCGATGCAGTACTCCAACCCGTGAGCCACCTTACCCTCCGGACGTGCCCGTATAACTAAACCCGGACTTGATCAACGAGTCCACGAGACCTCTTTGGAGTGCCCCCTCGTGACGTCTGAAGTCCCAAGCCAGCAGAATGAGACAGCGAGGAGGATGCAAGCGAAGTCATGGTAGATGACAAGAATCTCACAGCTATCAAGCAACTCAGTTATTGCTCGAGTAGGTAACTAGTTAAATTGAAACCGCTGACTCTCTCTCTCTCTAAGTTCTCCTGCAGCTAGAGTGACGACTCGAAAGCCTCTTGACGAGCTGGCAGACTGCCGCATCCTCTGCAACAGACGGGCGGACCACGAAATGGCCAGCGCTGGCCATTTTCGGGCTCTCGACTGCTGCAATGCGGACTCGTCCTCGCTGCTCAAAGCATACGTTTGCATGGAGTACCTCGTACAATGGCCATGGGTGCAAACGCACCGTATGATCTCTGCGCGAAGTGAACAGGGTCGCGTAAATGGTTGCACGGTCAGGCACGCGTCCGACCAAGCAGCGCCCAAGCAGCGCCGCCTTCAATGCCTCAGCAATTGCAAACGCTTAGTCAAGCCACCAGAGGCAAGCAGCAATGCTGTTGTTGTACCCAGCACGTTGGCGTGACCTCCAATAACTTGGGTTTTGTATGCGGGGATGCGCTGACCCCTCGGCTTTTGATTGGCCCAAGACGCTCCCGAATGAATTGCAGCTTCTGCGTTTTGAATTGCAGCCCGCCCTTCATCTCCCCTTGACACTCACAAACCGTCTCGCACGCCTCAGCTCTGCCGTCCCCCCCATGGACCAGCGCAACTACGGCCTCCCCGCTGGCCGCGGAGGTCTGCCGGGCGGCATGGCCCAGCAACAGGCGCAGCAGCAGCGCGCGCAGCAGCCCGGCATGCCCCAGCAGCACTACAGTATGCAGGACATGATGTTCGACCCGCTACCCATGAACAACGGCATGTACCACCAGCCCCCGAGCCACATGATGCACCAGCAGCACCCGGGCTCGCGCGCAGGAGGCATGCAGGACCTCGGCCTCATGCAGCAGCAGGGCATGGTGGCGCCCGAGGACGACCTGGACGACCTCATGAGCGCGCTGGGCGACCCCGTGGGCATGAACGCGCAGCAGCAGCAGCAGCAACAGACCATGGGTCAGATGCCCAGCCACGTGTACGACCAGTCCCACCTCGTGCCTCCTCGGTCGCAGCCGCTCCAGCCCGGACGCACTCAAGGCCTGCCGATGCCAAGCCAAGCGCCGCCCATGCAGAACGGCATGCCTGGATCCATGCACATGAATCAGATGGCCCCCAATGGAATCGGAGGCCGTATGGGAGTGGGCATGCAGCAGCCCAATATGGGAGTGCCAGCGATGTCATCCAGTATTGGTGGCCTCGGCGGCTTGGCTGCCAGTATCCCCGCTCCTACGGCGCCCCGTCAGGCGGCAGTCGTACCGAGCGCCATTGTGCCCACGTCGACGACGTCCAAGTCTTCGACGAGCTCTCGCGCACTGGCGACGTCTAGCAACAACGGCGGAAGCAGCGACGAGGACGGCAACATGGGCGAGGACGACGTCCAGAAGAAGAAGGAGCGGCGTCGGCAGCAGGTGCGGTACGCGTCGCGTCGCCGCCGCAAGAAACAGAAAGACGAGGAGAGTTTCCTGCGCGACCGCATCGCGGAGCTCAAGGAGCAGATCCGCATCATCGGCGGCGACCTGACGGAGCAGTGCTCTCAGATGGCTGGCATGAGCGAGCAGGCGCTGACGGAGGCGTACGAGAAGCAGATGGTGACGGTGCAGACGCTGCGCAAGGACAACAACAAGCTGAAGGAGCAGCTCTTGCAGCACGAGAACTTCGCGCGCATGATCCAGTACGGCCTGAACGCGCTGCCGAGCGACTGCCGCGACGTGGACCGCAAGAAGATCGCGGGCGTTCCCATGTGGATCAGCGACCAGATGAACCCTCTCAAGGGTCCGACGCTGGTGGTGGATCTCAACTTGTGCCACGAGGCGGTGCGTCACGCGTACAACGAGCTCAAGACGTTCGGTCCTACTGTGAACTCGAAGACGAACGTGTGCTACGCGATGGGCTGGAAGACAGAGTTGTGGGCGGCCAGCACGTGCCTCAACTTCCGCGCGGTACGCTCTATCGCTGACAAGAACATCCGTGAGGTCGCGGACGCGTCCTGGGAGATCATCACGTCGCCGGATAAGTTCAAGCGCATTTATCCGGACGTGAAGCAGTTCCGCATTTTGCAAAAAGTGACGGATGACATCGTGGTGGTGCACCGCATTGCGTCTGTGGCGTCGGATCTGTCGGACCGCGAGTTCATATCGGTGGCTTTCCGCTTCCGTGACGGGGAGAATTACTTCATTGGTATCAAGTCCATCACGGTCCAGACGGAGGCTGCTGAGAACTGCATCCGTGGCGAGGAATGCCAGGGTTGGATGTTTGTTGGTGGCGAGAACGAAACGTCTCAGTGGAAAGCGCACTTCCTGGGCTACTACGATGTGAAGGGTGAGAAGGATGACAAGGTGCTGAACCAGCTGGCGAACGAGGCCATGTTCGGCATGTTGCGGTGGGAGAGCGAGGCGATGCACCCACTGAGCGTTTAAAGGGGGCGTCGGCCTTCTTATGGTGGTCCTCCGTGCTGGGGTCGTGGTGGAGATTGCATTCAGGCGCGCTGGGCATGGAGCGCTATGGTCAGGTAGCAGATTTCCAATTACCTCCAGACACCACCAGCTCTACTGAAGCCGAAGTTGACAACATACCTACATGCGCTCAAAGTTGCCGTAGGTCTGAGTACATGCATGCATAATTGTGTTGAAAATATAAGAAACGAAAACAAATAGTCATTAAACAAAAAGTTGTCACCGTATGATCATGAGGGGAAAAACTACAGTACACACGAAGTATCATGTCAAGTGTAGTTCCTCGTTCTCGCAAGTGACTGCGGCCAGGAGCGATTCTCATCGAAATTCATTGATTGTGAACATTCCCACCGCACGCTCGGCGGTGCTGCAGTCTGCAATCAACAGGCCTCTATATTTGAGGGAAATCGGACCTGTTTCCCTCGCAATACCTCAGTTAAGAAGCCCGATCATACCTCGGTTAAGATGGACGGAAGACACCAGAGCTCTGGCAACACCAGTCAAATACTTCCCTATTGATAGAACTTAGTGGCCTCGAGTGTTCCTGCGAGTCCAATGAAGATACATCTGCTCGATTTTACGGTTCCTGGTGAGCCACAACAGAATTTGAAGCCTCAACCAGCCAACTCATCGAGCGCATCCAAGCACAGCACGTAACATGAATTCAAGTATGGGTTAAAGATCGCAGAAAGGCACCCGGAGTCAGCAACAGTGGCGTGCAGATTCTGCGTCAAGACCTCAAACGTCATGTACTTTCGGTTTCCTTTCCGTGCCGATAATATTGTGATTTTTGGCCAAATTTGCCATATTGGGGCTCTTCGCCCAAAGGCGACCATTCGTACTTAGTGATGGTCCTATAGTAGACTCAAGCGCGGCAATTCGCTGGCGGCTCTTCGAATCGCCAGTGGAAATTTTGGGTAGAACCTACAATATCAGACGCCATCTTTGAACATCCGTATCGATGGGTGCATCAAATTATGAAGGCAAACGAACATTTTTTAAGGTTCACTAAACCACGTCAACACAATGCTCGCACATATCGAACGAGACGAAGCTTTCCAGCTCGAAATGAAAGGATCCATCGTTGTTGATATTATCGGCGGCTTGCTGTACAATCCAGATGATGTTGAAGCCCAATCGACTCGTGCCAAGGCACTCAGTATTTTCAGGTTAAACCCAAACTACGAGGATACAACGTCCATGTTTCGTCGCCGAAGTACTAGCCGTAGCGGGTATGTAGATTCTATTTAATACTGGGATAGCCTGGAGGCTAGGGACAGCCCAAATCGGATCAATTCGTCGTGGTAAACCTAGTTTCACTTCTGGACCTCACGTTACCTCACTTAAATTGCCTTGTTATCCCTCTATTAAGCTAATCGAGGGAATGAGGTATGATACCTCAAATATAGAGGCCTGGCAATCAATCTCGGCGATGCCGCGCCGAGCCAAGTATTACGACCCACAGAGCTACACGAAATAATACGTGGCTCATTCGCGAGGCCGACACGACAAAAGGCGACGGCAACGTAGCGGACTGCAGTAGACGAATCCGCTGGTCGGACTTGCCTCAACCTTGCTTGCTCACCCACCTGCAATGACGATCCGCTGTTTTCTCAAGTAATAGAATAACCACCGACGGTTCGAGTTCTCGGTGTCCTCTTGCGGGACGGCGCGGTGGAAATCAACGTCGCCGTGGGTCAACCTTGCGGTTCCAAGCGGAGGGCACAGCTGGTACTTCATCAAACGCAGACAACGTTAGACCCCACAGACTCGGTGGCCAGTACTATTCAACACTAGATCTAGCGTAGCTGTCGTTGCCCTTCGATTCCGATGCACGAGATCCGCTCGTCAGTACCTAGAATGGCGGATTACTTGCAATAACCGCAGGCTTCGCAATTTGCCGTTGTAGACAGCGCCAATACTATTGGCTCAATACCAAAACAAATACAATATGTACATGTACTGTTCTGTACACCGACTGGCTGCCTGCTCCGTCTCTATCTCGCTGTTGAGCTTGAAGGACACCGCGTGTTTATGCGACAAGGACGTTTCCCACTCGCGTGCGAGGCAGACTGCCGCCATTTCGTAAGCCGCCCTGCCGAGTCGTCAGTGCCGACCGACTTGCTGCGAGCACCACTCACCTGTATTAGGAAGGCCAGGCTCTAAGCCACCATGATATGCTGTCCTCGCTCCAGTGGATCAAAGATTTTCGAAGTTTCTCGAGTCAGTACCGTAAGTGTACCGTGTAAACATGCAAAAAAGCCGAATTCTACCTGAAGGCACAACTTCATAAACTACGGTTCTATGCCGCTCGTTCATTGGTTGAAATAATGACCAAATGAATCGCGGAAGTGAATTGCAGCTATTCAGACGCGGGAGAAAAGGAGACACATACCAATCTGCCAGCAGCGAGACAGGAGCGCAGTGTTGACGTCGACGCTGACCCTTTCGTGACCGAATCGCCGTCCGATGGACCAACGCAACAATCCGTACGGCATGCCCGCCGGTCGACCGGGGATGCCCAATGGGATGGCCCAGCAGCAACAGCGCGCTCAACAGCCTGGCGTGCAGCACTACGGCATGCAGGACATGATGTTCGACCCGCTGCCCATGAACAACGGGCTGTACCACCCGCCGCCGCCCATGCATCAGCAGCACCAGGGGATGGGGATGATGCAGCAGCCCGGCATGGCGGCGCCCGAGGACGACCCGCGCTTCGTGGATGATCTACTTGGCGCACTAGGCAACGACCCCGTGGGTCTCGGTGGCCAGCAGCAGCAGCACATGGGCCAAATGCCCACACACGTGTATGACCAGCAGCAAATGATCCCACCGCACTCGCAAGCGCCCAACTTCCAGCCCGGACGCACGCAGGGGATGCCCATGACGAACCAAGCGCCGCCCATGCAGAACGGCATGCCTGGATCCATGCACATGAATCAGATGGCCCCCAATGGAATCGGAGGCCGTATGGGAGTGGGCATGCAGCAGCCTAACATGGGAGTGCCAGCGATGTCATCCAGTATTGGTGGCCTCGGCGGCTTGGCTGCCAGTATCCCCGCTCCTACGGGCCCCCGCCAGGCGGCAGTCGTACCGAGCGCCATTGTGCCCACGTCGACGACGTCCAAGTCTTCGACGAGCTCTCGCGCACTGGCGACTTCTAGCAACAACGGCGGAAGCAGCGACGAGGACGGCAACATGGGCGAAGACGACGTCCAGAAGAAGAAGGAGCGGCGTCGGCAGCAGGTGCGGTACGCGTCGCGTCGCCGCCGCAAGAAACAGAAAGACGAGGAGAGTTTCCTGCGCGACCGCATCGCGGAGCTCAAGGAGCAGATCCGCATCATCGGCGGCGACCTGACGGAGCAGTGCTCTCAGATGGCTGGCATGAGCGAGCAGGCGCTGACGGAGGCGTACGAGAAGCAGATGGTGACGGTGCAGACGCTGCGCAAGGACAACAACAAGCTGAAGGAGCAGCTCTTGCAGCACGAGAACTTCGCGCGCATGATCCAGTACGGCCTGAACGCGCTGCCGAGCGACTGCCGCGACGTGGACCGCAAGAAGATCGCGGGCGTTCCCATGTGGATCAGCGACCAGATGAACCCTCTCAAGGGTCCGACGCTGGTGGTGGATCTCAACTTGTGCCACGAGGCGGTGCGTCACGCGTACAACGAGCTCAAGACGTTCGGTCCTACTGTGAACTCGAAGACGAACGTGTGCTACGCGATGGGCTGGAAGACGGAGTTGTGGGCGGCCAGCACGTGCCTCAACTTCCGCGCCATGCGCTCTATCGCTGACAAGAACATTCGCGAGGTTGCGGACGCGTCTTGGGACATCATCACTTCGCCGGAAAAGTGCAAGCGCATTTATCCGGACGTGAAGCAGTTCCGCATTTTGCAAAAAGTGACGGATGATATCGTGGTGGTCCACCGCATCGCGTCTGTGGCGTCGGATCTGTCGGACCGCGAGTTCATATCGGTCGCGTTCAGATTGCGCGATGGCGACGACTACTACATCGGGCTGAAATCCATCGCGGTCCAGACTGAGGCTGCTGAGAACTGCATCCGTGGCGAGGAATGCCAGGGTTGGATGTTCATCGGCGGAGAGAACGAGACTGCTCCATGGAAAGCGCACTTCCTGGGCTACTACGACGCCAAGGGCGAGAAGGACGACAAGGTGCTGAACCAGCTGGCGAACGAGGCCATGTTCGGCATGTTGCGGTGGGAGAGCGAGGCGATGCACCCGCTCAGCGTTTAGCTCGAGCACCAACCATCGAACTAACTTTTCACCGATCGAAACTGCTCGGCCGGTACCGAGTCCACCCGGCCAACGACTTCGTCAGACCAATCATCCCGTGTGCATTGTGCATTGTGCGGATCTCCTGCATTTTAGCTGTCACCCCGAAGTTTGCACTACATGCCGCACTGTGCTCGAATCGAGCTCGCCTTCAATATATCAAAGTACCGTTTTCAACGAAGACAGAAGACAGCATGCTGCCGTACCGTGGCGTTGATGTACCCATGTCCATTGGATGGCTACACTAACCATCCTTATTTTCGTCCAATCAGTGCCAGTCTCAATAATTCCACCCGCATTGCAGCAGTCGATCGAAAGAAACATGTCGACGTACTCGGGCGCCTCGGGCGGCTCGGCGGCCAGGAAGCAGACGCCGTGCTCGTTCTTCGCAGCCGGCAAGTGCCGCAACGGCAGCAGCTGCAAGTTCCTGCACGCGTCGCGCGAGGAGCTGGCCGTGAACCCGCTGGCCTGCAAATTCTTCCTGCAAGGCAGGTGTACGGCGGGCCGCGAGTGCAAGTTCTCGCATTCGGCAGCGGCGCAGAAGGCGGCCACGCGTGTGAGCTCCAGTAACGGCGAGAAGACGCTGGCGCCTGGATCCTACGGCGTGCCGTGCAAGTTCTTCAAGTACGGCGACTGCTCCAACGGGGACAAGTGTCCGTATCTGCACGTACAGAAGAAGGAGGCGGAAGAGGAGCACAAGGAAAAGACGGAGGCCCAGACGGAGGGCACGTCCACGCCCGAGAAGCAGCCGGATGAGGAGGAGAAACTGCCGAGCCCCGTGGCGGAAGCTGCGGCTGAAGAGCAAGACGCAGAGCAGGAGGAGACGGAGCTCCGAGACTTCATCTCCAAGGAAGAAGGTGGGGGCAGAGCTTGCTGGGGATGACATTTGCACTGGTATTGATGATCCGTCTGCGTATTGGTTGATGCAGAGCTGTATTACTATGGAGCTCCGGGGGAATTTGAGGACGAAGCGGCCGAGTCCGGCCCACCGATGCCCAAGGAGTCGTACGTGGAGGTGGCCAAGAAGAACGTGAAGAACCGACCGCAGTCGTTCGACGAGGAACGCCCCGCCCCGCCGTAAGTCTGCTGCATTCCTTTTAGTTGTTGGATAGGCTCGGGGAGGCTAGCTAACACTCTTCTAGCAAAATCTGCACGTTCTTCCTGCAGGGTCTGTGTCGATATGGCGACACGTGCTTCTACTCGCACTCGTTGCCCGAGCGTGTGGAAAGCGAAGAGGAGATGCTCGCCATGGGTGAGGAGATCCGCCTCTCGCAGGACCTGGAATGCGGCATTTGCTACGACAATATTATTGGCAAGGGCGAACGTTTTGGGCTGCTATCCGGATGCAGCCACGCCTTCTGCCTCACGTGTCTGCGCAACTGGCGAGGTACGGCCGACCAGCCCAAGCAGACCGTGCGCCAGTGCCCTGTGTGCCGTGTGGAGACCAAGTTCGTCATCCCGTCCAGCCGAATGATCATCAAACCGGAGCGCAAGAGAGTTCTCATCGACGAATACCGCGTACGTGGGTCGTAATCTTCGGTATCATTCCTACCAGAAATTTACCGCCTTGTTGTTATGAACAGAGAAACCTGTCGGCCATTCCGTGCCGCCACTTCGACGAAGGAAGGTATGGTGTCCCAAAAGTCATCAAAGCATTACGTTGATGGTGTGGCACTAACTGCTGTTGTATGGGCGTTGACTTTCTTACAGAGGAACCTGTCCATTCGGTACGAGCTGCTTCTACGCCCACCGCTTTCCAGACGGCACACTTGCCTCCCGTCAAGTGCGAACGGCCGTCGATGCTGACGGCCAGTACGATGTCCTCCGCCAAGTACGTCTCGAGCATTATTTCCAAGGCAGCGCTAGCATCGAAGAGCACGTTGACCTTTACGACAACGCTAGCATCGAAGACAATGATGAGATCCAAGACACCGCTGCCACTGACTAACTGCAGCTGGCCTGTGGCGGACCACGCGAGGCGCCACTGGAGCTTCATTTCCCGTTCATGTATAGAGATTTGCATCGATTCCGGTGTGTAGATCGCCAGCCAGCCACTGGCAGTCAGTCACGCAAGAAAACAATATATCGTAGCAATACGAATAACGCGGGCTTGCTAGTGAAGTGGCTGCTGTGTGACGCTCCGTTGCTGCGCACGTTTAGGCACTCTTGTCCGCTACCCTCGTGGTAAACGAGCCGTCTGCCTGCCCGAAGAAAGCCTTCTCAGCCATCCCGCAGAAGAGGCCGACCTCCACAACGCCGGGCAGCAGGATGAGCCGCTCGCACAGCGTCTTGGGGTCGCTGATGACGCCGAAGTTGATGTCCAGCACGAAGTTGCCGTTGTCGGTGACCACAGGGCCGGCCTTGCACTTGGCCATGCGCAGCACGGGCTTGCCGCCGAAGTCCTGCTCCATCTTGTGCATGAGCGGCACGTAGGCCATGGGCACGACCTCGATGGGCACGCCCTGCGTCCACTGCTCGCCTAGCTTGGTCGACTCCTTGCGGTAGTCGGCGATCACCACGAACTTCTTGGCCGCGAACGCCACGATCTTCTCCTGCAGCTGGCACGCGCCGCCGCCCTTGATGCAGTTGAGCTGCAGGTCCACCTCGTCGGCGCCGTCGATGGTCACGTCGATCACGGGGCTCTCGTCCAGACTGGTGAGCGTGAGCTTGTGCTCGGCGATGAGCTGCTTGGCCTGGAAGGACGTGGGGATGCACTTGACGCCCTGCAGCTTGCCCTCCTTCACGAGCTCCCCGAGGCGCTCGGCGGCGTACACGACGGTGGAGCCGCTGCCGACGCCCACGACGAAGCCGCTCTGGACGTACTCGTCCACGGCCTGGCGCGCGGCCTGCGCGTCAAACAGAGCAAGAGTTAGCAGATGAAGCCGTCATTTGACTGCTACTATCAGTCGACGCACCGTGCGCTTGGACTGCTCAATGGGGCTCGACATGGTCTTCTTCTTCTCCGAAATTGAGAAATGCAAGCGTCGAGTGGCTGCGGCACATCAACAGCCAAACACACAGCGGTCGGATGACGCTGGCTGACGTACGCGCTGTAATTTGCAGCGCAGATTAGTTACTACGGATAATTCCTGCAAACATCAGCGGCTGGCTGAAGAACGCGATGTAATTTGCAGCATAGCTTAGAGGTTAATATGGGTAATTCCTGCAAACTTCAGGGCGAACATAACTTGCTCCAATATTGATAACGTTAATAGATAGATAGTATTTGTCAATGGCAAATATAGCACATGCTCTCACCGCAAGAAAATCGACTAAAACCGCAGTCCGCAGTCTCGCTGCCCACCATGCTTGGCCTCCGCCTCGCTCGCCATCGCAGGGGCTTCCAGCGCCTCATAGCCGCGATGCATTCGAAGCCTCCGGCATCGGCCGAGAATGTGGCGCTGCTGAAGGACCTACAGACGGCGTTGAAAACGGACCCCGAGGCAGTTCATCGGCTCAGCGCACTGCTGTCGCCGTCCACGACGCGAAATTTGTCCAGGGCGCTCAACTCCGTGCGGCCATCGACCAGGACATCGGTTGCGGAGCCTGTAACTGTGGCTGTCGCGGCTGCGAAAGTCACGCCACCGACGACGCAGGAGCTCAAGCTCGTGGCGCTGCAGGTGGCGCTGCCGTTCGTCGGCTTCGGCTTCGTGGACAACGCCATTATGATCATCGCCGGCGACTACATCGACCTCACGCTGGGCGTGTCGCTCGGCATTTCGTCCATGGCAGCAGCCGGCATCGGCAACACCATCTCCGACATCGCCGGGCTGGGGCTCGGCAACGTGATCGAGGACTTCTGCGCGCGCCTCGGACTTCCCGTGCCGGCGTTGACCACCGAACAGGTAGCTGTTCACGACGGCGGCTTGTATTTAAGCTGGTGCGCGTTTGCTCACGTGAATTGCGTTGCTTTTGCTGTAGATGTTGATGAAGACGACTCGGCTGGCGAAGGTCACGGGCAGCTCCGTCGGTGTCACTATCGGCTGTCTACTGGGCATGGTGCCGCTGCTATTCCTCGAAACGAGAGGCAAGGAGGACGGGTTAACACCAGCAGAGGCAGGATACTCTATCGACGAGCAGACCTCTTAGACCTCTTTAGACCTTGTCCCCTGTTTTCCCTCACATGAATGACATGACCAAATTCGGTGGCAGTAGTGCCCATGTCGCCGGAGACTTCAGCCGTCTCGTCCGGCGTGGCGCATGCTGTACTGCGGTGGTTCGAGAGCTCTTCTCAGTGCCAGAAGAAGGTGCCTGCGTCGGAATGGACGGTCCTGGCAGGCGTCGTACTGCACACGCGCTCTCCGTCCCCGGAAAGTGGCACATTCCGCGTGCTGGCTGCTGCTACAGGCAATAAATGCCTCGGCCGGCGTGACCTGAACGCCGACGGCCTCGTAGTCAACGACTGCCACGCGGAGGTGCTGACGAGACGAGCTTTCCTTCGCTACTTGTACGCCGAGGCGCTCTCTTGGGCGGAAAACGAGCAGGAGACCAGCGAGCAGTCCATCTTTGAGCGACACTTGACCTCGCGTCGACTGGTGCTGAAGCCGCAGCATTCACTGCACCTCTTCATCAGCGAGGCGCCCTGTGGAGACGCGGCCATCTACGAGCTGCGCCAACAGGTTGTGGATGAGTTGGCGCAGCAACGAGCGACGAGGGAGAACACCGAGGACGGCGAGGTGGAGCGCAGTGAGCTGCGTCTGACGGGAGCCAAGTCACGGGCCAAGAGAGCGAGAACTGACGACTCGGCGAGAGAGGAACACTCTCCGCCAGACAAGCGCTTCGCCCAGGCGGTTGGCATTGCGCGCGTCAAGTCCGGCCGCTCCGACCTGCCGCTGGACAAGCAGACGCTGTCCATGAGCTGCTCGGACAAACTCGCCAAGTGGAATGCGCTGGGGCTGCAAGGCTCGTTGTTGCTGCAGTGGTTCGAGCCGATCTTCCTGAGCTCAATCGTGGTGAGTGAAGATGCGCGGGCCATGTCAGTGGCCAAGCAGGAGCAAGCGCTTCAACGAGCTTTGTGCGCACGACTGCACGAACGGGGGGCGCTGACTCATCCTCCCGCATGCGAGACGCGCGTCGCATCCGAGATCCCTCCATTCAGTCGACGACGAGCACCGGACGTTGCTGCTTCGAGCTTGGCATTAAACTGGACCGCACGAGAACCGTGTTGGGCTCAAGCTCAAGCCAAACCAACGGAAGCAGGCAAGTTCGTGGCCACGTTCTTCAACTCCTTCGAGCTCGAGTACCTCATGGCTGCTACTGGCTTCAAGCAAGGCGCCAAGAAAGCCTCGAAAATGGACCAAGTTGCCATGGAGCGAGTGGCTTCTCGTCTGACAAAGCGGAACTTGCTCCGTGCATTTCGCCACGTCCTGACGGCTGATCTGGGTCAAGAAGCGCTCTCACGCGCCGCTTTCGAGCACGAGTATCTTCCACTCAAGCAGGCACTGCCTTTGACCGCGTCATGGGCTGCAACACCCTCTGCTTCGTCGCCGCCAGCTGCCGCCAGCGAGCGGCGAAAGCAATTCTTTGCGGCATTTAGTGATTGGATTGGGGTCCCTGCGAGCTTCAAGCAGTTCAAAATGTAACTTTTACTGGCTCTGCTTGATGTTCCTCCGACACTTTATACGGTCTTTTTCCAATCGCTCCTCGAAGATAATGGACCCGATGTTCCCAGTGGACTTCAGGATGTCGAACGCCATCGAGAACGTGTCGACACAGTCGTCGATGCGGAAAACGCCCCCGAAGTCCGTGTGGCCTGCGCCCCCCAACGGAAGCGGCAACTGCGTCTCTTCGTGGAGAAACTTCTTGTTCCCAAAGAGCTCAAAGAAGGCCAGGAGCAGAGTGGACACCGGCGGCTGCGGCTTGTGCATCCGCTTGGCTCCGTTGCGCTGAAAGATGTACGCCACCATCATGTACAGCCGAAAGCTGCCGAGGCCGCCCGTGAAAGGCTTATCGAGGTCGAACTGGTGCAAAAACTCCTTCAGGAACATGACCATGGTGGTAAACGGTGTCCCTAGCGTGTCTTGCAGTCTTTGCACAAGAGATGTAGAGCGTCCGTGCTCACTGGCCTCGAAGGCCTCGCGGTTGACGCCGATGTCGATGGACAGCTTGGTCTTCGTATCGAGGACCATGAGGATGGGGATCTTGGCCTTGTGCAAGCACTTTACCTGGAAGTGTGGCCTTTGCGACTTCAACAGAAACTGCAGCGCTCGCAAGACACGGAGCTTGCGTCTACGAAGCGTGGGGTTCCAGTGCGATGCTGCGGTGGGCTGTACACGCCGAGTGATGTCCGCGTTATCCTCGGATGCTACCGTTCCCACAGGGAGCGCCAAGTTGAGCGAGAACGAGGCCCCCTCCTCTTCTTCCTCCTGCAGGGTCTCCACTAGCTCCTCGTTTTCATCCACCACCATCACGGTCGGCAGCGACTGCGATGAAGACAGCGAGATGTTGCCCACCGTAATGTCCAGATCACTGCGGAACGTGTCGAGTCCCGTGCTAGAGGACCCGTAGAGCTGCACCGTGGCGTCCTGGAAAGACGACGTGACGAGGTCGCGCACGTCCTCGAAAACTCTGGTGCGCAGCTTTCGTTCCTCCGGAGACAGCGCCACCTTCTCCGCGAACACCCTCAGCTCTGCATCCATCGGACTCTCACTTTTTGAGTCATTGGCGCCACCGTCACCGTTTCCGTTGTCGCCACGGCGGCCTTGAGCCTTGCGTCCGCGTTTGCGACGCACTTCGTGGTTCTGCTTGACCTTCTTGGGGCTCACGAGCGCCGCACGATCGCCGCGGACCTGGTTCTTTCGACGCGGCCGAGCGTGACGGACATCTCTGGCCTGCTCCCAATTGGTCGCGGCGCCTCCGGGCCGAATGGCGGATGCATGCAGCGGCTTGGTCGTTGTCGAGCGCTTCTTGTGACGCATGGCCACCAATTTATCGGAGCTAAAACACATTAAGTTAATTGTTTTGTCTGCTGTTGCAACCGATTGGTGTCTAATGCGACCGTTTCGACAAAAAAAACGATTTTTAACGTTTTGCCCGTCGTTTTTTGTTTGCAACGCGCGAGCACATCGCATGATAGCGGCCGGAAGTCGCCGTAGATGGGGTCGTCCAGCCTTGGCCGCAAGCGCCTCTGCGCTGCCCCCTTCTCTGCGGCGCAGGCAGGAATCTCCGATTTGCCGCAATTTCCTTTCCGCCACTTGGTCAAGAGAGCGCCTTCCCCCGCACAACGAAAGCAGAGGAGGCTTCGGACGCACAACCGCTTTTGAACTTCAGCCGACATGATGCGGCTCGTAGCGCTGCTGGTGGCCAGCTTTGCCATCGTCACGCAAGGTAAGAACCCGCTTTGAAAAGGTATGGCATCCCAGAAGGAGATGAAGAACTAATGCTCTTGTGCTGTTGTGGTTGATGCAGCAATGGACAGCGAGATGACTGAGGACGTGACGTTTGATAGTCTGCAGATGGACTTGCAGGCCGAGGGCCGCAAATTGGCCGGTACAGAGGTTGACATGGCGCTCTTGCCGGATAACTACCAGCCTGGACTAGTGAATCCGGCCGGCGAGGAGCGCGCGGTGGGCGTCTGGCCCACGTCCAAGGGCACGGTGCCGCTCACCAGGCCCCGCACCGTGGGCCCCTCCACGCCGTTTAATGGCGGCATGAAGACCTTCAAGCGCAGCAACGTGGCGTTCAAGTCTGGCGCCAAGATGACGCGGGGCAGCGCCGTGTTCGTCGTCCAGGCCGGCGGCACCCTGAGCAACGTCATCATCGCTGGTGGCGGCGGCGTCTTCTGCGAGACGCACAACTGCGCGCTGGTGAACGTGTGGTTTAAGGACTCGGTGCAGAGTGCGCTGCACATCAACTCGGGCACGGGCATCACGACCATCACGGGCGGCGGCGCCAGGAACGTGGCGCACCGAGTCATTTTCGGCCAGGCGTCGGGCACGGTCGTTGTCAGCGGCGGCTTCTACATGGAGAACTCGGGCAGACTCTTCGAGTCGTGCGGCACGTGCGGCCCCGTCAAGCGCGGCGTCATTGTGGACGGCGTGGTGAGCGTCAACCCGACGGCGGAACTCATTCGTGTGAACGACAACTACAACGACAGAGGCACGATCTCCAAGGCCTCCATCACGACTTCTGCTGCCACGTATCCGGTCTGCACGCGCTTCAACGGAGGCGCCACGCCCAAGAAGATTGGAAATGGCGCAGACGCCCCCATCTGCTCGTACACCACGGCCGCTGTCAAGGTCCGGTCGACCTAGGGCACGAAGGGGGGCAAATGCTGGTGGGTTCCTCAGCATTTATGCGTTTTCGATGTTGCAGAGAGCGATCGCAGGCTTTCTTGTCAGCTAGAACAACCGCGTGTAGTAAAATGGAAAGACTAGCTATTATCTCTGTCAAGCAACTCGTTGTCGCTCCTCTCCTAGTGGTCGAGTTGAAATGCGATCGAGAAGAGGGACGCCTTGAACGTTTCGGCGTCCACCGTTGCCTGCAAGCTGGTGACGCAGCGCAGGACCCGCTCGGCCCACACTGGACCCATGACATGCGCGTCATGCAGCAGCTTGACGATCGTTTGCTGGCGAAGATCCTCGACGCTCCTCGTCACGAGCTTCTGCATGGCTTCGACGAGCGCCACATGTTGGAACACGTCGGTCTCCGTGCCGTCCATGGCAGCAATAGCCACTTTGACGAGGCTGGCGCTGACCTCGCAGCTATCGGCGCTGAGCAACCCCGACACCACGTAGCCCTTCATTTGATCGTACAGCATGCGCACTTTGACTTGATGATCTGTACGCAGCAACTGCTCAAAGCACTTGAGCATGACGGCAAGCGCGTCGACGTGCGCCGGAACGCGACTCTTTTGCTCGTAGAAAACCTGCTTGACGATGGCGATCGAGTCCCAATTGTCCACCAGCGGCAGGAGCTGGTAGACCGCACCGGATGCGCCTCGGACAGGCAACTGGTTCTCAATTCTTGCCTTTGTCTCGTCTTCATTGCCCTCATCTTCCTCAGCCGCTGAGGTCTTAGTGTCGGAGGTGAACAACATGGAGTGGCGGACGGCCGCGGAAAGACTGAACAGCACGTCGACATACAACGGGACGAGCTCTTGATACTGCTCGAGATTCCTGGCGAGATACGAGAGCCCTACACGGCGCAGGTTGAGACTGGCGTCTGGGTGGAATTCGCGCTCAATGACCGTCAAACACAACTCGATTTGCTCGGTGAAGTCCCGTGTCGGTTCCTCCGACAGTCCGGCAGCTTCACTCGCGTCTTCCTTGCTTTGAACGCGGTGAGTCGGAGCCATTCGAAGGAAAGCCGAGACGACGATGACGAGCTGCACTTTCACTTCCCACCACGCGTGTCGTGTTGAAAGCTGCGTCAATCGAGGCAGGAGATCCAAGAGCAGATTCCTGTCGTAGTTGAGGAAGGCAACGAGCATGGACAAGCAAGCAGCGCGCAGCTTCTCACACGGCGTCTCCAGGCCAATGCAGCAGTAGTAGTGGTACAGATCCACCAGGGTGTCGTCTAGTACGCTCTCCATGCCGATCAAGACGGTCAGCACGTGGATGAAGAGCGGAATGTCGTCAACCATGGCCTCACGCAGATGTTTAATGGCTTGGATATGAGCCAGCGCCGTGTTGGGCAAGAACGCGTAAAGGATCCGCAGCAACGGCGCTCTCTTGCTGGTGTATCGACTCAGAATTGTCGTGAACTTGGGTAGTAGAAACTCTGGCATCAGGAGCGAGGCAGCAGTGCCGTCTCGACGAACGCACTGCTGTCCCAAGACCAGGAAGAGATCTACCGTTGCTCGAAAGAGAACGTGGCCTTCGTCGTGTTCAGCCAGCAGGGGGTACAGGATGCCCACAAGCTTCCAGAACTCTCGCGGAAAGTCTAGGAAGGCCAGCGCAAGCACGTCACCGTCCTCTTCGATGGCGTGGAGCACCTCGGCATACTCGCGATCGCTGAAAACGTTCCCTTCGTATGCATTATCCACGAAGTTCTCAAACTTGTCCTTACCCCCTCGAGGCTTTAGCGCCAGCCCCATGCTAGCAAGCTTACGCGTCACAGCCTCGTTCAGCAGATCCATCGGTCTGCGTCTCTGTACGAGCTCGGGGTTGCTGTTGCCGCCGCTATTCATGCCGCGGGTGTCGAAGGAAGCAACGCCATTGCGACCGTCTCCTAGAAGACCGCTTGAACTGTGCCCCGAGAAGCCCAGGGATTCGCTTTCCTGTGCTTCTCGCGTGGCTCGCAGCTTCTCGAGGCCTTTCTGGTTGATCGTTTTGATCTGCACCTCACGTACGATCTGCTGCGTCATGAGTACGGGGTTGCTGTCGTCGTTTCGAACAGGCTTGGTGGCTCCACGCAACACGGTGGCTTTGCTGGCACTGCGCAGTGCTGGATAGCGATCGGGCGTGTCCGTCATCATCCGCTCGAGCTGCTGCGTCTCCTCGTGCTGCGAGTGGATGTCACGCACCTTGCGGTTCAGCTGCGTCTGATCTCGCGTCTCTGCGATCTCGGAATCGCGCATCTTGTCGCGAATGAACGCTGAGTTGGTGGGCTTGGCGTACGGAGGGATCTCGTCCACCACGTCCAAGCCCTTGGCCACGCTCGTCGGCGCCCCGATGCTAGCGGACCCCGTCATGAGCGGTGCTACGGCTGTGGGTTGAATGGTGCGTTTGGTTAAGCACTGGTAGAGCTTTGTGAGGAAGGCGACGGCGGCTCCGTTCTGGCAGTGGATGATGGCGTCGACGTCGGCCTTGCTGGCGAGCGGCTCGAGGTCGACGAACCGCGCGAAGAGCTTGGCCAGCTGGTCCCAGTTGTCCTTCTTGACCTTCATACCGATGCCGTTGTCGTACGAGTGCATACTGATGTCCTTGTCATAGTAGCGCGATAGGATCTCGGCCACGAGGAACCCGTTGGCGAAGTCTCTGAAGCAGCAGCTCTGTCAATACGCAACCGTTTAAAAGCGTTTCTTCACGTACACACGCACCGCTTCACGTTCTTGATGGAGTAGGCCAAGTCCAAGCTCTGGATCCAGCGCAGCAGCTCCCTGTTGAGCTTGTTGCTCTTGGTCTCCGCTTCCGCCATCTTGCCAATGCTCGTGTGTCGCTTCAAGATGCAAAACGGTACCTATGTACGACACCCCAATTTCACCCATCACCTCTTTGTTATTTCATGTATGCCACATATTTTGGTCCTCGTTACCGAGCCACCGCTTTCGCTCATCATTGGCCAACGTAGCTCTTCATTGCTCCACCCCACGATGCGCGTGCTGCGTCCGACTCGGCTGGCGCTGACGCGTCTGCGCGGCCAGAGCGCTCACCGCCAGCGCGTGCAGCTGCTTACGCGCGCCTTCAGCGACGCTGTGGACCCTGCCAAGCGTCCGTTAGACGGCAGCTTTGAAGACCCTGTCTCTTCCGCTGCGGACGCCTCTGCGCCGTACGTTAACGGCCGGACCAACGGCTTCCACAAGGACCAGGACGGCCTGGCACCCGAAGCCGTGCAGTTCCTGGCCTCGTACCAGGACGATGATCCGCACGAGCAGCACGACGTGGACTTCACGGCGCAGCGCATCGGCTTCCCCCTCAGCGAGATGGAGATCAAGGAACGCTCCGAGTTCCAGCAACTGCAGGACGAGAAGGACGGCGGCATCCGCGAGGAATCTCGTGAGGAAGCCACGGCCAGAGCGGAGCGCATCATGGCTGTGCTGCGCCACTCCATGTCGGAGTTGGAGATCGGCAAAGTCATCCACCGCATCGCGCAGTATGCCACGCTGCCGCGCGTCACGGGGCTCTCCCGCAAGCAGTTCCTGCGCTCTTTGGAGACGAGATTCGGTGAGAATAACAAGATGGAGTTCAGCTACATGCTGGCCTTCCTACAGGGCCGCGACGACGTCATCGAGCAGCTCGAAATCGACTCGAGAATGGGCAGTGAAAGCTCCACGGATGTGGAGGTGGAAGCAGCCGATGAAGACGGACAAGTTACCGAGTCAAAGGACGACTTTGTGGTGCCCAAGATCATGGGGCTGCACCCGGACCTGGTGGCGGACCCCAAGTTCGTCAGCATCGTCTTCTGCTACTGCCGCTTGGCGTGTCTGAACTCGCTCAAGCTCATGCAGCGGCCCGCTGCGGGCTTCAGTCGCGGCACCAAGTCGAGCCTGAGCCAGGTGAAGGCCGACTTCCGCAAGGTGCTCGACATGGAGGGCTACGCGCACTACGCGGACATGTTGGGGCTGGAAAAGATCAAGGCGGACGACGAAGACATGGACGCCGTGGACGCCGAGTGGGAGGAGTTCAACCTCGAGAACGACCGCATCGACTTCCGCATGCTCATGACGCAGACGGACGGCATCGTCGAGTTCATGAAGAAGGAGCTGCCCAACGAGACGGTCTCGAGGATGCTCGTGGCGATGCTGGCGTCGGTCAAGACGTCCAAGCTGCACCGCAAGATCTTCCAGGAGATGGTGTGCAACATCCAGACGGCCTTCCCCGAGACGTTCCACGAGCAGCTGCTGTCGGAGCTCGTGCCGTTCCTCTCGGGGGACAACGCCACGTACGAGGACTTTGACTCGGAAGTGGCCACGAGCGCGCTGCAGCACCACCAGATGCGGAACGAAGCCATCACGCGAGCTCTGCTGGAGACGCGCATGCGCGTGGGCCACATCCTGATCAACGACATCGACGACGTGGAGCCCACCGAGTCCATCTCCAAGAAACTCACCCCGGAGCAGCACGAGAAGGTCATCACGGCGGCCTGGAACATCGTGTCGGTGCTGGACGACCGCAAGTACCACATGTTCTTCACGCGCTTCCTCAAGTACAAACTGGCGTGGCGGCCGAACCGCACCACGTTCGGCGAGACGTTCCTTTCAGATGTTCGGAAGACGCTCGGCCCACGCGACGCCGAGGCCATCATGCCCATGTTTGAAGAAGTGTACCAGCAGCTGTCCATGGAGACGCTCACGATCTGCCGCGTCAAGCTGCGCCACTCCAGGAAGCTGCTGCGAGGACGCGGCGCGCTCGAGCCGCTCAACGACGCGGGCCGCGCGCGGCTGGAGACGGCGTGGCAGCCCTCGCACTGCGCCTTCTACCGCAATTTGCCCCACGGCGTGACGCAGAAGCACCTGGAGAAGGCGCTGGGCCACGTGGGAGGCGTCAAGCGCTTCTTCCTGTTCTCAAACCCCGTGAACGGGCCGCCCGAAGCGCCCTATCCGGAGGATGAAGACGAGGTCGAATCAGATGACGCCGAATCAGATGAGAAGAAGTCTGAGACGGAGGAGAAACCCAAAAAGCGCAAAAAAAAGAAGACGGTGAAGGAGGTTCCGCTCGAGAACTTGCCCCAGGGCAGGAAGGAGCAGAAGCCCTACCAGATGTCCAAGTACAAGGAGAAGATCATCGCCAGCGACCGGAAAACGCCGTACCAGGCCGTCGTGGAGTTCGAGACGGAGAGCGCGTGCCGCAAGGCCACGATGCGCGCGCTGCAGATCTTTGGCGTCATGATGGCGGGCTGGAACGAATACCGCCCCGTGTTCTCGTCGCCCGCAGACAAACGCTCGGGCGTTACGTTGATGAACGTCCCGTACGGCACCACAGTGGGGGTCCTTGTGGACGAGGTGAACGAGATCATTGCCAAGGCTGGCCTCAACATGAAGGTGTCGGGCCTCGTGCCTCGAGGCGTCATGCTGACCAACGGCCGCTTGGACCTGCGCTTCCCGTCCTTCGTGGAGGCGGCGCAAGTCGTCGAGCTGCTGAACGAGCACGTGAGCAAGATGAAGTGTCGCCGCGCGCTTTCGAAGCGCGATGCGGTGCGCTTCAACGAGTTTGTCAAGCTTAAGAAGAAACTGCAAAGGGCCAAGAACAATGAGGAGGCAAAGGCCGAGGAGGAAGCGCAGGCCTCGCTCGAGGAGGAAGCGCCGGCCCCGCTCGAGGAGGAGCTTGTTGTTCTGGAGGTAGAGGAGGAGGAGGATTTGCTTGACGATGATGATGAAGAAGAGGAGGACATCGGTGGCATCATTGTTGCTGATCCTGTCTCGAGTGAAGAAGGTGCCGTCAAGAAGAAAACGATCAGGTACATTCTGGAGATGTCGGAGACCGCGGAAGAATACTTCGCCGAGTGGCTCGAGACCGAGGCCAACATGACGGAGGAGCAGCGCGCACTCAGCGAGGTGCCTCGCCCGTTCGACGTCACGTGGACGTCAATGCCGACGCCCAGGAACCGACACATGTACCTTTAGACGTGCCGATAGTCAGACGGCTACAGGGATAGCAGGCCAAGAAGCTCGTGGTCAAGCACGACACAACTTGGGGCAGAAAACGATTTGTGAATAGATACTTAGACGCATGAAACACAAAATCACAACTTGTTGGACTCAAAACACAATGTTTGGCTCAAAATACACTTTATTGAACACAAATACCATTCAATGAACACAAAACATAACTTGCTAAACACAAAACACAATTTGTTTGCAAAGATTTTCAGCGAGAATCGTGCAATTTACGTTAAATAAGCCGGCGTCTGGAAGCGTTTGGAGCGACCGCGCTCCAAGTCGTTCGCTGCAAAGCGTCCGTCGCCGCCGCTACATCTCTCACATCCTACAGGTTTCCTACAGGTTTGGTATTAATAACAATGAAGCCGCGCCGCCCGACAGCTCAGAAGAGCAGCAGGTCTTTGATCATGCGGTCGGAGACCGTGGCCGACTCGGCCTCGGCGCCCGAGCGCACGCTCGCGTCGAACGCGTGGGCAAAGCGCTGATCCCGCGCCATCATGCGCTCCAGCAGCGAGTTGGACTCGGCATAACGCCGGATCAAGTGCTCGCAGAAGCTGTCGTACGTCTTGTTCTCCTTGTAGATGAGTCTCCCGGTGGCGTAGCTGGCGGTGCGGTAGGCCTCCACGAAGGTGCCTTCCACGCCGTCTTTGACCTGCGGCCGGAAGACGACCCACCTCTTGAAGAGCCACGGCAACGTGCTCTCGTCCTGGAAGTCGCGCTCTTCCAGCACGCTCTGCTGGCAGATGATCGCGCGGTGCTCCTCGGGGATGAAGCGCCGACACACGATGCTGTTGTAGCTGACGTTCGGCACGCCGTGCACGTTGAGCGACCACTTGCCCGTGGTCTTGGAGTAGACGTGGGCCACGTCCTTATCCAGGGGAGTGACCACGACGTAGTGCTTCTTGGCGTGCTTGATAGAGATCTTCTGCGCCACGTTCGTCTCCCAGCAGAAGTCAAACATGTCCTTGACGTTGCACGGGAAGAACTTTTGGTTGTGGATCGTGTAGTTCTTCTCCGTGATGGCCAGGCGCAGCTGCCAGCCGTCCATCTCGATGGGCAGGCACGAGATCACTTCGGGCACGAAGCTGCTGCTCTCCAGGCTGATGTTGACGCTCACGAAGGACGCGATGTTCAGCAGCTCCTTCTTGCGCTCGTCGCTCAACGAGTAGCCCGTCGCCGGGTCGATGGTGGCCACGCTGCTGGCGTCGTCCGTCTCGATGTGGTTCACAGGGTCGTTGCTATGCGTGCCGTCCGTGTCCTCGCCACTGTGGTCTTCCGTCCGGAAGGGCAGCAGATCCGAGCTGAAGGACACGAGCGGCGCCGTGGGCGTCGAGGCGGGGCTGGGGCGCGCGCCGGAGCTCATGCCCTCCACCTTCCTCATGCTGTCATCCACGAAGTGGGACAGTCTGGCCGCTCGCTGCTGCTGCGAGAGCTGGCCCTGCAGGTAGTTGACCTGGTCCTTCAGAGCGGCTTGCAGCTCCACCACGTGCACGCGGAGGAACTGCAGTTCGAGCTTCTGCTTCTTACGGCAGCGACGCGACGCTGCGTTGATTTTGAGCTGCCGCTCTCGGGAGACTTTGGTCTTTTTGGCGCCCGTGGGGGTCGTAGCGTTCGCGTCGTCCTGCTCTTTCTTGACCGCTGCTGCAGTCCGCCGGCCGATGTTGACCGTGTTGGTGTGCACCACGAGGTTCTGCGGCTTGGCCCGCATGGCCAGCATGGAAGTGGCCACGGCCGCCGTAGGCGACGTCTTGTCGGCCGCCATGCGGTCGTAGCCGCGCTTGACGCCGCTCTGTCTTGTGGTCATGCCGCTGGCACTGGCGGCGCCCATGGGGGGCAGGCTGTTGCTCACGGCGGAGGGTGGAAAGTTCAAAGGCGCTTGTGTTTGAAGCGCTCCAGGCGTCGAGTAGTACAAGTCCAGGTAGGAGCCGCTGTGGGCGTCCGCGCCCGGGCCGGAGCCGCCCACGAAGGCGCCGAAGAGCTCGTCGTCCATGTCGGTGGCTGCGAGCAGCGGGCCGTCGTCGTAGGCGGTGGAAGTGAGCGCCAAGACGGCGTCGGAGCAGCTGGAGCCCGTGGGGGACGCGCTGGAGACGACGGCCAGCTCCTGCTTGAAGCTCAGCACCTCGTCCTCCGTGTAGAGCGAGGCAGGCGACGAGCGGATGAGGTCCAGGTCGCCGTGCTGCATAAGGTGGAAACGGGATAAGATTGACTTAATCGCCCTGGGAACGACCGACCGGCAGGTGCGAGAGGTTCGAGGCGAATCGAGGAATGACCAGCAGCAGCAGCGACTTTGTTGCCGCTGGTGGAGCTTATCGCGGCGTCAGTGGAGGTGGAAGAGGATCTGCCCGCGAGGTTTGCTTGCTTGCCCTTCGTGTCGACGGTGTCCCTCTGCTAGAACGGGCGATAGATAGCGCGCCGCCGGTTTACACTTGGTCACACTATGCCGGTGCACTGGAGCGGAGACCTCCTGGAGCGGCTGGCCCCCGCTGACTTGGCCGGAGTATGGGATGCACATTTTCTGCGTCCAGAAACTGGAAGCTGGAATTTCAGTTTCCTCGAGACCACAAGAATTTGGCTGGCGGGAGCCCATCTCTCTTGGTGAACCCATCCTCATGGACCAAAGTGGCGGTAAGCAGGGTCCCCAGCAATTAGTTACTTAAGTATACTTTATTTCCGCTCGAGCCGTGGTGCACGCGAAGGTCTGGCAGCCTTAAGCTGTGCTTTGCCGGGCGTGGAGCCCAGCACAGCCGCGTTGCCGCCTTGCCAGGGCTCAGGTTTTGGTCGCGCGAGGCGTGTTGAGCCCGGTAAACACGTTAAACAGCAGAGCTGACCAGTGCGTGCTTTTTGCAGCAGCGGCTGAGCGCGGCTGACCAAGAAGGAAGCCCGGGCGTGGCTTTTGTCTCTGCAGCCAAAACTAACCTTCACGTTTTAGTGTCCCGAGCCGCAAGACTAACGAGCGTCGCCCCGCTGAAATAACGAAATTGCTCACGTTGTTCACGGTTTCGTACATGTAAATTGAGTTGAGGTGCCTACACCTTGCAGTTTGCAGATTTACCCAGCGAAGCCGCCTGTACGCTGATACTGTGCATTCTGAATCAAGCAGCAATCGCCTAGGCCTCCAGGAAGCGTTCGTGACGCTCTACGTCGCCCGGGTTGGCGTCTTCAATTCTTCGTTGTGTACCCCCTCAAAAAGAGCACCATTCACGCCCCAAATAACGGCTGCAAGTGTAGATTTCAAGGATCAAGGCAGCTTGCTACTGAATGCTTTCAAAGCGTTGAACAAGTCGAAGTTTCGCCTTCGGCAAAACTGAAGCAGCACTGAAAAATGTGTACATGCGCCTGGCTTTGTCCAACCGCCACGTTTTCAGAATGGATCACTGTGCTCATCGCACTGCACGACAGCCAGCACCAGCATGCGAATGCATCGAGGGCGCCGTGAAGCAGCCTGCCTGTAGAACCATGGGCTCAAGCTGCAGCGCCCTACAAATTTGTTTCTCGATTTACCGACACCCTGCACTCCCCGGTGTTATTAGGATGGTGGCCACACCACCAAAACGCTCAACATTTTGGCTGATTCACGTTGAAGCAGCCCAAGATAGTCATTTCGCTGCTCATCTCGCATATCTCGCTGTCGTACGCTCATTTATTATGTGATGGCTGTCACCGCAATGTTGGCGGAATAAGATGCTGCACTGTTCTCGATTGCTCGTGGTCGAGCCAAGCACCCAAGCTTTGCCTCTGTTAGCCATCTCCATCGGCGGCAAGCTATGAGTAAGCCTCTAAGCAGCTTCAACGTGCCGCCGGCTTCAACATCGTCAATTCGGATCATAAGATCATTCATCTGCAGTTAAATTAGATAGGCCTGGCTTCCTCTCGCTTCTGCGCGCTCTGCTCGTGGCGTCCGGACTCCCTCTCTCTCTCTCCAAAACCCGACTCTCACCGCGCCCCCCTCCACGCGCGGGTGGGATGCAGTGGCAGCCCGGAGACGGGTACCGTGCTGCAATATCTGCTCAGCGTGCGCAGACTCGAGGCGGGGCCCGAATCTTTCTTCACTCGGGTGTCATCGTCGCCAGCTGGGTGCTGGAACAGGCCCCACGCGGCGGCACAAGAGCCAAGCGTCATGGGCACTGCCGCCATCTTGGACGTGGAGTTCCCCCCGGTGTGGGGCGGGGCGGCGACGGTCAGCGGCATCGAGCTGCAAGAAGGTGATCTGCCGACTGAGCTACTGGTCTGCGCGTTCGGCCGCGTTTTCGATTGTGGCAAAGCACCGGACTCGGCGGCCGGCGCCAGCACGCGCTCGTGCTTTCGACGACAACCAACGAAGCACGACGTGTTTGGCACACGATCGCAGGAAACTTCCCGTGGTCAACGCATTGAAGTTGGGTTCAGCGTGAATAGTGCAGCATGGGGCAGTATCAACCGCATTTTATTTATCTCTTGCTTTTAGTATGCAACTTCAACTACTGGCCTCAAGCTATACTGCAGCGCCACGTGTGGAAGGCGTGGTCGTAGAAGGAGGCCGAGCCCACGACGGGCGCCTGGGCTTGCAGCGCCGCCGGGTGCAGCCACCAGTCCACGCCGTACGCGAGCGAGTCGTGGCGCTCGTAGCTCGCAGCCTTGCGCAGTTTGGTCTCGTCCGCGGCCAGCTGCAGCACCTGGAAGCCATTGTGCATGCAGGCGGCCAGCAGCAGCTCCTGTGCGCAGCAAGAACAGGGACGAATGAGCTCATGGCCGCCTCCTTCGGTCATCAAGCAAGCAACAGGCCTTCCGTACCTTCCGGTTCTCTGCCGGGTGCCATTTCAGGCGCCAGACGCCGCCACCAGCGCCGTACGTGGCCAGCGGCGTGGTCATGTTGCGGTGGTCCCAGACCGCGACCTGCTCGTCGTAGCTGCCTACAGCCACCAAACGCTCGTCGTTCGGGTGGAACTGGATGCTGCACACGCCCATGGAGAATTGCCGCGTGTTCTTGAAGGTCGGAGCGCTGGTGCCGGCGCGCAGGTCCCATCCCTTCAGCGCGGCATCGTCCGCGCCCGAGAAGAGCACGTTCGGGTCGTGGCAGTTGAAGGCCGTGATCCACGCCTCGATCGGGGAGCCATACAGGTCGTGTGCGCGCCACTGGAGTCGAAAGCAAGCAAGTGCCAGTTAGCGCTTCATCGTCTCGGTTTCGTCAAGCTCACAGCATGCAGCAAGGAAACCGGTGCGGCAAAACCACACGCGATGTCCAAGCAGCCGAGAAACGGGCTGCTGACTTCACCTTCGCTTGCTGGACGATGCCCTGCGGCGCGATGTTCCAGACCGAGAGAGCTCTACGAGAAGAACACGTATCCAAAACAACAGCAAGCACAGCATTAGTTCAACTGAAGCATCTTGACCTGCATGCTAAGGGTACCAACCCGTCCGAGTGGCTCATACAGACGGATGGCTGAGCACTCGAGTGCACGCGGTTGTTCCAGTCCAGTGAAAGACACATGGAGTCGGCGTCCTCCTCGGTGGCCAGCCCCGAGTGGCGCAGCACTGGCTGCTCGTCTCCGTCGCGAGCCAGCTCGTACAGCTCCAAGGTGCCGCCGGCTGTGGCGGCACCCAGCACCGCCTTGCCGTTCATGGCCTCCGAGTTCCACTTGATGTCGAAGACGCCGCTGGGCGTCGCGGTCTCCTCCACTTTGTGCACCGAGACGCCCGCGCCGTCCGTGTTGGCGGCGTCGCATTCTAGACGAAAGTGCTGCAGCGTGCCACTGCGACGATCCTGCGCCTCGCCAATCTCCGCCGCCTTGTGGAGCTGGTAGGTGGCCGCCACCATGGAGGCTTCGAGGCCGGCCACAGGACATGACTCCACGCAGTCCGCCGTCTCCACCGTATTGAAAATCGCCAGCGTCGCGTCCATCGTGCTATTGGAGCACTGGTTCAAGACTGAGCTACAACTTGAGTTTCGAACGAGTACCGTATCCAATCCAGTATCCGATCCAATAATGTGTGCTCACAGATCGTAATTCAATACCGTAGTCGATCCCATAATGTTTACATCATCTTTATTGTTAGGAGTACAGTAGATGAGCCAAAAATACGTGGATGTAAAAATGTTGCGAAGGAGTACCGTGGCCGATCCCACAATACCGTTGCACCACTGAACCAACCAAGCACCGGCATGAGCTGCAGCAGCTCGGATGAGGAGAATGACTTCTTCGGTCGCATGGAGAGCGACGACCTGTTCGAGGAGACGGACACGCAGCAGGAGAAACGCCGCGAGGCCGAACGGTACGTCGAGCAGTACGCGGAGCGGGAGTGGGGGCTGGCGGCCCGACAGCGGCGCGTGCAGGGCGCCGAAGCAGACCTGGTGACGGAGAGCGTGCTGGAGCTGTGCGCCGGTGCGAAGGTCGTCTTTCAGGAGAAGCAGGGCCAGCAGGCCAAAGTCTGGGACTGCGCGCTGGTGCTGGCCAAGTTCCTGGCCAACGACAGCTTCTTCCCGACAGATATTTTCGCGAACAAGCGTGTAATTGAGCTGGGCTGCGGCATCGGCGTTCCTGGCCTAGCTGCTGCAGCACTTGGTGCCAAGGAGGTCGTGCTCACCGACATGGTATGTAACATCTTCGTGCACTTGTCTAGTTGATCGATATTAACGCTCCTTGTGCACTGGCAGCCCCACGCGGTTCCCTGGATCCAGACCAACATCGAGCGGAACAAGGCGCTCGGCTGCATCGCGGGCGATCTCCGCGCCCAGGGCCTCATGTGGGGGCAGCAAGAGGCTCTGGAACTGCGCCAGTTCGACGTCATCCTGTGCTCGGACCTGGTCTACGGCGAGCGCGAGATCTCCCGCAAGCTGGTGCAGACCATCGCGCAGCTGTCGCACTCCAATACACTAGTGATCTCCGCGCACGAAGCTCGCTTCGCTGGCGACCGCGGCTCCTCCTTCTTCGAGCTGCTGACCGCGCAGCACTTCAAGGCCGAGCAGGTGCCTCGCGAGCAGCTCGACTCGGTCTACAGCGCCTCCAACATGCACGTGCACCTGATCCGGCCTCAGATCGACGTACAGTAATATTCAGATAAATACGATCTAAAACGCATGTCGTTGTTGCAGCCCATTCGCCAAGATGCTGCGGATGACCCCTGTGCGCCGCTCCTTGGTGCTGCGGCGGCTGAGCTCCTCGGCCGCTCAAGCCACGCAGAAGCTCTGGCCGGACGTGTACAACCTGGACGCCACGCACTGCAGTGACTCGCTGGTGAGCGAGGGCGACCTGCAGGTGCTGCCGAACGTGATCACGGAGGACGAGGAGATGGTCGTGGCCGACGAGTGCTCGCGCATCCTGCGCCGCCGCCGCTACGAGGAGGATCACTGGGACAACGCCATCGTCAAGTTCAAGGAGATGGAGCGCTCGCGCTGGTCCACCGAGACGCTGCGCATCCTGCAGAAGGTGCGCGAGGCCGCCATCCTGCCGCAGGAGCTCACGTACTTCTCGGCCGTGCACGTCATCGAGCTGGCCGAGGACGGCTACATCAAGCCCCACGTGGACTCCATCAAGTTCTCGGGTCGCGTCGTGGCTGGCATCAACCTGCTGTCCCCGAGCATCATGCGCTTCAAGGAGGAACGCGGCGACTCGGTCATCGACGCCTACCTGCAGCGGCGCTCCATGTACATGATGACGGGCAGGGTGCGCTACCACTACACGCACGAGATCCTGCCGGGCGCGCAGGTCTTCCGAGGACAAGTGCCCGTGGATCGCACGCACCGCATCTCCATCATGCTGCGCGACGAGTTCCTCGAGGAGCACGTCGCCAAGTACCACACGCCCTTTGCCAAGCCACCAGTCGACGCGCAGTGAGAGCGAGAGGCAACAACGTCCCAGGCAATTAATATTAGGTTGTTGATTGACGTCGCTTACAGGGTGGCGTCCTGCCCGCCGCTGAGTCTTCGTCTGCGAGAACGACGCGTTGCTCGAACCGCCCGCAACGTCGGGTGAGGTGGCGCTCTTCTATCGTACACGACAGGCTTTTTCCTGGCGCAAAACTGACGCTTGCTGCCTCTCAGACGACAACGCGCACGTTGCTCTTAAACTTGGAGGGGCCCTTTGATCTCGAGCGGGGCTTCTCTGCAAAGCGGTAGTCGGCGCGGTTGCTGTTCACGACGCGCATCTCCTTCTTGGCGGACTGCGCGATGGCGTCGGCCTTGCTGATGCTCTCCAGGGACGAGACAATCTCGGCTGCGCTCGGTCTCCTCGACGGGTTGTGCGACCAGCAGCGCGCCATGAGCTCCGCCCACTTGATATTGCACTGACCGGGCTTCATAATTGGTCGGCAGCCCGAGAGCACGTACTCGCTGATCTCGGCGTTCGAGCGCATGTCTGCGTACGGCAGCTCGCCCGTCGTGAGTTCCCACATGATGAGCCCGAAGCTGAAGATGTCGACGGCCTGCGGACTCGAGCTGTCGCTCGGGAACGCCCCTTTGAGAACGCGTTCCTCGCCCAGCTTCAACAGCTCGGGCGCTGTCCACCGCAGCAGTGCGGCGCGCTCGTCGATGCTGTTCATCCTACTCCTATCAAAGCCCACGGCCTCGGCCACTCGTCGCGTCCCAAAGTCGGCCAGCTTGGCATTCCACGAATCGTCCACGAGGATATTGGTGCTTTTCAACTGTCCGTGGACAAGCGGCGGGTCTGCGCTGTGCAGATAGAGCAGCCCCCGAGCGGCGCCCAGAGCGAGACGCAGTCGCAGACTCCACTTCAGGTTCACCTTCTTCCTGGACGCCTGTTCGTTCACCCCTCCAGGCGCACTGGCTGTGCTGGTCGACGCCGCCCGAGAAAGCGGCTCCGAGCCCTTGCGTTTGTGTCTCCGGCTGGACGCCGACGCCTTGGGCGCGTGCAGTACGTTGTAGAGCGAGCCGCGCGTGCAGTACTCGCTGACGATGCAGAAGTAGTCTTCCTGCAGACACGCGCCCATGAAGAGCACCGTGTTCGGGTGTCGCAAGCTGCCCATGCGCGTGGCTTCCACCTCGAGCTCCATCTCGACGTTCTCGCGCGCCGACGGCTTGGACGGCAGCGAGATCATCTTCATCTTCTTGACGGCCACGACGCTGCCGCGGTACGAGCCCTTGTAGATCACGCCCGACGGGCCCTCCCCGATGACGTTCAGACACACCACCTCGTCAGCCTGCAGCAACAGAAACGGTTAGCATTCGCGGGGAAGGGAGGATAAAATAAATGGAGAGAGACTCCGGACGTACCGCGAGCAGGGACGTGGTGCCGAAGGTGGACGTCTCGTTGGACTGCTGCACGTAGCTGTGGCTGGTCTCGTCCAGCTCGGCCTCGAGCTCGGCGGCCATGTCGCTGTCGGGCAGGCACTTGGACAGACAGAAGCCCATTCTTCTCTCTCTCTCGGCTTGACCGCGGGACCAACTTTGAGCGACTGCCAGCGCCTCTGCCCGACGAACAAGCGATTTTGTATTTTTGCCCGATTTACGACGCAATATGAAGCAGATGGCCAGAGACGGGGCGTTAGGGTTAACTTTTTTTTTTCAACTTAACACTGACTCCCACGCCGACCTTCTTCTTGACCGCGGGATTGAAGAGAGTGAAGAAGCACGCCACGAAGGCCGGCCGTGGACCGTGGAGGCACGTTTTGGTCGGTTTGTGTGTTAAGGTGCGTCGGGCCAAAACCTCGGGCTCGTCTTCCTCGCGGCAGCGTGACACGGCGTGTCTATATTCGCGGGAATTGGTTGTTAAAGCCGGACTCGAATTGCCGGTTCGAGCAACAAGAACGAGCACAACGCTCGTTGGCAGTTTGATTGTTAGCGTGGGCTGCTTGGGCCTTTGAGCGTCTGGCGGCTCGGAAGGCAGCACCTTCCATTGCGGTGCTCGCCGCCAGCTGCAGTGCAACTCGGTGCGTTTCGGTGAGTCTGCGTTGCAGGGATCAAGTTCCGGCCGGGTCAGTCACTGCCCTGCTCCGGTAAATCCGCTACCGGCGACGAGCGGTGGGTGGCAGTGTAACTGCATTGACATTCTTCGGATTTGCCTCACTTGACGGCCGGCGAGCGATTTCGAGGTGTCGCCTGTTGCGTCGACCGACAAATGGCCAGCGACAATCGCCACAATCGATTGCAGCAGCAACTTGTAGGCTCGTTCGGTGAACCACCAAACGGTGGTGACCCGTGCGTTTTCGACTTGGCTTCTCTTGCCACCCAAGCCGCGTCTGTGCGAACCGGCCGGCGCGCGTGGACGGAGCTTGACTTGTCCCTCGAATCTCTTACAAGTTGTAGGATAAAAGGATTTTAGGATGGCTTCCTCCGAGTCTCTTCAGAGAACGTGAAAGTTAGTTTGACTCGAAACTTATGAGCTCCACCGTCACTGCTGTATTGATAAAGAACCCAAAGACCCCAGGCGCTTTCAATCCTAGACTGCTGTGATTCCGGTCACCTCTAATTAGTTCTGTAAGTCTAAATCCTACATAAATACATGAACATGCTGGCTCAGGTTTCCAGCTGGCCTGCGCCGATCTGCATCCGGCGGAGCGCTATGATACGCTAAAGGCGATTTCTTTCGTCGCCGTCGAGGGGGAATATGGATCGGTTAGGCAGCGCCGATTGCTTGACCGCACACAGGCCATGACGTGGCATAGGGAATTTCGCTCGCTCGCGAGGATGGCAATCGAGTGCAGACCCTGCACAACATCGTCGGCCGGTGGTTGAATTGACGACCAATACAGTACTACGTAGTACAGGCCAGCAAGGCTGCGGAGCTATCGATATTAGTTATCTATGAAATGTACTTGTACTGCTACGACGATGTGGCCGGCTTTGCCCCGTCCTGTTCCGTGGCCAGCTCGAAGCGCAGACGCACGGCGAACTCGGGCGCGAACTTCTTGTGGCCGTGCTTGGCGTCCTTGGCCACCTTGTCGATCTCGCTCTTGGATAACGCCAACTCCAGGCGATCGCTACCTTCCACGCGCGGCACGAACGCCGTGTGGAACCAAAAGTGGCCCAAAGCTCCTCCCGTCCGTCGTCGGAGCTCCACCTTGACCTCGTCCCAAACGAACACTCGGTTGCAGCACATCTCGAGCTCCACGATGTCCTCGGCCTTGTCACCTTCGGTACTTGGACGTCGTTGCCGCTGGAAGCTTCCAGACAAGTCGTACACTGCGGCTCGCGGTCGAATGGCGCCGCACTCGACTCGGACGCGCCAGTCGGCGGCCTTGGCGTTGGTTTTCTTGTGGTTGGTGATGCCGCACAGCACCACCGCGACGAGGACGAGGTTCACGCGAGCAGGAAGCACCGGCTCGGCGTGTGGCCGTAGCGTCGATGCAATGACCCCTCGCGGTGACGCAGCCTGTGTCTCCTGTAACCATAGCGCATGGTAGCCGTCTTGTGTCATCTCTCGTTCGCGAGCCTCTGCGCCCTTGTACGACCCGTGACTTTCTAGTTCGTTGGCGCTCTCGGAGCGGCGACACATCTCGCCGAAGTAGCGTACGAATCGCCGTTGGCTGAGGATCGTCACGCCTTGCAGCTTGAGCGAGCGTGCAGCCGCGAAAAACTCGAGTGCGCCATGAGAGGATCGCCACATGCGGGCGTAGAGCATGTAGACGCAGAGCATGACGCCGGTACGGCCTTTGCCGGCCTTGCAGTGCACTGCAACGACGTTCTCTGGGTTCGCGTTGAGCCAGGCATGCACGTCCCGGCAAAACGGCAGCAACATGGACAGCGGTGGGGGTGAATGGTCTTCGAAGCCGAACTCGGCGACCCTGCCGTGGAACTTCTCGTCGGGCGCGTAGCGGCGCTCGACGCAGAGGTTGTAGACGCGATATCGACCGGGGTGGCGTTGCTCGAAGAACCGCAGAACGTCTCGGTAGTGGTTGCGGTAGATGCCCTCGAGCATCTCGGCCGGGTAGCCTAGCGCCACGAGCCGCTGGGTGACGTACGTCAAGTCCAAGTCGAAGCCGTCGCATGAGAACCGTCGCTTCTCCTTGGACACCAAGTGCTTCAGGCGATTGGTGAGGCCTCCGGTGTGTCTTCTCGACGACGTCGGGCTTGAGGAAGGCGAGGAAGGCGAAGGCATGGGAGATACTCGTTTCGGGTCGAGTTGAGCGTCGATCTTGAGCTCCGATCGCGCGAAGAGGGTTCTCCCGATGATTGACGGGTAGTGGTTTACCGGTGACGGGGGTGGTGCACGCGGGGGTTCGAGGGCGTCTTCAACTGGTCCCCATGCCGTCACTGGCGACGGAGGAGAGATCGACTCTGACGAGGCAGGAGACGATGGGGCTTGATCGGATGCTGTCGTCTTGTGGTCTTTGGCTTTGTGCAGGGTTTCCTCACTGTGCCCGATGTGCTTCACCCTCGTGAGCGACAGCATTCGTCGCATGATAGAGCGATGGTTTCCACCCTCGATGATTTGTGTCGAGCGCTGGAGCGCGCAGAAAGAATCGATGGAGTGAGTTGCTGGACGCTTCGGGGACGTGCCAAGGACAAGAAATTTGAGGATCGTACCACGAAGTGGTCGACAGGCGACCACCGACGAGCAAAATGAGCTTCCAGGCACCTCGTGACGATGCTGCGCTCAATCAATGTTTTCTATTTCGAGGCGAGTTGAAACCAATCTGGGTCTGAACTTGAAAGTGAATGAAGAAGCTGGTGTTTTTCCTACCAAAGCCCAAGCGGTCTATGCTGCCCTTAGTCCAAGTCGACCTCCGGATTGACAGCGTCGAGGGCAGGCGAATCGTAGTTGGTGTACAGCGCGTACTGGTAAACCAAGTGGGGGATGGACGGCTTGAATGTTCGCGAGCGACAGCCTAACAACTCGTGCATCATGGTCGCGTTTTCTTCTGCACAAAGACGGTCAGGTCATTCAATCCTTCTCTTGACAACATGGAGACTGGAAGCCGCACGTACCGATGGTGGTGAGCAGGATCTTGCTCTCCTTCGAACGCAGCAGCAGCTTGACGGTTTCCGCGTAGAGCTCCCAGACCTCACGGGTGATGAAAGGAGGGTCCACGACGACGAAATCGAAGGTGCCGACCAGCTCGGACGGCACGTCTTGGGGCTTGTGGAAGTCGAAAAGGACGAAGTGACCACCTTCCGACTCAAACTTGGGGTCGAACTACCAATGGCCAAAACGAAAGGAGGTGAGGAAGCTCTTGCAGCCGAAAGCAAAGGACAAAGCGCTGCTACGCGTACGTCAAACAGAAAGCACTCGCGACTGGAATCGTGGGCCTTGACGGCGAAGTAAACGCTCGGAGTTGACAAGAAGGCGACACGGCCGCCGCATTCCGGCGTCTCGACGATCGCTTCCATTGCGAGTGTGGCCACCGTGTCAGCCGAGTACCAATACTGGTTCAACTCCTCCTTCTACACAAGAATACAGGTAAGACTCGGACAGGTAGGCAAGGAATCCCAACGTAGACCAACCTCGGGAAACTTCTGCCAAAATGTACACGTTCGGCGCGTCTTGGCAGCATCGAGTTGCACGGATCCGTTCTTCATCGCGCCGTCAGCTTGTCTTGTGTGGAAGGAACCAGGAACCTCAACAGACGCTGCTGAACAACTGAACAACGAAACGGCTCGTCCATAAAGTACATGCATTCGTCTCTAGTCTACCGTTCAAAGAAGAGAACGAGCCTGTCGGTCGCTCTAGCTGTTTACTCGTCCTGGAGATCGTACCAAGCCAACTCGAAAGAGCTGGTCCAGGACGGCGTTGGACGACTCCCTCTTAATCGATCCCCTGGATGAGCGCGACGGCGGAGAACCTGACAGCGAATCCGTAGTACTCCCTTCACTGCTCGACCTGCTCTCGCCTGAACGTTCCTGGGAGATCGCTCGTACCAGCTCCTCGGACTCGAACGGTTTGCACTCCAGCACACTCTCCACCAACGCGCGCTGCAGACGCTGGTACGATGAGTGCGTCTCGCAGCCACCTGAACACGCGCACGAGCCTCCGTACTCCGCCGGCAGGTTCTCCGCGTCAATGAACTTCAGCAGCGCCGACGCGGTCTCGCTCTCCGTCAGGATGTTCGTCTTGGCGCGCGTGGCCTCGTTCAGCAGCGGCTTGACGCCCTTCCACGCTAGGCCGAACCACGACGGCACGTTCACGATGAAGATCTTGAACGACCGCTGCGGGTAGTGGCGCTGCATGACGCCCGTGCACCGCCGGATGAAGTCGAACGCCTCGCCGCCCATGTCGCGCATGCCCATGCCGCGCGCGTCCAGCACGATACACATCTTGTGCGTCTCGCTGGCGGCGCACGCGTCGCATGGACACAGCTGATGCGCCGCGTACTTGAGCGTGAACTCCATGGCGAATAAATAGTGCCGGAAGAGCGCGTCCGGCGTCACGCCCAGCTTCTTGAGCTGCGCGATGTTGATGCTGCCCACCTTCTCGAAGTACAGCGGGTGGCCCAGCTTGTCGTGCTTGTGCAGGTACTGCGTGTAGTGTCTGCAAGCAACAGGGATTGGTTAGTCCAGCTCAACATCGACGTGAGCCAGGGGCGGTTCGTACGTCTTAATGGTGTCGTAGTGCATCTGCGGCATGGCGAGGATGGAGTCGACCCTCGTCTTCCTTCTCCACTCCATGGTGCGCTCATAGCGCTCTGTCGCCTTGCGTAAGTCTCCATTCTCCGCGACGAGGAAGGCCGGCGGGATCGCCATCTTGTGGTTGTTCATGTGCCAGGAATGTGAGCCTTTCTGAACGACACCACGAACCAGGAGTGCAAAGGAATCAGAAGCTGAACGCATCGGACTCCAAGATCAATACAAAGCAACGAACCTCGGGGGGGCTGTGCCAGAACACCCGCGTCCGGCGAGCCTCGTGCTGTGCTGGGGCGTCTCTCATTTCGTCCTGGGGCTGCGGTCTGGTCCACACGAGCGCTTTGAGTTGTCCGGACTCCGGGACTCCGGACTCAACGCGGACTCCGCACTCCGGAGCAGATTCAACAGCAGAAAACGGCTGGGAGGTTTTTTACTCGCGACTAAGTTTGTTTAATTAAACTACAGTATCGCATCTTGTCGTCACTGCGCCGTTTCCGCGGCGTTCTCATGGGATGTTGCCTGGTCGTCGGTCTCTGCTGGACTGGCTTCAGCCTTGTCGCGCGGCGACACGACGGGCGAGCGCTCAGGGCTCGCGGCTAGAGCTGCAGCTGGCGTTGGCACCTTCAGCTTCAGCTGGTCGATGGCCGCCGAGATGGCGTCCACCCAGTTGTTGAGCACGAACGCCGTCGGCGCGTACAGCAACAGCGAGTGGCCGTTTGCCGCCATGAGCGGCGTGACGATCTCGAAGCTGTTGTTCTGCTTGGCGGTCTTGTGCACCAGCGTATCGTGCGTCAAGGACACGATCTGGTAGATCTCCGAGTCCAGCGACTTGGCGAAGCGCAGGAACTGCGGGTGCAGGATGAAGAGCTGGCGGTGCCAGATGGGGTTGAACTGCTTGTGACGCAGCGAGCGCTTGAGCAGGTACCCAGCCTTCAGCACTTCTTCGCCAAAGAACCCGGGCGGAATGGACCGACAGAAGCCTTCGTCGTCTCCGTCCAGGGAGAAGTCGTCCGCTCCGCTACTTCCGATCCGGAAGAGCTGGTCCAACACAGCAGTAGCCGATGACTCTCGCTTGATCGGCCCCATGACCGGAGGTGGAGGGGATAACGCTGGCGTCGTCTCTGTAGACACATCGCCTTCACTACTAGACCTGCTCTCGCCTGAACGTTCCTGGGAGATCGCTCGTACCAGCTCCTCGGACTCGAACGGTTTGCACTCCAGCACACTCTCCACCAACGCGCGCTGCAGACGCTGGTACGATGAGTGCGTCTCGCAGCCACCTGAACACGCGCACGAGCCTCCGTACTCCGCCGGCAGGTTCTCCGCGTCAATGAACTTCAGCAGCGCCGACGCGGTCTCGCTCTCCGTCAGGATGTTCGTCTTGGCGCGCGTGGCCTCGTTCAGCAGCGGCTTGACGCCCTTCCACGCGAGGCCGAACCACGACGGCACGTTCACGATGAAGATCTTGAACGACCGCTGCGGGTAGTGGCGCTGCATGACGCCCGTGCACCGCCGGATGAAGTCGAACGCCTCGCCGCCCATGTCGCGCATGCCCATGCCGCGCGCGTCCAGCACGATACACATCTTGTGCGTCTCGCTGGCGGCGCACGCGTCGCATGGACACAGCTGGTGCGCCGCGTACTTGAGCGTGAACTCCATGGCGAATAAATAGTGCCGGAAGAGCGCGTCCGGCGTCACGCCCAGCTTCTTGAGCTGCGCGATGTTGATGCTGCCCACCTTCTCGAAGTACAGCGGGTGGCCCAGCTTGTCGTGCTTGTGCAGGTACTGCGTGTAGTTCGCTTTGATGGTGTCGTAATGCGTCTGGGGCATTGCTAGGATGGAGTCCACCATCACTTCCTTCCTCCAGGCCAGGGTCGTCTCGTAGCGCTCGGTTGCCTTGACGATGTCTCCGTTCTCGGCGACCACGAAGGCCGGCGGGACCTTAATCGACGCCGCCTTGTGCAGCGACTTGGGCATGCCTCCATTCCCTTCCAAGCGCTCGGATTCCGACGCCTCCAGCGCCGCCACCGTGAAGTTCCAGTTGCCAATTGTATGTTGGAAGTTGTGTTCATCCACAGGCTTGAGCTGCCGCGCGGTGACGATTTTCCCCGGGGAGAAAACTTCCACCAGAAAGACGAACACGGCCGCAGCGAGGCCGACGTAGACGGCAGGAGGCACCACAACAGACCCGAACACGTGCGTGAAGACCGAGATGGCGCCCAAGTACGCTAAGACGATGCCGCACGAGAGCTTGAAAATCTGCCGATACGTGCCGCGTAGCGTGCCACGCAGGTCCACTTTCTTCCGGTCTAGAGCGCGCGTGGCACGAACGAGAATGCGCATAGGGCGCTTTCCGTGGAGCACCACGCGATAGAAAGCTCGACCTTCGTGCTTCAGGAACCGCTGGCACGGGACACGAACCCGACCGCCGTCTGAGAAGCGCAGAACTAACGTCATCGAGCGGCGCACGTCCTGCAGCAGGATAGGGCGGCCCACTACGACGTCTCCTCTCGTGGATAGCAGCACACGAGCGCTCGTACTTGGAAGTCCGGCCTCGTCCGTGCTCTCCTCGTTCACTTCATCTTCTTTTCTGACGTTTTCGCTCTGCTTGACGTCCTTTATGTCCATCGCCTTGATGGAGGGAAGTTCCTGCCCGTGCATCTCAAACAGGATCGTTTTACCGCGACCGTCGCACCGCAAGAAGCCTCCTTGCACCGGCGCCGCCTCCTGCTGCTTGCTGAAGTGCGTGATGACGCGGTTGAACTTGGACCGCATGCGGTTCGAGTCCGCCACGTCGATGATGAGGTTCCGGTCCCCGTAGTACATGACCTTGCCCATCGTTCGCAGCGCCGCCGTGGCCAAGTTGAGCTCCACTTGCGTAGGCTTACCGAACGTGGTTTCGGCCATGTTCTTGGTCGTGCGAGCCAAGTTACTGAAGAAGAGGATGTTGTCCTCGTCGTCGGACGAGTCCGAGCTGCTGTCGTCTCCGTCCGTGTCCGGTTGCAGCTGGTAGAAGGACAGGTACATTTCTCCAGGCGTGTTGGACTCCTTGGGGCCGAAGCAGCCGTTCTTGGTGCTGGGACCGACGCCCATCTTGTTGTTCCAGACGCGGCCGTCCGCGTCCACGAGCACCACGACGTCTCCGTAGCTCACGGGCGTGCCCACGCCCAGTCCGCAATTGGACAGGATAACGAAGCTCGACGCCTTGAATTGTTTGGCGCCGCACGCCGTGATGGGCGGCACGCAGGCCAATTCGTCCTGCTTTTGCGGGTTCTTGGAGCCCAGGAACCTCTTGCCGCCCTCGAAAGTGCCCACATAGCCTCCCTGATTATCTGAGTCTGCGTACTTGCTGCGTGCGAAGAGCCGGATAGTGTCGCCGTAGCGTACGGCCACATGAGGGGGAGAGCTCTTGGACACCGTGTCAAGCGGCATGGACCCGCGCACAGCAACATCGTGCGGGTGTCGCTGTGGATACAGCGGCGGACTGAAGGCCGGAGAGCTCCCCGTAGCTGCCCGAAGACGGGGAGGCTCCGGAGGCGTGTCGCTGCTGTCTCCACTGGCGCTGCCACTGCGCCGGAACGGGATGCTTAGGCCGCGGCCGCCGTTGCTGCTGATGCTGGAATCATCGTCAGGCTTGGTACGTCGCCGCCGGGAACGAAGCGAAACACCCGAGAAGAGCGTGTTGGCGTTGGGGGTCGCCGTCACGCCCTTCACGGCGCTTAGGAGCTGCATCGCGACGGCGGATATTCCTCTCTGACCCCGACGAGGACAGTGTTGCACAGTGTTGCTCTCCCCCGAATGCGGTAAAAAAACTAGTCGGTTCGCGACGCAGTAACTTTACTAGTTGCGAGAAGTACATATCCTGCGAGACATAGTCTGATGTGGCGAGAAATATAACACATAAACCGGCGATAAATAAAGTCCGTAAAAGTTAGAGGGTCGGGGCGAAACCGTGCCGACGGTTAACCCTCCAATGACCAATGTTGTATCTTACTGCATGTTAGGTTTTATTAGATGTTGTATATACAGCATGTTCAAATAGAGCTACTATGGAGCATACAAAAGTCAAGATAAACGCGTGAGTACGGAAAGGACATAGACTATTTATGGACGAAATGCACGCGGTTAGGTTTCGCGAGGGAAAGATTGGATGCAATCAAATGGTGCGTGTACCTACCACGCGGCGAATTCGTGGTTGGCGACGATCCCCCCGTTTCCGGTTCATTGTAGAATTTGCCTCGCTCCGATGAAGTGCCACGCGACGCGCGCGGAGACGAGCGACCTGATCAATCGTCTCGACGGCAAGACGGCAGCTGAGCGAGACGAAATCAAGCCGGCGTTCGAGGCGAGCCTGCTACGGCCACGCCAGCCAATCTTCGCCGCTGCATCGCCCTCGCCGGCCGCGTCGCTACTTCTGCGCCGTCTTCACCAGCGCTCACGCCTCGCGAGAGGTCTCCGGTCGCGTCAGCGACCCGCACGCGCTCACTGGCGGCACCGACGACTCCTGCGCGCTCCGACAGTCCTTCGGCGACATCAGGTACGACCGCCCACGCCGCACCCTCATTCTGCCGTGCGAATGGAATTGCCCAGCCACGTCGAGCCACGGGGGTGAGCTAGCATGACATGCCCGGCGACGAGAGCGCGGGAGCTGCGGCGAGGTGCGCTTCTTGCTGACATGTCGTTTGATACATCGTGTTGACTGACAAAACGTGGCATGTGTACACATGATAACCGAATGTCATCCAGCGGTTTAGGAGCGACTGCGCTGCATTCGACTGAGCAAGTGAGCCCTCTGTCCGACCAGACGAGTCTGGCAGCGAAGACGATCTGTCCCAGTCTGGCCGGAGCTCCGTGGAAGCAGACGTCGAATCTCGGGCTGCGAATACTCGGTGCTAGTGCATCATGCTGTGGGATACAACATCAATGGTATGCTGACATGTTGTATCTGTGTCCAGCATCGACGTGAATGTTGTGGCGGCGGACCTGACGGCGGACAGCTACAAGCCGTCAACTCGGACGGCGACGACGGCATCTGGATGGCGAGCGACGGCTCAGCCTCCGACTGGACCAGTGAGATAAGCGGGTCGTCGGACGACCTGGACTTCGACAGCTCGGACGAGGGGGACGACGCAGAGGCACACGGTCCGATGTTGTTGCGGCGGGCGGACATGGAAGCGTTCGCACACAACAAGAAGCTCGTCAACGCCATGAGGGACGATAGCTGGAATCTCGGTACGCTGTCGGACTCAATGTTGCTGTATTTCATCATCTTACGCTAACTTTCTGTTTGCAGAAGAGGAAGAGGAAGGCAAGGAGCCGAGGGACGTGAACTACCCTAAGCTGTCCGACGTCAATGACTCAGGGCCGTTATTCGAGGTGCTTGAGCTTGCCGACTAGAAAAAGATGAAGCGCAGCCACGTTGGTGGCCGCACTTCATCTTTGTTTTGGACTAAGTTAACATGTTGTATCTGACGACTTGTTTCGTCTTCTCATGTTGTATCTACAGACTTGAAGTATACTGCGGCGTAGGACAGACCGCGGCCGAAGTCGGCGACTCGGCAGACCCGAACGCGGGTCCTGCTGCGGTGCTGCACAACCTGAACGCCGTGTTGCCGACGTCGAAGCCTGGCGTGTACCACGCAGTCGTCACCGACCCACCAAATCTGGCACTACAAGTGGCAGAACGGCGAGAAGCGACCGCCTCCCCGCGCTGGTCGAGACATTCAGTTGCGCGCCACGGGGAAGCCCAGCGCGCACGCCGCTCCGCTGGATCGACGCGCAGCACGGGCACGGCCACCCGTAGCAACGACAAAGACAACCACAGCAGCGACGACGGTATCCCAGAGCGCGGCGGGAACGGAGACAACAGCCCGAAGGACGGGGACGGCGCCTAGGAGGAGAAGGGCGCCGAGGAGGAGAAGGACGCCGAGGAGGAGAAGGACGCCGAGGAGGTCGCTGCCAGCGCTGACTGCGATGGCGAGCATGAGAGCGACGCCGATGGAGAGCTGGAAGACGCGAATTCACGTCGATTGTGACGTCGGTGGTGATTTAGGCCCGTCAGTGTTTGCGCGAAAGAGTAATTTAGCTGCGATTGCTAATGAGTTGGATGCGTTTCACTTGAGTTCACATGGGTTTCACTTCATTGCGTTCCTCTTCCACGTTTTTTTGTGCGCAGTTCAATGCGTGCAGTGCGAGTTTTGGTAAAAAGGCCAGACGAACACGAAGACACATACAACATCTTGTGGTACAGTGACAGTAAATACAACGGCGATCTTCGATCATGTTGTTGGTGGATTTGCTTCACACCTGCTCGCGTGTTGCGTTTTTCAGAGCCGGTCGCAGGCCCCTACAAAGATCAAGTATAGCCTGACTTTAACATGCAGGATCGTACAACATGAATATTTCCTGAAAAACCTTACAGCTCATTCCGGTCTGTGAGAGGGTTAAGATCTGTGACGTGTTGCTAGGCGAATGTCGTGGCTCGGCAGTGACAGCTTTTTTCACGCTGTTGCTGGAAGATCACACACACTGTGTTGTAACGTCGGAGCATGACCTGCGACCATGGCCCAGTGGATTTGATCGCTGTGTCAACGGCGGACGATCACTGTCCGATTCTTTGGTCGAAGTCGGCAGCTCGAGCCATTCCTCGATCCTACGCATCGGAGAAGAGACCAGCCACAGAAAGCCAGTGTTTCACGCTCGTGTGGCGTTGAATTGAACCACGTGCGCTCCGCCGAGAAGACGAGCTCTCGCTTCGTGTATACGTCACGTATAATACGTGGGGTGTCATTGCCTTGCCGGCGCTGGCCAAAATTGGTCCGCTCCACCTTGACGGAGAGATCGACGGCACCCGCTCTCTTTTTCTTAGGTGTCGTCAAAGCATGACAAGTCTGAGCCTTTCCACAAGATAATGGGCTTGTGAGATGGCAAGGACGTATGATCAATAGCTTGACGGGCTTTCACCTCCAGTCATTCCGGCAGCCTCGTCTGGCTGGCAGTGCTCGAGTATCTAGTCCGTAGCAGTGATGGCCAAAAATGTATTGCGGGTATTGGCATTTTGCAATACTGGGAGAAATACTTTACTGCAAGCTCTCGTTGGTTTTGCAATACATACTGCAGCGACGCTGGGTATTGCAGTAAGTATTTTGTGGCGATCCCCAGAACTCTTTTCAAAGTCGTTCCGCAAAGGTCATCCTCTAATTGCATTCCCTGAGCATTGGGTGCCAGCTCGGGTGGCGCGAGCCCTCAAAGATGCGAGAATCCGACAGCGCTCCTGCCAGCTCTCGTTTTGGCTTTTTCCTCTACACCTCAACCGACCATGGCTTCGCGCAAGCTCCTTTTGCATCGACAGCGAAGACGTGCGGTTCTACTTTGACGTCCATCTCGCCGATGGCATGGTCTCCTATCAATGGGGAAAACGCCCGAGCCGTCCAATACAAGCCTGCCCTGACGAGTGAGAGCGAAGTATTGCAGTAGTATTGGAAACTCGTCAGGTATTGCAGTATATATTGGAGGTAAGCATGGACATACTGGAAATTTTTATGTTTCTTGCAATGCTCAGCAATGTATTTTTGGCCATCACTGGTCCGTAGTGGCGCGCTGCCGCTGGGGTCTCTGCTTGCTGTAGCGAACTTCAGTAGGAAGATCACTTCCGCTCGACTTCAAGACAAGAATCAACACATGACAAACGCTCCGTCCAACTCGATTTGCTTTTCATTATTGACCTTACCCGCAACAATAACACACTCGCCAAGCGAAGGAAGGAAGGAAGGGGGTGCATGTTGTAATATCAAACGAGCTCGCGCTATCAAATCGATAAAAATCAAATCACATGTATGGGGGTGGTGGATGACTATGCAGGCCGGCGACTGGCCGCTTCTTGCCGCGGACCCGCCGGCGAGAGTTGGCCCGTTGTTCAAAGCGGTCCTCCTACTTCCGGGGCGGGGTGGCCGGACGCTGCGTGCCCAGGCCGTTGTAAGCGTAGCGCTGCTTCTTCTCGGCGGGCTTGAGGATCTGGAACGAGCACATGAGCGTCTCGTCCACCGACATCATGGCGCCGGCGTTGTCGAACTCGCCGCAGTAGTTGGGTGCTGAGAAGAGCGTGACCAGCTGGCGCTTGGCGAAGAACTCGTAGCCGTCCTCGACCACCTGGTGGGCTCGGCAGATGAGGTCGAGGTCGTGGCGCTTGAGGAACTGGCTCACGATGTCCGGGCCGAAGGTGAACGACACGCCGCGGTCGTTCTCGCCCCAGCCCATGATGTCCTTGTCGGGGTCGGACCACAGCAGGTCGCAGAGCAGGCCCGTGTCGGGCACGTCCGTGGGGCGCACGAAGCGCTTGATCTGCTCCATCTGGCTGAGCTCGGGCGACAGGCCGCCGTGCATGCAAAAGATCTTCTCGTCCACGATAGCGGCCACGGGCAGGCAGTTGAAGCAGTCCGTGAAGGTCTTCCAGAGCTTGATGTTGTAGCGGCGCTTGCACTCGTCGTAGAAGCCGTAGATCCGGTTGATAGACGCGCACTCGTGGTTGCCGCGCAGGATGAAGAAGTTCTCCGGGTACTTGATCTTATAGGCCAGCAGCAGGCAGATGGTCTCCAGACTCTGTTTGCCGCGGTCCACGTAGTCCCTACAACACAAAAATGGAAAACTCAGGTAAGTTATCTCTCTTCTTCGAAGCCCCTTGGTCTCTTTCCCTACAAACGTACCCCAGGAACAGGTAGTTGGCGTCCGGGGGGAAGCCGCCGTACTCGAACAGACGCAGCAGGTCGTAGTACTGGCCGTGGATGTCGCCGCAGATCTTGATGGGCGCCTCCAACTCCACCAGAATGGGCTGCGCCAGGAACACCTCGCGCGCGTGCAGGCACAGCCCGCGGATCTCCGTCTCCGAAAGGTTCACCTGCTTGCCGGGGCGCGCGCCGCGCACGCTCAGCAGCTTCTCGATGATGCCGTCCACGTCGATGGGCTCCAGTCCGGACGACGCCATGCTTCACTCGCTTCTCGGCCTTTGCTTCTTCTTGGGTCTGGGCGGTGCGGCCAGTGTCCAGTCCCCCCCTTCCTCCCCCTCGCCAGCGATTCGTAGAAAAGAGCCCAGCTTTCAGCCAATTGGAGCCGGAAAAGAACCGCGAAAACAGCTGGCTAAACAAGGAGTGAATGTTGCTGCTGGTGATCATCACTGTCTTTCTTGCCAGCCTTGGCCAGCAGCAAAATGCGTTGCATTGTCCGCTCAACGTTGTGCGCAGGCCACCGGTGCCAGCGTGTGTGGGCCTCAACGCTGGTTGCGTTGAAAATAGTGTGTGGACTGACACCTTCTCGACCTTCCGCGTCGATTCAACGGCAACGAGTTGAGTTGCCGCTTGATCGTCGAATGGTTTGCTGGCGCCGGCACTCCCACTGACGCACTGCACTGCACCAATCTATGATCTCCTTGCCACTCTCCACACAGCAAGCACTTCCTCTTTGAGCATTCCAAGCCGGCGTTCGAATCTGTTTGCAGTCGGAGTGCGATGGCAAACGCGGCGGTAGCCCATGTGGCGTGCTAACTTGGCAAGTGCAAGTTGCCGCGAGATCTTTCTTTCCGCGGCAGCCGAGCAAACGGGTGATCGGCAGAGGCCAGCACCGAATGGCCGAGCGAACACCTTTCGCGCAAGCCCGCCAAGCATGCAGCAGCTTCCTACATGTACTTCCGCTGCCAAAGCGGACTACGGTCTGATACAGCCGCCAGAGCTCACAACCGGACGAACGCCGTGAAAGCCGGCTGGTAAAAACCTTTATAACAACTTTCACCTGTGTTCTGCACCGCTGTACCAAAATCCGATTTCCCTTCTTCTGTATAGCCAACAAACCTTCTGCACTTGATATCCTGCAGCATCCTCTCCTCCATGCCTAAGCGTGTGTATCCTAGCTCCTCGTGCTGGGGAAAGGCCCAGGGGCACACAACGAGAAAAACGGGCAAGCACCTCCTCGCCTTCGTCGCGCCCGGATCCTCCTCGCGCTTCCGTCTCTCGTGGGGTGCAAAGAGGCCATGGTGTACGTGGCTCTCTCCGTCTCTCTCTAGTGTACCACACAGTATCGTACTCACTCTGCGTCCCTCCGCATGATCGGCCATCGCAGCGAAGACAAGAAGCGGAAGCCCTCACGGGACTTCCCGGCGCATGCGCAGGTGCCGGTGGGCAAGGTGCATCCCCACGGCTCGTCTTCCAAGTGCGTCGTCCTTGCCTATATAGCCTCAATACCCTGTCTAACCTGCCATCCTCGATCTCTCAACTGTCAGGGTCCGCGTGGAGCTCACCACGTCGGCGCCGTCGGTTCCGCCCATGCGCGATCCGTTCCACATCCTCAACTTCGACGGGGACGACGTGCTGCCCACCAGCAGCCGCTCTATGCCTCGCACAGGCTCCGTCCTGTCGGTGGACTCGGAGTCTTCCCTGCTCTCGGTGGACGATTCGTTCCGGTTTTCGGCCGACTACCAAGACGAAGAGGAGGACGTTTCCAAGCTGCCCAAGAACCAGCGCCCTGCACAACCCGCCGACGAGCGCGAGTACTTCGAGCGGATGTGGGCCGAGAACTTCAAGAACTCGGAGGCGCCGGTCAGCGGCACGACGGGCTACTTGCCCGTGGGGGCGGCCGGGCGCCTGAACCGCATCAAGGGTTTCTCGTTCGCACGGGACTCGGTCTCGCACAAGCTGTACGCCGTTTTCCGGCTCGAGATCGAGTGCATCGTGAGCGAGAAGCAGTGGACGATCTACCGCCGCTTCCACGACTTCAAGCAGCTCGCGCACCAGCTCAAGAACGAGTCGGTGCGCACGTCGGCCGTCCCGACGCGCACGCTGATGCGCTCGCTGGACCCCAACTTCCTGCGCAAGCGGCAGCTGGAGCTCGACCGGTGGCTGCGCGAAGTGCTCATGCTCATCAGTCTCGAGAACTGCAAGGTGGACACGGAGCGGTACACGGAGTGCTGCGGCAACCGCGGCTTCCACGCCAGCGTCCGCCTGATCCGCCACTTCCTCACGCACAAGGCCAATGAGCCGCCGGTCTTTGAGGAGTCGGCCGGAAGCTCCTCGTCTGGCTCGAACGTGCTCTCGAACTCGTCCAGTGGCTTTTCCTTCTCCAATTCGGGCTCCGGACGACCGCCGCTGTTTAGCACAGCGGAGCACAAGACCGACTCGGAGTCCATGTCGTTCGAGGCCGACGAAGGCAGCGGCAGCTCGCGCGGACGGAGGATCCGCGTGGGATCCGCTGACCAGGTGTCCACCAGCTCACGCGGCAGCCGAGTCCGCGTGGACTCGGACGACCAGGGCAGCTCGCGGGGCCGTCGAGCGCGCGTCGCGTCGGCGGATCAAGGCAGCTCTCGTGGAGAAAGGGCCCGGGTCAAGTCGCTTCCCAAGGAGGAGGAACCGCTGGACGACGGCCGGGAGGCTCCGTTCAACGCGTCCACCGTGGCCGAACAACGACGGAGTGTGATACTGCAGGATGTTGAGGACGAGGACGAAGACGGCGACGAGAACAGCTCGAGGCGGCGAAGTCACCGCGTCTCGCTCAAGCAGTTCGACGTGCTGCGTATGATCGGCAAGGGCTCGTTCGGCAAGGTGTTGCTGGTGCGCAAGAAGCACTCGTCGCAGCTGTTCGCCGTCAAGATCCTGAGCAAGCCGGCCATTGTGAAGAAGCAGCAAGTGGAGCACACGCGCACCGAGAGGCGCGTTCTCGCGTCGGTCTCGCACCCGTTCGTCGTGTGTCTGCACTACGCGTTCCAGACCAAGGACAAGTTGTACTTTGTGCTGGACTACTGCCCCGGCGGGGACCTGTTCTTCCATCTGAGTCGATGCGGGTGCTTCCCGGAGGCGATGGCCAAGTTCTACGCGGCGGAGATCGTGCTGGCGTTGATCCATCTGCACGAGCAGGGCATCGTGTATCGAGACCTCAAGCCGGAAAACATCATGCTGGACGTGGACGGCCACGTGAAACTCGCGGACTTCGGGCTGGCCAAGGAGGGGATCACCAGCGAACTCAACGGGACGTACACCATGTGCGGCACGCCCGAGTACTTGCCCCCCGAGATCCTCAATCGAGCGGGCCATGGCACAGCGGTGGACTGGTGGAACCTGGGCATGGTGCTGTATGAAATGCTGACGGGGAGGCCGCCGTGGTACACGCAGGACCGACAGGAGCTGTTCAACCGCCTCCGTGGCGCTGAGCTCGAGTTCCCGCAGGGCCTGTCCCCGGAGGCGATGAACCTGATTGAAGGGCTGCTGAACCGTGACCCGGCCAAGCGCATGGGCGCGATCGACGTCCGGGAGATCACGTACCACCCGTTCTTTGCGGACATCGACTGGAACTTGCTGTACAACCGCCAGGTGCAGCCGCTGTATCGTCCGTGCCAGTACACCGACCCGATCGACGCGGCCAACTTCGAGGAAGAGTTTACAAAGCTGCCCCTTGCGCAGGTCGACAGCGCAGGCCTCAGTGTGGCAACGAATGAGCTGCAAGAGAAGATCAACGGCGGAGCGTCTGTACGAGACCCGGCCGACAACGCCCTCGCCGCGGCGGAGGCGGCAGGGCTCGCAGGAATCCCGAACGGCATCGCTGGCACCAGCATGAGCAGCAGCGACCGCAACAGTACGCTGCGGAACCTGTCGTACACGTTTGCGGGCTTCACGTACGATGGCACGAACCCGTCCCTCGCGCCGTCGGGCAGCTTGGCGCACTCGTCCCGATCGAGTTACATGAACAGCGAGCTCTGAGTTGCTCCATCGTATGGATACACAATATTATTCCAGCAGCAACAGCAAAGCCACCGCTTCGGGGCCAGAGGAGGGGAAGCTGGTCACAGAGAGCGTGAGAATGTAATTAATCATCACGTTCAGTCCGTTCGTATGGACGATCCCTGTAGTCAGTTCTTGGACGCCGCGAACTCGGCGCACGCCACCGTGTTCTTCAGTAGCATAGCGATCGTCATGGGGCCGATGCCTCCGGGCACGGGAGTAATGGCCGACACGCGCTCACTTGCTGCCGCAAAGTCGACGTCGCCCAGGATCTTGTAGCCCTTCTTGCTGGTGGCGTCGTCCACGTAGCTGATACCGACATCCACGACAACCGCTCCTTCGGCGAGCCAGTCGCCCTTGACCAGCTCGGGCTGGCCGGTGCCCACGAACACCACGTCGGCTTGCCGCACCTTGTCGGCCAGGTTCTTGGTCTTGGAGTGGCACGTGGTCACCGTGGTGTTGGCGGCCAGCAGCATGAGTGACAGCGGCAAGCCCACGAGCTGGCCGCGGCCGATGACCACCACGTCCTTGCCCGCCAGCTCGATGCCGTTCCGGGCCAGGATCTCCAGACAACCCGCGGGCGTACAGGGCTGCAGCCGCAGCTCCTTAATCTCCTGTTCCTTGTGCTTGGGCTGCGCCAGACGGGCGAAGTGGTGCGAGTGAAGTCCGTCCACGTCCTTGAGCGGACTGATGGCCTCCAGTAGTTCCTCCTCGTGCGGCTTCAGGTGATCAGGCAGCGGCAATTGCAGCAGCACACCATGCACGTTGACGTCGGCGTTGAGCGACTGGATGAGCATCAGCAGCTCCTCGAAGGTGATGGTCTCGGACAGTTCGTGCACTTGAGAAGTGATGCCCACGCGTGTGCAGGCGTTCCTTTTAAGCCGCACGTATGTCTTGGAGTCCTGGTTGCTGCCCACCAGCAGCAGCGCCAAGGCGGGCGTCACGCCCAGCATCGGCACCAACTCCTTGAGCTCCGCCTCGATCTCTTTGCTGCACGCCTTACCGTCCAGAAGCCGCGCCATCCTTGTCGTTGATGTACTTGTGTGAATGGTGCGTGTTCAACGTGTGGTCGGGAAAAAGGCTAACACAGCTGAATAACTCAAGAAAGGTGAGGATTCGTTTAGATGCGATTTTAATGGCTTATGATTGGTCATTGAGATAACACAACACAGTACTGTTTGGATTTGTACTGATTGGATTGAAGCTATCAACTCGCGGGGTTTCCGTGCTACGACTCGTAGCCTACGAGCCCTACTTTTCCGATGCGTTGGGCCGTGAAGAGAAGCCGTGCCAATATTGCTTCTCTCCAGTCTTTCTACCTACAGTATCCTACGCAAATATATCGCGGCATCTAATGCCCCGCTGCCTGCAAACGCATCTTGCAATCACAGCAAACCGCCAATTGCTCATCGACACCGGTCGATGAGTACACAGATGAGGGATTCACAAACTTGCATTCGAGTCAAACTTGCGTTGCATTCGCGTTCAGCATCAGCGTTGACTTCCAGCACGCGCCCGAACTCGTAGAAAGCCACCGTGCTCCCTAGCGACCGCTTCTCCAAGACCAGTTGCGCCTCCCTCTTGCGAGTGCAACCTGCATGGAGTCGGGTGAGGAGGTCAGTCGACTTGCTGCAATGATGAAGACGTTTTCGCAGAATCGATGGCCGGATGGCAGCTGGCAGTATTTCCCATGTACATGGAAATCAAACGAGAACTCTTTCACTTGTTTGCCTGAGGTCGTTGCCAAACAGTGCTTGGCAAGCATTCAAGATGGATCAAGTATCATTCAGAAACGAGGGTCTGTACCGGAGACTCACTTCGTTGTCGGTTGAGGTGATTCTGGCCAGCTGGGTTTGAGGCTTGCCTCACTTTTCCCGCCGGCTAACTGTTGCTGCGTAACATTTGGTCATGCTGGTCAAGCACATCAAGTCGACTACTGCAATCGCTCGAGAGACAACATCCTGCAGGATCGGTAGCCTTGCAACCTCACCTTCTAGCGCTGCAGAGTTTGCCCAAGCATTCTACATGCCCAGAGCAGAGCCTTGAGTGACACTTGAGGTTTTCTACATGCACTCCGGCGGAGGGGGTCAGCAACGACCCATTAGCCCGGACTGTCGGAAAGCAGGTGCTTTACTGCACTTCGTTTGTTCGGGCGGTGCGGTGCAAGATACCTGCAAGATACCAGCTTTTCCATCAAACCAGCTGCACGAAAGCTCCCGAGGGTGCGCGTCGGCCCTCTTCGCTGCATGCTATTGCTGATTGAACTGGTTGCTGGGCTCTTTTACATGGACCTACAGCGGTTGCAGCGTTGATCTCGTGCATTCCCTTTCATTGCATTTTTCACCCGAGCTAGCACAAGTCCAGCGCACGAATAGTACAACACCGTCCACTTCGCCATGTTGCAGCAACTTGTCCTCGCCGCCATCGTGTTCCAAGCCGCCGCCGTCTCACGCACGACCGGTCACGGCAACATCATCGTACCAAAGCCCGAGGGCAACGCCGCGAACCCCTACTACATTGGCGGCCCCGCTGGCACCATCGACATGGCCGAGATCATCGGTAGCGCCTCCTACGGAGACTACTACCAGGCTGTGGATGACTGGTTCACCGAGAACAACGTTGCCAGCTTGAAGGAATACATCACCACCTACGGCACGGGCATCTCCGAGTGCGGAAACACCGAGAAGGCCGGTACCCCGCAGGCTGTGCCTTCGGACGGATACGCCCAGCACGACACGCTGGGCAACTCGCACCCCGGTCCGTGCGAGATCTGGTGTGACGACACTCGCGTCTTCCACGACACGGACTGCGTCACCACCTTCTCGGGCCAGTCACCTGCGAAGATCCCCATCGACGTGAGCACGTGCAAGTCGTCCTCCGAGTTTGTCTTCTACTGGTTGGCTCTGCACGCCCAGCCGTGGCAAGTGTACATCAACTGCGTCGCTCTTGACGGCACATCGGCCGCCAGCTCGAACTCGACCTCGACGGCAACCACCAGTGTCCCAGTTGCCACATCAACGGAAGCTAGTGTGGGCGGCGAGGCGTCTGCAGAGGAGGAAGCAACGGAGGCCCCCACGACGGTGACATCTGCTCCAGCCACGACGTCCGCGCCGTCGACTTCGTCCTCCAAATGCATCCGCCGCCGTTCGTAAGCTACAGAGGTGCAGGATGTACGTGTGATGTGAACTTCTGATGTTTCAAGCAATTTAAGTTTTTGAGTTTTATCCTCTATTTCACTAATCGAGTCTATCCGGATATAATCTGATGATGGTGGCTCTGCGTTTGCTTCACGGGTTCGCTTCACGGGTTCCAGCTCGGCTCGTTCCCGATCTTCCTGCCTCTTACTCGTGCACGTCGAGCATGGCAGTCTCCCCAGGAAAAAGATAGAGGAAGCATACCGACCAAGGGGACTCCCCTTGGTCGGCATGCTTCCTCTGTCTTTTTTTAGTCTCCGTGTCATTTCCGCATTTCTTCGCTCGCGCACAAGCTCATTCCAGCGGTCCAAGTCCGTAATCATTACACACTTTATCCGTCATGCTGAAAGAAGTCGTTCTAGTCGCCACGCTGGTGGTTCAGGCCGCCTACATCCCAGGCGTTTTCGACCACGGCAACATCATCGCGCCCCGCCAACCGGCGATACAGACCACATCTACTACTTTGGCGGCCCTGCTGGCACCATCGACTTGGCTGATATAATCGGCGACTCCTCCTACGGAGACTACTACCAGGCTGTGGACGAGAGAGAGAGGAGCAGATTGTCTATTTACATTGTTATGTGCAAGATATCTGGAAAGTCCTGAGCCAGGTGATAAGCGCCGGTAGCTTCCGCCCGGTGGCTTGACTTGGCTGATCTCCACTCGACGTGGATTCCCTCTTGGTTCTCTTTGGATCAATTCAACGCAGACTTGAAGTCTTGCACCTTGAATTTTCCTTTCGGGCCTTCTCCGGTCTCGTTTCGCGACTGCCCTTAGCTGCCGTAGCATTTGTTCCCAGAAGCTGTCGACGCTTCCGTTTGCGATAATCGCTGCTTCTCGATACACGGCGTTATTCCGCTCCATCCACAGGTGGGTCAGACATATTGTGCTCCCGATACGCCAGATCCTGTTCCACTCTGCGATGGACTCGTCTCCGTCTTCCGGAAACAGCTCTGCGATCTCCTCTGTTCTTGTCTTCGACACTGGCGGTGGCTGTCTGCTTGCACAGTTCCGCTGGTATTCTTGCGTTCTCTCGTCCGGCCATTTTTCGTCGGTCCAATGTGAGATAAACTTGCTCCAGCACTTCCGCGCGCATGGGCACCCCCAGAAGAGGTGTTGATGCGTCTCCTTGTGTCCGTTGCATTGTTCGAGTTTCTGGCACCTTCTGTCTTCCCGTCTTCCCGTATAGAACAGGTTGAGCTGATGAAATGCGACCCGGTATCCCGTCCACACCTGGAACTCGGTTAGTCCGTTGCTGTGATTCCATACTTGTATTGGAGTTTGCTCGAGCGCTGCACGTTGCCACTGGTCATTCTCCGCACGTGTCTCCAATCATACTAGTAGGCCCTCCAGTTGTTCTGCCATATCTCCCTTGTACCGTCGGTACGGCTGTTTCTTCAGCGCTGCCCGCACATGTTTGTTTGTCACCGTCTTCTTGCAGGCCCACGGGAAGCGATGGATCGCTGGGTTTGCTTCGAACTCCAGCAGCCCTGCACTCTTTACGCCTTGCTCTTCGTCGGATGGTTGGTTCATCCTGTACCAGTCAATTCCATTTTTGGATTGCCGGAGCCGGATGTGATGCTCAGCTTGGTCCGGTTCTTGCTCCCCTTTGGAGCCTAGTATATCCCCACCCGTTTGGAGTTCCCACTTGTATCCTTCGAACCGCTCTCCAGGTTTACCAGGCTGTGGACGAGTGGTTCACGGAAAACATTTTCCAAAATGGCATTGCCAGCCTCAAGGAGTACGTCACGACGTACGGCAGCAACGCAGCAACACGCTCAAGAACAAGTATGCCGAGTACGACACGCTGGGCAACTCCCACCCGGGCCCTTACGAGATGAGAACGGTAGAATCGCACAGACGATACAAGGAAATCCACAGACTTTGACGGGTAATCGCATAAAAGCATACTGGGGGTTGCATCCCCAGACCCCCGCATTATAAAAACTAACTACTGGATAGGGCAACGCGTCCGTTCGCTGAGGAGCTCGTCGCTGGGCCCGCCTACGCAAATACCGAGCGGCCCTGCTGCGCGGGCACCCCGCTCGGGTTTGCTTTGGCTACGCTCCTCGCACCCGCTCACTACCGCCCTCTATTAAAAGCATGCCGCTCACAATCTGTGGAATTCACGTTTTCGTCTGTGCGATTCCACTTATCTCTTGCGAGATCTGGTGCGACGACACGCGTGTGTTCTGCAACACGAACTGCGCGACAGAGTTCTCTGGCCAATCCCCGCCATGATCCCGATCGACGTGCGCACGTGCAAGGCCTCGTCGGAGTTTGTGTTCTACTGGCTGGCGCTGCACGCCCAGCCGTGGCAGGTCTACATCAATTGCGTTGCTCTGGAGGGAACTACCGCTTCCTACACGAGCGGCTCGGCGTCTGCCAGGACCAGCACGGCCACAAGCACGAGCAGCACGAGTCCGTTTGCTACGTCCTCTGCTTCTTCGACCGCAGAGGAAACAACGGATGCGATCACCGACGCTCCAGCTGCAACGACTTCGGCTCCTGCCGCAACGTCTGTCACGGTTTCCAGTACTGCTGCGTCGGTGGACGATGCAGCAACGGATGCAGGTGAAGCGGATGAGACGACGACCACGGATGCATCAGCTTCGACAACTCCCGCGACCACGGACGCACCTGCTTCCACTACTGCCACGACGACCGACAAGTGCTCCGTCCGACGCCACCGCAAGTAGATAGCGTTTTGATGTGTAAATCTGGATTGTGTTTGATCAATGTGCCTGAGTGGTCATTATCGGTGATGTTGGGGATCTTTTGCCCTGCAAATCCCGTTTGCGTCCTCCACAAGCATCATATCAGAAATTGAGGGGATAACGTGTAAGTGAGACTATCACGCTACTGTGCAAAGCTTTTTAGATTGGCACTATCCAGTGTATAATACCGAAGAGATTTCGCTCTCAGTGAAGACGCTCCTCACTGAACCTCGTTCTTCTCCATGATGCAGCAGTTTGCTCTCGCACCGTCGTATTCCAAGTCGGCTCATTTCGCGCGTTGCTGCCCACGGTAATATCATCTCGCCTATGCCCGAGGGCGACTGGTACTTCGGTGGTCCTGCCGGAACTATCGGTATGCCCGAGATCGTCGGTAGTGCCTCACACGGAGACTACTACGAGGCTGTGGACGACTGGTTCACCGAAAACGATGTCAACAGTGTAAAGGAATACTTCACGAAGTACGGTTCGGATGCGGAGTCACGAAAAGGATGACACCCCTCAGGCTGTGCCCCCTTCGAACGGCTACGCACTACACGACAACCTCCATGCAAAATCTGCTTGAGCCGACTTGCCGAAATCAACGATCCCCAAATGAAAGTTCTGAAATTTGGATAGACATTTTGCTTTCATTGTGAGCTGTATTCTCTTTCTCTTCCGTTGCAGGATGAACTCCAATAACCATCATGTCTTGGTGCTGATAGACCCCCTTACCTTAGTTCGGAACGGTAGCACCGATACTCGCCCAGATTCGGCCTGCGAAGTAGTCCTTCGACTTGAACTGCCGCGTGGTCCAATCTCCAACGACAACCCCTCCCCAGACCGGCAGCTGCGAAACTCCTCCTCTCGGACCGAGAGGCAGGACCATTGAAGCCGTCCCAGGTACCGGGAATGGCTTCGTGAAGCCCTCCTTCTTCTTCTTCATAACTGCGGCCAGCTCACCACCAAGGAACTTTCCTTGCTCGGCAGCGATAACAGCCATTTTCGCGGCCTCGTGGTTGCACACATCTCCAAGCGAGAACATGTTCGAATACTTGGCGCCTATCAACTGGAGCTTGTCGTTCACCTTGATCGCACCTCTCTCCGTCAACAGTGACGGATCCATCTCCTGTACTAACGTGGCCACAGGGATGAATCCGCCGCACAGAAGCTGGATGTCCGACTCGATCTCCGTGCCCTTGTCGGTGCGCAGAGTACGTTTCTCGAAGCTGTTTCCGCTTAGACGCTCCGTCAGTCGCTCCCCTAGCACCACCTTCACCCCAAGTTTCTCGAGCCCAGCGTCGAGATACGCGTGAAACTTGTCACGAAGGTTCTTCCCAGCTAGCAGTCTGTCGTGGGCGGCGACGATCGTCACCGACTTGTTCGGGTGCTTGGCCTTGATCTCCGCCGCCACCTCAATGCCCACTCCGCCGCCTCCAACAACCAAGATCTTCTCCGCCTTCTCGATCTGGCCGCGCACCTCCTGCAGCTTCGCCTCTGTCGCAGAACGAGCGTAGTCACGACCATCCTGCTTGATAGGCACCGTGTAGGAGCTGCCAGTGGCCAGCACCAGGTAGTCGAAGAGCAGTTTCTCCGTCGCGTCGCTCTCCTTGTCATCTCTGCCGATCGAGCGGTACGATACCTCGTTCGTGTCGGCCGAGATCTGCGTTGCCACGCCGCGGACAATGCGAACGAACTTGGCGGCATGCTTGGGGATGGCGTCGTCGTACGGGATGAACATCTTGTTGGTAAAGTCGGCGTCGACGTAGGCTCTCGGAGCGCCCACGACGTTGTAGAAGAAGGCGCTCTTCTCGAGCACGACAACCTCCGTTTCGTCGGCGTCCGTGAGATTCTTAGCCAACGCCTGCGCCGTGCTGATGCCCGCTGTTCCACCTCCGATGATCATAATGCGCGGCATTATCTGTCGAGAGTGTCTGGGGTGAGTGTTGAGCTGCTGAATTGATTGTGAGGTGAGCGGCACTTGGAAAGGAGAGACGCTGAAGCAGACATATTCTAGCCGCTGCCTCCTCACACAGATACAAATTGCATCGTACATGGCACAGCAACAAATAATCTTTGCATGCCTGGGTTTGTTTAACCATCATTCTTGTTATGTTTTCTGTCGTCGTCGCCGACAGCAATCATCGGCGACTCGTCGATGATATCTAGCGATCTGCTGCGCGATAGGGGTCCACCGCGAGCCGCGGCAGCACGGGCAGCTTGACACCGATCCGATACTGACCGACCTCGGTGTCAAATTACTCGTATTGACTTGAATAAACTATGTCTCTCCAAACTACCCCGGCACAAGACGGGGCACGTAAACTTTTTGACTTTTTTTGCAAATAGCGCGGCGGAGCGCGTGGCAGCGAGCTACCGAACAAGGTTTCGAGGGCAGCAGCGTTGGAGAGGCACACGCCAGTTGTCGTGAGTGGCTGCCGGCGTGAGGCGCCAGGAGCTGTCGACAGAGCAGCCAAGCCAGGAAACCAAGGTAAAGTGGTAGCCCTGGTGGTTAGGCGACTTGCTCTGGCTAGGCTAAATGAGACCGCGTCAACCGAAAGTATGCTTAGAGCATCTTCACGGGTTGGTCTCAACCAGGGTGGAGATGCTCTAAGCTCTCAACCAGGGTTTGGTAGTATTAACAAGGGAGGTCCGAGGTAAGCAGACAAAAACTCGCATTTTTTCGGGGCGAGTCATAAAATAAAAATTGTCATTATTGTCGCCTACGCAAATTTCTTAGTGCTATACTTAAGTATTACAAATTATTTAACCCTTTCACTACCGGTTGATTTGACAAGGATTACAGGTCCACTGTGGTCCCGTAATGAGTAGGTGGCCGCCGTATGATAGGCTAAAATTCTGAGGTTGCAGGCGCAGGCTGCACTGCACAAGCCTAAAAGGATCGCAACAGTCCCCTAAGGTTTGTAGTACCTAGCGGTCACAATAGTTTGATGCTGCCTTCGTAACCACTCGACTATTTTCTATTGCAAACATTGCACTTGTCCAGCAGCAGCTCGACGATGGACATCTCACAGCTCCTGAACAACGACAGCGACGGCGCGGACTGGGAGTTCGAGGCGTCAGAAGCAGAAGAGGCAGACGAGAGCGCAGAGGATGCAGCAGATGACGAAGGGAGCGCTGCTGCCGAGTCCGATGGCGAGGAAGCGCCGCCCGTTTCTACAAGTCCGTCGGCACAACGTCGGACCGGCAACGCCTACGTCGACCACCTCATCCAGGCGAGCGGACTGCATATTGTCCGTTACAGAGAGGTCCGCACTGCTTACAAAGACCTCGGCGAGTTGGGACTCTTCTCGCTGTTCTTCACCCGGGACTGCCGGACGACGTTGCAGACGTGGACCAACGAAATGCTCAAAACCAAGGGGAGGCTCGAGGCTACGGAGTTTGAAATTGATGCTTATATTGGATTTGCAGCGGGGCTGCAATAGCGTTTACGTAGAGGAAGACACAGACTCTGAGAGTCTCTAGTGTTCATTGAAAGCTCACAAACTCTATACGAGAGTTTGGACGAATACCTTATTAAATCTTAATTAAGGATTCCAGAGGCAGACAATACCTTATACAAAGGTATGAACTCTATGCTTCAAAATGTGAACTGAATGTATTGTTGTTTGTCGCGGCAGAGCCGCCTGTTGTTTGTATGTATAGGACTCACTATCTATCGTAGTTAGAGCCTAGTCTAATGCATATCCATTGGCTGTGAGCCACCCACTCCTAACTGGGGTGACCCACGTAACATATGTGTGGAACTCAACTTATGTGTGGCACCTAGCTTGTGTGCATCACACTATTCGATGTAACCCCGTTACACCCTCCCCCACCAGACTGAGGACACGTGTCCTCACTCGTTATCGCCTCGGTTGAGGTATTGTTCAACCGAGGCGATAACGAGTGAGGACACGTGTACACGCGTGTCGCTAGTCGCTAGCCATCACAAGACCTCGCTCAAGAACTTCCCAAGTTCAACGAGCTGCGAAATGGCTGCCAGCCAGAAAGCGTCTTGGTCTTTCGACCGGAAAGACTCCTCCGCCTCCGCGTCATCCGCATCCAGCCCCAGGGGCTCGCCAGCACGTAGTGCGTCGCCGGCTTCAAGTCCCGAAGCTCCTACGCGCTCCGCGCACAAGCTCTCTGTGATGGAGTATCACTCCGAGCACCAGCGACGATACCAGCAGGGCTCGAGGGCCATGCCTACGGACACCAAGTCCTCAGACGGTTCGCGTCGCCCTCGTCTCGCTTGCGATGAGCTCTTCGCGAGCCTCGATGAGGTGGAGGTGGACTACGACACCGATAGCTCTATGCATGAGCCTTCCCGCTCGCCCGAGCTGGAGTCTAGTGGGCCGCGAGCGCCCAACCCGTTCTCCGAACGTGGCGCGGCTCAAGAGCTCACCGCGCTTCGCGCTTCCTCCGGTCTGGAGTCACCAATCCCCTCGACGAGGTACAAAAGCAACAGCTCGAGGAAGAGGAAGTCCAGCGCTCCCAGCGGCCTGCGGCGCTACCCTTGCTTAGCTCTCGTCGAGACTATCACTTCACGCCACGCGATCCTGCCGAAATGGTAAAGGACGCCATGACGCAGCGCTCGCTGCGCACGTGAATCGTTGGGCCCGCGGCCACTGCTGCCGTTGAATTTCAAACTCGGGCTGCTCTCCGAGAGAGGCTGTTGACTCCACAAGAGACAACTCTGGCTGAGTATGGTACTCGACTAGCCGATCAAGCACGTCGTGCTTCGGTGCCGCAGATGCGGACTTACCCCGTCGTGCTCCTTGAAGGAGAGTCCGTCCAGGAGGACGATGCCCAGTTCAGCAACTGGGTAGAGCATGCGAAGCAGCTCACCTCGCTGGAGGCTCTGCGAGCCAGCTTCGCTGAAGCCGATGTGCGACTCGAACGCAGACTCCGTTTTGAGTTCGCCAAGGTTAAGACTAAGCGCCGTGCGCCCCCGTCTTCGGCACTGCTCCCAGGGCCTGCCTATCCTGCTCCTTCGGGCTCTAGCAGCTTCCACCGAAGTGGATCCATGGCTGCCACAGCTCCGGATCAACGCTTGAGCTCAGCGTTTGATCCTTCAGCCCCCCGACCTATTGTCGGGAAGCGGGAGGCAACCGATTACTCGGCCCCCGGCTCATGGAGCTCCCTTGATCCTGTCGATCAAAAGCGTCCACGGCGTCTGGGCAATCTTGCCGGAGGGGTATCTCAAACTCCCATGAGTTATCAGAGTGGGGGTACCCTCGCCACTTCACCAAATACTGGTTGTGGCCCTCGCGTCGACGACGCTTTAGAACACGCTCCACATGAAAGTGGCGATTACCCTGCTCGTCGAGCAGCGCCGGCGGCGCTCGTGTCCTCGCACGTTGAGGAACCTGTCCGTCCTGAGGAGTTGGAGAGCTTGGAGAGATCGCTGAGCGACGTGCGTCAGACCCTGGACCGCCCATGGGCGGAGGCTTGAACAAGCCGAGAGGGAGTCTGACACCACCGTGAATGAGATCCGCGATCTCCAGGAGCGCCTTCAGTGGTGTGAGGCTGCTGAGTCGGCGACTCAACGCCTGGCGCGCCTTGAGCAAGGTTTCGCGCGGCTGGAAGGTCAGGTCGACCTGTTGCTGCGACTTCAGCAGGGCGCTGTGGCTCCGCCACGCTGGGCGCCGGCTCCTGGGAACCTACCTGCGCCGGATCCCGGTACGGCTTGAGCAAGCCCACGTAAAACACGGGGTGTGTGCGCATCTTCTTCGGAAGATTGAGCGTATACTCTAGGCCCTTCTTGGCCACGACCGTGAACGGTCCAACGAAGCGCGGGCGCAACTTGGTCTTGAAGACCGCAGACACTGCATGTGTATGTAGGTTTTTAGCATTAAGCAACACGAGGTCCCCGACCTCATAACTCTCAACATTGCCTCTGCCTTTAGCATCAGCATGTTCTTTCTGTTTGTCTTGGCTATCAGCCATTGCGTCACGTACGTGTCGAAGGACACTTAGACGCGTTGAGAGAAACTCATCAACCTGTTTACGAACACTGAGTGGGCTGACATTAGCGAGTCGATCGGCAATCCCTCCCCCACCAAGCCCAGAACCACGCAGTGGTAGCGTCAACGGGACGCGCGGGTGAGTGAGGCCGTTCACGTAGAATGGAGTGTAGCCTGTGGAGGCATGCACAGCGTTATTCAACGTAAACTCGACGAGTGGGAGCATGGCGCTCCAACGCTTGGGCGTGTCAGCGCAAATGCTGCGAAGAATGTCCTCGACAACGCAATTCACGCGCTCCGTCTGACCATCGGTCTGCGGATGGTCCGCCGTGGACATGTCCAACTTGGTGCCGAGCACCTTAAAGACAGCGTCCCAAAACTTCCCAGTGAAGCGGGGATCTCGATCCGAGACAATCGAAACGGGCAGGCCATGCTGGCGGAAGACTCGATCGATAAACAGCTTTGCTGTCCCTTCACCGTCAACGGTGTCCGGCACTGCCGCTAGATGAGCCATCTTGCTCAGACGGTCAACGAAGACCACGATGCCCGTGTTACCTTCCGAGTCCTTTGGAAGGCCAAACACAAAGTCCAAACTCATGGACTCCCAGCACCCAGCGGGTACAGGCAAACTTGCCAGCGGCGCAGCCGCATGCGGGGAGGGCTTCACCCGTTGACACGTCTCACACGTGCGCACATACGTGCTCGTCCATTTATACAGCTTGGGCCACCAATAGGTCCGGCTCACAGAGCTGTAGGTCTTTTCACGACCGAGGTGGCCACTAAGCGCCGTATCATGCGCCTCAAAGAGGATACGATACTTCAGATCCTCGTCATGAGGGACCACGACACGAGGAGTGTCCGCTGTACCCGTGCTGTAATTATACAGCATCCCATCAGCGATGGAGTAGCGGTGCAGGCTCGCGCGCAAGCGCGCCGACAATGTCTTGTCCGAGTTTTCAAACTCCTTGCTCCCAAGAGCACGTAACAGGGCGACACACATGTCATCGCGCGCATACGCAGCGCGGACCAGGTCCAGGACTGGAGAGGTCACCATGGTGACATGAGCAAGCTCATAGTCTGGTCGACGGGATAACGCGTCCGCAAGACCACTCTGCCTTCCAGGCTTGTGCTTCACCTCGAAGTTGTACTCCGCGAAGAAGGACAGCCAACGGGCCATCCTTTGCGAGAGATGAGGCGACTGGGTCGCAGTGCGTAGTGACGCATGATCCGTGAAGATCACAAACGGCTTTGAGCCAAGCAGGTGAGCCCTGAGTTTGACGAGAGCATACTTCATCGCAAGTAGCTCTTTGTCATGAACTGGATAGTTCTTCTCTGCAGCCTTAAGCTGGCGAGACTCGAACGCAATCACGCGTTCATGCCCTCCGGCGTCTGCTTGAAGCAGAGCACTGCCGATGGCAAAGTCAGATGCGTCACAGACGACACTGAAAAAACGCGGGGTCTGGCAACGCCAAGATCGGTGCGTGCAGGAGACTCTCCTTGACCGCCACGAATGCATCTTAATGCTCGGTGTTCCAACACCAGTCCGCGTCCTTCTTAGGAGATTGGACAATGGCCGAGCCATATCAGCGTAGTTCTCGCTGTACTTGTGCAAGTAGTTGGCGAGGCCAAGCCACTTACGTACGTCCTCCTGGTTCCTTGGAACCGGCCAGTCGACAATGGCCTTGACCTTAGCAGGATCTGCTCGAAGGCCTCGCTTTCCAGCAAAGCATCCTAAGAAAGGAATCTCTTCAGCACCGAAGATGCATTTGGATGCGTTAGCGTACAGCTTGTTGGTGCGCATGCACTCGAGCACCGCTCGCAAGTGGTCAATGTGGTTGTCCACATCCGACCTGCCATCGGCAGCACGACTATGGACGAAGATGTCGTCGAAGTATGTCTGTGCATACGCCCGCAGGGGCCTAAAGAGCTGTGTCACCAGACGGTTGAACGTCGCAGGTGCATTCGACAGCCCTTGGGGCATGACCAGCCACTCCCAGAGCATCCCGCTCGGAGTACTAACCGCTGTCAGCGGAACATCGCTCGCTCGCATGAGCAGTTGGTAATAACCATCGACAAGGTCAAGCGCGCTGTACATGGTATAGCCGACCATGTTATTCTGCATAGCATCCTTTCTAGGAATCGGCGTTAGCGCCGGAATGGTGGCCGCATTGAGCTTATTGAATGCATGAACGATGCGCCACTTGCCATTAGGCTTTCTGACACAGAACGTTGGCGTTGATGCGGAGACTTGCTCTCACGCACCATGCCCGCAGCGTGCTTGAAAGAAGGCGTCAATGACGTCACACTGCTCTTTCGGGAAGGGCCACTGCCGTGTTTCGCAGTATTTGGTTCCGGGAACCAGGTCAATCTCATGACGAACGCCTCGATCAGAAGGCAAGCCAGTCGGCGGGTCATTGGAGACTACGTCCTGGTACTCCTAAACCAAAGGATAGAAGGGATCCGAAGGGTCCTTCAGGATCGAAGATCCGCTTGGCGCACTGAGTGCCTCCTTCGTGTCCTCAAGGACAGCTTCGTCCATAAGCGATGAGGAGTTCAGCTCCTCTTCAGGTCGTATCATGACCACCTCGGCTAACTCGCCGGCCTTCAAGGCGTTCCCGAACTCGGCAATGGACATCTCGACCAGCTGAAGCAGAGCATTCAGCGCCGGGATAGCCTCGAGGCTAGCATTGCCCTCGGCTTCACCGGTCACTCCATTAACGAGTGTATATAGCTGCTCGCTATCAACGTCAACGACAGACACATCATGTGTCAGAACAGACGCTTTGCGTCTCGCAGTCGCCATCTGGCGTCGCTGCCGCCTCCTTGCGGAAGCTGTACGCCTCGGAGAGGCCAGCAGGCTCACACTAAAAGTGTACTCAGGTGTTTCCACCTCTTGTTGCTCGGATTGAGCCGGCGAGGAGCTGCAATGCTCGCGGCCCTCACCCAGTGGGTTAGGTGCCACTCCACCCGCATCGTCAGGGTCCTCCCCTTGATGCCTCGGCTCACAGCCGACCACGCCATCAGTGACATGCAGCAATGCTGCGCTCTCGTGACGAGCACCGCTCAGCGGGTTACGTGCCGCTCCACGCGCATCACTAGGGCCATGCCCAAGATGCCTCGACGAACTGTCGACCATGCCATGACCGGCATGCAGCGATGACTCATCGCGATGAGTCTCACTCAGTGGGTTACGTGTCACTCCACGGTCAGCCCGCGAGCAGTGCTCGGGACTCGCGTCTTCGACGCCAGTGTCCATTAACTCAGACACTCCAATGTCTAGCACATTGACCGACTCTGTCTAGTGCCCGCGCCAATAGCGCTTTTGCTTCCTAGCAGAGGTGGGTTCATGACTCGCCAAAGCTCCACTAGGAGACAAGCGCGTAGCGCCTAAGGTCTTCGACCTCCAATCGATCCATGGTTCATGGCGCTCCAGCCATGCCATGCCGAGGATGAGGTCGTACCTCGAATCCAGGTCGATGACCAAACAGCGTTCAACGCTATCGAAGTCCAGCAACTTCACGCCCAGGTTCACAGGAACCTTGGGCACCGTCACACGGGTCCCCGTCGCAAGCCGGACGGTGACGATGTCACTCGAACGCGCCTTCAGCGCCTCAGCGTACTGCTGACTTCCTTCCATCGTGGAGCGCCGAGCATAGTTGCCCGACGCTCCGGAGTCGATAAGGATCTTCCATGGCTTCTCAAAACCCTTCACGGTCGCTTCCACGACCAGCAAGCCCGGCTTGCATACACGTTCCGTGTTGTTAGAGAGCACGGTGCTCTTTGGGGCTAAGCCCTGCCGACCTCCTCCCTGAGGCTCAACAGAACTCAGTTCTTCTTCCCCAGCAGGGCGCCCCCGCGCCTACTGGGACTTGGCGTTTCCCCGCCACGAGCCAGGCTTCTGCTCAGAAGCGGAGGTTCGGCTCGACGGAGCCTGGCGCTGCTTGCGCAGCGGACAACCTGGACGCAGGTGTTGCGTGCTGCCGCACACATAGCATCGACGGATGCCGATACGCTGCTCAGCAGCCTGAAGCTCGGCTTCCTCATCTTCAGCGTAGCTGAGGTCCATAGGCACTGCGCCATTGGACGCATCAGAAGCTCCGGAAGAGCTGGCTTGGGAAGCCGTCCAACCAAGTCGCGCCGACTTGAAGTTGAACTCGGCGTTCAACGCCACGTTCACGGCTTCCTCAAAAGAGGTCGGGTGAACACGGAAGACTTCCGTCCTGACCACGCCAGTGCGAAGGCCTTCCATGAAGACGGTCACCGCGACCACTTCAGGAAGAGGATCCGCCGCCATGCCGGCGAGAAGAGTTCTCAACTCCTGGACAAAGTCCAACAATTCCTTCTTACCCTGACGGGTAGACAGGAAGCGTGACCTCACGCGATACGCCTGGTTAGGCGGCGAGAACACTCGCGAAAGCTGGGCCTTCTGCTGATCCCAAGAAGGGAACGCAGTGTCCACAGACGTGCCACACGTCAGGGCCCATTCTCGCGCTCGGCCACCGAGCTTGGAGATCGCAAGCGCCACGCGCTGCTACTCGGTCTTGAGCATGGCGGACGCCATGGCCATTTCGACCTCTCTGATCCAGAGCAAAAGGCTTTCGCCTTCTTTGCCCTCGAAGGTCTTGACGCTCACCATGAGCGGTTTAGCTCGTGGAGCATCGTCCGATGCAGGCCTAGGCGTCACAGACGCCGCGGCCGCAGTCATCTTCTGCTGGACGTGCTCCAACAGAGCATTCTCATACTGAGAAAACGCCTCCAGACGCGCGTTTACCGCGTCGGGGCCTTGCGAAGCAAGATGGGCCACACCTTCCGGTCCGATCAAAGACATCAGCTTCTTAAGCCCGTCCTGTTGGTTCGGGGGTAAGTGGGCGAATTGCTCCATCCTCACAGAGGGACAGTCGTAAGACTCAGGTGTCGGATTGACTACAAGTGTTACCAAGTGCAGCGGGGCTGCAATAGCGTTTACGTAGAGGAAGACACAGACTCTGAGAGTCTCTAGTGTTCATTGAAAGCTTACAAACTCTATACGAGAGTTTGGACGAATACCTTATTAAACCTTAATTAAGGATTCCAGAGATAGACAATACCTTATATAAAGGTATGAACTCTATGCTTCAAAATGTGAACTGAATGTATTGTTGTTTATCGCGGCAGGGCCGCCTGTTGTATGTATGTATAGGACTCACTATCTATCATAGTAGAGCCTAGTCTAATGCATATCCATTGGCTGTGAGCCACCCACTCCTATCTGGGGTGACCCACGTAACATATGTGTGGAACTCAACTTATGTGTGGCACCTAGCTTGTGTGCATCACACTATTCGATGTAACCCCGTTACACGTAGCGTGCCGACAACGTTGATGCATTTTAGAAAAACAACCGGAGATCATGAATTTGGAATGGGATGTCGACGACAACGCCGACGACTTGGATCTCGATGCAAAGGATGATCAAGTGCAGATGCTTGTCTTTTCCGTCGTCATGAACGAAGGAGTTCACATCCGTGCAGACCGCGTCTTTCGACAGAGAATGCAGTGGGGTTACGGGTTGAGTCAGAGGGCAAGTTCGCGCGCACATATCGAATGAGTATTTCTTCGTTTAACAAATTGCTTTTCCCTTCTTGGGAATGTATATTGTGAGTTCTAGTCGAAGTTTCCGGTTGGTTCAATCGACCGAGGGGGAACCGCCACCAAATCGCCAAGCGTGTACAATCTGTATAATGTCTCATTAAGTACGACGTACACCAGCTGTTTTTTTTCCGCTTTGGCAGTGCTTGGGGCGATTCGACTAATGACTTGGATTTGTATCGGAGCGATATACCGACAGCTGTTGAACCACTCAAAGTCGGCAAATTTGGCCGGAATTGACAATATATGTGTTGATGGAAGAGCCCGACACAGGTCAATGGTGCCGTTTAGACAACGCTTGAACCTGCAAACTGACCGATTTTGCCCGGGTTCCAGAGTTTTGTGTTTAGCATCGCTAAATTATCCCTGGAACCGCGAGCAAATGACACTATAAGTTCCAAGAAATCCTCGGTAGTGCTCTTTTACCAGGGACGCTAAAGGCTCCCTGGGACCTGGAATGTAACGGGACGATCTCCCGTTACGAAGTAGGTAGAAGTCACAGTCCAAATAGCCTGTGACTTGACACTCTGTCATTGGACAGAAGTCGCCCTTTAGTATGCATATTGGTCAGTTAGTGTGCAGCACCTCAACCAGTGGCTAGCAGCTAAGCTCGGCTTAAGTACGGTTTTGCTGTGCGGCGGAACAGCTCGCGCATCTCCTGCTCTGGCGCGGGGTTCACCGCGCTGCTGATGTCGTAGAGCTCCCAGCGCGCCAACTCGGTCTGGATGTCCTCGCGGGCGCTTGCCGTGTTCCTCTCCGTTGCCATCTCCGTTGCTTGCGCGTCGCGACGCCGATTGTTGTGAGGCCTCGCTCGCGTCGAAGGCTCTCGTCGCTGGGAGAACCTGCGCGAGCGCACGTTCCAGAAGTCATTGCTGCCGACGTTCAGCCACCACTGCGCCATTGTCCAAGTCGTCTCGTCCCGGATATCCGTAGCCGTAGTCCCCTCTTTCTTTAGTTTCCTGTGCTTGTTTTTTTTTAGCAGACGGGTGTCTGCTACCTCCAGTGGAGGGTGATGTAACGGGACGATCTCCCGTTACAAAAGTAGGTAGAAGTCACAGTCCAAATAGGCTGTGACTTGGCACTCTGTCATTGGACAGAAGTCGCCCTTTAGTATGCATATTGGCCAGTTAGTGTGCAGCACCTCAACCGGTGGCTAGCAGCAAAGCTCGGCTTAAGTACGGTTTTGCTGTGCGGCGGAACAGTTAGCGTGCAGCACCCCAACCGGTGGCTAGCAGCTAAGCTCGGCTTAAGTACGGTTTTGAGACCGTACTTTAATGTCACCCAGATTTAATTTTGCTTACAATTCCACGTGTGTTGGCCTCACGCCCAAGAAATTTCTTCCTCACAACAACAGCGAAAGCTTTCGTATCGGTAGCCTTTGGCCCCGCTACAACAAGGACAATACGAGAAGATACTGGTGAAGCTGGCCGTGCGCGACAGGAAGCGGAATGTTCGTGTCTGGGATGTGGAGCAGCTATGTGCACAGATCGACGTGTGCTGTTGGCTTATCGAAGTCGGGGAGAGAAAGTATCCCTCGTCCTGCAAAGTTGCGAACGTCTGGCTTGGAAGAGGCTCCTCGACAGCCTTCTGTGACAGATCCATGGGCGGCGGTGACGCGTGCAGCGACGACAGCAGCGGCTGGAGCCCCACGGAAAGATCGCCGAGCCAGAGCGATAGCTGGCCGATGGATCGCGTTGAAGCTGGGCGGCGGCCAGCTGCGTGCGTGACCGCAGCACTGTACGCTGGTTGGACGAATGGAGCAAGAGTGGGCTGATGGGCGGGATCTTGCCGTTGAACGGCGGATGACTGGGCGATGGCGTGCGGCTAGTGGCGTGATAGACGTGCGGTGGGCGAGCAGCGGCGAAGTGAGCGGGTGGAAAGTACCCCACTGGAGAGTGCTGAACGGATGGACGGCGTATGGCTCGTGGCCGACGCGTGTAGCAGACAGCGTACAGCGGAAAGCGTCGCGTGGATAGGAGCAGAGGGCTGTCAAAGTTCCCGTAGAGCCGCACGAGGACCGACGCCCGAGGCGTAGTCCAAGTGGCTGGTGAGCGAAGTCGACGTTCTACAAGGCGGGCAGTGCGCCGTAGTTGCAGAAGTAGGCAAGGCGGGCAGTACATTTGTATTGACAGACAGTAAATAAAGTAGGAGTTGCTACCAGACGGGTACGCTCTGGCGCAGCGCTAGCGAGTTAGGCGCTGTCGGCCAACCGGACTTTGGACAAGCAGATCGGTGCTGTCGACCAAACCTCGGCGTGCAGGACCGAAGACATGTTACACTTCCAAGGACGCGTGTTCTTGACAGGATCGTTTCCGATGAGCTCACTGCGGACACGAACCGACAATGAGCGAGCGCAGCGGCAACTGATACTGCGCCACAACCGTCTCGAGCTGACGCGCGTGGAGGAAAGCAAGCATTAGTTGTGGTAGACACATAATATGTATCTGTTCTCACTAGCAGTCAGCTAGTAGTACTACTAGTAGTGATACTACTAGCGTCTTAGCTAGACTAGTAGTAGTAGTAGTTTATACTTTCATACTGGGACAGATGAAGGGTGCTGCTGCACAGCCCAAATCAGGTTAATTCGCGCCACGGTAACTGAAGCGGTAACTGAAGCCGGTAGCCGAAGCCGGTAGCCGAAGCTTCTAAAGCAGTATACTGAACCGGAGACTGGTGTCGAATGGTGGCCGTTGACTACAGCAAGTGTGCTATGTATTGTGAATTCAGTGTCTATATTTTTATTTAGGGATCTTGGCCAATTGCATCAATCGCCCATTTATAATTCCAAGTTATTTTTGTCAATCGCGCAGAGGCCCATAGTCGCACTTAAACGGGAGAATAATCGAGAGGCGACTGTTGAGCGATCGATTCAACCGATGCACACGACAATTTTAGTAGAACCCACAATATCGTGATCAACAATATAAATAAAGCAAATATCGAAAACGTCCCTTTGCTGCGAGTGCCGTGCGAAGGCTGGGATAGGAACTAATAGCATACACGTCGCGATCTTTAGGTTTATACTTTCAACCAACATCGAGCTACGCTTTTTGGGCGCAGATGCTGCGGCTGCGAAGCAGGCGCAGTAGATGCGTCTTAGACCTCGAAAACACCGTCTTAATTACAGGTCGGAAAAGTAAAGAAGTTGAAACTTTTATAAATACAAAAAACACGGTTAGCTATCCCAGCCTAAGCATAGCCCTAGTATATTGACAAGTAGTAGTAGTACTAATTGTCCAAATCTTCACTATTATCAAGGGTTGCCTGAGGTAACCAGACCGTAATTCGATGACGATGTATCCTGCACCGGGCGCCACCGTCATCGACGCAACGTACTCTGTTTGGAGGTGTGGCGGCAGCTTCTTCTGGGCCCGCTTGTGCTTCTCTTGCAGCTTCTCCCAGCCTGGAGCTACATCTACCGCGGCAACGAGCTCCCAACTACCCCTTTCTGCAGCGTCAACTCGCGCCTTCGCCGTCACTAGTGCTGCAGCGTTCCACTAGCCCTGCAACGAAATTCTGACCGTTCCCAACATCCTCGGTTCATCATCGGTGAACGCCATGAGGGTCTTTGACAGATTGTGCCTCGTGTAGAAGTTGTCGCAGACGAGCAGTCTGTGACCATCCGGTGCTGGATATTGCGTTGTCAAGTGGCCGCACATCGCGACCCACAGCGCGCTCGGATCTTTGCGGCTTATTGGAATATCTCCACGGTCGAGCGTTCTGAACAAAGGCGTCCGGAGCGCCGGAAAGACGTCCACGTAGCGTTCTGCTGGCGTAGTCCTCGTTCGATTACCAGATCCGTTGTCCCATACAGAGTAGGCATACAAGCTTTCCCACCCCACCACCGCGTAGAAGCGCACTCCGTATTTGTCCGGCTCGGACGGCAAATATGTCTTGGCCGAAGAGCGCGCCTTCGTCCGCACGGTGTTCTCGTCTAAACTAACAGCAATTGTGGCAAACTTCTCCTGAATTTGGGCCATCAGTCGCCGACTGTGCCACAACGGATCCAGCTCACGCCTCTCGACGGGGACGCTCTCTGGCGCATGAACTTGGAAGCGAGCGCGAATGCTCTCAAACCGGTTTCTTGCCATTGTCAAGGCGAAGTCCGATTGGCCCATGAAGAGCTTCTGCGACCACAGCTCTTTGATCTCCGTAACGCGTTGAAGCTCATAGCGATCTCTAAGCCTGTAACGGGGTTACATCGAATAGTGTGATGCACACAAGCTAGGTGCCACACATAAGTTGAGTTCCACACATATGTTACGTGGGTCACCCCAGATAGGAGTGGGTGGCTCACAGCCAATGGATATGCATTAGCTAGGCTCTACTATGATAGATAGTGAGTCCTATACATACAAACAACAGGCGGCCGTGCCGCGATAAACAACAATACATTCAGTTCACATTTTGAAGCATAGAGTTCATACCTTTATATAAGGTATTGTCTGCCTCTGGAATCCTTAATTAAGGTTTAATAAGGTATTCGTCCAAACTCTCGTATAGAGTTTGTAAGCTTTCAATGAACACTAGAGACTCTCAGAGTCTGTGTCTTCCTCTACGTAAACGCTATTGCAGCCCCGCTGCACTTGGTAACACTTGTAGTCAATCCGACACCTGAGTCTTACGACTGTCCTCTGTGAGGATGGAGCAATTCGCCCACTTACCGCCGAACCAACAGGAAGGGCTTAAAAAGCTGATGTCCCTGATCGGTCCGGATGGCGTGGCTCATCTTGCTTCGCAAGGCCCCGACGCGGTGAACGCGCGTCTGGAGGCGTTTTCTCAGTATGAGAATGCTCTACTGGAGCACGTCCAGCAGAAGATGAATGAGGCCGGCGCGTCTGTGACACCCAGGCCGTCATCGGACGGTGCTTCACGAGCCAAACCACTCATGGTGAGTGTCAAGACCTTTGAGGGCAAAGAAGGCGAAAAGCCTTATGCTCTGGGTCAGAGAGGTCGAAATGGCTATGGCGTCCGCCATGCTCAAGACTGAGCAGCAGCGCGTGGCGCTTGCTATCTCGAAGCTCGGTGGCCGAGCGCGAGAATGGGCCCTGACGTGTGGCACGTCTGTGGACACTGCGTTCCCTTCTTGGAATCAGCAGAAGGCCCAGCTTTCGCGAGTGTTCTCGCCGCCTAACCAGGCGTATCGCGTGAGGTCACGCTTCCTGTCTACCCGTCAGGGTAAGAAGGAATTGTTGGACTTCGTCCAGGAGTTGAGAACTCTTCTCGCCGGCATGGCGGCGGATCCTCTTCCTGAAGTGGTCGCGGTGACCGTCTTCATGGAAGGCCTTCGCACTGGCGTGGTCAGGACGGAAGTCTTCCGTGTTCACCCGACCTCTTTTGAGGAAGCCGTGAACGTGGCGTTGAACGCCGAGTTCAACTTCAAGTCGGCGCGACTTGGTTGGACGGCTTCCCAAGCCAGCTCTTCCGGAGCTTCTGATGCGTCCAATGGCGCAGTGCCTATGGACCTCAGCTACGCTGAAGATGAGGAAGCCGAGCTTCAGGCTGCTGAGCAGCGTATCGGCATCCGTCGATGCTATGTGTGCGGCAGCACGCAACACCTGCGTCCAGGTTGTCCGCTGCGCAAGCAGCGCCAGGCTCCGTCGAGCCGAACCTCCGCTTCTGAGCAGAAGCCTGGCTCGTGGCGGGGAAACGCCAAGTCCCAGTAGGCGCGGGGGCGCCCTGCTGGGGAAGAAGAACTGAGTTCTGTTGAGCCTCAGGGAGGAGGTCGGCAGGGCTTAGCCCCAAAGAGCACCGTGCTCTCTAACAACACGGAACGTGTATGCAAGCCGGGCTTGCTGGTCGTGGAAGCGACCGTGAAGGGTTTTGAGAAGCCATGGAAGATCCTTATCGACTCCGGAGCGTCGGGCAACTATGCTCGGCGCTCCACGATGGAAGGAAGTCAGCAGTACGCTGAGGCGCTGAAGGCGCGTTCGAGTGACATCGTCACCGTCCGGCTTGCGACGGGGACCCGTGTGACGGTGCCCAAGGTTCCTGTGAACCTGGGCGTGAAGTTGCTGGACTTCGATAGCGTTGAACGCTGTTTGGTCATCGACCTGGATTCGAGGTACGACCTCATCCTCGGCATGGCATGGCTGGAGCGCCATGAACCATGGATCGATTGGAGGTCGAAGACCTTAGGCGCTACGCGCTTGTCTCCTAGTGGAGCTTTGGCGAGTCATGAACCCACCTCTGCTAGGAAGCAAAAGCGCTATTGGCGCGGGCACTAGACAGAGTCGGTCAATGTGCTAGACATTGGAGTGTCTGAGTTAATGGACACTGGCGTCGAAGACGCGAGTCCCGAGCACTGCTCGCGGGCTGACCGTGGAGTGACACGTAACCCACTGAGTGAGACTCATCGCGATGAGTCATCGCTGCATGCCGGTCATGGCATGGTCGACAGTTCGTCGAGGCATCTTGGGCATGGCCCTAGTGATGCGCGTGGAGCGGCACGTAACCCGCTGAGCGGTGCTCGTCACGAGAGCGCAGCATTGCTGCATGTCACTGATGGCGTGGTCGGCTGTGAGCCGAGGCATCAAGGGGAGGACCCTGACGATGCGGGTGGAGTGGCACCTAACCCACTGGGTGAGGGCCGCGAGCATTGCAGCTCCTCGCCGGCTCAATCCGAGCAACAAGAGGTGGAAACACCTGAGTACACTTTTAGTGTGAGCCTGCTGGCCTCTCCGAGGCGTACAGCTTCCGCAAGGAGGCGGCAGCGACGCCAGATGGCGACTGCGAGACGCAAAGCGTCTGTTCTGACACATGATGTGTCTGTCGTTGACGTTGATAGCGAGCAGCTATATACACTCGTTAATGGAGTGACCGGTGAAGCCGAGGGCAATGCTAGCCTCGAGGCTATCCCGGCGCTGAATGCTCTGCTTCAGCTGGTCGAGATGTCCATTGCCGAGTTCGGGAACGCCTTGAAGGCCGGCGAGTTAGCCGAGGTGGTCATGATACGACCTGAAGAGGAGCTGAACTCCTCATCGCTTATGGACGAAGCTGTCCTTGAGGACACGAAGGAGGCACTCAGTGCGCCAAGCGGATCTTCGATCCTGAAGGACCCTTCGGATCCCTTCTATCCTTTGGTTTAGGAGTACCAGGACGTAGTCTCCAATGACCCGCCGACTGGCTTGCCTTCTGATCGAGGCGTTCGTCATGAGATTGACCTGGTTCCCAGAACCAAATACTGCGAAACACGGCAGTGGCCCTTCCCGAAAGAGCAGTGTGACGTCATTGACGCCTTCTTTCAAGCACGCTGCGGGCATGGTGCGTGAGAGCAAGTCTCCGCATCAACGCCAACGTTCTGTGTCAGAAAGCCTAATGGCAAGTGGCGCATCGTTCATGCATTCAATAAGCTCAATGCGGCCACCATTCCGGCGCTAACGCCGATTCCTAGAAAGGATGCTATGCAGAATAACATGGTCGGCTATACCATGTACAGCGCGCTTGACCTTGTCGATGGTTATTACCAACTGCTCATGCGAGCGAGCGATGTTCCGCTGACAGCGGTTAGTACTCCGAGCGGGATGCTCTGGGAGTGGCTGGTCATGCCCCAAGGGCTGTCGAATGCACCTGCGACGTTCAACCGTCTGGTGACACAGCTCTTTAGGCCCCTGCGGGCGTATGCACAGACATACTTCGACGACATCTTCGTCCATAGTCGTGCTGCCGATGGCAGGTCGGATGTGGACAACCACATTGACCACTTGCGAGCGGTGCTCGAGTGCATGCGCACCAACAAGCTGTACGCTAACGCATCCAAATGCATCTTCGGTGCTGAAGAGATTCCTTTCTTAGGATGCTTTGCTGGAAAGCGAGGCCTTCGAGCAGATCCTGCTAAGGTCAAGGCCATTGTCGACTGGCCGGTTCCAAGGAACCAGGAGGACGTACGTAAGTGGCTTGGCCTCGCCAACTACTTGCACAAGTACAGCGAGAACTACGCTGATATGGCTCGGCCATTGTCCAATCTCCTAAGAAGGACGCGGACTGGTGTTGGAACACCGAGCATCAAGGTGCCTTCGAGGCAGTCAAGGAAAGTCTCCTTCATGCACCGATCCTGGCATTGCCAGACCCTGAACGTCCATTCAGTGTCGTCTGTGACGCATCGGACTTCGCCATCGGCAGTGCTCTGCTCCAAGCAGACGCCGAAGGGCGTGAACGCGTGATAGCGTTTGAGTCTCGCCAGCTTAAGGCTGCAGAGAAGAACTATCCAGTTCATGACAAAGAGCTACTTGCGATGAAGTATGCTCTCGTCAAGTTCAGGGTTCACCTGCTGGGCTCTAAGCCGTTTGTGATCTTCACTGATCATGCGTCACTACGCACTGCGACCCAGTCGCCTCACCTCTCGCAAAGGATGGCCCGTTGGCTGTCCTTCTTCGCGGAGTACAACTTCGAGGTGAAGCACAAGCCTGGAAGGCAGAGTGGTCTTGCGGACGCGTTATCCCGTCGACCAGACTATGAGCTTGCTCATGTCACCATGGTGACCTCTCCAGTCCTGGACCTGGTCCGCGCTGCGTATGCGCGCGATGACATGTGTGTCGCCCTGTTACGTGCTCTTGGGAGCAAGGAGTTTGAAAACTCGGACAAGAAATTGTCGGCGCGCTTGCGCGCGAGCCTGCACCGCTACTCCATCGCTGATGGGATGCTGTATAATTACAGCACGGGTACAGCGGACACTCCTCGTGTCGTGGTCCCTCATGACGAGGATCTGAAGTATCGTATCCTCTTTGAGGCGCATGATACGGCGCTTAGTGGCCACCTCGGTCGTGAAAAGACCTACAGCTCTGTGAGCCGGACCTATTGGTGGCCCAAGCTGTATAAATGGACGAGCACGTATGTGCGCACGTGTGAGACGTGTCAACGGGTGAAGCCCTCCCCGCATGCGGCTGCGCCGCTGGCAAGTTTGCCTGTACCCGCTGGGTGCTGGGAGTCTATGAGTTTGGACTTTGTGTTTGGCCTTCCAAAGGACTCGGAAGGTAACACGGGCATCGTGGTCTTCGTTGACCGTCTGAGCAAGATGGCTCATCTAGCGGCAGTGCCGGACACCGTTGACGGTGAAGGGACAGCAAAGCTGTTTATCGATCGAGTCTTCCGCCAGCATGGCCTGCCCGTTTCGATTGTCTCGGATCGAGATCCCCGCTTCACTGGGAAGTTTTGGGACGCTGTCTTTAAGGTGCTCGGCACCAAGTTGGACATGTCCACGGCGGACCATCCGCAGACCGATGGTCAGACGGAGCGCGTGAATTGCGTTGTCGAGGACATTCTTCGCAGCATTTGCGCTGACACGCCCAAGCGTTGGAGCGCCATGCTCCCACTCGTCGAGTTTACGTTGAATAACGCTGTGCATGCCTCCACAGGCTACACTCCATTCTACGTGAACGGCCTCACTCACCCGCGCGTCCCGTTGACGCTACCACTGCGTGGTTTTGGGCTTGGTGGGGGAGGGATTGCCGATCGACTCGCTAATGTCAGCCCACTCAGTGTTCGTAAACAGGTTGATGAGTTTCTCTCAACGCGTCTAAGTGTCCTTCGACACGTACGTGACGCAATGGCTGATAGCCAAGACAAACAGAAAGAACATGCTGATGCTAAAGGCAGAGGCAATGTTGAGAGTTATGAGGTCGGGGACCTCGTGTTGCTTAATGCTAAAAACCTACATACACATGCAGTGTCTGCGGTCTTCAAGACCAAGTTGCGCCCGCGCTTCGTTGGACCGTTCACGGTCGTGGCCAAGAAGGGCCTAGAGTATACGCTCAATCTTCCGAAGAAGATGCGCACACACCCCGTGTTTTACGTGGGCTTGCTCAAGCCGTACCGGGATCCGGCGCAGGTAGGTTCCCAGGAGCCGGCGCCCAGCGTGGCGGAGCCACAGCGCCCTGCTGAAGTCGCAGCAACAGGTCGACCTGACCTTCCAGCCGCGCGAAACCTTGCTCAAGGCGCGCCAGGCGTTGAGTCGCCGACTCAGCAGCCTCACACCACTGAAGGCGCTCCTGGAGATCGCGGATCTCATTCACGGTGGTGTCAGACTCCCTCTCGGCTTGATCAAGCCTCCGCCCATGGCGGTCCAGGGTCTGACGCACGTCGCTCAACGATCTCTCCAAGCTCTCCAACTCCTCAGGACGGACAGGTTCCTCAACGTGCGAGGACACGGGCGCCGCCGGCGCTGCTCGACGAGCAAGGTGATCTCCACTACCATGTGGAAAGGCTGTTAGCCCGACGCCGTTACCAGGGGCAATACCAGTATCTGGTGAAGTGGAGAGGGTAGAGAACTCATGGGAGGTTTGAGGTACCTCTACGGCAAGACTGCCCCGACGTCGTCGACGCTTTTGATCGCCATGATCACCAGCCAAGGCAGGGCCTCCGGCCGCGTGAGCGGTCAAACAGCTCTTCCCACTAGGTGGGGGAGCTCATGGGTCAGTGACCGAGCTCAAGTCCTGACCTAGGACTGTTGTGGCAGCCAGCACCTAGTGCATTAGCTGCTCATGCAGTAAGAGCGTGCGCAATGCTCCTGCTTATGCTTAGTAAAGCGCCGTGGCCGTGGCCATCTACGCGGAAGCCACACCACACCCGGCTCCCAGAGCCAACACCTATGACGCGCGGCGTCTATGGTTATGGGCTTTGACAGCCCCATCAGTTCATTGGTCTAGGACCACGAGTCTATTTGCCAGCTGCATAGTCGTGCACGAGCTGCAACAGCGTGACTGTATGCTGCGAAGGCTGCAGCGTCAGCTGTAGTATCGGACGGCATGCCGCCCTGCCCTGCCGGGCTCAACTTCAAACCAATAGCCGCTACGCGACGTTCCAGAGCGCGGAGCGCAGGAACAAGACCCCCTTCGGCTTCGAAAGCCTCTGTGCCAGGTATGGATACCTTGTCGGCGTTGGACAAAGCGTAGAACGCGCTGGAGAGGCGGTGCCATGCACGTAATACAGTCTGGGACTGCACGAGCTGGCTCCGACAAGCTCTCACGGCGCCCTAGGCGGAACATGAGTGGCCCCACCTGCTTGATAAGCATGAGGCTTTTGTTGGTGAGCGGTGGCAGTGCCTGCCGATGCGTGTAGCACGCTAGAGGCGCCGCGCAGTCCGCGCTTGCCTCTCCGCCGCAGCCTCGGCTGATTTGTGGCGTCAGTGTTTTCTTCGTCCGGAATACGACCCTCCGTATCCGGCGTCTTGGTGGGGAGGGTGTAACGGGGTTACATCGAATAGTGTGATGCACACAAGCTAGGTGCCACACATAAGTTGAGTTCCACACATATGTTACGTGGGTCACCCCAGATAGGAGTGGGTGGCTCACAGCCAATGGATATGCATTAGACTAGGCTCTACTATGATAGATAGTGAGTCCTATACATACATACAACAGGCGGCTCTGCCGCGATAAACAACAATACATTCAGTTCACATTTGAAGCCTAAGAGTTCACTAGCCTTGTTTAAGGTACTTCTGTCTCTTGGAGTCCGTAAGTAGTTATCTTACGGTACTCGGTATAGCTCTTGTATAGAGCGTAAGGTTATCAATAGTACTAGAGACTCTCTGAGTCTGTGTCTTCCTCTACGCTAAAGCAATTGCAGCCCCGCTGCACTACGGCATTGGTATGATAAGAACCGAAGGTAGCGCGGGCATAATTTATCACCTGTTTGGTAGAGCACCGATTGGGCGCCTTCCAAAACCTCCATAAAAAAGTTTGGTCACTGGGGTTAGGGCGCATTAACGGGTGCATTAAACTTCCTGATTAAACTGGAATTCTTTGGTCGGACCAAACAATTATTTTGATCGTGTTTGGTCGGCTTTAATCGCCCCCTGAATGAGCAACCACACCAAAACGTGTCTTCGTTTCACTATGCGTTCAAACAACACCGCCAAGTGGAAAGCTTTTTCAAATTGAAGCACGGCGATCTTCAAACGCTGCGCGCGCGAGTTTCGCGCCCAAAGTTCTCCGACCCTCTCATTCGAAGATCTGCGTGCTTGCCCTCAAGTATCCAGAACGCGCTTCACGTCGGCCCTCTCGTCAAGGTGGTGCTGCCGTGCCTCTCAGTATTGAATCTACACTAACCGATTGCCTGTGCCGTGTGAATGCTGTATACGCAAAAGAGCTCTCACTCCGAAGCTCACAGCCCTGGTACCAAAGGTAAGAGACCGTGTTCTCGCTGGTGTTTACGGTGGCGCGCACTTACTTGTACTGTCAATGCGTGTTAGCACGGCTCATGGCCTGGACCCGCAGCCCCAAGAAGCGTGGGGTTTTCCCCGTTGGTGTAGATGCTGCGAATCGCCGTCTGGTGAAGCGCGTCAAGGTTTCTGCTGCGGGCGACGGGCCCTGTGCACGTCTTCGCTCGGGACCTGTGGTGCGGTACCCGTTCATCGTCGAGGCCGCGACAATGCAAGTCGACCCATTGAGCCTCTTCGCGCTGGCCGCACCGAACAAGCCGACCGTTCCCCCAACTCCTCGGTGTTACTTCTATCGTCGCAAGACTCGCAGGCGTCGTCGTCGTCGGACCCCTCCATCCTGGACGTGTGGTCTCGACAGAGCTCGCAGCTGGGCTCACCTTCGACGCCTCAGCCTTCGGGGTTGCCAAGCGCCGCAATGCCACCAGCTGCGGCTCCGTCGTTCACGCCATCTACGATGCAGTCGTCTCCAACGGTGACTCGTCGACTTGAGAGCGAGTTCGGGGTGACTGAATGGGCGCCCAGTCCGGTCCAGCCTCGTTCCTCGACAACGCCACCACACTCCGCCGGTTGATCTACCGCCCTGGCTGGAAGGGGTCTTCGACTCCGACGGGTACGACACGGAGATCCTGGAACTGATCGCCACCATCAAACCCCACAAGCGACAACATGTGTCAGATCAAGAGGAACAAGCCGTCGTAGCTCCGGCCGTGCCAGCCTGCATTTCGTCGCCTGCGAGATCCGGAACGCCGCCTAGCGAGGTATGGGTCCGCGAGGCTTGGCCTGACGATGTGAAGCACCTCGAGAAACACTGGAATCCCAACTGTTGGAAGTTCTCTCCAGTCAGCACTGGCATTCGTGGTGGAGCCGGCTGTGGTTGCGAAGAGCGTTGTAAAGTTGCGACGTGTATCAACGCCAAGGAGAATCGCTTCTGCTCGGAAGCGAGTTGCTCGTTTGCTGGCTGCTGCGGGAACGCATTGAAGGAACACCCCTCGCTCGTGTTCACACGCAGCTCTCTGACGGGTATGCGTGGTGTGGTGGCCAAGGACGCAATCGCTGCAGGAGAAGTACTGGGAGAGTACTTGGGGCACCTAGACTTGTTCGGTCCGCCGTGTCGCAACGGGCCCGTGAACGACGGGTTCAGAATGCACCTCAAGACCCGCACGTCCGGCAGGAAGTACGTCGGCATCGACGCCAAAGCGATGGGCGGCACGCTTCGGTTCATGAACCATGCGTGCAATCCATGCGCTCGTTTCCATGAGGTGCAGGCCGGGACTCGCCTCACGGTAGTGGCGGTGACCGTGCGGGACGTCGCGGCTGGCGAGCAAGTGACCGTTTCGTACGGAGACTGTCTCTGGTTCATTTGTCGCTGCGGATGGAGGGCTGTCAGCACAGAGACCTGCAGGATCTCCCCGACCTTGTTGGACGCGCGAACTGAGTGTTGTGGCATTGCGAGCGGCGGCGTGCAACTCGCAACATGCACATCTCTGTCGAGGTTTGCGAACCGAGGTTTTATTGTTTGAATTCAACAATGAAAAGTACCTCTTTAAGTTGAGGTTAGCTATGACCGCTCATTCTTCTATCTTCTTCGCGTCTGGGGAAGCTTCGCCTGGGAGAGCTTCGCGGAGCGGGACGGATCGCGCTGGCGAGAGTAGTGTTAACATGACTGGGGTAAAGTGTCGGCGTATTCTCGTTGTTCTTCTCGCCCATAACTGGATTCTAACGGAATGCACGATGTCGTTCTACAGCGCGGAAGGCGCTCTGGATACAATAACTACAGCCTTCAAGATCAGCTGCTGCTGTGCTGTGAGGTGGAGTCGATCCTCCCGCTGGGACGAACATGTGGGAGCAGCTGGCTGTGAAGTACAACGGCTCGCGCACGCGAAACTCACCGGAGCGAGATCTGGAGCCGTTGAGGCGGAAGTTTAACAGCCTCTACGCAAAGACCAAGCCGACAGACCAAGGAGAAGTCCCTGTGAGCCTCCGGCCCGTGGTGTGGGCGCAGGAGATCCAGCTGAAGATCGAGGAGGCGTGCAGCGTCCAGACATAGCACGACGGGCTTGACGATGGAGAAGACGACGAGGTCCTGCAGACTGTGGTGGAGAGCGTTCTGGGAGGAGATGAAGCTACGGGGCAGTCGCGCCCGAAGCAGCTGACGAAGGAAGTGACCGAGGGCTTGCGCTTGCGATAGAGATTGGCGGAGGGCTCAGGCGCCCGGACACCCAAGACGATGGCTCCGAGCCTGAGGCCCAACCAAGCGACCGGGACAGCGATGAGCGCGAGGAGAAAGAGAATCGAACTCTGAACGTTACCAGTAACCGTCTTGGTGGTCAAGACCTTCGGGTGCTGCGGGACAACGTCGACGCGCTGGCGCAGTCCATGCTGAACGACAACGGAAAGCGCTCAACCGTGTCGAACGGCAACTCCGAAGGTGCGGCAGGAATCCCTATTTACGCTGCAAGAAAGCGTATTCGGATGCAACAGAGGCTTGAGGATTTGCAGATAGAGATGGACGAGGCAGAAACAAAAGCGGCAACGGCTCTGGCGAGATGATGAAGATGCTGATGTTCTTCCAGAAGGATAGCGATCGCAGAGCGGAGATCGAAGAGCGCAGACGCCGAAGTGAGCGCTAAGAGCGAGCGGATGCGGACAAGAAGGAGAGGGCAGAGCGAGAGCAGATTCGACGCGAGGAGGCCGAGGCTTCCGACAAACGACGCTTGCAGGAACTTCAGTTCGCGCGAGACCTACGGGAAGAGCAACGTCGTCTCGATGCCAAACGCGAGGCAAAACTAGAGCGCGAGAAAGAGGAGAACAGGCGTCAGGCAGAGGAGAGGCTCGCCCTGGAACGCAGCGAGGCGAGGCAGCGTCATGAACAAATGATGATCATGCTTTCCGCTCTACAGAAGAAATGAGGGACCGCTGGAGCAGCGAGCGATGCAAGAACCGTAGTGTTGTGATGGAATGAATGAATTGAGCGCTCTATTCGTATCCACCCTGCCGTACACAAAGGTAGTTCGTATCTCGCTGATCTCTACAGTCCGCACTCGATAGTTCGCGAGCCGAAAGAGATTGTCTAGCCGGACCCTGCGCTTCTGTACGTCGTACGGCAAGGGGAGGGCGAGTCGGTGGAATACCTTCTCCACCGAGCCCATTCCTCATTCGATCAACTGACGAACGAAGGTTATGGCCCTCGACTTACGGTGCGCAACTTCTCGGACGGACGGCAGGAGTCGGGCCAGGTCGCCCTCTTTTAGTGGCGTCATGATACGCCCGCGCATATCATCCCCGCACGGGAACGCACTATGCCGTAGCGGGCGTCGGGGTTCAGGTTCTCATCTAGCAGCTTCGCCCTAAAGTCAAAACTTGTATCAGCGTCGTTCCAGCTGCCTGGGTAGTTGTGTTTGCTCCACACTATCCGGCCGTCCGCGCTGAAGCACAGCGTTCCTGTGGCGAAGACTGCGTGAAGCCATCCATTATAGTGAGCATTCCGCAAGTCACGGTCAGAAGGTTGCAGCACCTGAACACACACGAAAACGGAGAGCCGTACATTAGTACATGCACATCGCAACACCAGATACACAGTCAATCTTCGCTTGAGCGCACCCTTAAGTTTTTTTCCATCTATGAACCCCCACGTGAAGGGGAGAAGAGGATGGCGGTCGGCGGTGAGGCGCGCAAGTGCTCGCTGTCGAGCGATTGTTGGCCACACAATCCTTGCCGGAGAAAAAACGGCAAGAGCGCGGTTCATAGCGAGCTCGGCATCGTTAAGAACACGGCATAGTGTCGCTGGGGGAATACCAAACTTAGAGCACAGGCACTTTTGACCCATAGAGTCAACATAGAATGCCAGGAGGAGCCCCAACATTTGGTGATGGTGCTGGAGCTTTCGAGGGCGCCCTCCTCTGGGTCTGTGCACAGGAATATCATAAAAAAAGCGAAAACCTGGAGAGCAACCGATTGAACGCGCGACTGAACACACTCACGGGTAGTTAACAGACCAAACTCACACAGGTAGAGAAAGAAGAGACTCTGGCAACTACATTACTTACCGGCAAAGACCAGTCAGGTAATAAAGTTCTCGTCGCTGCCGAAGAACCATAGAAACATCCATGGAGCCAGCGGGCACGGGCAGTGCTTGAACGGTTTGGTAATGCCGCATACGTAGCATCCGGGCCCGCTTCACCCGCATGCACTACTCTAGCAAACGGCGCCGCAGACGCCGTAACGCAGCTGCTTCCCGACGACGTATCCCCTCCACCCCAGTTCAGACGATGACCAAGCGCGGGTCCATCAAGTGCGCGGCGCTCACCTCCTCGTAAGCGCGGCACCAGTGCTCGCAGCTCTGCAGTTCCCGCCACCTTGCAGCAGAAGTAGTTGACGTAGACGCCAGTTTGCGGGCCTGGTTGCAGGCAGAAGGTCATCGCGATCTTCAGCGACCCCTCACCTTCGTAAATATAGAGACAGTTTTCAGTTTTTTGTCCAACTTATTTCTGTCCAGTTCTACACAGCATTGAAATCGATACCTACATGTGACCGTTTGGACAGTTACAACGGAACGGAGTACACGGTTTCGTGCTGGTTTTGGACGTCGGTTTTTGATGCTCAGGTTTGATGCTCATCAAAAACCGACCATCGATGGATAAAAGGGTGCATTAAACGAACGGGCACCAAACCCTTTTATAGAGGTTTTGGAAGGCGCCCATTAGATCACCATTGATACTGTAGGTCCATCGACACCATTGAAGGCTTATGTTGCCTTATGTTGCTTCAGTCCTAAATGCATAACCGGTAAGAAAACATACGTTGTTCCAGGACGGATATCATCATCTCCCAATCCCGAAATTTTGAGGAGTCGATAGGGATTCTGTTGCCCAGCTAAACCCTCCAACCCTTCCCTGTTCGGCTTAACCCTATAGGGGCGAGCGAGCTTAGGCAATGCTTGGTCCTGGGTTTAAGTCCACGCTCTGCACACGGACCTTAAACCGCAGGCGTTGTTTCGGCTGGCCGAGCATACTAACTTACACCCCTCGTTACCGCCTCGTCTCCCCTATGTTGTGCTCTTTCAATGGTGTCGATGGACCTACAGAACAGTGAAATAACCACTTCCGTTTGGTAGCGCACGCTACCACGCAACCCAATGATAAGAACGGCCCTTTGCGTCTTTTTGTTTAACGCGGTCTCAAATGACACTTCGCCTTTTACTTTCAAGAGTTCAATTTGCTACATCACGATCTGATGATCACGAACACGGCGATCGCGAGCGTGGTGCAGCGGAGAGCACCCACCCCAAAGCAGTCGCTCATAAGAAGCTCGCACCACTATCAGAGGAGTAGCATGATCGCCGAATTGGCTTATTGCAATCGGTGGTCGAGTTACAGGCGAGGTGCTTCAACTGAAGGTGGTTGAATCTAGGATAGATGCTCTGCACCAAGTTGTACGTACATCTCGACGGTCTCATTGAAGCTTAGCCGCATCCCCGCCTCGGGTCGTCCATAGCCCCAAGGCGGTGCGGTGTTCGTCTTGAAGTGCATCTCGAACGATCTCGACACATTTGAATCCGGAAGAAGTTGACGGCAGTGCGCTGCACAACAGGAGGAACTGAGAGAAGTCTTATCGACGATCGAGCTATATGATACCGTATTACTAAAGAGAAGCGCAGCTAGCTACTCAGTTCGGGACGACGGCGCCCATGTTCTTCCACGTCATGCCGGCGAAGTAGTCCTTCGACTTGATGGCCTTGGTGATCAGGTTGCCCATGACCACGCCGCCCATGACGGGCAGCTGCGACACACCGCCGTTCGGGCCCAGCGGCACTATGGTGCCCACCACCTCCACCTTGGGGAACGGCTTGCTCACGTTGGTCTGCGTCTTGCGCGCCACGAGCGCCAGCTCCGCGCCTAGGTGCTTGCCCTGCAGGCCGGCGTAGTACATGCGCTTGGGCGCGGGGTTGCTGCTGGCGTCGCCCAGCGCGTAGATGTTGGTGTACTGGTCGCTGTCCAGCTGCAGCTTGCTGTTCACCTTGACGAACCCCTCGGGCGTCACGAGGCTCGCGTCCAGCTTCTGGATGAGCTCCGTCGTGGGGCTGAAGCCGCCGCACAGCAGCTGCACGTCCGACTCGATCTCCGTGCCCTTGTCGGTGCGCAGCGTGCGCTTCTCGAAGCTGTTGCCCGCCAGGCGCTCCGTCAGGCGCTCGCCCACCACCACCTTGACCCCCAGACGCTTGAGGTACGCGGACAGCTTGGTGCGGAATTTGTCGCGCACGTCGTCGCCCGCGAGCAGCTGAGCTTTGCCTTGGAGGATCGTCACGCTCTTGCTCGGGTACTTGGCCTTGATCTCGCCGGCCACCTCGACGCCCACGGCGCCGCCGCCCACCACGAGCACGCTGCTGGCGGCCTTGACCTGCTCGCGCACCTCGGCCAGCTTGCTCTCGGTGGTCGCGCGCTTGAAGTTGTTCTTGGGCTGCTTGATGGGCACCGCGTACGTGGAGCCCGTGGCAAGCACCAGGTAGTCGTAGCTCAGGCTCTTGACGGGGCCCGCCAGCAGACTGTCGTCCTCGCCGATGGGCGCGTACTCGACCTCGTTGGCGCCCGGCACGATGCGCGTCACGATGGCGCGCTGGATCTTGACGAATGCCTTAGCCGACGGCGGGATGACGCTGTCGTACGGCACGAAGAGCTTCTTGGTGTAGCTGGCGTCCACGAGCGCGCGCGGCGTGCCCACAGCGTGGTAGTAGTACTTGCTCTTCTCGAGCACGAGCACCTCGGTGTCGTCCTTGGCCGTGAGCTCGGCCGCCAGCGTTTGCGCCACGCTGATGCCCGCGGGGCCGCCACCGACGATGAGGATGCGAGGCATATTGAACTGTAGTGTGTTGGGAACTTGGTTGCTGCACTTGCGGTGCGCTGAAGACTTTGGGGAATGAGAGAGCTTTGCGGTGGCTGCGCAGCGGAGTGCTCTCGCCGCGATGACCGGCGGTGTTTGTTCGCAATCGTGCAAGATCAGGCAAGTCGCGGCGTGTCGCTTGGCGGAACGGGCACCGACCAATCAGCTCCGTGCTGCTTCGACACGTCACTGACGACCGCTACGCAATCGCTGGTCCGTAAACACGCGTCCCTCTAATCTCGCATAATTATAGAAAGCATAGCTAGTTGAATTCCCACAGGGTGATCGAGTATGAGATAGCTATTTGTGCTGATGTGTATGTCAATACTGATGGGGAAGAAGCAATGATTAGCTGGTATGAGAGGCATCACGAATCGAAGGCTCTGATAACCACGTGAAACGGTCGATACGTCAAACGCAGTCTGCAGCTTGCACCTCGCGGCGAGGCTTCACCGATTAATGCGGCGCATCCGAGCTGGCTAACCACGCCACAAACGCCGACAAACTGCGCTGCAGTCTTGACTAGACACCGCCCCGGTAGGCCAAGTGGGCGCTTTGTTCGTCACGGACGTTCCCGCGCGGCTGCAAAGAAATAAGCGAGTGTGTATGCAAGCCAACCGCGTTGTTATTGTATCTGCAAGGCCAGTCGGGCCTTGATGCTGTTCATAGTGCATGTTGCGCCGCGCGTTATGGCCACAAGGAGCTGCTGGCTCGAGAAGTCTCGTTTTATGATACGATCTTCACGCTCCACGCTCCGCTCCTATAATATGCTGTTTTTCCGCCGTTGCAGGTAGATAGATACACAATCCGTGTGTGTGCTATTTTTGAAAAAAAAGAAGGGAGGTCCGAGGTAAGCAGACCAAAACTCGCATTTTTTCGGGCGAGTCATAAAATAAAAATTGTCATTATTGTCGCCTACGCAAATTTCTTAGTGCTATATTAGAGATTCGTACAAATTATTTAAAGTGGTGGTGTTTTCACGTTCGTAGCATCAATCCTGACGAAGATACTGCCGCGCGACCAAAGCATATTGCGTGTCTTCACTCTTTTGACTGCTGTCTGTCTAATCGAACGCTTTGGAAGCGCATGTCAACAAATTGTTGCCTAAAGTCTCTATTATAGCCAATAGATGTGGAGGGATTTGTGTACAGTGTGACGATAGACAAAAATGGGTGCAACATGCAGCACCTCAAGTCTGCAGCACCTCAAGTCTGTTTCGGGCCCGAGGAAGCTCTTTTCGCTTAAGCAAATAATTAAGATCCAGGGCTCACTACTCCTCACTGTGTAGCAAACCGAGTCGTGCTACTAAATGAGTCCGTATATACACAACTATTTCGGTGCTATCTGACTCAGCTGCTTCAAAACAGGTGGAGACATAGAGTTAAATTTGCGTGAATGTGGCTTCCCTAGATTCGTGTTGATACCGATAACAAAAAGAATAGCCTTTGTGTACTGCAGCAGCTACTTATATTGTTAATTATCGTTTATAAAGCAAATATGCATTGTGTTGTAGCTCCGATAGACAGCGCGTATAAGAATTTTTCATTGGGGTTAACTCGAATTACGGTCTGGTTACCTCGGGCAACCCTTGTTAATTATAATTAACATAGCCTATTAAAATAGGTTGCAGATTCCAGCACCGATAGCAACCACCATTAGGTGCTGCCAATGAGGCTCTTTTCCTTAACAAAGCGCCTCCAGCAGCTACAGGAATCAGGCTCACCTTGACTTGCACCTGTTGGATTCAATGTATTCTTCAGTTATACTGTATACTGCGACAGGCAGAATCATCGCTCCGTGGTGACCTTGGGGTACGGCTTGTTGAAACCATCCTGCTTCTTCTGGACAACGGCCGCGAGCTGCACAGCTAGGAACTTGCCCTGGTCGGCAGCCCAGAAGGCCATCTTAGGCGTCTCGTGGTTGCGGCTGTCGCCCAGCGCGAAGATGTTCGAGTACTTCTCGCTATCGAGCTGAAGAAGCTCGTTGACCTTGATCGATCCCTGTTCCGTGATAAGCGACGGGTCCATGTCCTTCACGAGCTCGGTGACGGGGTGGAAGCCGCCGCAAAGCAGCTGGATATCGGACTCGATCTCCGTGCCCTTGTCCGTGCGAAGCGTGCGCTTCTCGAACGAGTTGCCTGGCAGACGCTCTAAGAGACGTTCGCCAAGAATGACCTTCACGTCCATGACATCCAGGGCGGCATGGAGCTTCGTGTAGAAGTTGCTGGACAGTTTGCTGCGGGAAATGAGTTCCTCGTGTGCTTCGAGGATCATCACGGTCTTGTACTTGGCCTTGAGCTGGCCAGCCATCCCGCAAACCCACAACCATAGCTGGAGGCGCGTCTGGAGATGCTCTTATAAGAAAAGAGCCTCGTTGGCAGCACCCAATGGTGGTTGCTATCGGTGCTGGAATCTGCAACCTATTTTAATAGGCTATGTTAATTATAATTAACAAGGGTTGCCCGAGGTAACCAGACCGTAATTCGAGTTAACCCCAATGAAAAATTCTTATACGCGCTGTCTATCGGAGCTACAACACAATGCATATTTGCTTTATAAACGATAATTAACAATATAAGTAGCTGCTGCAGTACACAAAGGCTATTCTTTTTGTTATCGGTATCAACACGAATCTAGGGAAGCCACATTCACGCAAATTTAACTCTATGTCTCCACCTGTTTTGAAGCAGCTGAGTCAGATAGCACCGAAATAGTTGTGTATATACGGACTCATTTAGTAGCACGACTCGGTTTGCTACACAGTGAGGAGTAGTGAGCCCTGGATCTTAATTATTTGCTTAAGCGAAAAGAGCTTCCTCGGGCCCGAAACAGACTTGAGGTGCTACAGACTTGAGGTGCTGCATGTTGCACCCATTTTTGTCTATCGTCACACTGTACACAAATCCCTCCACATCTATTGGCTATAATAGAGACTTTAGGCAACAATTTGTTGACATGCGCTTCCAAAGCGTTCGATTAGACAGACAGCAGTCAAAAGAGTGAAGACACGCAATATGCTTTGGTCGCGCGGCAGTATCTTCGTCAGGATTGATGCTACGAACGTGAAAACACCACCACTTTAAATAATTTGTACGAATCTCTAATATAGCACTAAGAAATTTGCGTAGGCGACAATAATGACAATTTTTATTTTATGACTCGCCCGAAAAAATGCGAGTTTTGGTCTGCTTACCTCGGACCTCCCTTCTTTTTTTTCAAAAATAGCACACACACGGATTGTGTATCTATCTACCTGCAACGGCGGAAAAACAGCATATTATAGGAGCGGAGCGTGGAGCGTGAAGATCGTATCATAAAACGAGACTTCTCGAGCCAGCAGCTCCTTGTGGCCATAACGCGCGGCGCAACATGCACTATGAACAGCATCAAGGCCCGACTGGCCTTGCAGATACAATAACAACGCGGTTGGCTTGCATACACACTCGCTTATTTCTTTGCAGCCGCGCGGGAACGTCCGTGACGAACAAAGCGCCCACTTGGCCTACCGGGGCGGTGTCTAGTCAAGACTGCAGCGCAGTTTGTCGGCGTTTGTGGCGTGGTTAGCCAGCTCGGATGCGCCGCATTAATCGGTGAAGCCTCGCCGCGAGGTGCAAGCTGCAGACTGCGTTTGACGTATCGACCGTTTCACGTGGTTATCAGAGCCTTCGATTCGTGATGCCTCTCATACCAGCTAATCATTGCTTCTTCCCCATCAGTATTGACATACACATCAGCACAAATAGCTATCTCATACTCGATCACCCTGTGGGAATTCAACTAGCTATGCTTTCTATAATTATGCGAGATTAGAGGGACGCGTGTTTACGGACCAGCGATTGCGTAGCGGTCGTCAGTGACGTGTCGAAGCAGCACGGAGCTGATTGGTCGGTGCCCGTTCCGCCAAGCGACACGCCGCGACTTGCCTGATCTTGCACGATTGCGAACAAACACCGCCGGTCATCGCGGCGAGAGCACTCCGCTGCGCAGCCACCGCAAAGCTCTCTCATTCCCCAAAGTCTTCAGCGCACCGCAAGTGCAGCAACCAAGTTCCCAACACACTACAGTTCAATATGCCTCGCATCCTCATCGTCGGTGGCGGCCCCGCGGGCATCAGCGTGGCGCAAACGCTGGCGGCCGAGCTCACGGCCAAGGACGACACCGAGGTGCTCGTGCTCGAGAAGAGCAAGTACTACTACCACGCTGTGGGCACGCCGCGCGCGCTCGTGGACGCCAGCTACACCAAGAAGCTCTTCGTGCCGTACGACAGCGTCATCCCGCCGTCGGCTAAGGCATTCGTCAAGATCCAGCGCGCCATCGTGACGCGCATCGTGCCGGGCGCCAACGAGGTCGAGTACGCGCCCATCGGCGAGGACGACAGTCTGCTGGCGGGCCCCGTCAAGAGCCTGAGCTACGACTACCTGGTGCTTGCCACGGGCTCCACGTACGCGGTGCCCATCAAGCAGCCCAAGAACAACTTCAAGCGCGCGACCACCGAGAGCAAGCTGGCCGAGGTGCGCGAGCAGGTCAAGGCCGCCAGCAGCGTGCTCGTGGTGGGCGGCGGCGCCGTGGGCGTCGAGGTGGCCGGCGAGATCAAGGCCAAGTACCCGAGCAAGAGCGTGACGATCCTCCAAGGCAAAGCTCAGCTGCTCGCGGGCGACGACGTGCGCGACAAATTCCGCACCAAGCTGTCCGCGTACCTCAAGCGTCTGGGGGTCAAGGTGGTGGTGGGCGAGCGCCTGACGGAGCGCCTGGCGGGCAACAGCTTCGAGAAGCGCACGCTGCGCACCGACAAGGGCACGGAGATCGAGTCGGACGTGCAGCTGCTGTGCGGCGGCTTCAGCCCCACGACGGAGCTCATCCAGAAGCTGGACGCGAGCCTCGTGACGCCCGAGGGGTTCGTCAAGGTGAACAGCAAGCTGCAGCTGGACAGCGACCAGTACACCAACATCTACGCGCTGGGCGACGCCAGCAGCAACCCCGCGCCCAAGCGCATGTACTACGCCGGCCTGCAGGGCAAGCACCTAGGCGCGGAGCTGGCGCTCGTGGCGCGCAAGACGCAGACCAACGTGAGCAAGCCGTTCCCCAAGGTGGAGGTGGTGGGCACCATAGTGCCGCTGGGCCCGAACGGCGGTGTGTCGCAGCTGCCCGTCATGGGCGGCGTGGTCATGGGCAACCTGATCACCAAGGCCATCAAGTCGAAGGACTACTTCGCCGGCATGACGTGGAAGAACATGGGCGCCGTCGTCCCGAACTGAGTAGCTAGCTGCGCTTCTCTTTAGTAATACGGTATCATATAGCTCGATCGTCGATAAGACTTCTCTCAGTTCCTCCTGTTGTGCAGCGCACTGCCGTCAACTTCTTCCGGATTCAAATGTGTCGAGATCGTTCGAGATGCACTTCAAGACGAACACCGCACCGCCTTGGGGCTATGGACGACCCGAGGCGGGGATGCGGCTAAGCTTCAATGAGACCGTCGAGATGTACGTACAACTTGGTGCAGAGCATCTATCCTAGATCCAACCATGGTGGCTAGGCTGGCGCCTTCACCTCGCCTGGAACTCGACCACCGATTGCAGCCAATTCGGCGATCGCGACTTGCGATGCTACTCCTCCTCTATAGTGGTGCGATCTGTTTGCCCCGTTTCAGAAAGGAGGGGTGAATGTGATGTAGAAGAGACCAACTGAGGTGAGCGTGTGCGAGGCGCCGGAGCTCAACAGCGACCCGAGTACAATACTAAGTACTGCAATGACCAGATCAGGAGCACAGCGAGCGCGCTGCGGAGCAAAGATGACATCCGTTTGGCGGGAAGCCCATCCCAGGATAAAAACTAGTAACGACTCGATTTGGCTTGATTAAACTATGGCTCCCCTGACACTCCCCGGCACAAGACGGGGCATCTTGGCATCTTGACTCTGGCTTCTTATGAGCGACGGGGGAGGGTAACCTGTAAGGTGCTCTCCGCTGCACCAAGCCTGTGATCGATCACGGGCGACGCCTTGTTCGTGATCATCGGATCGCCAGACCTCAGCGATGACGGGAATGATGGTTGTTATTATAACAAATCCAGGCAAGAATAGTCTTCTCCTCAACTGCCACTGACCTCACAACCGATTCAGCAGCTCAAGACGCACCCCAGACACCCTCAACAAGAAGATGCCGCGCATTGTGATCATCGGAGGCGGAGCAGCGGGCATTAACACGGCGCAGACGCTGGCCAAGAACCTCACGGAAGCCGACAACACGGAGGTTATCGTGCTCGAGAAGAACGCCTACTTCTACCACGTCGTGGGTGCTCCGAGAGCCTACGTCGACGCCGACTTCACCAACAAGATGTTCATCCCGTACGACGACGCCATCCCCAAGCATGCCGCCAAGTTCGTTCGCATTGTCCGCGGCGTGGCAACGCAGATCTCTGCCGACACGAACGAGGTATCGTACCGCTCGATCGGCAGAGATGACAGGGAGAGCGACGCGGCGTCGAAGCTGCACTTCGACTACCTGGTGCTGGCCACTGGCAGCTCCTACACGGTGCCTATCAAGCAGGATGGTCGTGACTACGCTCGTTCTGCGACAGAGGCGAAGCTGCAGGAGGTGCGCGGCCAGATCGTCAAGGCGGAGAAAATCTTGGTAGTTGGCGGTGGCGCAGTGGGCGTCGAGGTGGCAGGGGAGATCAAGGCCAAGTACCCGAGCAAGTCGGTGACGATCTTGGATGCCAACGACAAATTGATTGCTGGGAACAGCCTTCGTCACAAATTCTACGCGTATCTCGACGCAGGGCTCGAGAAGCTTGGGGTGAAGGTGGTGCTAGGAGAGCGATTGACGGAGCGTCTGAGCGGGAACAGCTTTGAGAAACGTACTCTGCGCACCGACAAGGGCACGGAGATCGAGTCGGACATCCAGCTTCTGTGCGGCGGATTCAGCCCTGTGGCCACGTTAGTACAGGAGATGGATCCGTCACTGTTGACGGAAAGGGGTGCGATCAAGGTGAACGACAAGCTACAGTTGGTAGGCGCGAAATATTCGAACATGTTCTCGCTCGGAGATGTGTGCAACCACGAGGCCCCGAAAATGGCTTTTATCGCTGGCGAGCAAGGAAAGTTCCTTGGTGGCGAGCTGGCCGCAGTTATGAAGAAAAAGCAGGAAGGCTTCACGAAGCCATTCCCGGTACCTGGGACGGCTGCAATGATCCTGCCTCTCGGTCCGAGAGGAGGAGTTTCGCAGCTGCCGGTCTGGGGAGGGGTTGTCGTTGGAGATTGGACCACGCGGCAGCTCAAGTCGAAGGACTACTTCGCAGGCCGAATCTGGGCGAGCATCGGTGCTACCGTTCCGAACTAAGGTAAGGTGTCTATCGCGGTCGATAGATAGGCGATAGGCAGAACGGACATAGGAGGTCGTTAGCTAGAACTAAATGACATCAATGTACCTTACTGAAAAACAAGGTGTCTATCTACGGTAGCACGTGTATGAAATGGGATGAGCAACAAGACTTAAACTTGTTGCTCATCTTATTTCATACACGTGCTACCGTAGATAGAATGTCCGTTTAAGGACATTCCACGGTATGATGAGGAGGGATGTCATGGTAATTAACACTGAAAGTCAGCGTGCTCGGAACCTCAAACCTCTCTCTTTGGTCAAAACAAGTCCAATGAGGCGTGCAGGACCTCGTCAGAAGATCGATGAACTACGAACCACCTGAGGGAGCTGAAAGAATGAAAACATTACTACTATTTGGCCCGATATTTTGTGCGAGTTCCAACTCACCCCCTCCTCTCCTTTGATACACCGGTTTAGATGTTCACTTGGTCACCATATACTACTATATAGTACATGTACTCCGACTACAGTATATCGTTTTGTTTGTGTGCGTGTGTAAGTTCTGTTGCTACAGACTACATACTCAGCATCCACCCAACAACAGTAGTAATTTACTCACAAAAAAAATAAAATATACTGAGGAGAGGGTGCTCACGGGATTCCATTGAATTGCAGCAACTACTCGGAGCGATCAAAATCGTCGTTGGAGTTTGGGCGGTCTAGCTGCGCATCAACATTGTCGATTACTCCGACCTACAGGTACGTTGCAGTTCGAGACTGACTACTAACACAAAATGGAGGACAGCGTATTTGTATGCGGTGCTTTTTTTTACCTTCTACGCTCAAGCCGGGAGGGGTGAAAGCCGAAGTGCTCGGCAAGCCGAAATGATGCCAGCGGTTTAAGCTCCGTGTGCTGAGCACTCTTAGTTAACCCTGGACCAACCATGGTAAGATTCCACTCGGTTTTATACGTTACACGCAGCTTAAGTTTTTAGGGGCTAGATAGGGGAACATACTTCCTGCCGACATCAAAACTTTGCGTACCATGACATCTGTCCTCCATTTTGTGTCAATAATCTCTGCCTGGGAGTAAACTGCAGCATGGCAGCTATGATTTCTCCGAGGAAACTCAACGGGTGGGGACGAAGTGGTCGATCATTATTCATTTCTCCGCGGATGAACCACCTCCTCTCAAGATCCACGACCTCGATCACCAGCAACAGCCGCGCGGTCAATACCCTTCTCAAGAGAAACATGATGCGAATTGTCATTGTCGGAGGTGGCCAGGCGGGCATCAATTGCGCCCAGAACCTCGCAAAGAACTTAACCGAGGCGGACAACACGGAGGTCGTCGTGCTCGAGAAGAGTGGCTACTTCTACCACACGCTGGGTGCCGCTCGCGCCTGTGTCGATGCCGACTACGCCAAGAACATGTTCGTCCCGTACGACAACGCCATCCCGAAGACGTCCTCGGGCTTTGTCCGCATTGAGCACGCTGTGGCCACGGGCATTTCGCCAGACAAGAAGGAGATCTCGTTCCACCCGATTAGCGTCGACGACAAGAAGAGCGCCAAACCGGAAAAGCTGAACTTCGACTACCTGGTCTTGGCCACGGGCAGCACCTACACGGTCCCGATCAAGCAGGACCCGAAAGCCTACACCCGCGCGAACACGGAAGCCAAGCTGCAGGAAGTCCGCTCAGAGATTGAGAAGGCAGGCAAGATTCTGATCGTGGGCGGTGGCGCCGTGGGCTGCGAAATGGCTGGCCAGATCAAGGCCAAGTACCCGAGCAAGACCGTGACGATCCTCGAAGCGCACGAGGAGCTCATTTCCCGCAGCAAACTGTCCAGCAACTTCTACACGAAGCTCCATGCCGCCCTGGATGTCATGGACGTGAAGGTCATTCTTGGCGAACGTCTCTTAGAGCGTCTGCCAGGCAACTCGTTCGAGAAGCGCACGCTTCGCACGGACAAGGGCACGGAGATCGAGTCCGATATCCAGCTGCTTTGCGGCGGCTTCCACCCCGTCACCGAGCTCGTGAAGGACATGGACCCGTCGCTTATCACGGAACAGGGATCGATCAAGGTCAACGAGCTTCTTCAGCTCGATAGCGAGAAGTACTCGAACATCTTCGCGCTGGGCGACAGCAGCAACCACGAGACGCCCAAGATGGCCTTCTGGGCTGCCGACCAGGGCAAGTTCCTAGCTGCGCAGCTCGCGGCCGTTGTCCAGAAGAAGCAGGATGATTTCAACAAGCCGTACCCCAAGGTCACCACGGAGGCGATGATTCTGCCAGTGGGCAGTGGAGGCGTCTCCCAACTGCCGATCCTAGGTGGTGTTGTTGTCGGCAGTTGGGTCACGTGGATGATTAAGGCGAAGGACTTCATGGCGGGACTCACCTGGGGCAGTCTTGGAGCTACGCCCCCAAAGTAACTTCAGCACCGATACTCAAGGGAGAAGTCAAGGTGTTACCCCGTCCTGGTAGAAGGGATAGTTTAGCTACTGCGAACAACACTTCACAAGTGTTGAATTCATTCAATCTTGCTTTCAACGCCGATCCGAAGCTGTGACACGACTAGTTGTGGTGCTGAGGCTCGCCCAGATTGGAAAGACGCGCACGTTTCGTCTTCGCCGACCTTCTCGCCGTAGAAGGTGGCCGCGAGTTGAAGCCGAATCCCCCTCTTTTTGTAAAGACTCCGCGAGTGGGTCTTTACATTTGGTACTTGTTGAAGTGCTCCCGTTCGGCTTGAACGGGAGTAGACGGGAAAGGCAAGTCGCTATTGCAGTGATGGACGGCGCGCCAACGTCACGCCAGGCGACGCATGGTGCTTGGTGAGAGTTAGCGAGCAGATATCCCTTGTATTCGATATGAACTATTGGTTCGAATGGCTAAAAGCAGACTTGATGAGCAGCGAACCGCATGCCGCACTCGGTGGGCCAGCAGCGGCGACGCACGCCGTGAAGACCGACGTATTGAACCAGCGAGGAAGAACGAGCTAATAGTCGAGGTACGAAAGAAGAAAGAAGATAACTTGTTTTAGACAAAGACCCCCATGCAGAGGCGACGCAGCCGATTGACTCGTCGTCGCCTAACGGCCGGGCTCCTTTTGACTCCAGCTTGACCCTGCCATCGATGCGAGCCCCGGCAGCGCACTCCACTGTGGCATCGCCACACGGCAGAGCTGCTGGCTGAAACTGGCCGCCGGAGCGCTAATGAGAGAGACGGCATGCAAGACGCCGCGCAATATGACCAGCGCCAAGCCCTGATTGGGTCGGACCTTTACCAGCCTCAAGAACAGTCCTCGGCGAGAAGTCTGGTGCCTCGATCTCGGCCAGCAGCACAAAGGTGTTGCCCTGAACGAGCATGCAACGAAGCACTTGTGCGGACAAGTCGCGGGGATAAGAACTCCAGTCGAGGGACTATACAGGAGCTGGCGGTGCTTGGCCATTGGCGTATCCTCGACCACGACTTCTGTCGCACCAGCTTGCTGTCATGGTTGGCTGCAGCCCAAACTTTCCGAACTCCGTCATATCTCCCGACCTCCCGACCAAGATGTTGTCTAGACTTTGGGTAGTCTGGCCCAGACTACCTCTCGCTTGTGAAAGGGTAAAAGCCGCGGAAGCCGCATGGCGAGCATTCGGATACCATCTGGCAGGGTAAGCAGGTCACGCACTCGCCCCCAACTGAACGACGATAGTGAGGCCGAGTCGAGCCGCATGCGAGCAGCGCTTGCCACCCTGGCGACGCGTCTGTCACCATCAGCGAAGATCCATTGGGGTCGGATTCCGACACCGTTATTACGGCTGCTACATTCCAACTTGACGCGTGCTACGCAGGACTCTTGAGGCCAAGTGAGACCACCTCGACTCCAGCGCGAAGACGTTCGAACGTCGATATATCTGCGAATAACCATGGGGCTGGACCCAAAGTACTGCAAGCTGACCGTGCACCCGGCTACCAGCAAGGCCTCACCGCCTCGGGTGCGTCGACAGACTGTCGGAGACGAAGGTCTCCCGTCGTTTCGGAACCGGCCTTTCAAGCGAGCGCCACCGCCAGTTCCGCCGTACAAAGCTTATGCTGCCGCCGTGTACAACAACGTGGACGAGCTCCAGGAGGACGACACAGCCGACATCGCGGTGCTCAGTGACGAGCCCATGACGTCGTCCCGCCGCCGCGCGCACACCATCGGCACCTCCCGCCTTTCGACGTCAACGCGGCTCTCGAACATCCTGAACCCGCTGTCGCGCATGACAATGCGGTGGACGGAGCAGTCGGCGGATGCAGCTTCGAGCAAGGCCACCGAGTCCTCGACAACCAGTGCGACCTCCAGTCCGCAGGACCTGATGGACACCCCGCCGCCGCTAATGACTCCGCCGCCGATGATGGACCTTGCCAACTCGTTCCTCGAAGTGGACACGGACGGCAGCGACGAGATCATGCGCCCGACGTTCGAAGACGCCGCCGCTCTGATGGCAGGCACCCCGCCGATCCCTGCTGGCCTCACGCTCGACATGCTGCCGACGCAGTACGAGACTCCTACGATCCCGTCGCACTTGCGTGACGTGCTGCTGCACAACCAGAATCAGCAAAGGAGCTTCTCGCCGCTTCTGATGGTGCACAGTGACGACGAGGGGGAAAGTGAGAGCGAGATCGAAGACGACGATTCCAGCAGCGTCACCACGGACGACTACGGCGAGGACCCGACCAACCATTCCGTCGACATCGACAGCATCCGACAAACTCGCGACCAGGCCGTCGTCTCTTCGAGGGCCAACTTCGAGGCTTCGCTCCACGACCCCAAGCGCCAAGTGCCGCGCTTCCGCACGACTGAAGTGCCCACGAGAGTGGGTGGCTCGGCGCGCAACATCCGCGGTCTCAGTTCACCGCCGCGAATGCTGAGCCAGATCATCCGCCCTCGCAAGGCCACAGTCCCTGAAGGGGGCGACGTCGCCACTACCTCAGGAGCCCACCCGCTCAACAACGAACCCCCTGCGGAGCCCATGTATCACGGCCAGGAGCTGCATCTGGTCTTCAAGACCACCACCGGCCAAACCGCACAGGTCCAAGGACACCCAATGCGGCGTGGAGGCCACCAGAACCCGTTTTCGCGTCGTGTGCGCTGCTATGCTGTCCAACCCTACGATCCGATGGAAGACGGCGACACGCTGCGCATCATCGGGCACACGACGGACGGTCTGCTTCGGGGCGGAGACTGTGTGTCCTTCGCGCGCACGGATGGCTCGGTGCTCCGCATGCAGAAGATGTTCAAGAAACTCACGTTCAGCAACAAGATCGACGTTCGAGCCAAGTTTATTATCACGGGCGTGCCCGACCGCACGCCCGTGACCTCGACGTCCAAGTTTTATCTGCAGAGCGTGTACGACCGCAAGAAAACGGTGGGGTTCCTGCCTGCTCGACGCCAGAACCACCCAGGCTGCCTCGCGATGTACGTCCACCGAAACGTAGAGGACAAGGTCGAGCCGATCCAGTTCTTCAAGCGCCACCCGGGTCACAGTCTCGCTCTGTGGCATCCGCAGCAGTGCGTGTAATCTACGCGCGCGCCGCACGATAGCAGTGCCACTCGATCGCGTGCCCTACAAGGGCTGGGATGATCGTAAGATCAATGACTACCGCAATAAGCGTGCGGTAGCCTGTATGTGCTACTAGTAGTAGTTGTTTTGATGTAGTGGCGTAGTGAAGTTTGTAGTAACTATCCGTACCAATGTAATGAAGAAATTTGAGTGAGTTTCTCAACTACAGGTTTGTGTCGCTTCTTGGCTGTAACTTTGACTTGGTTCCCTGCCGTCGTATCATACCATAATATGCCCACACGAAGTCATTTGACACACACCTTGCTGTCCACGTATCTTCTGCTGCTATAAATCTGCTGGCAGCTCACTTCTTCCTTTAATTTGTGGTCATGCGTGCTCCACAACTGACGAGCGTCAACAAATACGCGCTGTGTTCGATTTTTGGACGTTGATGGCTATGCTAAAATGCTCAACGAACTATCGAGTCCGAAGTACTACATACTTTCTGGCTAACAACGAATTGATGTCGCTTTAACGTGACCACCGCACCCAAGCCTATCCGGCTTGCTCTGAGCCGTACAAGGCGTCGTAGTACCTTGCAGTGATGCCGGAACATATATAGGTTGGTTTTCTATATGTAGGAAGCGGAGCAAGTGAGCGCAGCGGACGTGTGAAGTGGACGGAAAGGAGAAAACGTGTTTTCAAGATGAAGGAAGACGGACCAGCACATACCTCGGATAGATCCTGCAGCAAAGTGCGGGCAGCCGGGTTTTTGTCCAGCCGCCAGTCACCGTCCATTTCCTGGCGGCACGGTTCCCCGAAGCTGGTGGTTCATTTGGTTTCTCGTCGCCACAGCTCCGCAGCAGGCGGTCACCAGCGTCACAAGCTGGCCAAGATTTAAGATGAAGCCGTCGACACGGTGACCCACGTGCTGGCTGTCGGGCGGTAGGCCCACGCGCCCATGGTGTCGCCGACGACCACCTCGGTCGCATCTGTTCCTCCGGGATCCTCTTTCTTCTCTTATTGGGGGCTTATCGTCTCCCGTCGGGAACGCCTCAAGTGCGGCGGCCAGAAGGAGAACGGGTGGCAGACTGCCGTGTTCATGGTGGAGCCCGGCGCCACGCTCAAGAACGTGACCATCGGCAAGGATCAAATGGAGAGCGTGCACCGCGACCAGAGCGGCTACACGATCCAGAACGTGTGGTGGGAGGACGTGTGAGAGGACGCGCTGAGCATCAAGGGCGGCTCGGCCGGCAGCGTGACCAAGGTGATTGGCAGCGGCGCGCGCTCGGCCGACGACAAGGTCATCCAGCACAACGACCTGGGCACGGTCTCTATCGAGGGTTTCTACGTGCAGGACTTAGGCAATCTCTACCGCTCGTGCGCGGTAAGTCGCGCAAGTTCAACATCAAGAAGTTTCCTCGTGATCAAGGACGCGTTCATGACGGCGATACAGCCACGGCCATACAGCCACCCGGCCATACAGCCATGGCCATACAGCCACGGCCATACAGCCACCCTGCTATACAGCCACACGGCCACACAGCAACCTGGCCATACAGCCACAGGTTCTCATCGAAGGCTGCGCAACGACACCTCACGTACGTGCCAACGTGTTCTCATGGATGTGGGAGATGCGGTTCTCTTTGGTCACGGCCTAATAGGGGGTTGCCAGTCGGCACCTTGCTCCTCGAGCAAGAAGCCTTTCTGCCTTTGGCCGTAACCAAATGAACCGCAATTTACCCCCATGTCTGTATGCTAGATGGAAAGGTTGAGTATCCCATCTGGCTTGATGTTGCTTTTTTCTTGCGGCGGCGGCTGGCGTGGTCATCTTCGAGGTGAATACTTGAGGTTGCGTCGACGGTTGGCGCCAAGACACTTCATTCAGCACAAGGAAACACCAACGATTCCAGCCACACTCTCTCACTCTTAAAAAAATTAGTCATCTACTCAAGCACCACAAGCCTCAAGTGAAATGGTTTCCACGCAGCTTCGCCTCTCGCTTCTTCTGCTCTCGGCCAGCGCCCCCGCAGTGTTTCGGCCATGGCGGGATGGTCACACCCGAGTCTCGCGAGATCCGAACGATGGGCCTGGATATCGACAGCTCCTTCGGTTGGCCCGTTGCATCATCGGCGATGACTGCCTCAACAACACACCGGACACGAACCTGCCCGACGATTTCGTACGGCCAAAGCAAGATCGAAAATGCGAGCGAACGATGGCGCCAACCACATCGGTCCCTGTACCGTTTACCTTGTGAACCCCGATGACACGAGTGACAAGCTGCAGGTGGGCCAACTCGACGACTGCATGCGCTCCCTACACCCTGCAGCGGGGAACAAGGGCGACGATCCGATTCCTGCTGAAATGAGCATCGACGTGCCGAAGTCGGGCCTGCCATGCAGCCCCGAGTACTGCGTCCTCGAGTTCTACTGGGAATCCACCCACCTAGAGCCCCGGGAGCTCTTTAACAACTGCGCTGATGTCAAACTGGGCGGGGGTTCAAGCGCAACTGGGACAACGAAAGTGCTTCCACCGCTACGTCGACCGAAGCCCCTTCGGAGGTGTCAGACCCACCAAGTGCAACTACAGCGGCCCTCGCAAACACGCCAGCCCCGACTTCAAGCGGAACGTACGTCTCCATTGGGACTGACAGCTCGATGAAGGCATCGATGGACCAATGGTGCAACCAGAACTGCAACAACGACCCACCCTACTGCTCCGAGTCGACTTGCACTGCTGCTTAGAAAGTGCCGACGGTTTTCATGCGCTGCGTGCATTCCTCTTGCTCCCGTTCCGTTGAACGCCCGTGCGTTTGTCTAGTCCAGCATAGCGATGCCCGACGACGTAGATCGCCAATTGAAAATACACAATCAATGTTTTGCTATTACCTTATCCAGAAAGACAAACTCGACATAAAACTCACATCACCTCGTCAAAAATGTCTGTCCAGGAATCACCAAGATACTCGACATCGAGCGGAGGCAAACTGTCCGGCACAGCCTCACTGCTGTTGTCGCAATCCCCCGTGAACAGCGTCGGTTCAACTTGATTCCCGGTTAGAATGGGCTCGAGAAGAGAGTTAAGCTCCTCCTCACGTCCATTTTCAATCATGAGAGACCAGTCCAGCGCGCACAGGTCGGTTGTGTCAAATCCAGCTAGTGGCCATGACTCGTTGCTGAAGTTCTGAGGGCTAAACGTCGCCATCTCCTGCTCCGGTTCGCGCTCGTCCCCTTGCTTGTCCTCGGTGTGAAGCCTCTTCAAATTCCTGCGAAGGATGCGCTCGTCAGCCTCACTTTCCCGTTTCGCACCGATGTGGGAAGCTGTAGCGCACATTGCAGCCTTCTGCAGCTCCATTTCAGTCACCAGAGAGGCAAGCTGAGAGGGCTGGCATCTGTGAAGGAAATCATGACTGAAAGTGCACACGCTGGCACGCGTCTTGGTCCACTTGCGGAAGCCGAAGTTGTTAAGTTGCCGCTGGAAACTGGCAAACTTGCAGTGCTTGAAGTACCTGGGGAGGATCTCGCGCTCGAGTCTTGGCACGTCAAAGACTTGGAAATGAGATCCGTCGACTGACCACGAGAGAATGCATGGGTCTTCATCGTACAGAATGTCGTACAGAGTTCTCAGGAATCGAGGAACCTCGTCTACGACGGTCTCGCTGTAGCGCATACCGCTATTGCTCGTAGCTTCGTGACAAGTGAGTGCTTCACGGCTCGAGTTGGAATGAAATCGTGGTTGAGAGGTCGGCACCTGAGAAGCACCCCTGGGTCGCCTCAGTCTGCGCGTGGAGTAGGTGTTTTCGCCTACGCTTCTTTGCCTTGAAGAATCCTAGCTATATTTGTGCCGGAGCATACACAGAAGACTTTAAACACTTTCCTGTTGCTGCAGTGACAGTCTGGTCTGGAATGCGCAGAAATTGCAGCTGCAAACGCGCCACTAGGATCGTATGGCGTCTCGTGGCGCTTACAGTTGTCTTGGACTGAGTGCGGCCTTCAACACTAAAATGATGTTGAAGTGACGTCTTGGTGATCGTATGCGCGCAGGTGCTTCCACGGTTCCAAGATGGCTACGGTTTCGATTTCTCGAATGGACTCACGAGCAGCCAGATCGGCGTCAAGTAGGATGCAAGCCAATCGACCATTTCAGGCACGTTAACGGTACAACACAGCACCCTGATACGCACAAGTTTTCATGATAAACTTCCGCAGCGAGTTCAGCGCACTCAACCGGTACCTACCACCATACATAATAAACAACACCGTGCCGATTTACAAAACGCAGCCGTTCCAGTCGGTTTCTGACGCAGGTCTTCCCCGTTGTCCATTTACCTACCGCATCTAACCCAGGTTCGACTAACAGACGGCAACGTTCTTGACATCCGTCTGGCAGTGTTTCGGCTGCTACTGCAGTGACCTTTGACTGCATACCGCCTGTGCGGCAGAAGCCTGGAGTGCCGCTCGCAGGCTCGTCCGGGGCTCTCGCGACAGATCCAATCTCCAGCACAACTCAATCGGGCTCGACCCACACAAGCAAGCCACACAAGCAAGCCACACACTCACTCACCGCGAGAGGATAACCTCCCGACCAACCAAGCACGTCATCTGCTACCACCAACCTAGCATCAACTAGCGACGTACCCACCCACCCTACCCACCCAAACTCGACATCCCAACTCAAGAACAAAGATGCAATTGATTCCGGACTCGAATACGTCCTCGATGGCCGGCGACGCGGCCTCCGCTACCGCACCTCGCTTCGTGCGCGCCGTCTACGACATGCTGCAGAACGAAGACCAGCGCATCCTCTCGTGGTCGGCCGACGGATCGCACTTCCAGGTCTACGACGTGGCCCGACTGGAGAGCGAGGTGCTGCGCAAGTACTTCAAGCACAACAAGTTCTCGAGCTTCCAGCGGCAGCTCAACAACTTCGGTTTCCACAAGTGGACCAAGACGCGCGCCAGCGTCGCCACGTTCAGCCACGACGTGCTTGTGCGGTGCCACTCGGCACATCTCGGCGCACTGGCGAGTCAGATGGATACGATGACGAAGATGAAGACGACGCCGGTATCATTGACCACCATGTCTGTCAAGCCGTTGACGACGGCGAAGCGACCTCGCAGTCTTCAGGCCACGACGTCCGAGCAGCTGGCCTCCGTGAAGAAGCAGAAGATGTCCCCGCGCGACGTGTGCTCGGTCGACGACCTGAGCAACGTCAGCTTCGCGTGCACACTAGAGCCGCTGTGGCTGCTGGACGGCAGCTGCAACAAGGACGATCTATTGCTGGACGCACTCGACGCCGTCGATCTGGCGGAGCTGGACTGGGACGCCGTCGTCTCGCCAGTGGAGATCGAAGTGGAAGCTGGTTACGCCGACTACGATTTCAGCAGTGCCATTGGTGTCGACGCCGCTGACATTGAGCGTGCCGCAGCATGTGCCCAGCTCACTGATGATGACGTGGCCGCCGTTCTCGATAACCTGGATGCAGCCGATGCACTGTTCGGGTGCGATCTCGACGCTGAGCTCGTGGGCACCATCTCCGACATGGACTTTGGCGACGACTTCAACGTTGGCACTGACGCGATGCTTTTCGTCTAGAGAAGCACCACCCGAAGCAAGCGTTGCTCGGGCGAGTGTTTTTGTGTAGTGTGTAGTGTAGACGGACTTGTAGGCCGCAGAGTCTGTGTGCGAACCCGCCACTGTCTAAACCCATCGCTAATTTATTCAAGTAGATCTATGAATCGAAGTACTTTTGATTTTAGAGAGAGTGTGGCCTCGACGCTCTTGGTGGCTATGTCGCATCACGATGGGCAAAAGATCGATAGGTTGTTGAAGCTCGTCTCGGTGGTCGTCCGTCACACAGCCCTTTCTGTGCAGCATCGATTCGTCTACATTTTGGACAGATCTCGTCTACAATTTGGACAATAATATCGTTTTTGACACCCTCCCGATTGCCGCGGCCTACTTACGTGCCTCATGGGCCTCATTTGCCGTGGCAACCCGGCAAAACAGCGCCGAGCCTCGACGCCAGTATCCCGCCAGCGTCTCAGTGCCCTGAAGCGGACACAAGGTGGCATCTGGAGGGGAGTCCGAGATGGCGTCACGAAAAAAGCTGTATCCATATCCAATCGAGCTCTTCAAAGCTGAAGCATGTGCTCTGTCGGAACGCGCTCGTCAGTTGTGTTCCCGGTATGTTCTCCGGCAGCCGTCTCGACGAGACTCTCGCAGCGGCTGTGGTTGGCCAAGTCGCAGCTACTGTTGTCTCCGGCTGCTGGATTTGTCGGCCTAGTCGATCTTTCTCAGCCGCAGTCTTGCCAAAGTGACAGACACAGCACCGATTACCATAGGTACCATACCATGAGCACTTGGTGGGGTTTATTAGCTTTCTTGCCATCCATTTGGCGGTGTTTCGGCTGCTACTGTAGCGACCGTTGCCTGCCTGCCACCTGTGCGGCAGAAGCCTGGAGTACCGCTCGCAGGCTCGTCGGGGGTGTCGCGACAGATCCAATCTCCAGCACAACTCAATCGGGCTCGACCCACACAAGCAAGCCACACAAGCAAGCCACACACTCACTCACCGCGAGAGGATAACCTCCCGACCAACCAAGCACGTCATCTGCTACCACCAACCTAGCATCAACTAGCGACGTACCCACCCACCCTACCCACCCAAAACTCGACATCCCAACTCAAGAACAAAGATGCAATTGATTCCGGACTCGAATACGTCCTCGATGGCCGGCGACGCGGCCTCCGCTACCGCACCTCGCTTCGTGCGCGCCGTCTACGACATGCTGCAGAACGAAGACCAGCGCATCCTCTCGTGGTCGGCCGACGGATCGCACTTCCAGGTCTATGACGTGGCCCGACTGGAGAGCGAGGTGCTGCGCAAGTACTTCAAGCACAACAAGTTCTCGAGCTTCCAGCGGCAGCTCAACAACTTCGGTTTCCACAAGTGGACCAAGACGCGCGCCAGCGTCGCCACGTTCAGTCACGACGTGCTTGTGCGGTGCCACCCGGCACATCTCGGCGCACTGGCGAGTCAGATGGATACGATGACGAAGATGAAGACGACGCCGGGTATCATTGACCACAATGTCTGTCAAGCCGTTGACGACGGCGAAGCGACTTCGCAGTATTCAGGCCACGACGTCCGAGCAGCCGGCCTCCGTGAAGAAGCAGAAGATGTCCCCGCGCGACGTGTGCTCGGTCGACGACCTGAGCAACGTCAGCTTCGCGTGCACACTAGAGCCGCTGTGGCTGCTGGACGGCAGCTGCAACAAGGACGATCTATTGCTGGACGCACTCGACGCCGTCGATCTGGCGGAGCTGGACTGGGACGCCGTCGTCTCGCCAGTGGAGATCGAAGTGGAAGCTGGTTACGCCGACTACGATTTCAGCAGTGCCATTGGTGTCGACGCCGCTGACATTGAGCGTGCCGCAGCATGTGCCCAGCTCACTGATGATGACGTGGCCGCCGTTCTCGATAACCTGGATGCAGCCGATGCACTGTTCGGGTGCGATCTCGACGCTGAGCTCGTGGGCACCATCTCCGACATGGACTTTGGCGACGACTTCAACGTTGGCACTGACGCGATGCTTTTCGTCTAGAGAAGCACCACCCGAAGCAAGCGTTGCTCGGGCGAGTGTTTTTGTGTAGTGTGTAGTGTAGACGGACTTGTAGGCCGCAGAGTCTGTGTGCGAACCCGCCACTGTCTAAACCCATCGCTAATTTATTCAAGTAGATCTATGAATCGAAGTACTTTTGATTTTAGAGAGAGTGTGGCCTCGACGCTCTTGGTGGCTATGTCGCATCACGATGGGCAAAAGATCGATAGGTTGTTGAAGCTCGTCTCGGTGGTCGTCCGTCACACAGCCCTTTCTGTGCAGCATCGATTCGTCTACATTTTGGACAGATCTCGTCTACAATTTGGACAATAATATCGTTTTTGACACCCTCCCGATTGCCGCGGCCTACTTACGTGCCTCATGGGCCTCATTTGCCGTGGCAACCCGGCAAAACAGCGCCGAGACTCGACGCCAGTATCCCGCCAGCGTCTCAGTGCCCTGAAGCGGACACAAGGTGGCATCTGGAGGGGAGTCCGAGATGGCGTCACGAAAAAAGCTGTATCCATATCCAATCGAGCTCTTCAAAGCTGAAGCATGTGCTCTGTCGGAACGCGCTCGTCAGTTGTGTTCCCGGTATGTTCTCCGGCAGCCGTCTCGACGAGACTCTCGCAGTGGCTGTGGTTGGCCAAGTCGCAGCTACTGTTGTCTCCGGCTGCTGGATTTGTCGGCCTAGTCGATCTTTCTCAGCCGCAGTCTTGCCAAAGTGACAGACACAGCACCGATTACCATAGGTACCATATCATGAGCACTTGGTGGGGTTTATTAGCTTTCTTGCCATCCATTTGGCGGTGTTTCGGCTGCTACTGTAGCGACCGTTGCCTGCCTGCCACCTGTGCGGCAGAAGCCTGGAGTACCGCTCGCAGGCTCGTCGGGGGGTGTCGCGACAGATCCAATCTCCAGCACAACTCAATCGGGCTCGACCCACACAAGCAAGCCACACAAGCAAGCCACACACTCACTCACCGCGAGAGGATAACCTCCCGACCAACCAAGCACGTCATCTGCTACCACCAACCTAGCATCAACTAGCGACGTACCCACCCACCCTACCCACCCAAAACTCGACATCCCAACTCAAGAACAAAGATGCAATTGATTCCGGACTCGAATACGTCCTCGATGGCCGGCGACGCGGCCTCCGCTACCGCACCTCGCTTCGTGCGCGCCGTCTACGACATGCTGCAGAACGAAGACCAGCGCATCCTCTCGTGGTCGGCTGACGGATCGCACTTCCAGGTCTATGACGTGGCCCGACTGGAGAGCGAGGTGCTGCGCAAGTACTTCAAGCACAACAAGTTCTCGAGCTTCCAGCGGCAGCTCAACAACTTCGGTTTCCACAAGTGGACCAAGACGCGCGCCAGCGTCGCCACGTTCAGTCACGACGTGCTTGTGCGGTGCCACCCGGCACATCTCGGCGCACTGGCGAGTCAGATGGATACGATGACGAAGATGAAGACGATGCCGGTATCATTGACCACCATGTCTGTCAAGCCGTTGACGGCGGCGAAGCGACCTCGCAGTCTTCAGGCCACGACGTCCGAGCAGCCGGCCTCCGTGAAGAAGCAGAAGATGTCCCCGCGCGACGTGTGCTCGGTCGACGACCTGAGCAACGTCAGCTTCGCGTGCACACTAGAGCCGCTGTGGCTGCTGGACGGCAGCTGCAACAAGGACGATCTATTGCTGGACGCACTCGACGCCGTCGATCTGGCGGAGCTGGACTGGGACGCCGTCGTCTCGCCAGTGGAGATCGAAGTGGAAGCTGGTTACGCCGACTACGATTTCAGCAGTGCCATTGGTGTCGACGCCGCTGACATTGAGCGTGCCGCAGCATGTGCCCAGCTCACTGATGATGACGTGGCCGCCGTTCTCGATAACCTGGATGCAGCCGATGCACTGTTCGGGTGCGATCTCGACGCTGAGCTCGTGGGCACCATCTCCGACATGGACTTTGGCGACGACTTCAACGTTGGCACTGACGCGATGCTTTTCGTCTAGAGAAGCACCACCCGAAGCAAGCGTTGCTCGGGCGAGTGTTTTTGTGTAGTGTGTAGTGTAGACGGACTTGTAGGCCGCAGAGTCTGTGTGCGAACCCGCCACTGTCTAAACCCATCGCTAATTTATTCAAGTAGATCTATGAATCGAAGTACTTTTGATTTTAGAGAGAGTGTGGCCTCGTCGCTCTTGGTGGCTATGTCGCATCACGATGGGCAAAAGATCGATAGGTTGTTGAAGCTCGTCTCGGTGGTCGTCACACAGCCCTTTCTGTGCAGCATCGATTCGTCTACATTTTGGACAGATCTTGTCTACAATTTGGACAATAATATCGATTTTGACACCCTCCCGATTGCCGCGGCCTACTTACGTGCCTCATGGGCCTCATTTGCCGTGGCAACCCGGCAAAACAGCGCCGAGACTCGACGCCAGTATCCCGCCAGCGTCTCAGTGCCCTGAAGCGGACACAAGGTGGCATCTGGAGGGGAGTCCGAGATGGCGTCACGAAAAAAGCTGTATCCATATCCAATCGAGCTCTTCAAAGCTGAAGCATGTGCTCTGTCGGAACGCGCTCGTCAGTTGTGTTCCCGGTATGTTCTCCGGCAGCCGTCTCGACGAGACTCTCGCAGCGGCTGTGGTTGGCCAAGTCGCAGCTACTGTTGTCTCCGGCTGCTGGATTTGTCGGCCTAGTCGATCTTTCTCAGCCGCAGTCTTGCCAAAGTGACAGACACAGCACCGATTACCATAGGTACCATACCATGAGCACTTGGTGGGGTTTATTAGCTTTCTTGCCATCCATTTGGCGGTGTTTCGGCTGCTACTGTAGCGACCGTTGCCTGCCTGCCACCTGTGCGGCAGAAGCCTGGAGTACCGCTCGCAGGCTCGTCGGGGGGTGTCGCGACAGATTCAATCTCCAGCACAACTCAATCGGGCTCGACCCACACAAGCAAGCCACACAAGCAAGCCACACACTCACTCACCGCGAGAGGATAACCTCCCGACCAACCAAGCACGTCATCTGCTACCACCAACCTAGCATCAACTAGCGACGTACCCACCCACCCTACCCACCCAAAACTCGACATCCCAACTCAAGAACAAAGATGCAATTGATTCCGGACTCGAATACGTCCTCGATGGCCGGCGACGCGGCCTCCGCTACCGCACCTCGCTTCGTGCGCGCCGTCTACGACATGCTGCAGAACGAAGACCAGCGCATCCTCTCGTGGTCGGCCGACGGATCGCACTTCCAGGTCTATGACGTGGCCCGACTGGAGAGCGAGGTGCTGCGCAAGTACTTCAAGCACAACAAGTTCTCGAGCTTCCAGCGGCAGCTCAACAACTTCGGTTTCCACAAGTGGACCAAGACGCGCGCCAGCGTCGCCACGTTCAGTCACGACGTGCTTGTGCGGTGCCACCCGGCACATCTCGGCGCACTGGCGAGTCAGATGGATACGATGACGAAGATGAAGACGACGCCGGTATCATTGACCACCATGTCTGTCAAGCCGTTGACGACGGCGAAGCGACCTCGCAGTCTTCAGGCCACGACGTCCGAGCAGCCGGCCTCCGTGAAGAAGCAGAAGATGTCCCCGCGCGACGTGTGCTCGGTCGACGACCTGAGCAACGTCAGCTTCGCGTGCACACTAGAGCCGCTGTGGCTGCTGGACGGCAGCTGCAACAAGGACGATCTATTGCTGGACGCACTCGACGCCGTCGATCTGGCGGAGCTGGACTGGGACGCCGTCATCTCGCCAGTGGAGATCGAAGTGGAAGCTGGTTACGCCGACTACGATTTCAGCAGTGCCATTGGTGTCGACGCCGCTGACATTAAGCGTGCCGCGGCATGTGCCCAGCTCACTGATGATGACGTGGCCGCCGTTCTCGATAACCTGGATGCAGCCGATCCACTGTTCGGGTGCGATCTCGACGCTGAGCTCGTGGGCACCATCTCCGACATGGACTTTGGCGACGACTTCAACGTTGGCACTGACGCGATGCTTTTCGTCTAGAGAAGCACCACCCGAAGCAAGCGTTGCTCGGGCGAGTGTTTTTGTGTAGTGTGTAGTGTAGACGGACTTGTAGGCCGCAGAGTCTGTGTGCGAACCCGCCACTGTCTAAACCCATCGCTAATTTATTCAAGTAGATCTATGAATCGAAGTACTTTTGATTTTAGAGAGAGTGTGGCCTCGACGCTCTTGGTGGCTATGTCGCATCACGATGGGCAAAAGATCGATAGGTTGTTGAAGCTCGTCTCAGTGGTCGTCACACAGCCCTTTCTGTGCAGCATCGATTCGTCTACATTTTGGACAGATCTTGTCTACAATTTGGACAATAATATCGTTTTTGACACCCTCCCGATTGCCGCGGCCTACTTACGTGCCTCATGGGCCTCATTTGCCGTGGCAACCCGGCAAAACAGCGCCGAGACTCGACGCCAGTATCCCGCCAGCGTCTCAGTGCCCTGAAGCGGACACAAGGTGGCATCTGGAGGGGAGTCCGAGATGGCGTCACGAAAAAAGCTGTATCCATATCCAATCGAGCTCTTCAAAGCTGAAGCATGTGCTCTGTCGGAACGCGCTCGTCAGTTGTGTTCCCGGTATGTTCTCCGGCAGCCGTCTCGACGAGACTCTCGCAGCGGCTGTGGTTGGCCAAGTCGCAGCTACTGTTGTCTTCGGCTGCTGGACTTGTCGGCCTAGTCGATCTTTCTCAGCCGCAGTCTTGCCAAAGTGACAGACACAGCACCGATTACCATAGGTACCATATCATGAGCACTTGGTGGGGTTTATTAGCTTTCTTGCCATCCATTTGGCGGTGTTTCGGCTGCTACTGTAGCGACCGTTGCCTGCCTGCCACCTGTGCGGCAGAAGCCTGGAGTACCGCTCGCAGGCTCGTCGGGGGGTGTCGCGACAGATCCAATCTCCAGCACAACTCAATCGGGCTCGACCCACACAAGCAAGCCACACAAGCAAGCCACACACTCACTCACCGCGAGAGGATAACCTCCCGACCAACCAAGCACGTCATCTGCTACCACCAACCTAGCATCAACTAGCGACGTACCCACCCACCCTACCCACCCAAAACTCGACATCCCAACTCAAGAACAAAGATGCAATTGATTCCGGACTCGAATACGTCCTCGATGGCCGGCGACGCGGCCTCCGCTACCGCACCTCGCTTCGTGCGCGCCGTCTACGACATGCTGCAGAACGAAGACCAGCGCATCCTCTCGTGGTCGGCCGACGGATCGCACTTCCAGGTCTATGACGTGGCCCGACTGGAGAGCGAGGTGCTGCGCAAGTACTTCAAGCACAACAAGTTCTCGAGCTTCCAGCGGCAGCTCAACAACTTCGGTTTCCACAAGTGGACCAAGACGCGCGCCAGCGTCGCCACGTTCAGTCACGACGTGCTTGTGCGGTGCCACCCGGCACATCTCGGCGCACTGGCGAGTCAGATGGATACGATGACGAAGATGAAGACGACGCCGGTATCATTGACCACCATGTCTGTCAAGCCGTTGACGACGGCGAAGCGACCTCGCAGTCTTCAGGCCACGACGTCCGAGCAGCCGGCCTCCGTGAAGAAGCAGAAGATGTCCCCGCGCGACGTGTGCTCGGTCGACGACCTGAGCAACGTCAGCTTCGCGTGCACACTAGAGCCGCTGTGGCTGCTGGACGGCAGCTGCAACAAGGACGATCTATTGCTGGACGCACTCGACGCCGTCGATCTGGCGGAGCTGGACTGGGACGCCGTCATCTCGCCAGTGGAGATCGAAGTGGAAGCTGGTTACGCCGACTACGATTTCAGCAGTGCCATTGGTGTCGACGCCGCTGACATTAAGCGTGCCGCGGCATGTGCCCAGCTCACTGATGATGACGTGGCCGCCGTTCTCGATAACCTGGATGCAGCCGATCCACTGTTCGGGTGCGATCTCGACGCTGAGCTCGTGGGCACCATCTCCGACATGGACTTTGGCGACGACTTCAACGTTGGCACTGACGCGATGCTTTTCGTCTAGAGAAGCACCACCCGAAGCAAGCGTTGCTCGGGCGAGTGTTTTTGTGTAGTGTGTAGTGTAGACGGACTTGTAGGCCGCAGAGTCTGTGTGCGAACCCGCCACTGTCTAAACCCATCGCTAATTTATTCAAGTAGATCTATGAATCGAAGTACTTTTGATTTTAGAGAGAGTGTGGCCTCGACGCTCTTGGTGGCTATGTCGCATCACGATGGGCAAAAGATCGATAGGTTGTTGAAGCTCGTCTCAGTGGTCGTCACACAGCCCTTTCTGTGCAGCATCGATTCGTCTACATTTTGGACAGATCTTGTCTACAATTTGGACAATAATATCGTTTTTGACACCCTCCCGATTGCCGCGGCCTACTTACGTGCCTCATGGGCCTCATTTGCCGTGGCAACCCGGCAAAACAGCGCCGAGACTCGACGCCAGTATCCCGCCAGCGTCTCAGTGCCCTGAAGCGGACACAAGGTGGCATCTGGAGGGGAGTCCGAGATGGCGTCACGAAAAAAGCTGTATCCATATCCAATCGAGCTCTTCAAAGCTGAAGCATGTGCTCTGTCGGAACGCGCTCGTCAGTTGTGTTCCCGGTATGTTCTCCGGCAGCCGTCTCGACGAGACTCTCGCAGCGGCTGTGGTTGGCCAAGTCGCAGCTACTGTTGTCTTCGGCTGCTGGACTTGTCGGCCTAGTCGATCTTTCTCAGCCGCAGTCTTGCCAAAGTGACAGACACAGCACCGATTACCATAGGTACCATATCATGAGCACTTGGTGGGGTTTATTAGCTTTCTTGCCATCCATTTGGCGGTGTTTCGGCTGCTACTGTAGCGACCGTTGCCTGCCTGCCACCTGTGCGGCAGAAGCCTGGAGTACCGCTCGCAGGCTCGTCGGGGGGTGTCGCGACAGATCCAATCTCCAGCACAACTCAATCGGGCTCGACCCACACAAGCAAGCCACACAAGCAAGCCACACACTCACTCACCGCGAGAGGATAACCTCCCGACCAACCAAGCACGTCATCTGCTACCACCAACCTAGCATCAACTAGCGACGTACCCACCCACCCTACCCACCCAAAACTCGACATCCCAACTCAAGAACAAAGATGCAATTGATTCCGGACTCGAATACGTCCTCGATGGCCGGCGACGCGGCCTCCGCTACCGCACCTCGCTTCGTGCGCGCCGTCTACGACATGCTGCAGAACGAAGACCAGCGCATCCTCTCGTGGTCGGCCGACGGATCGCACTTCCAGGTCTATGACGTGGCCCGACTGGAGAGCGAGGTGCTGCGCAAGTACTTCAAGCACAACAAGTTCTCGAGCTTCCAGCGGCAGCTCAACAACTTCGGTTTCCACAAGTGGACCAAGACGCGCGCCAGCGTCGCCACGTTCAGTCACGACGTGCTTGTGCGGTGCCACCCGGCACATCTCGGCGCACTGGCGAGTCAGATGGATACGATGACGAAGATGAAGACGACGCCGGTATCATTGACCACCATGTCTGTCAAGCCGTTGACGACGGCGAAGCGACCTCGCAGTCTTCAGGCCACGACGTCCGAGCAGCCGGCCTCCGTGAAGAAGCAGAAGATGTCCCCGCGCGACGTGTGCTCGGTCGACGACCTGAGCAACGTCAGCTTCGCGTGCACACTAGAGCCGCTGTGGCTGCTGGACGGCAGCTGCAACAAGGACGATCTATTGCTGGACGCACTCGACGCCGTCGATCTGGCGGAGCTGGACTGGGACGCCGTCATCTCGCCAGTGGAGATCGAAGTGGAAGCTGGTTACGCCGACTACGATTTCAGCAGTGCCATTGGTGTCGACGCCGCTGACATTAAGCGTGCCGCGGCATGTGCCCAGCTCACTGATGATGACGTGGCCGCCGTTCTCGATAACCTGGATGCAGCCGATCCACTGTTCGGGTGCGATCTCGACGCTGAGCTCGTGGGCACCATCTCCGACATGGACTTTGGCGACGACTTCAACGTTGGCACTGACGCGATGCTTTTCGTCTAGAGAAGCACCACCCGAAGCAAGCGTTGCTCGGGCGAGTGTTTTTGTGTAGTGTGTAGTGTAGACGGACTTGTAGGCCGCAGAGTCTGTGTGCGAACCCGCCACTGTCTAAACCCATCGCTAATTTATTCAAGTAGATCTATGAATCGAAGTACTTTTGATTTTAGAGAGAGTGTGGCCTCGACGCTCTTGGTGGCTATGTCGCATCACGATGGGCAAAAGATCGATAGGTTGTTGAAGCTCGTCTCAGTGGTCGTCACACAGCCCTTTCTGTGCAGCATCGATTCGTCTACATTTTGGACAGATCTTGTCTACAATTTGGACAATAATATCGTTTTTGACACCCTCCCGATTGCCGCGGCCTACTTACGTGCCTCATGGGCCTCATTTGCCGTGGCAACCCGGCAAAACAGCGCCGAGACTCGACGCCAGTATCCCGCCAGCGTCTCAGTGCCCTGAAGCGGACACAAGGTGGCATCTGGAGGGGAGTCCGAGATGGCGTCACGAAAAAAGCTGTATCCATATCCAATCGAGCTCTTCAAAGCTGAAGCATGTGCTCTGTCGGAACGCGCTCGTCAGTTGTGTTCCCGGTATGTTCTCCGGCAGCCGTCTCGACGAGACTCTCGCAGCGGCTGTGGTTGGCCAAGTCGCAGCTACTGTTGTCTTCGGCTGCTGGACTTGTCGGCCTAGTCGATCTTTCTCAGCCGCAGTCTTGCCAAAGTGACAGACACAGCACCGATTACCATAGGTACCATATCATGAGCACTTGGTGGGGTTTATTAGCTTTCTTGCCATCCATTTGGCGGTGTTTCGGCTGCTACTGTAGCGACCGTTGCCTGCCTGCCACCTGTGCGGCAGAAGCCTGGAGTACCGCTCGCAGGCTCGTCGGGGGGTGTCGCGACAGATCCAATCTCCAGCACAACTCAATCGGGCTCGACCCACACAAGCAAGCCACACAAGCAAGCCACACACTCACTCACCGCGAGAGGATAACCTCCCGACCAACCAAGCACGTCATCTGCTACCACCAACCTAGCATCAACTAGCGACGTACCCACCCACCCTACCCACCCAAAACTCGACATCCCAACTCAAGAACAAAGATGCAATTGATTCCGGACTCGAATACGTCCTCGATGGCCGGCGACGCGGCCTCCGCTACCGCACCTCGCTTCGTGCGCGCCGTCTACGACATGCTGCAGAACGAAGACCAGCGCATCCTCTCGTGGTCGGCCGACGGATCGCACTTCCAGGTCTATGACGTGGCCCGACTGGAGAGCGAGGTGCTGCGCAAGTACTTCAAGCACAACAAGTTCTCGAGCTTCCAGCGGCAGCTCAACAACTTCGGTTTCCACAAGTGGACCAAGACGCGCGCCAGCGTCGCCACGTTCAGTCACGACGTGCTTGTGCGGTGCCACCCGGCACATCTCGGCGCACTGGCGAGTCAGATGGATACGATGACGAAGATGAAGACGATGCCGGTATCATTGACCACCATGTCTGTCAAGCCGTTGACGGCGGCGAAGCGACCTCGCAGTCTTCAGGCCACGACGTCCGAGCAGCCGGCCTCCGTGAAGAAGCAGAAGATGTCCCCGCGCGACGTGTGCTCGGTCGACGACCTGAGCAACGTCAGCTTCGCGTGCACACTAGAGCCGCTGTGGCTGCTGGACGGCAGCTGCAACAAGGACGATCTATTGCTGGACGCACTCGACGCCGTCGATCTGGCGGAGCTGGACTGGGACGCCGTCGTCTCGCCAGTGGAGATCGAAGTGGAAGCTGGTTACGCCGACTACGATTTCAGCAGTGCCATTGGTGTCGACGCCGCTGACATTGAGCGTGCCGCAGCATGTGCCCAGCTCACTGATGATGACGTGGCCGCCGTTCTCGATAACCTGGATGCAGCCGATGCACTGTTCGGGTGCGATCTCGACGCTGAGCTCGTGGGCACCATCTCCGACATGGACTTTGGCGACGACTTCAACGTTGGCACTGACGCGATGCTTTTCGTCTAGAGAAGCACCACCCGAAGCAAGCGTTGCTCGGGCGAGTGTTTTTGTGTAGTGTGTAGTGTAGACGGACTTGTAGGCCGCAGAGTCTGTGTGCGAACCCGCCACTGTCTAAACCCATCGCTAATTTATTCAAGTAGATCTATGAATCGAAGTACTTTTGATTTTAGAGAGAGTGTGGCCTCGACGCTCTTGGTGGCTATGTCGCATCACGATGGGCAAAAGATCGATAGGTTGTTGAAGCTCGTCTCAGTGGTCGTCACACAGCCCTTTCTGTGCAGCATCGATTCGTCTACATTTTGGACAGATCTTGTCTACAATTTGGACAATAATATCGTTTTTGACACCCTCCCGATTGCCGCGGCCTACTTACGTGCCTCATGGGCCTCATTTGCCGTGGCAACCCGGCAAAACAGCGCCGAGACTCGACGCCAGTATCCCGCCAGCGTCTCAGTGCCCTGAAGCGGACACAAGGTGGCATCTGGAGGGGAGTCCGAGATGGCGTCACGAAAAAAGCTGTATCCATATCCAATCGAGCTCTTCAAAGCTGAAGCATGTGCTCTGTCGGAACGCGCTCGTCAGTTGTGTTCCCGGTATGTTCTCCGGCAGCCGTCTCGACGAGACTCTCGCAGCGGCTGTGGTTGGCCAAGTCGCAGCTACTGTTGTCTTCGGCTGCTGGACTTGTCGGCCTAGTCGATCTTTCTCAGCCGCAGTCTTGCCAAAGTGACAGACACAGCACCGATTACCATAGGTACCATATCATGAGCACTTGGTGGGGTTTATTAGCTTTCTTGCCATCCATTTGGCGGTGTTTCGGCTGCTACTGTAGCGACCGTTGCCTGCCTGCCACCTGTGCGGCAGAAGCCTGGAGTACCGCTCGCAGGCTCGTCGGGGGGTGTCGCGACAGATTCAATCTCCAGCACAAGTCAATCGGGCTCGACCCACACAAGCAAGCCACACAAGCAAGCCACACACTCACTCACCGCGAGAGGATAACCTCCCGACCAACCAAGCACGTCATCTGCTACCACCAACCTAGCATCAACTAGCGACGTACCCACCCACCCTACCCACCCAAAACTCGACATCCCAACTCAAGAACAAAGATGCAATTGATTCCGGACTCGAATACGTCCTCGATGGCCGGCGACGCGGCCTCCGCTACCGCACCTCGCTTCGTGCGCGCCGTCTACGACATGCTGCAGAACGAAGACCAGCGCATCCTCTCGTGGTCGGCCGACGGATCGCACTTCCAGGTCTATGACGTGGCCCGACTGGAGAGCGAGGTGCTGCGCAAGTACTTCAAGCACAACAAGTTCTCGAGCTTCCAGCGGCAGCTCAACAACTTCGGTTTCCACAAGTGGACCAAGACGCGCGCCAGCGTCGCCACATTCAGCCACGACGTGCTTGTGCGGTGCCACTCGGCACATCTCGGCGCACTGGCGAGTCAGATGGATACGATGACGAAGATGAAGACGACGCCGGTATCATTGACCACCATGTCTGTCAAGCCGTTGACGACGGCGAAGCGACCTCGCAGTCTTCAGGCCACGACGTCCGAGCAGCTGGCCTCCGTGAAGAAGCAGAAGATGTCCCCGCGCGACGTGTGCTCGGTCGACGACCTGAGCAACGTCAGCTTCGCGTGCACACTAGAGCCGCTGTGGCTGCTGGACGGCAGCTGCAACAAGGACGATCTATTGCTGGACGCACTCGACGCCGTCGATCTGGCGGAGCTGGACTGGGACGCCGTCGTCTCGCCAGTGGAGATCGAAGTGGAAGCTGGTTACGCCGACTACGATTTCAGCAGTGCCATTGGTGTCGACGCCGCTGACATTGAGCGTGCCGCAGCATGTGCCCAGCTCACTGATGATGACGTGGCCGCCGTTCTCGATAACCTGGATGCAGCCGATGCACTGTTCGGGTGCGATCTCGACGCTGAGCTCGTGGGCACCATCTCCGACATGGACTTCGGCGACGACTTCAACGTTGGCACTGACGCGATGCTTTTCGTCTAGAGAAGCACCACCCGAAGCAAGCGTTGCTCGGGCGAGTGTTTTTGTGTAGTGTGTAGTGTAGACGGACTTGTAGGCCGCAGAGTCTGTGTGCGAACCCGCCACTGTCTAAACCCATCGCTAATTTATTCAAGTAGATCTATGAATCGAAGTACTTTTGATTTTAGAGAGAGTGTGGCCTCGTCGCTCTTGGTGGCTATGTCGCATCACGATGGGCAAAAGATCGATAGGTTGTTGAAGCTCGTCTCGGTGGTCGTCACACAGCCCTTTCTGTGCAGCATCGATTCGTCTACATTTTGGACAGATCTCGTCTACAATTTGGACAATAATATCGATTTTGACACACTTACGTGCCTCATGGGCCTCATTTGCCGTGGCAACCCGGCAAAACAGCGCCGAGACTCGACGCCAGTATCCCGCCAGCGTCTCAGTGCCCTGAAGCGGACACAAGGTGGCATCTGGAGGGGAGTCCGAGATGGCGTCACGAAAAAAGCTGTATCCATATCCAATCGAGCTCTTCAAAGCTGAAGCATGTGCTCTGTCGGAACGCGCTCGTCAGTCGTGTTCCCGGTATTCTCCGGCAGCCGTCTCGACGAGACTCTCGCAGCGGCTGTGGTTGGCCAAGTCGCAGCTACTGTTGTCTCCGGCTGCTGGATTTGTCGGCCTAGTCGATCTTTCTCAGCCGCAGTCTTGCCAAAGTGACAGACACAGCACCGATTACCATAGGTACCATACCATGAGCACTTGGTGGGGTTTATTAGCTTTCTTGCCATCCATTTGGCGGTGTTTCGGCTGCTACTGTAGCGACCGTTGCCTGCCTGCCACCTGTGCGGCAGAAGCCTGGAGTACCGCTCGCAGGCTCGTCGGGGGGTGTCGCGACAGATCCAATCTCCAGCACAACTCAATCGGGCTCGACCCACACAAGCAAGCCACACAAGCAAGCCACACACTCACTCACCGCGAGAGGATAACCTCCCGACCAACCAAGCACGTCATCTGCTACCACCAACCTAGCATCAACTAGCGACGTACCCACCCACCCTACCCACCCAAAACTCGACATCCCAACTCAAGAACAAAGATGCAATTGATTCCGGACTCGAATACGTCCTCGATGGCCGGCGACGCGGCCTCCGCTACCGCACCTCGCTTCGTGCGCGCCGTCTACGACATGCTGCAGAACGAAGACCAGCGCATCCTCTCGTGGTCGGCTGACGGATCGCACTTCCAGGTCTATGACGTGGCCCGACTGGAGAGCGAGGTGCTGCGCAAGTACTTCAAGCACAACAAGTTCTCGAGCTTCCAGCGGCAGCTCAACAACTTCGGTTTCCACAAGTGGACCAAGACGCGCGCCAGCGTCGCCACGTTCAGTCACGACGTGCTTGTGCGGTGCCACCCGGCACATCTCGGCGCACTGGCGAGTCAGATGGATACGATGACGAAGATGAAGACGATGCCGGTATCATTGACCACCATGTCTGTCAAGCCGTTGACGGCGGCGAAGCGACCTCGCAGTCTTCAGGCCACGACGTCCGAGCAGCCGGCCTCCGTGAAGAAGCAGAAGATGTCCCCGCGCGACGTGTGCTCGGTCGACGACCTGAGCAACGTCAGCTTCGCGTGCACACTAGAGCCGCTGTGGCTGCTGGACGGCAGCTGCAACAAGGACGATCTATTGCTGGACGCACTCGACGCCGTCGATCTGGCGGAGCTGGACTGGGACGCCGTCGTCTCGCCAGTGGAGATCGAAGTGGAAGCTGGTTACGCCGACTACGATTTCAGCAGTGCCATTGGTGTCGACGCCGCTGACATTGAGCGTGCCGCAGCATGTGCCCAGCTCACTGATGATGACGTGGCCGCCGTTCTCGATAACCTGGATGCAGCCGATCCACTGTTCGGGTGCGATCTCGACGCTGAGCTCGTGGACACCATCTCCGACATGGACTTCGGCGACGGCTTCAACGGTCCCACTGACGCGATGTTTTCGTCTAGAGAAGCACCACCCGAAGCAAGCGTTGCTCGGGTGCAACGCTTGCTTCGGGTGGTGCTTGTCTGTCGTGTGAACCTAAAACCCACCGCAAATTTATTCTCGTAGATCTCAATTTGAATCAAAGAGCTTGTCGACGTTCGTGCATGCGCGATGCATTCCATAGATCATAAACAGTAGTAAACAGGAAAAACAATGTTTTTTTCTTAGCTATCTTCAGCTGGTGTGCAACATCAACCCCTGCCTCTGCTCTGCTCAACATTGCTGCACATATCTTTGCATACAGTGTTTGCTCGACCACGACGAACGGCTGCTATCAACGCTTGGTCTCGAGCGTGCAGCATACTACGTAGTATCTCCCAGCTTTTTACTCGAAGTTTCGTAGACAATAGCGCCTTGGGGGGTACCGATAGCACTTCAGTAGTCGAGATCGTCCCGCTCAGTGCAGTCGTCCTCCGTATTTTGCCAGCGGCGTCGCGCCCCGATCTATCGAAATGCAAAGGAAAAACATAAACACGCACGTGCCCTCTGAATCACATCTGAAAATACCACAACAATAATACAATGCACGTACCTCGTCCAGGTCTTCGCTGTCGGCCAGGGACTCGTCAGATGACTCTTCGTCCGGATAGTCGTTGGCAGCGTTGTCCTCATCGTTGGAATCCTCGCTCAATCTGCACAGCATGCAAGACACAGGAACAAAAAGTGTTAAAAACAAAGCCAGCAACAGAGGCCACCACCGCCAGCAGCCCGCCGTCTCTCTGCTTTATGATCATTTAGATCGGTCCCACGTGTCCTCGCCACGCACGTCTCAGCGGTCCCAGGGGTATCTATACAGGCATGCGTACCCGTCAACTTCCTCGTTGCTATCGATGTCGGACTCCAGCATGTATTCCTCCACCTCGTCACTCGGCGCGTCTTCCGAGAGCCACCGCTGCACCTCTGAGCTCACACTCACGACCGGCACTCCATTGACGCTACTTGGTTCCGAAGCAGCTCCCGAGCTGGTAGCAGTGTCGTGTGCACTATCATGGCTCTCACTCGCTGAAATATCAACGCAGTAGACGTCGTACACGTAGTCCTTTTCGTGTTCTGCTTCCTCGCAAGCAAGGAGAGCCGTTTCCACATTGGCGTGCCCTCCACGCTTTGCAAACACCGCCGCAGTAGTCCCTTCCCAATCCTGCTGAAGAACGCTGGTCGAGCCTGAACGCAGAAGCACCTCGATCACATCACTGCGTCCGTGGAGCGCCGCAGCCATCAGAATTGTGCTTCCATCCGCCGGTCGTTGGAAAGTCATCGGGTCCACGCGCAGCTCCGGCCGCTGCGCGTTGTAAATATGAAAGAACGGGGCGAAGTCGTTGGATCGGAAGGCCTTCCAGACGGCTTCGTCCAGCTCGCGCTCGGGCGGGTTGAGTACTCGCGTGGGTTTGAGGCGTGCGCCGTTGATCGTGACCACGTCGGCCTTGCTTTTTCCAATGATCTCGGCGTCTGTCAAGGCGTTGGCCTTGAGCTTGCTGGGAGCTGCCGATACCTGCAGGTCCACGAGTCGGATGCCGTGCAGCTCCATGGCCTGCTTCTCCTTGATCTCCAGTACAGGCTGCAGTCCTCTGGACTTGAGCATCCCCTCTTTCCGCCGTGCCTTAGAGCGACGCTGCTGTTGCTTGACGCGACTCTGCGTCTGTGCTGGGGCCGCCGTGGGCTGCTTCTGGAACACGGGCGGCTTCCGGGCCAGCATGTCGGCGCGCTCGTCTTTCAACGAGCGTGCTTTGCGCTTGAGTCGCTCCGTCCACTTTGTGCGCGTGAGCGGCTGCTGTTCCATTGTGTCGATGTGCTTGAACACGAATTTCTTCTCGGTGGTCGACAGCTGCGTGAAGGCCTGCAGCAGGTCGCCCTTGCTGCGCTTCGAATCGGGCTCGCTGTGCACCACCAGCCGCTCCATCGGGTCATCCGTGCGCTTGCGCTTGATCCGCAGGAACACAAACGACGGTGCGCTCTTCTCCTTTGGTGTATCTGCATTGTTCTTAGACGTTCGCGGGGCCGCGGCGCTGGCGGACGGCGCTGCAATGTGCGTCCGCGCGCCGGCACTTCCGACAGCAGGCGACGACTGGTCCACCATTATCTCGAAAAGTAACTGATTATGACTACTGTAGTTTTTCAAAGTAAAGTTGATGTGGTACACATCCACTTGATCTATTTTCTGAATCGCTCTTCAACGTGTTGCCGTGCTCCAAATAGGGCTCTGCTCGAACGGCAATTGGAAGTGCGTAGTTTCCTACTGGACCATGAGCTCCGTGGCGGTGGGTGATCTGCGCGAGGAGATGGACGAGAATGTATCGGCGACCAAGAGGAAGTCGAGTGGGAACGGCACCAACACCAAGACGAGCTTCCTCATCCGAACGCTTCCACGGGACTGCAATCCAACGCCCGTTCCAACCGGTAGTTTGAGTGCAAGTGCGTCGGGAATGCTGTCCCCTTTGGGGAACAAGGTGAGCAGTCGGCAAGATCCGGAGCTGGAAGTTCTGCAGCTCGACAACCCGTTCGACGACATCACGGAAGAAAAGCTGGTGCGCTGAAGTTTTTTAGGAATTGGTTGTTTTGGTGCTGAGAACTGATAGAAAGAGAACCATTTTATGCTCTAGAGACAACTCACGGGCAGTCAGGACCTGGAGAGAGTGGCTTCACTACAGATTTCGGTCGACTCGACCAAGCAGTCGGTCGAGGCCATCGGAGAACTCTTGCCGACGCTGCAGCAGTTGCGATTACAGCAGAGCAGTCTGAACAGCTTTCGTGATCTTGGCACGTCGTTGGGCTCGCTGCGTATTCTTTGGGCAATGCACTGCCAGATCTCCGACTTGGATGGCATTGGGGCGCTGGTGAATTTGCAGGAGCTGTTCTTGCAGCACAACAACGTGAGCGACATCAGTCCCTTAACGATGCACGAAGAGATTCGCGTTATTGGTAAGGAATTCCATTGGCGATATGACCACAAAGGGAGCGCTCACCGCTTCCTGCTTCTTCGTAAATTGTATTCGTAGATTTGGAAGGGAATCAAGTGACGGACGTCGGTCAGCTCGAGCAACTAGGTCGGAAGACGCTAGCGAATCGTATTCACGCCGTCCATACTAACAACTTCGTTTTGGTCCTTTGACTTCCAGCTTTCTGCCCGCAGCTAACCTTACTCAACTTGTCTGGAAATCCTGTTGAGACCGTCGTGAAGTACCGCCAAATAGTTGGCAACTTTGTACCGCAGCTCGTGTCCTTGGACGATAGAGCTCTTTCCGACACCGAGCGCGTCAAATTGTCGGACTCAGAGATTGACGATGCCATTCTCACGCATCAGAGGCAGCTTCACGAAGAGATGCCAGGCCGTGGATTAAGTGAATCCGGACCGAGCGATGTTTCCAGCCCTCGCCAGCTTTCGTACTCTTCGAGCACTGCCAGTTTGAGTGGACTTCCTGTCGATTCTCCGCACAATGAAGATTCGGGCAGCCGACTCACTCATGGAACAGACATCGTGTTCGCCGGAAATGTTTCGAGCGCTTTGCGTCGACACCGATACGAAGCCGAAACGGACGACCTCCACAGCTCCACTGGTAGCTCTAAAGGGTCCGTCAGTGCGTCTAACTCACGCCCTCCCTCGAGTCACGGGCTGCTTGAACGTCCCAAGACTCCTGCACGACGGATTTCCATCACGGACACTCTTGATCGAGCGAGAGAATTCGACACGCAAAAGTACACGTCACGAGACGCCATCCTCGACGAGCTGAAAACGTGGCAGCTAGACAGTATTGGCACGTCCCAACTAGGCGTCCCCCGTGACGCCGACCAAGCACTCTACTCTGAGGTCGACAGCTTGTCAACTCGCAGCAGATCTCGACGAAAAGGAAGCGTCGACGGCATTAAACGTAGCCAGGCGGCCTCTGCTGCAAGCAAAGCACGACTGGAGCGTCGACCGAACACGTCCGCTGGCGTCTTGCGTAATGGTGCCTCCGTGAGAGAAGCCTTCGTTGAAATGACAATCGGAGCAAGTAGTAATCCACCACGGCCGGTCTCACGAGGGGGCTCTACAAGGCAGCGCGGCTCATCTTCAAGTACTTCAGGTGTAGATATCTTGATCTTGGACGGCGGTGACGACAGGAAGCGCCCGTGTTCGCCTACGAAGACTCCTAGGGGCATCTTCACGACTAGTTCGAGCAGTTCTGCTGCGTTGGGTCGTCATGATGAGTGGAATTTGGAGGTCCTCTCCCCCAAAGTGGACATTTCCACCGCAAAGCGCCACCTACCGTCTTCGCTGAGCAGAAAGCAACAGGTACAGCGGTCCTTGGCACGAGGTTCAAGAGAAGCTGCGGGTGAAGACGACACAAGTGACAGTGACGCCGACGATGAGTAAGTATCCCGTGAGTATTTCCCTCGCTCGCTTTGTTGTGATGGCTTCTACTGCAGTAGATAACATGGGCTTGCTGCGCAATGCTCCCCTTGTAGATCAAGCCTGTGTCCAGCAGTGGCAACAGGGAATGGCAGTCCGACGCTGGTGCCCAAGACAGCCTTCTTCAATGTTGCCGAGAGTCTGAATGCAATTGAAAAGTGGAGGGACGAGATGGAGTACGACGCGGAAGACACGGCCGTGCTGAGCATCGCCAGTCTTCAGCAGAGCTGCGTCTCTCCTCGTGGTGCTGCACGACCGAGCAGTGAAGTTCTCAGTATTGCCGCTAGCGGAAACCAGCAGCACTCTCCTACACGCCAACAAGCGCAACATCTCAAGCTGGCACTGGGTCCTGGAAACCAGGAAAGTGACGCACAAAATGTCAAGCTGCTGAAAGAAAATACTGGCCAGCTCAAAACCCGCGATGGCTTTCGAGCTTTCTTTCGCGGCATCGAGGAGGGACGTCTGGAGGGGATTTTGCAGCAAGCGTTCGCAGAACATGGCAAGGTGAGGCGCCGGATGCAGCTCATGAGTGGGTTCTTCCGCCACGAACTGCACTAGTGAAAGAACGCGAAGTTTAACTAGGAATCGTTAGCCAACGATGGTTCATCGGGTATCAGGGAAATAGGAATCTAACTCTTCTACAGCCGTTCAGTCACTCAACAGTGCCGCACCCCCCTCCGCATCCACTCGCAGCTGAATGAGTCGGTTGCTTCAATCGCGCCCATGACGATAATTCACGCCAATTTGCTACACTTACGAGCGGTAGTCGGCGTTGATGGCCACGTACTCGTGCGTCAGGTCGATGCCCAGCACCTGCGTCTCCTCGGATCCAACTCCCAGATCGATCTCCAACTGCTCATGATCACACGCAACACAAAATATTAGTTTAACCTTAACGCCACCGAAATCTTAATGAAAACAGTAAACAAACAAAAACGTACCTCGACGAACTTTCCGTGCGGCGGGAAGTTGTGCGAGCTGGCGTCAAGACCACCCCGAGTGGGCGCGATTAGCATGGCGTCGCGCATGTGGGCCACAAGCTTCGCCTCCACGTCGTCGCTCAGCACCATCTCGCCGTTCTCGAAGATAACGACGCCGCCCATCCGGATCGTCATGCGGCGCTGGATGTTGACGTCCTTGTGGTGCAGGCCCATGTACTTGCCCACCGCCATGACGAGGCGGCCCACGTTGGGGTCATTGCCCGCCACGGCACACTTGAGCAGCGGCGAGTTCACCACCGACTTGCCGACGCCCTTGGCCATCTCCTTGGACAGAGCACCACGCACACGCACCCGCATGACGTGGTGGGCGCCCTCGCCGTTGCGCACGATATCCTCGCTCAGTCCGAGACACACCTCGTGCAACGCCTTCTTGAACTCGTCCAGCTGCTTCATGTCGAACGGGATCTGGTCCGACGACACGAGCGTCACCGTGTCGGACGTACTCTGGTCCGTGTCGATACTGAGCGAGTTGTACGTGTCTCCAACCACCTCCGTCAGCAGCTGACGCAGAACGTCACGCGGAATCGACAGGTCTACGGGTATCAAACACGCAATTTGTCAGGATAACGTTCCGAACCAAGATATCGAGCGAGCCCGTACCAGTCAGGATGTAGGACAGCATCGTGGCCATGTTGGGCTCGATCATGCCGGCGCCCTTGGCAATACCGACGATCCGGCCGCCGCACACGTCCATGGAGCGGATCTTCGGGTACAGGTCTGGTTTAGAGCATACAACACAAATGGTGTCAGTTCCAGCACTGTCTAGTGGCAGAAGCTCGCCGCCTCACCTGTGGTCATGATGCCCTCGGCAGCCGGCAGCACCGAGTCGGCTTGCAGGTTGCCTACGAGCTTGGGCAGGTTCTGCACCATGGCGTCCACGGGGATGCGCCAGCCGATGACGCCCGTGGAGCAGGGCAGCACCTGCGAGCCGGCCTCCAGGCGCAGGTGCTTGGCCAGCTGCTCACAGACCTCCTCCGCGTCGGCCACGCCACCGCCACTGGCGCAGACGTTGGAGATCTTGTTGTTCACCAGGATGGCGCCGAGTTTGGGCTCGTGCAGACGCTTGCGGCCCACCAGCACGGGCGCGCCGGGGAAGGCGTTCTGTGTGAATACGGCGGCGAACAGCGGCGTGGGCTTGACGGGCTTGATGAGCGTCATGGTCATCTTGGACGGGAGATGGGGCGCCTCACGCGGCACGAAGCTGAACTGCGTGGTGGCCACCGAGAAGCCCCAGGGCAGGCGACTCTGGTGCGTCTGCAGGTAGTCGGTGTACTCGTGACGCGACTCGAACACGAACGGGTGGCCGTGCGTGGACAGGCAGCGCGTCTGCTGCTTGAGCAGCAGAGCTGAGCGAGAGCGCGAGAGCGACGACAAGCGCAGGATCGTCATGGGAACACGGAGGAGCTGCTGGGGGGGACGCCGCGAGCTGGAGTGTGGCCCGACGGCTTAACCCCGACGGTTTAACTGCTGGGCAAGATCTGGGGATAGCCAATCAGCGCCGTTCGCAGGATCTAATCTTTGTGTTTACCGGTAGCTGCTCGTGGACGGCATGGGGCAGTGCAGGACCAGGAGAATTCGGGCGGCAGTGGTGGATGGACGATGTTGATGGGAACGCTGGAGAAAGAGGGAGTACTGCATTAGAGATGCTACCTGCAGTCGTTATAAACTTGGGGTAACATTTTCTTGTGCGATGAATTGTTTCTGCACTTTCCTCTTGTGTTGAGAACCTGCGCGTCCTGGTGTAGCAGAGTGAAGATCTGTTTGCGGTGATCATGGTTTGCGATCGCGTTCAAGGGCGCTCAGTCGTCGCGGTCACGGAATATGCTGTTCCGCGCATGCTGTCACGAGCCTAGCAGTGGAGTGAAGTCTACGATCAGTATGAGGTAGTCCAAACTACTCCCTCATGCTTAACAGTGTACGTCGTTGCTGGTGAGCGCTCAACAAGCCAGCCAAATTGCAGTGGAGCGAAATGTACCAAATAAAATGCGTGTTTTTTTCTGAAAATGTTCGCGTAGTTGCATATACCAAGAGAACCATGGCGCCGGTCGAGGATGGAAACGAGTCGGCTTCGGACGCGCCGGTGCCTCCCCCGCCGCCTCCCCCGCCGCCGCCGCACGACGACAAGGCCATCAAACGTACCACCTTCAAGCCCCAGCGGAAGAAGAAGGACTTCCGTGAGATCCTGGCTCTTTTCCATGAGGAAGTGACGGACGTAGCGCAGTCCAAGAAAGCGTGGAGTTCGCTTTGGCAGGCGACGCTGGCCGAGAGCCAGGAGGACCACAAGCGTCGCCGCCAGCAGGAGCAGCACGGCCTCAAGCGTAAGAAGGGCGACCACGAGCACGGCCCCGTGTCCGTGCGAGGCTCGCTCTCGCGCCACGGCAGCATGAGCCAGGACCACATCAAGCGGGCGCGGCAGGTGCGACGCTGGCCGTGAAGCCCCAGCCTTTGGTCAAGATCTGACGCCTCTTTATGTGTAAATAGGGCTCCACGGCGAGCACGGACTCGTCCGAGTCGAGCAAGACTGGGAGGTTGGGCGGCCGCTTCCCCAAGCCTGGCCCAAAGGCGTCCAAGCTCAAGTTCGGCGGCCGAATGTAGGCAAGTACGGGAAATAAAATAAAGTTAGGTTTCTTTACAATACGGATGATGGTGGTGTAGTGAGCGGTGCTTGGCTTCAACCAACGGTAGCGCGTGGGTCTGGCTCGGAGCGATCACCGTTAAAGCCTCTCGATTTCTGTAGAAATCGGCGAGCAGCAGCCTGTGCGACTGGGCTCGACAGCAGCGAGACGCCAGCGCCGCTCGGACGCCCTTCTTCGCTTTCTCCTGAGCGCAAGTCGTGCAGTAGCTCTCCAAACCCGCGCCCGTAACTCAAGTCGCTGGAGAAAATGTAGGCGCGGCCCTCTTTCTCGAACAACTTGCCCAGTGTGGGATCCACGCCTCGAGGCCGCTTGGAGAAATAGATTGGTACGATCGCTTTGCCTTTGTCTTCGGCAAACGCCAGTTGGTCACTCACCAGCTCCGTCTTGACACTTCGTTCGGACAGCACGACCAGGAAGACCGAGCTCTGAAGAATGGCATCCTTCGCAGCCAAGATGCGCTCTTTGGTGCTAGACACGTTCGTCATGGAGTCGACCACGAACGGCAGCTGGTGGCGACGCAGCTCGGTGCACAACCGCGTGACGAAGTCGCGGTGGCAGTCGCCATGCGAGACAAAGATTGAGAACGTCGGCCCGCCTCCAAACGTGCTCCGCCTGCCACTGCCACGGACGATCACGGCATTGACAATTTCATCCATCGCGCGGCGTCGTAAAGTGGCCGCTCTTCCCAGTGGCGGAGCGTGCGTGCTTGCTATCGTCTGAGCAAGTTCCCTGTCGCCTCCGAGTCGATGCATCTCCACTTCGTCTCGCAACCCGTCGATGAGACTTCTGAGGCTGGCTTGAAACTTGGCCTCGTCGATTTCAAACTCTAAACGCTCGCCAGAGGATGAATCGGATGAGGTAGACGCGTTGTCGCTCGCCTCCGACAACTTGGCGTGGCTTGAAGTCACGGCCGGGCCGAAAGGCACGATCTGTCTCGTGAAAACGAACACCTGCAACTCCTCGGACATCTTGACAGACTCGCACGAGATCGGCACCACGGGGACTTCGTGCTGCTTGGCAAAGGCGAGCTCGTCCATACACAGAATACTCTGCGCATAGCCGTCACAGAGCATGCAGACGATGGCAGACGCGTTCTTCATCACGTCCAACGAGTCTTCCAAAGCTCCGCCGCCTTCTCTGCCAAGTGCGTCTTCGTGTTCGCTTCTCATGAATACTGTCATGAAGTTCTGCTCGATGCCTGCTCGCACGCGGTCGGCAAAATCACGGAACGCGGGCTCAAATGAAAGCATAACGTCGACACAGCCGCCTGCAACCTTGACTGCGTACTGAAGTTCAGCCGAAGCGCAGCATTCAACAGCACGACGTCCGTCGCCATTTAGCGCATACAAGTCAGCGTTCCCTTCGACCAGTAGTGCGAGCGCAGTTTCCTTATATCCAAGCCGCAACGCGATGTGTAGTGGGGTCTCCTCAATGTCGTTGGGAACGATGGCATCGATATCTGCCCCAAAGCGGACGAAGAGCTCCACGCAATCCCCTCGCAAGAGTCCACCTTCGACTGCGAACGCCAGAGGTGTCATTCCGTCGTGGTCCAACTGTAAAAAGTCTGCATCCACAGCGAGGAGTTCCTCCACTGCCCCGGCGTAATTATGGCGAGCCGCCCAATGCAGTGGCGTCCGTCCATGGCTGTCCTTGGCATTAACATCGGCGCCGTGTTTGACTAGCTCACTGATCACACGCTGCCGCCCCATTACGGCAGCCCAGTGTAGAGGCGCACGGCAGTGGACACCGCGCTGAAACTCGCCCAGAATGTCCGCGCTGATTCCCCACGATAATAAATGCTGCACAGCCGCAAGGTTCCCCGCAGCAGAAGCCTCGTGTAATGGAGTAAGCGCAACGTCGGCGCCCCACTCCTCCAAAACAGTAGCTAGTTCACGACGACCGGAAAGCTGCGCACGTTGGAGCACTGTTGTGCTGGCGGCATTGCCGCTTCCTGGCACAAGCAAGATGTTGGCTCGATGTCGGATGAGACACTCGACGACGTCAGCTGAGTCTGCCAAGAAAATCGGAGTGACGCGCATCGAGCGCGAGAAGAAACTTGACCGAGCGATGACGTCCAAGTTGGCCCCGAACTTGACCAGGAGATCGATGACGTGCGTGTGGCCGTGCAATGCAGCCACATGCAGCGGCGCTCCCAGTATATGCGTCACTTTCTTAACTCGTAGCTGGCACAACTCGTACAGTAGTTCCAAGTTGAATGATGCACCCGAGATTTTGTCGAGAAAGTTGGGGTTTAACCCTGCCTCGAGCAGCACTGACACGACGCGAACATCCCCAGCGCGGCAGGCTACGTGCAGCGGGTTGTGCGTCCGATGCGAGAACATCCAAAAGAGCAGCGTCGGCGTCGTGTACATTCGGTTGAGCAGCATATCCAGCTGCACCTTTGATCCAAGGACGTGTTCCGCCCGCTCCAGCAGTTTCTCCACTGCTGCACAATTGCCACTGGCCGCAGCGTCGTATAATGCTCCACGTAGCTGCCTCTCCACAGTCCGAACAGTATTCTGCGTAGTTGCCCATGGATGCAGTTCCTGGTTCAGCGTCAGGTACGAGTCGACGTGGTTTGATTGCAAAATCGGCGTATTCACTCCACTCGGTACAACGTTCTTGTCTGCCGTGTCAACATCAGCACCTGTAGCAGCAGCGTTCCCTCCCGCGAGCGCCGTGGGCGCCACCGCCATGAGCTCGTCCTCTGCCAGTCCCGCCCCAAGCTGCAGCTGCTGGTGCGCGCGGAGCCGGTCAAATTGCTTCGTATGCAACGCAATAGTCAGGATGGCCAGCAGCGTCATGTACGACATGGGGTCCGTCCAGATGGCCCACACACCCTGCTCCGTGAGCTCCCCAAAGGCCCAGTACACGCCCAGCATGAGCACCACAATCCACGTGAGCGACACTGTCTGCACCACCACGATAGTCTCAAACACAGCGAGGGCTAGAGTGCGCTCCAGTGTCACACCGGGCGCGTCGAAGGCCGAGCGTGACAGCGAGAAGGAGCTCACGGCACGAGCTCCAAGCAGTTGCTGGCTCGTGGTGGCCATCGTCTCGGACTCTTCGGGGCCTGGAGCGTCAGTCACTCGCACGCAGTAGAGCGACACGAAAGGCAGCGCCGCCAGCCCCAGCGACACGTTGAGCGCTTGCAACGCCATCCAGATGTCCAGCACGAAGCCCTGCTTGCTTGTGAAGAAGAGCAGCAACAAAGAGCCCATGGACAGCAGCGATGTGGCTGCCACGCGCCACGTGTAGTACGAGTTGGACCACTGCAGGTACGCGTCCGTGCCGCGCCACCGGCCGCGAGAGGCCGGCGACGGAGGCGGCATCCGCGGCGACGTCAACTCATCGGCAGCCATTTCAGAAGTGATTTTGTTCCACCCCTGATGGGGTAAAGTTGATTATAGGTACATCGGATTGGACAGGTCCAGTGTGGGCCACACCGTTCATTTTTGGTAGGGATGAGAAGGAGGGGTGAACTCGCAACATGGTCGGCTCGACGAAATAAGGTGAGGACTCGACGAAACATTTTCTTAAGTGCTATGCAGAGACGCTCGCTCTGCACAAGAAGCTCTGTGCTTCTCCACGTGGCCACGCAGAAGCCAAGAGTTCTACGGCGAACGCCCCATAAATTAGGGTTAGGTATGGCTCGTCTGTGCGAAAGGCGGCGGGCACTGTAACCTTGTATCGTATTAAAAATAGCTTTCCAAGGATGCATTGGGCAACTTAAGCTGATAGCGCCAACAAGATGGCGCTATCTTGCTGTTGCGCAAGCCTGTTGGCGCATCAGCAACATTGGACCAATGTCGCCCCAAAAACCGTGGGAATTATGTGCGATCACACAAACCAATCAACCGAACGTTCAGAAGCAAGAAAGCCGCCGAGAACGAGTCCAACCGCGCGCAATCGCCGCGCCCGCACCGACCGCTAGAGTAGCCCCAGACCACCCCACCCACCTCTGTAGACGCGCCGTGCTCGCCGCTTCACGCCAAGCCCCGCGCGCCCTCCAGCCCACCAGCAACAAAGCAGTAACAAGTCCACAAAGTATGGCCAAGCGCGTCCGAGTCACCAAGCAGGATGATGTACCAGAGGCCGTCAAGACCGCGCCAGCCCCGCCCAGCGTTGCCCCCAAGGCCAAGGCTGTCACGCCCACTAACGCCGAGGGGAAGCACGCGATGCTGCCCGCTTTCCTGTCCAAGACATACGAGATCTTCAGCATGCCCGAGTTCTCGCACGTGTGCGGCTGGAACGCTAACGGGGACACCATCATCGTGTCGCAGCTCGAAGCCTTCGTGGCCATGGTGCTGCCGCGCTTCTTCAAGCACCGCAACTTCCCGTCCTTCGTGCGCCAGCTCAACCTCTACGGCTTCCACAAGACGGTGCTGGACTCGAAGCGGCTCGAGTTCCAGCACCCGTACTTCAAGCGCGGCCGGCCCGACCTGCTGCACCACATCAAGCGCAAGGTCTCCAGCAGCAACCACCACAACCAGCAGCTCGTCAACTCGTCCATCCAGGTGCGTGCAGCTTGAAGACATCAGCACAAAAGCTGGGTTGAAAGTGCTTAGTTTTTGTCTTGTATTTTGTATGTTATGCAGAACTCTCGACTTGACGCGCACCGGGAGATTTCAGACACGCTGCTGCGCGAGATGAAGGAGCTGCGGCAGCGCAGCGACGCCATGGAGAAGCGGCTGCGCGAGCTGGAGATCGATAATGCGGTAGGTGCCGCTGGGGATACGGAATGATTGCGCGTTTGGCTGATGCATTGACACTTATTTGATTATCATGACAGATTGTGCGCAGCGACAACCTCAAGCTGTGGAAGCACCTGGAGACGGCGAAGGACAAGCAGCTCATCATGCAGGAGAAGATGAAGAAGATCATGTGGATTCTGTTTCAGATCTACCGTGGAAAGCAGCAAAACCTCCCCAAGCTGTCCAGCAACGACGCTTCTGGAGCTGTCATCAGCGAAGAGTAAGTGTCGTAAGCATGCGGGGTTGGCGTGTCTTTTTCCTGCAAAGCGGCGTATTTGATGTGTGACTAACCAACTTTGCTGCTGCGTTGTTTTTTTGAATTTCTCGCCCGCTTCTTGTTGGCTTGATTTTTTTCTTTGACTATTGGTAGCTACATCAACAGCAGTATGCTTGGGCCAAAGGAATTCCGCGACGTGCTGCGATTCTTGGCGATGGATGACCCACCACTTCTGCCCACGTCTGATGGCGTGCCGTCGGCTGAACCGGGCTCTCGGAAGCGGAAATTCGTTGAAGTGCCATCGGATGTTGGCGAGGTGTTTTCGGCTGACGGGGCTCCGTACAAACTAGGTGCGTCAGCCTCGGTAATGTGTTGAATGTCTTCGATATTCAGCTAACGTTGTTGAATGCTAGATGTAGAGCCATCATCTGTTGTTGTAGTGCCCAATTCGGTGGAGGAGCCCAACCCGTTCGCGATGACCGTGCCTTCCAGTATGATGCCTGTGATGCACCCGGACGGAGGACAAAATAACGTCCTGAGCATCTTTTCTCCGATCAGTGCGGCCAGTCCAGAACCAACGCTGGCTGGCTTCCTTACGAACGGCGTGCAGTCAAACCCCGCTCCAGTATCTACGCCGAGTGCCAGTGTGCCTGCGTCTGCTCAGAACGTACCTGCTCAAAGCGTGTCGACGCCGACTGTTGTAGCAACGAGCGTACCTGCGCTGAGTGTATCGACGCCGCCTGTTAACGCAACTCAAGCCAGCACTGGAAGTCACAGCCCAAGTGAAAATGCCGCCACGTCGACAGGTTCGACCCCCGACACGGCCGCAGACGCGAACAACCAGCTGGCATTTTTGGACGAAGAACTTCCTCTGTTGCCCGACTCGGACCACTACAACTTCACTGATGGCGAGCAGGTACTGTAACGCATCCTGTGGTGTTTTGGTTTTCTACTCGGGTTGCTTTTCGGAGATGTAATGGATTGTCTTGTTTTGGACTGCGCATTAGCAGACAGTGATGAAGAAACTTGAGGATTTTGAGACGTCGCTGCTGGATGAATACGACGTCAGCTGCCTCGACACACTCCTGCAGGTACGACACGAAGTTACTGGAATTGCTCACTATTGTAGCACTCACTTACGGTTGTTTCGGTGTCATTCGCAGCAATTGAAGAACTCCAACGGTGACAAGTCGACAGGAGTTTCTGTGACAGACCCGGAGGAGGTCGTTGTCGGACCATCAAATGGAACGCCGCGCGATGCGTAGTGATGAGGCCAGAACCAGCTACCATGTCGGCTGGCGATGGCTGCGAAGCGAAGGCTTCATCTCACTGAGAAAAGTTACATATCCACGTACATGTCAGCGAGTTGCCGCGCGCGCGTCGTCAGCGGTAGGAGTTGCAACGCTGCAATAGCCAGCGTTGCTCTCCCTACGGGTGATCGGCGAGCGATGGACGACGTCGACTTGCGTCTCCTCGTCCGGGTATAGAAACAGATCGAGTGTCAAAAGTCATGAAGATCCTGCGGAGCGGCATCCGATCGCGAAGCGAAACCAAGAGAGACGGAGACGAGTTCGTACGAACAAACAGCCAACAGTTGATGCAATGGGCATTCGACGGCAGCGAACGAGCGCTCCGAAACGATGACAAACACATACACGCGGCTGTTTTTATTTATGCTATTGAAGCGAGAATCGAGACAACCAACAAGAAAACAAAGAAAAATGGTTTAGTAAATATCCTTGTTCTACTGTCTGTACAACCTCCAACGCTGATCAACCTCTATTTTGCTTGAGCGTGCGGCCTTCCAGTGCACTTCGCAATCGCTGGATCTCCTTGTCCTTGCGGCCGAGTTCCAGTTGCGCTGTGGCGAAGAGCATCGAGATGTTGGTCTCTAGCTGCCTGTTGGCGGCGCCAAGCTGCCGGTTCTGCTCCTGCAGCTGTGCCAGCTCGTCCCTCAGTCGCGCATTCTCCTTCTCGACTTGCGTTTTGAGGTCCAGCGCCTCCTTCTTCTCCAACGCGCTGGTGGACGTGTCCAGGTCGCCGTACAAGTCCATCGTGGTCGTCGACTTCGATAGTGATATAATACAAACTCCCAGTCAGAATGCAACATCGCACCTAAACGGAAAGCTTAACATTGACACAGGCATCACATGCCATTCATACCATGGACTCCAGGTGCATTAAGTTCTGGGAAGACGGCCAAGCACTGGTGGCTGCGGTCTCCGGGCCGGACAACGCCGCAAGGTTGGAGCAAATACAGGGCAAGATCTTCAAGGAGCTGCGCACCATGAGTCGCTTCCTGCAGCGCAACCAGAGCCAGCGCTTCAGCGACGCAGCGCAGCAGAAGGTCGTGAACTGCTTGGGGCACTACGTTGGGATCGGCAAGCAGGGAGGAGCCATGCTGCCCGTGGCCGAAGCCACCTTTCAGACGGTGAAAGACGGCCTCGCCATGCCGTTCAGCGTCATGGGCACCAAGCAGAAGAAACGTCTGCTCAAATGGTACAACGAGCTTATCGCGATCGTCGGCGGAGACCCAGACGCATCCATTGGGGCACCTGAGCCGAGCATTGAGTGGAGCGTCATGGACATCGATGAAGACGGCTTCCTGTCGCTCATGCTGGTGGAAACAGGAGAGACCAAGGAAAGTTTTCATGTCAAGAAGAGCGCAGAGCACAAACGCATCAAAAAAGCACTAGAAGACAGAGAAGTCACCGTCGTCACCAGCGGCGACGACATCCAGGACATCCGCGTCGAGGGCGAATAGATGGACAAAGCGTCCAACCTGCATGTTAGATGATACTTAAGGGTGTCCGGCATCCTACAGAAAGTTGACGCCCCTCCCGGTGGCGCACGGTTAGAAGGGGGGAGCAGCATCCGTCTTGTCGCGACTCTTGCTCCACGCCTCGGCGATCGTACGCTTCATGTTGTCGTCGCCTTCCTCGTACATGTTCTGCAACACGAGAACCATGAGTTTTACGTTTTTCCAAAGGAAACTACTGTTAAGTAGGGCGTACCTTCATCATATCCATGATGCCCGCGGACGGGTCGCTCGTGTCGGGCTTGCTGCCCTTAAGCGGGTTCTTGGCCGTGAGATTCATCCACGTGTTGTTCTTGTCCGCCTTGTGCAGCGAGATCGTGACGCGGTTCTTCTTCACCCGGAACGAGCTCTTGGCCGGGTCGATCTCCTTCTCCAGGTTAGGCTTGAACAGTCTGTAGTTCTTGTTGCTCAGTCCAATAATCTGTAGCACCACAACAGCAACAATATCAGCTACTCGATCATCGCGCTCTACACCCACCAGTGTAATACAACGCACCTTCAGGTCAAACGACGTCTTGGTAAAGTGGCACGTGACGTTCTCCTTGGGCAGATTCCCGACGCCGTCGATGTCCGACATCACGTACACCGCCACCTTCTCCTTGCCATAACCGTCATCTTCCCAGCCGAAGCGGCCGATCTCCGTGAACGTCGTGAGGTCGCTGACCGCGGGGCGGGGCGCTGCCTTAATGGGCTCTGGCGTCTCCACCTCCATAGGCTCCGGCTGCTGCGGCTCGGCGGCCGCCTCCAACGCCTCCTGCTTGCGCTGCAGCAGCTGCTCCAGGTCGCGGCGGTTGCCCGCTGTCTTGGTCTGCGCCAGTAGCGTCTGCAGCTCGGCCACCTCCGCCGTCAGCAGCTCCGTCGTATCTGCCATCTTCACTTGAGCAGCTTGATACAAATTCCAAAGTGTGATCTTTCTAGGATCACACGTTGGAATTTCTAGAACAGCAGGATGCACAACTCCATTTTAGACCATAATTATTTAATATTGACTGTAAATCGGGTCTAAGTCCCTCCGTTTCTCATTACTGCGCGCGAACTCATGGACGAAAGAGCGGTCTCGGCCGGGGGCTCCGACGCCGCGCCGGAGGTGTCTGATCCCCCCACAGCCTCGCAAGATCTTCAACCAGCATCTACGCTGAGGCAGCTTTTCAACGAGCTTTCCGCTGCCGTGGTCCAGCCCCCACAACCTCTCCAATCCGCCCCTATTCAGCCTACAGTGAACACGACGCCTAGCAAACCCCCTGCGCGGCTCACAGAGGCATCGGTGGCGCAGCACGCTGAACATCAGCCCCCAGCAGCCCCCGATCCCCCAACGACCCCAGAAACGGCCTCTTCCGGCTCTTCGCATCGCTCCGCAAGCGACGACACACCGACGCGCGAGCCAGCCGGCGGCGCGGCCCAAAACGCGGCCTCAGTTGCTGTCATGGAAGCAGAAAGCGGCAAGGCTGAAGTAGAAACTGACCAGGAGCGGCAGGCCACAAGTAAACAGAATGCGGAGGCTCGTGTGGCTGAGCCGGAGGAACAACAGTCGTTGCCCCAGAAGAAGGACACCATGTGGTACCACCAGCTGCCCATTATGCTCGACAAGATAAAGAGGCACGGCCAAGAGCAGATCAAAGGTTGGTGTGCGGCGTTCAGTGGCTGGGTGGATGTTGGTGGTGGATTGACGCTGTGTATTCATTTGTTGGCTCTGTAGCGCTGGCGTTGCCGCGGTGTTTGATGTGTGGGGTGCGAGAAGTTGTGACAAAGGCGGACGTCATCTGCAGGCAAGAAGGCTGTATTTTGTCAGGCCGCACGCTATGCCAGGGCTGCTGGAAAAGGACCCATTCGTCTGACGATGGGCAAAAGCACGCTCAGCTTCCTGCTGCGAGTACGTGTGCCTCTCTTTTGAATGCGTTATTGTGCGGTTTTGATTGATTAATTATTATTGTCATTGGATGCAGTTTGTCCGCAGTGCCAGCTAGAACGAATAACGTACTGGTGTCCCGAGTGCAATTTAAAGTTTTGTAAGGATTGCTTCGAGCAGATCCACAGTGTGCCCAAAGTGAAGCATCATCGCAGAATTGCGACAGAAGGTGCGTAGGATACTTTCAACTACAGGTCTTGATCGCGTGGCCTCACGTTTGCTTTCTATTTGGAATTTCTTTTCGTACAGATACGCCTGGAACCTGTCTCGCGAAGTCACAATGGTCGGCCAAGTTTCAGAATGCGATTATCCAAATGATCGCCGAGAAAAAGCGTCCGGCCTCAGCTCCAGGAGACACCAGCACAGACATCGTTGGCGGGAAACGAAAGCGCGATGTCGAAGTGATTGTTATTGATGACGACGACGACTTGGAGGGAGAAGCAGCAATTAACGTACCAGCTGATGCATCAGTTGCGAATGGAAGTATTGGTACGCTCACCAATATCAGCGGGTCTGCAGCGTCTGAGCAGAATTGCGGCACCACAACAACCCAGAATTCGATCATCCGCCCGGATGAGACGCTGCCACCACCGACTGTTTCTGCGACCACAGCCTGGCCGCTTCCAGTTGAGCAGAACTCGGTGATTGAACCGATTCCGTTCCCACAGGAGCTTACACAAGAGGCATCAACATCGTCCACTCGGTTCGAAACAGTGCAGACGAACTCAGCGTTCTCTGCGCCAAGTGGCAACAACCAAGCGAACCTTAGCTCAAGTGTCAGGAGTTTGCCGTGGAATTGCAGTGCGCCGCAGTTTGCAGCATCGACGGCATCGATAGGGATGTCAGGTACTGCTGCCTCTTACACATCGAGCACGATGAGCAACGGGATGATGGAGGTGTTACCGAACTCGGCTAGTTCGACGAGCGGCGCGTGGTCGACAACGTCTGCCATCAGCACAGATTTTGCCAGTTCTTCCAACCCCACCAACCTTCTCCCGCTCGGCGGTGCTGTCTTTGCGGAGAACGCGCTGGTGGATTCGTTGGTGGACCGCTACCATGAGATGAACCAGAGCGTGACCACGATGGAATTCCAGAGTGAGCAGTTGACGAGACAAATCGCTGTTGCAACGTGCCAAGGACCGTATGCCGCTGGCCTCCTAATGGCCACGTTGAACAAGATTCAGTCGGTTCTGGAAGTGGCAAGAGGACGGCGTGACAAGCTTCTCATCGCAATGATCATCCAGTCCAACGATATCATGGCTGCTGTGCGGATGTTGCGCCTGACGGAGCTGGGCGACGTGCCTCAAGTCCCCATGATCGGCCACCGCAAGTGTCTGCGGCTTACGAATGAAATCAACCAGCACAAGAAGAAGTTACTTGAGCTCAACCAGCAGCTGAGCGAGACTTTATCACAGTCCCACGCAGTGAACTCGAGCTGGGAAATCTCGCTGATTCGAACAACGAGCGACAACATCCGGGCACACGAAAAGAGCATCAAGAAGCTCAAGAAGGGCCGCCAAGTGGAGATCGTGCGGATTGTACAGTTCAGCCTCAAGATCCGTGAGGCACTGAAGCACGCGTTTCAGCGGTCTATTGAGATTCAGCGTCAGCAGCAGCAACACCAACAACAGCAATTCCACCCGTTTGGATAGGTAAACCCCAGCGGAATGGTGTCTCGGAGCCTTGACGACACTCGCACAAACGACTGCAACCCCGAAAAGGAAGGCGAATGTAGGCAAAAAGTGATTATTTAAAATGGACCAGATGGGGAATATATTGTTAAAGTCAACCATGACGATACACGAGGAAGCCAATCTGGCTGATAAAGAAATACAGCATTCTGCAGGTGGCACATACCCGATGGAAAGGTAAACAAATTATTCATTTTCAGAAGTAGGTTTTCACTTACTTTTTGGTTTCATGGGATACGAAGGAGCCGAAGGACTTGCCTACGAAAACATGTCACGCTCCGTCCTTAGCTTCCTCGACCTCTTGCTTGATCTGCTGCGCGACCTCGGTGAAATGGTTCTTCTCGCCCTTGTACAACGCCTTGAGAGCGTTGGTGGCGCTGGTTAGGATGAGCTCTTCCAGCTCCTTGGACGTGTCCTGGTACACGATCCGCAGACCGCCCACTGCCACATCATCCTTCTTCTGCTGCGCCTTGGACATGCTGGAAATCGCTTGGTGGGGAACGTGGAAAGCGGATCTTTCGATCAAAACATCGATTTGGTCACGACGGTTGGCTGCTAAATCGAGCAACTTGTTGGCGAGTTCATTGCAACAACTTCCTGGGCGAGAGCATGACGAAGTACAAGGACATCTTCGAGCGTTTGGTGCAGCAAACAGTGCGCAGCGTGCTCTTTGGCGAGCCACCGGGTGGACGTACCCGCGAGAAGCAAGAAGTTGAAGACGCTGCTCCTATCATTGCCGATTCAAGTTACATCAATGCCTTGAAGAAAAACAGTATCACGGATGTTCGCCAGGACTCAGTGCTGTATCTCCTCACCGGCGGAGTGACCGACAGCTCCGCAGATCCTCCTGAAGACGAGGACAACAACGTTGACGAAGCGTATCGTGGGTCATGGGTGGTGGAGTGTGTGCATTGGTCTGTGGACCGACTACGAGCCGAAAAAGTTGTTATCAAACGCTACATCAGTGTGCAGCGCAGAGAACTTGCCACGGAGAGTTCGAAAGCGCCGCAGAAGACATCAGAAGCTACGATCGCGCACGAGGCGTACGCACTGCTGAAGCTCTTCCTCCTCGAGCGGGACCCGGATTACCGCCAATGCCTAGAGCAATCTATCGACTGCAACAGTTCATTTCTGACGTCACTGCATGTCCTGCTAGCATTGTACGCAACGTACTTCGAACGCGCTCACGGACGGAAGGTAAGGCTGCAAAGTACCATGTAGTTTTGGTCTCGTATTCACCTTGCATCTATGCTGCAGATCTCGCAAAAGAGCGACATCGAGCCCATCCAGACGCTCTACAACGTCTTCATCACTCACCACCGCGCGTCTGAGCAGCAGTCCGCCGAGTAAATGAAAAAAATTAAAGCGTTGAGGTCAATGCGTCCGTCGACGGATACTCTACACGTAGGAACTGTGCGTAGGGATAATGTCGTCCTTCTTGGAGTCCATGCAGGGCACCGAGAGCCACGCGTAGTAGAAGGCGGCACCGCCCAGCACGTGCATGAGGCCCTTGGCCAACCCGAGCGCCGCGTGGCTTTCGTCGTCCTCGAAGAAGATGGCGACGAAGCCCACGACCGCCGCCGCAGCCAGCGACGCGACACCGTAGAGTGCGTTCTGCTTGTGGAGCGGCGAGATGTTGCCACTGGGCGTGAAGACGCGACGGTAGGCCACGCCCAGCAGGTAGGCTACGACCAGCAGCCCCTCGAAGAGCGCCGAGTCCCAGCCGTCCTTGGCCTTGAAGAGCCACGCGCCCGCGAACGCCACGTAGCGAAGCACGATGTTGTGGTTCTCGTCCTTGTAGCCCATGAGGTGCACGCAGAGTAGCAGGAAGTAGGACACGGACAGCACGTCCGAGATAAAGTGCCAGTCGTTCTCCTTGAGGAACAGCTGCGTGTCGAAGGCCTCGGCCGCGTTGAAGCTGAAGGAAACCAGCAGCTGGAACAGACCCACGAACAACTCGAAGTGCCGTCTATTGCGCTGCATCACGGCCAGCGCCGGCAGCATCGCCGCGTCCGTCAACGCCAGGAACACGAAGCGACCCAGTTCCAGCAACATGGCGATATAGCGAGCGTCCTGCAAAAAGTAGTATCTGACGGCAGATTTTCAGCCAATCCCGCGCTAACCCTGCTGAATATGATACATGGGCCTTATCACGTTTCGTCCACTGAATGCCAAACGCTAAACGTTAGTCGCGCGTCAGCGATCTGAGCTCACTTTTGCAACAGCGGACAAGACCCAAGCCCAAGCCTCCAAGAGCTCATATCCGGATAGCTTCATGACCGCAAAGACGCCACTGCTACTGGACGGCAAGGCCACGAGCGACGCCATCCGCTCGCAGCAGCTTCAGCCGCAGTGCGCGGCCTTCAAGGCTGCTCACGGCCGCTCCGTCGGTCTGGCCGTGGTGGTCGTGGGCGCTCGCAAGGACTCGGCCACGTACGTGCGCATGAAGCAGAAAGCTTGCGCCGCTGCGGGCCTGGAATCGTGGAAGATCCAGATCGAACTGAAAGACCAGGAGGACCAGCACAGGACCGAGCAGGACGTCACTGCCGAGCTGCTGGCCACCATCCAGACGCTCAACCAGCGCGACGACGTGGACGGCATCATCGTGCAGCTGCCGCTGCCGTCCTTCTGCGACGAGGACGCCGTGCTGGCCACCATTGACCCCCGCAAGGACGTGGATGCCCTGCACCCGGACAACCACGCCGCGCTCTTCCAGTTCGCCAGCAAGAAGGCGGCGTCGCAGCACGAGGACGCGCCCTTCGCGCTGCCCTGCACGCCCGCCGGCTGCCTGGCGCTGCTGGACCACTACGATATCCCGCTCGAGGGCAAGCACGTGGTGGTGCTGGGCCGCAGCCAGATCGTCGGGCTGCCCGTGTCGCTCCTGTGTCTGCACCGCAACGCCACGGTCACCATGTGCCATTCACGTACGCAGGACCTCAAGGCGCGTGTGCTTGAGGCCGACATCGTCATCGCCGCCATCGGCCGCGCGCGCTTCGTGCAGGGCGACTGGCTCAAGCCCGGCGCCACGGTCATCGACGTGGGTATCAACCCCGTGGAGGACGCGTCCAAGAAGAGCGGCTACCGACTCGTAGGCGACGTGGACTTCGACGCAGCCGTCAAGGTCGTGGCTGCCATCACTCCCGTGCCTGGAGGCATCGGACCCATGACGGTGGCCATGCTACTCAAGAACACCATCCAGTGCGCAAAACGCCGCGTGCAGCAACTCTAACGCACGATCTCCAGTCTCATTTCGGTAGTTGGAACCCACCCTGGCCCAACAAGCTCACTCACTGCTTGCCCGGCTTTGGCTGCTTCTCCCTAGCTGGTTAGGCGACACTCTCTATTACTACAGTGTTCCCTGACCCCCATGGCTCCTGTCTTCGCTCTTAGTGCCGTGCTAGAAGCCGTCGTCGTCTCCGAAGAGCAACTCCTCCTCTCCTTCGGACGAGAACTGGCCGCTCTCTTCCACGAGCTGCACGTCTTGGTGCAGTTCCTCCCAGTAGCCTCCGTGTGATTGCTCAGCCGCTTCCAGCTCGCCGCGGTTTGCGTCACGGGCGTCTTGTTCTTCATCCGGAGCAAGCGCGTGGTACGACTGGGCAGCTTGCTTCTCGTGGAGGTGGGTCACTGCTTCCTCCAGGCGTTGCAGCGCCGTCTTCTCACTCGCTGGACGGACGAGTCCTCGCTGCTCTTTGGGCTCCGCTCCGTGTCTCCGCTGCGCGTGAAGCAACAGCCGCATGCAGTCAAGCTGGCCGTACGCCGCAGCGATCTGAGCCGGGGTCTCCCAGTCGCTGTTGGCGAGCGTGGGGTCTGCTCCGAGCGCCAGCAAGTTCTGCGCCACCGCAGCGCGACCTGAAAAAGCCGTCCAATGCAGCGGCGTGTCGCCTCTTTCGTCCGCCACGTTCACGTTCGCGCCGTGCTGTACCAACCGAGCAACGAGCGGAAGCGCAGCGGGCGATTCGACCGCGTAGTGAAGCGGAGACCGGTGCAGGTCATCGAAAGCGTTGACGTTCGCGCCTCCTCCCGGGGTCAACAGGAACGCAGTCATGGCTGCGTCGTGCGTTAGAACGGCAAGGTGCAGCGCCGTTCGCCCTTCGCAGTCGCCTTGAGCTTGAAGCGTGCGATTCCAGTCGTAATTGGCTTCCGTAGGCACCACCAACTGCTTCGCGCACTCGACAAAGCCCTTCTCGGCGAGATAATGCAGTGGATATCGCCCCACACTGTCCGGTTTGTGCAGTGTCAGAGCTTGTGGCGCTAGTGCTGCTATCGCTTCGATCGGGAGCAGGTTCTCCGCGATCGAGTCTTGGAGCATCAACTGCTGTAAGAAGCCACAGATCTCGACTTGGTCTTCTTCACACGCTCGATGCAGCACGTTCTGGCCTCGACTGTTGGTCTTCTGGACGTCAGCTCCGTGCTGCATCAGCGTCTGCATGAACTCCAGGTGGCCCAGAGACGCGTACAACATGAGCGGCGTATCACCGTTGCAGTCGACGGCATTGACGTCCAGACTTGCTCCACAGCAGAGCAAGAAGCCCAGCATCTCCGCTCGAGATCGATAGTTTTCCTTGGAAAACGACAGCAAGTGCAGTGCATTCCGCTGCGTCTTTGGCTCCAGAACCGCGAGATCTGCACCTCGTAGCTGAAGGAAAGTGGCGTCTTCGATGGATGCGCTTTCAACTGCTGTGAAGATAGTCACTTCCTTCTTCGCTCGCTGCGACGGAGACGATGGAGCGGATTTTCCAGTTGGAGACGATGGCACGGACGTTGAGACGGGAGCCAATGGCGCCGTCTCGACGTTTGTATCCACCTCCAGGAGCTGCTGACGCCGGACTTGAGCTCGACGTTGACTCAACTGACGCAGAAGCGTGGCCGAAAGAGGAAGCTCCATCTCCTCGACGTCGTGGTAGCAGAGCTCAGGCCTCGGATTCTCATTATCTTCTCGGCAAACGGAAGACTCAAGTATCGGCAGCGCATCCGTCACGATCTCGTCCAGAACTTGGTGGATCTCCGAGACGAAAAACTCGTCGCTCGGTTCAAAAAGCTGCAACAACCTGCGCGTCATTTGGGAGTCAAAACGAAGACGGAGCGGTTTGGTATCACCAGACGTGGCCGCTCTGGATCGGTCCAAGGACAACCACGCACTAGCTCGTCTGAAGTAGAAATGAAAGCTCAACAGTTCAACATCCGGTAATGATGAACCCCCAAGCGAACGCTGAGGGTAGAACTGCATCTGCTGCCGCCGCTGATACCCACGTACGAAGTTCTGGATCACAGTAGCGGCGTCGTGATAAAACAAAATCTGCTTCACACTGCGCGTCAGAATGTGCGGCAGCTCTCGATGACTCCAGTCGTCGACGGTCCTCTCGACTGTGTCACGAGTCGAATCCTCTTGTATCGGCTCCACAAAGTCGCTGGCAGGTTCCAAGGGTTCCTCGTTGATCCTGTTGTCCACGGGTTCTTCGACTGTATTCTCCGTCACTTGCCTGTGCGAAACACCTTCATTATCGATCAATCTCTTACGAGATGCTAATGCCCGTTGAATTCGTCTCGCAGCCAACGCGCGTTTAGCCAGGAGCACTTTGCGCTCAAGGGCTTTTGCCTCGTGGATCAAGCGAAGCTCTTCGTTCTTCACAACTGAGCGCTTCACTTGCCGTACCCCTGTGTGCCATCGACGCCAGCAAACCTGCACTTTGGTCGCAAATACCGACACCATGAGCCGATACTGTCGAGCCTCCTCAGCGCGTTTCATCTCCAATGCTTGCAAGAAGTGATTCCTGTACAGCTTTCCTCTCCAAATCGCCTCAATCTTCGTCGCAGCATTCTTCTCCTTACAGCTCCGGTCGAAGCGCTTCATAGCGCGAACGATACATTGACCATCGGATCGTTTTCGAATACTATCCAGCTTTTGCTGGCGCTCTTGCTCGTTTCGCTGAGGTTGTTCCGGTTTCTCGGCCGATTCTGTAGTATCTGGTGCTGTTGATCTGCTATGAGATGTTCGCGTCTCAGCAGCGTTGTTCCTGATCCTATTCCGTTGTTCCAGACGAAGATGTCGCCATCTTCTCCACTGCTTTTGGATCTTGAGCGCGTTCATGTTTTGCTTGTGGCGGATGCGTTCCTGGTTGACTTTCCGCCGACGTTGCGAAATCCCCCAGTTCCGCTGAATCTTGAGAGAGCTCTCGTACTGCTCTTGGCGAATGCGTTCCCTTTCGAGCTCTTCCTGCTGCTCGTGATGCCACTGAAGCCACGCGGTTTGAATTTTCAACGCACTCATGTGCTGTTCGTGGTCAATGCGCGCTTTCTCCAGCTTTCGTTGGTGCTGCTGTACGCGTCGGATCTTTGATGAACTTGCGGTTTGAATTCGTGGAACTCGCTCGTTCTCGCGCTGCTGCACAAGCCTCTGGTGTTGCTGGCGCCAAAACAATTGAACCGTCAAAGCACTAGCATTCTGCTGTCGTTTGACGCTTTCCGCTCCCAGCTTCGTACGCTGTTCCTGCCAGTTCTTCCATGCGCGCTGGAGTAGACTAGCGCTCACGCGCTCTTCTTCCTCTTGTCGCGTTCGCTCAGCTTTCTCCGCGGATCGACGCCGCCACCTCTTCCAAGCTCTTTGAATACATTCCACGGCTCGAATCGCTTGCCTTTCCTTTTGCTTGCGCTCCCACCACTTGCAGCAGGCACTCTGTATCCTCAGTGAGCTCAATTGCTGTCTGCGGCGCCTTCGTGCCTTCTCCTGTCCATACTGGCGCTTGCACTTCCATTGAAGCCACTGCTTTCGTATGCGTGTAGCTGCCAGAAACTGGGCCTTTCGTACGCGTTCCGCCTCCTTTTTCTCCTGCTGCCACTTCTCCCAGCGCTCCTGTATTCGCTTTACGCTCTCGTCTCGCCTACGCCTCCACTCACGCCAGACCTTTTGAAGCTTTCTAGCACAAGTTTCTCGTCGAGCTTGAAGCCGTTTCTTCTCTTGTTGCGCTCGCTTCCATTGACGCCATCTCGTCCACTTCTGCTGAATTGCTTGAGCGCTCGCATTACGCAAAACTCGACTTCTGTCAGCCTCGTCTCGCTGCTTCTGCTGCCACTTCCGCCACCATCTCTGGATGCCGAGAGCACTTGAGAGTACGAGTCGCTGGACGCGTCTTCTCTCCCTTTGCTCTTGCTTTCTGCTGACCCAACGTCTCCAGATGCACTGGATTTTGCGTGCATTCGCTCGAATACGGACACGGTGTAAATGATCCTCAAGCGCAAGTTGCTGCTGACGCCTTCGCTCTTGCTCATGGAGAACCCATCGTCGCCACACTCCCTGGATCTTACGTACGTTGGCTCGAACTCGTATCGCTGCTAGGTGAGTTTCAAACGCTCGCTGTTGTCGCTGCCTTCGTTCTCGCTCACGCTGCGTCCATCGCCTCCACCCGCCTTGGATTTTACGTACATTCGCTCGCTGTCGTATTATTTCCAAGTGGCTCTCAAATACTACGAGCTGTTGATACCTTCGCGCGTTCTCACGTTGGACCCAGCGTCTCCACACACCCTGAATACTGCGCACATTGGCTCTTGTACGAATCGCACCCAAGTGTGCGTCGAAAGCCAGTTGCTGCTCACGTCTTCGGTCGTTCTCGCACTCGACCCATTGACGCCACACGGCTTGGATCTTACGCACGTTGGCCCGAACACAGATCGCTTCAAGGTGTGAAATGAAAGCGAGTTGCTGCTCATGCCGTCGCGATACCCAACGCCTCCACCCTCGTTGGATCTTGCGCACGTTCGCTCGAACTTGAATCTCCTGTAACTGTACGTCAAACACTCGTTGTTGTTCTCTTCGCCGCTGCTGCTCGCGTACCCACCATCTCCACCAAGCTTGAAGTCTTCGAGCCAACGCCTGGCGTTGCTTCGCTTCTTCAAACTGCACAAACGCCAGCTCTTGCGCACGCTTTCTCCTCTGCCTGTACATGCACCAGCGCCACGCTCGTTGAATCCTCCGTGCACAATTCATTCTCCGGAAGTGTTTCAGCCTCGTAAACTTGTGTTGGAGAGCTTTGTAGACCCGTGCGACTCCATCCAAGCCCCGAGCGACGCCTCTCTCGCTCTCACGCTCGCTCAGAAGCTTGACGTCAATGATCATCTGCACCAATTGCGCTCGAGTGCGCTCTGCCAGCGCCTTTTCCTCGGCCGTCTTCTGTTGTTGCTGTAGCCGGAGCATCTCCACGGTCTTCTGGTTGCGATGCTGGCTAAGGCGTTGATGCATGTAGCTCGACGTCTTGATCGACGTCACTTCCCTCATCTTGGCCTCGATCTCTTTGCGTTGCTTCCGCTTCTCGTCCTCCAAGGCTTGTGCCGCCGACGCTCGGATCTCCGCCTTCTCCTTTTTGAGCTTGGACAGCTGCATCTTCCCGGACACCCAGGCCGCGATCTGCCGCATCCCAGCGTCGACTCTCGTGTGCTCCAGAGCCGCCGCTGCTTCCAGTGCCTCCTGCTCCTTCTCCGCCGCCAGTTGATTCCTCGCTACTACCAGCGCCTCGGACCGTTTCTCCAATTCAGACAAGCGCTGACGAAGGTCTGCCGCAGTCGATTGAGCTGTTCGCCGGTGCTCAAGCTGTTCTTCGGTAGACATGAGTTCAACCTCTCGTTTCTCGGCGAGGACGAGCGCTTGCTCGAGTTGAAGCTTGTGACGTTCACTGTCGGCTCTTCTAGTCAGCACTTTAGCATCGAGGAATGCCTTAATCCGCTGGCGAGCGGCACGCTCTTGAGCTGCCTTTTCACGGCCTTGATGGTCCTGAACGGTCCGTCGGTGTAGGACTTGAGCTTCCAGTGCTTGATGGGCCATCCGGCCGAGTTTGCGCTCGAGCACGCGTACCTGCGTGCGGGTCTGGCCAATACGCTTCTGCGCTTTAACGTCTAGCTGTTCCTTGGCTAAGAGTTCTTCTCGGAGCTGGATCTCGCACTGTTTCTTCTCCGATTCCACTTGTTGCAGCTTCTTGTGAAGAAGAAGAACTCTGAAAAACAGTTGTATCTTCAACGCAGCGAGTCTCCGTCGTCGTACACTTACAGCTTGTTGCTGTTGCTGCACAACACGCTCGTGGTGCGTGAGAAGCTGCACTCGCTCTTGCTCGGACGTTTGCCATCGCCGATCGATGTCGACCAGTCTAGCGTTCATATCCGCAATGAGCTCGCGGCGGTGCTTTGAATTGAGCTTCCTACTCCTCTCCACATCTCGCTTAACCTTCGTCCACTTCAACTGTTCTTTGAATAAAATGTTCTTCGCCATCTCCTGAGCGGCTTTCAACTTCCGGCGGAGCAGAATCTCCTTGAGAAAGCGTTGAATCTCCTTCAAAGCCCGTGACCGACGCTGTCTTTCCCAAGCGATTTTCTCTTGCCGTCGCTTCTTCTTCTTGATGCGCAACCGCTGGCGTCTCCACCACCGAATCAGCTTTTCCTTTGCACATTCCCATCGTCTTCGTCGTCGTGTTATCCCAACAAAGAAGACTGTGCGACGGAACGCCATGTGAACGACACGAAACGCACTTTTGCGTTGAGAAACCCGCTGATTGTGCCGATAAACGCTCCAGTTGTGTTGGATCCGCGAAGCTGCATGAGCCCGGAGACGGGTTTCTTCATCTATACGAGCTTGTACGTGCCGCTTGTGATGGTAAAGAACGAATTGTCGGACTTTTCGTCTCGCAAGCAGCCCACGAACTACCATCTTGGCTCTCTTCTGCTCAGCACACGCAGTTTTCCAGTTGGTAAAGTTCCGACGCAGCATCTTCAACTCTCGCTCCAGATACTTGGGACCATTGGCAGCTTGAGCATTTCCCGCGGTAGGTGAAGAGTAGCCCATTAGCGCCGAGAACGGCTGCGCAACGGACTGGATGTGGTCTTCAACCTCGCGCTGAGATACCCAGTGGCTCATGTCAAACGCTGTCCCTTGGATATCTCGACAGAGTGCAAAAATCCTATTCAACTCGTCAGGCTCGCTTTCGTCATCGCCCTGGTAACTCGTCGTAGCTGAATGGTTACTTTGAATGGTTTGATCACCGGCCCTTCCCGAGACTTCACAGTAGGATGAAGCAGCAGACGAGCGCCGTCCTTGCTCTTTCGTAACCCCTGACTTACTGCTTCTTCGAGAGGAAACTGGTGATGAATTCTCTGTGTTTGCACTCGTTATTGCTGGTCCGTAGCTGTGAGACGAAGTAACTGCAGAATACTCCGCTTCGTCGTTCATTCTCCATGATATTTCGCTTCGAGGTGAATCAGGCGCAGTGAATGCTACTGATCCCTCCATTTGGAGGCTAGAAGAGAGCGGTTTTTCGTCGGATTCATCATCTTCGACGGAGTGGCAGGTGATCGTTCTGGAAGAATCGAAATCCTCAAAAGCCCAAGACTCCGACTGCTCCTCAGTCCCAGAGAGGGCGTCCTCTCTACAAACATTTGGCAATAGACTCAGCGCCATCGCAATGTTGGACACAGCCGTGCTGGATGAGTAGGCGTATTCATCATCTTCGGACACAGGAAGCTCAGCTCGTTGCTCCACACTTTCCAGTTCCTCGATTGCATTTTCCAATGAAATGGCGATTTCACGTTGTGTGGATGGCCTGGTTGGCGCAGGGAATACAACAGCACTCGATGTTGCGGCAACAACAGTTGGCACAGTCGCCATATCGACACGATCGCACTCGTATCCTTCCGCTCCCGTCAGCTCACCACTCGTAATTTCGTTCGGTGGGATGGCCTCCTCGGGCCTCAAGACTTCGTCAGTGGATTCCACGGTCGAGAACGAAAAGCTTGGAAGCATTCGCAACGCCATAGCGATACTGGAAAGAGCCTCGTTGGAGGAGTACTCAAAGTCACAATCGTACGCCTCGTCGTTGTCTAGCGCGTCATTTCCCGCCTCACCTTCGATTGATGAACCCACCTGCGTTGGAGTTCTCGCAACATTAAGCGAGTGATTCGCTTCTCCATTAACTACTGGAGTCATCTCCAGTGAGCTGGGAAGAGTTGCAGACTCCAATTCAGACAAGAACATCGCGTCTTCGGGGTTTACATCGTCATCTTGCTCAAGCTGCTTCGGTGAGCTCAACATATCTGTTTCGGGGGTTGGAGGTGTATCTGGCGGCAGATCTCGTCTTGTCACGGCAGGGATAAATAGTTTTTGCGGAGTTTCAACATCGGATGCCTCGTCTTCGCAGGCCTGAATAGCTTCATCTCGCATTGACCGTGCCGAGTGATTCCTAGCGGATTTCCTCGCCGTCAACAGTTCCTGCTTGTGACTCGTTGGCGTACTCCGCTCGGTCATCTGGATGCCTACATCGACATAATGACGTCGACCGCCGCTCGTCTCACTTGCTGCTCTGCCCCTCTTCTTGGATGCAGAGCGCTCCGACTGGTTGCTCCTGCTCGACGCCTTCGCTATTGCGGCTGTATCGAGCATGGGCAGTGGGAGCTCCAGTGGCGTAAGGTTCATATCGTCGACTTCTCCGTTTCCACGTAAACCAGCATCGCCAGTCGAGCTTCTAGAAGATGAAGCCGTAGTAGAAGCCAAGCGAGACGGTTGAGCTTCACAGATTGGATTTGATGACCCTGTTCTTCTCGAAGTCGGTAAAGAAGACGGAGACTGCGCGTCTTCCTCCTTTGATAATCTCCTAGCCGACTCATTTGAACGTTTCGGCGGCAATAATTCAGTAGCCTTTGCGGCTTTCGATCCTGGTGAACCCGTCCATGCCTGCATCACAGGTATCTGAATACGAGACTGCTCGTGTCCTCCTGAAAGAGATGCGTCCGAGTCCTGACGATCCAACCGGTGTATCGTTTCATCGTCGAATGTGCCATAACCATACGCCACGTCATTAATTCCACGCTGTTGATGACTGAGTTGCTGGGGAATGAACCTCCTGCTATCGCCTTGTGCCTGCAGATACCTTGGGAGCGTTCGAAGCGCATTAAACCGTGTCTCGAGGTCCGTCAAATGCAACAACGCTGCTGCCACACGCTCTGCAGGTAAAATCTGCCAGCCTTGGAGATATCGCTGTGTCTGGAGTGCAAAGTCTTCAAGCTTGTGCGTCAGTAAACGCAAGAGAGACGACGATGACAGCGACGCAGAGCAGAATAATCCATCCGAAGACGCGCTCTGATGACAGGAGCACAGCAAAACTTCCGACGAGTCCAAGGACAAGCCATCGACGAAAGGGTTGCGCGTCAGATTCACCTCGAAGTCTTCGAAGAAGCGCTGGAGCGGTGGAGAACACGCCAGGAAATCCGTGTCGGAGGACGTCATTTGCAGTAAATATCCGTAAAACTCTTGCTGTAAGATCTCGTGCTCAACGCCAGCGCCAGCGTCGCCGATCTCGCCGTTCAAGTACACCACTGCTTCCACGACGGAGAGCGACAAACTGCGCAGTCTGTTGAGCAACTTGACCACTCGCTGCGGCACATTCTTCTCGACGTGAGAGGCTCGGTGCAGCGGCAAGACGCCCATCAGTTCTTGCTGCAAATGCGCCAACACTTGATCGCGCAGGTGAATGTTTTGTCGAATGGACTCGATCACGAGTTGAGCTGGCGACTGAAGCATCGACGGCGAACGGGACGTGCTTCTGCGTGGAGGGGATTGCTGCTGATGGTGACGTGTCGGGTCGTTTCGAGAGCCTTGCACCTGTTGCTTCAGCTTGTACGGACTCGAGAGACGCCTTGAGTGAAGCTGCTGCATCTGACGTTCCGTGAGTGGTTTGGCCCCCGAGTCTCGAGGGATTCGAGACTGCATGCGCGGTCTTGGATCTGCAAAGTCTTGTTCATAGCTGGGCTGGAACTGGCGACGGTGGCTTGTGTCAGCGAACGTCGTTCTCCTGCCAGAAACTCCATCCGCGTGCAGAGGTACGTGCTGTGCGATAGCCGTTCGAACAGTGCCTTGGTACAGCGAGTCGTCCAGCTCCAGCTCCACCAGGAGACGCTGTTGGTCATGGCGCTGCCGTCCTCCATGCTCCGTCGCCCGGCGCGGCGGATTTTTCCCGCCCCACAGGAAGCTGCGGTCAGCCATTTCCCTTTATAGCGAAGACACTTGCCAACTGCCGTGGACTTCCTTCCGTTTCTCCAAAGCGTTTCGCAGTGTCTTCATCTGCTCAAAACCAACAGCATTGACGCATCCATTTCTATAGGTTTGATAGCTGTCTTAGTAGTTACCAGTATCGGGAGTTAGTTGCACCCCTAGATAAGCATGTCGCCCTCCTCTTCCTCACCGTTGGTGACAGTTGTAAGACCCTGGGCTTGGTACAGGTCGGCAATCTACAGCAAATACATTGGCGTAAGTCAGTCTGATGCACGAGAGAAGCAGCAGCAGCCGCACATACCTGAGAAGAGGTGGTTGCCTGCGTCGCCTCCTTATCGTCTCGAATGCGGATGAAGCGAGGGAAGCGCAGGGAAATGCCCTTCTCGTTGGACACGAGGCCGATGGCAGCCGTGTACTTGGGCGAGATGGAAAGGTCTGCGCCCAGGATTTCCCACACGCAACTCGCCTCGAACCAGACGTCCGGCTTAATTCCTTCACTGATAGCATAGTCGCTAGGCGGCTTGTCCACCACTTTCTCCTTCAATTGGTCGTAGAACTGCTTGAGGACTTCATCCGACAGTCCAGTGCCCAGCTTGGTAATCGGCTGGTACATCTCAGTGTCCGGGTCGTAGCATGCCAGTAAGTACGCACCGTAGACGCCAGTGCGCTTGCCACGACCGTGGAAGGCCCCGATCGGAACCAGGTCGGCCGAGTCGCCAATGCCGTCGAGATAGTCCTTCTTGAGCTTAAGCCACTTGTGAGAGCGGTTCGCAGGCTCATACGTCGCCTCCTTCTCCAGCGTCTTGACCATCAAACCTTCGCAGTTCTCACGGACAGCCTCCTCGAGGAACGTGCGCACCTTGTCCACGGCCTCTTCCATCGCTTCAGCGTTCTCCTTCACGTCGACGCCGTCCTCAACGTCCAGCGACGTTGCAAATTCAAAGTGGCCAGGACTCACTTCGAACATCTCGCGCAGCTTCTCACGTCGCGTGGCCAGCGGAGTGCTGAGGAGAGGCTCGCCGTTCAGGAACAGCAAGTCAAACGCGTATATACAGACGAGCACCTTAATGTCTTCCACTTTGACGTTCTTGCGAGAGCGTGTGCTAAGCACCTGGAACGGCAGGCGCTTGTTGGTCGCACGATCCACAGCAACCACTTCTGCGTCAACGATGCAGCTCTCCACGACGCCCTTCCTGGCGGCCTTAGAGATCGCAAGCTTGACGTCGGGGAAGCGCTCCGTGGAGTTCTCAAAGTTGCGCGAGAAAATGGCGATCTCTCCACTGGGAAGGATGTGGATCTGCGCACGTTCTCCGTCGTACTTGTACTCGCAGGTAAACGGCTTGCCTTCGAAGCGATCAAAGACCATTGCATACGCCTTGGTGGGTCGCGCAAGCATGGGGGACACGGGCGTGCCTGGTGTGAGCACGCACTTGTCCGCAACCTTGGCGAAGTCCTTCACGCCAAGGAAAGGCGCAGTGGAGCACTGCTTCTGCACGTCGAAAAACGCAGCGACGAGTGCGTTGTAGCTCGGACACTCGGCGAAGGCCTTTTTGACAAAGGCAAGCGCGTGCTGTTGCTTTTCCTTGTCCTTGTAGTCCTTGTCCGTCATGAAGGCGTACGTCAAGCCCATGAGGATCGACTTTTCAGCCAGTCCGATGCGCAGCTTGCCCTGCAGGCCACGGATAATGTACTTGGCGGCTTCAGCTGACTGCGCGCTCTTGTCCTGGGACGTCTTCTCCTTCTCGCACTTGACCAGCAAGCCCTTGATGATGGAGCACTTTTGCTGCTGCGAGTTGTTTCCGGTCATCTTGGCGATCTTGACGAACTGCTTGTACACGTGCTGGACGGTGAGGCCCGTGCCCTTCGACGCTGCGGGGTTGATCGACGCGAATGACAGCGTCTTCTGCTTGGATCGCGCGTTCTGCGCCACCTTCCCGAGGTCGCCTTCCTTGTGGTACATCTCCTTAATGAACTTGAGGTTGGCGCCCGTCGCCTCGCCGATGGCTTTCATCAGAATGGCGTCGCCGATCCCGATCTTCAGGTTCTCGAAAGGCGGCGCCAGGTCGACACACACGCAGAGGTAGATGCAGGCCAGCAGGTCGTCGGGAGAGCGGCGAATCACGTCCCGGAAGAACGCCGTCAGCAGGTCCTGGATCACGAGACGGCCGGTCACCTCTTCGATCTTTGCGAACAAGTGCGCTAGGGCGGAGTACGGAGTCTCGCGCGGCTCATCGCTCTGCTCTTCCGGCTCTTCTGCAGCATCATTGACCTTCTTGCTTGTAGTCTCCGCTTCCGGGTCGCTCTTGACCTTCGCAGCCTTCTTGAGGTCAGCTGAAGTGGACTTGGCCTTGGTCTTGCTCTTCCCAGATGCCGGGGTGAAGAACGACGTCTTGGACGCAGCAGGCGATGCCACCTTCGTCTTCGTCTTCGTCTTTATCGCTTTCTTAGGCGTCTTGTCTTCCGCTTCTTCCACGTCTTTATCGTCTTCGTCTTCCTCGATTGGCACCACGTCCTTCTTCTTCTTGGGGCTCTTGATCTTCTCGTTCGTTTCCTTCTTGGGCTGCAGTGGCGACGACGTTGGGGACGTCATATCGATCACGTCCTCCTTCTTGGCCTTCCCGCTCGTCATGGCCAGCTCCAGGTCGCTGTCCTCGTCCTCCTCATCTACCACGCGCTGCCGCAGACGACGTCGACCCGCTAAAAGAAGCAACAAGAAACTCAGCCGACCCCCCTTCACAGTATAAAATGATAGAGATACAGCCACTTACGCTTCGTCTTGCTCTTTTCCTCCTCTTCGTCATCGTCCTCTTCCTCTTCAGCCTCCTGCATCTCCACGTCCTCGGACTCCACTTGCTCTTCATCCTGCTTCTGTTCCTCCTCTGGCTCCTCCTCCTCCGCCTGCTCCTGAGGAGCCTCCGCCTTTCCCGTCTTCGGCTTCTTCACGGGTTTGATGGGCGACTCGGCGGGTTTGTCATCCTCGTCCTGCGCGGGTTTGCGCTTCTTGGGCGGCGGCGTTGGGGCCCCCGCGCCGAAGAACGACCTGGGTGGCAAAGTGGCAGTATAAGGTTACAGAGGGTGACAACAGCAAAAGAGAGACTCGGGTTACAACGCACATGATGGAGCGCTGCGTCTTGGGCGGCGCGGCTTTCTTATCCATTGGCAACCAGCAAGGTTTTCCACTTCTGAGCCAAAATGGCAATCTCGGTTTCCCGCCAAAAAAACGACCTACACTCTGGCGCCCAAACCGCAAGAACCTGGCGAAAAGGATCGAAATGGGTCGGAAGATGCTCGCGCTCGTGCCGTCGGAGCTGCCGAGTTCCGCCAACCTGGGGCGCTTCCACTCGGACGCGATGGAGCAGCCGCTGCTCACGGTCGTCACGTGGACCTCTCGCTCCAGCAGCAGCTCGCCCCTTGCGCGACAATTGGCTGTGAATAGTGACAAGGCGCAACTACTAGAGCTGCAGCGCCTTCAGCCGCCCGAGGGCGCGCGCAGCTGGTTCGTGGGCAACACGGTACTGCAAGACGGCGGCGTCACCGTCTTCTCCAAGATCGACCCACTTTTCGTTCTCTTTCACGCCGCCTGGGCCCAAAAATCGCGCTTCATGTCCGTCTACGACCTGTTATCGGCCGACAGCAACACGTGGCTGTTGCAACTCGCACCGCTCACGGTGGAAAACATTGAGAAACTGTGTGAGGTTCAGGACGTGGACGGAGAGTCAGGGGTTGATAACGTGTACGTCAAGGCCAGTGAGAAGAAAATGACACAGTGGCTGCGTGTCAAAGTGGAAAAAGTGGCAGCTGTACTGGCAAAGCAGGAGCAGGGGGCACCCAAGGCCACGGCTGTGGACGCGCAGGTGAATCTACCGGGGCAAAAGATGGAGGAAAAGGGCAAGAGCGCGAAGGCTGAAGATCATTATCGCGAGGCTATTGACGTGGTGGCAAATTATCTGCCAGAGGAGTGGGTTGGCCTGCTCTGCAACGAGTTCAAGTACGTGGAAAATGTGTTTAAAGGTTCTGTGAGAAGTGGCTGATGGGTATTTGTTGTTGCTTTTTGGCAGGGTGAAAGAAGAAGTGGAAGTGAAGGTTGTCAAGAAAGCAGCGGGTTCGCTGGACACGTTCAAGCGCTTCGACCAGCGACAGACGCCCGAGAACGGCGCCAAAAGACCGACACCAGCGAGCGCTGGAGCGGCCAAGAAGAAGAGTAAACTGGCCAACGTGGACCGCACGGGCATGAAGTCGCTCACTTCCTTCTTTGGCAAGAAATAGAGCAGGCGAAGTCGTGTGCAAAGCGATGGATGCATATAGCGAATTTATAGAGCTGCTTGTCGTTTCACCGCCGGGATGTCGAGCCCTCCACGCTGACGCGGTGCACTACCACGAAGTCGTTCCAGCCGGACAGGATCTTGAATTTGAGAAAGGACGCGTCGGTCGGCTTGACGTTCTCGCTCACGATCTGCATCTCGCTGTCCGTCTCCTTCAACTCTAAAATCGACAACGACAGGTGAGTGTACGACAAAAGAGTAGGGACTTCTTCGACTTACTCGTGTCGAAGAGCTTCTCCCATTTGGTCGGCGTTGGGCCGCTGCAGGACTCTACAGCCACTTCCTTAACGTTCCGAGTCCACATTTTGGCACGAACCACAGAGGCCGTGGTCGCTAGCTGGACCACGATTTCTTGTGGGAAGCTCCCAGTCGTCACCCACTTGGACGATTGCTCGCTGTTTCAATCACAGATACAAGTGAGCTCACTGGGAGAGATGGCTGTTCAAGTCGTTGACATTTACCCGTCCAAGATGTTGATCGGCGGGAAGTCCGGATCGTACGAGGTGACGGCTGTCACCTGGGCGCCTTCTTCATCCAAGGCGAGTTCCATCCCGACCACAACGACTGCAGGCTTTTATGAAAGTGGCCTTTGTCTCCGTTCTTGTGGTTTAAAAATGCCTCACGCTTTACTTAGACAAAGCGCAATCAAAGCTAAAAACAAACAAAACAACAATAAGAATAGCTGGTGGCACGCACTCATACTTATCGTCTCCATTGTGCAACTGACTTGAAAACCTCCAGATACGGACGTCACGAATCCTTTTAGGCACAGTTGCCCACTTCAGCTTGCTCCGGTGCTTCGTGAAGTGCACGCAGCATTTTGCCCAAATTCACTATTCGGCTTCCTGCTCATGAACTCAACGGCGTTTGAAGGGATTCTTTATGCAGCCGCTCGAAACCGGCCGAGAGGATGTCAGCCGCACGCGTGATCCCCGATCCGTCGTCGTTGAAGAGCTTGCAGTTCGACCACATGAGTCGAATGTCGTTGGCGAAGTGTGTCGAGTCTAACTCCTTGACACCCGCTGCCACTGTGTTGCTGTCCACGATGTACCCACCTTTCTTCAGTTTGGTCTCAATCTTCGACAAATCCATCGGTTGCTTCACCACGCGTGTGTACAGCGGCACGTTCTCGACAGGGTGGAGGAACGGCTTGGAGAATGGATGCGACTTCAAGCACTCGACGATCTTCAGGCACTTGTCCAGCAAGCTTTGCTCGGCGGCCACCGCGGTGGAATACGAGTCGAACCGCGACGGCTTCTTGCACTCATCGCACTGCCAATCTCCCTCGGGCAAGTCACTCTCCTCCATGTTCAGGCATTTGAGGTGGAATGAGCGAGGACACTTGTCGCAACACACCAGGTCGCCTGCACCCTGACACACCTCACAGAAATCTAAATTCGCGTCCAGCTCGCTATCGGAGCCATCGCCATCACCACCTTGACGTTCCTCTTCATTCACATCCTCATCGTCATCCGGGTTGTAGTGTTCATCCTCCGTGTCTTCATCGTCTTTGTTCGCGCGATTAACGCGCTTACCTCGCCCCCTGCCCTTCGGGGATGGCGTCGTCTTGCGCTCCTGTGGGCTCTTCTTCCCCCCACGAGCGCCAATCGAGCTTGTCGGTTCCTTACGTGGGCGGCCTGGCCCACGGTGAGGAGGTGGCGTAGACGTCTGTGTTGGCGGATTTTCCTTCTTGGCAGCCCTGGCCGTGTTCTCCTTCTCGCGGGTATCTGAGTTCAAGCTAAGATTCGGGCTTGTCGCGGGTTTGTCCTCGTCACTCTGTTCGCTGGCCGTATTTTCTTCGTGATCCACTGTCTCGGAAGCATTTCGTGAGGCCAAGTCACGAGGTGCCGTGGTGGCGGCTCGCGTAGCTCCACTAGCACGATCACGAGGAGTACTTTCACCGGAGGCCACCGAACTAGTCGATGAATGATCCTGGTAAGAGTTGTCAGCGTGACGGCGTCTGCCAGCAATTCCACGACCGGAGTACACACTGGGTGACGACGACGCTACTTGCACTCTGCTGGTCCCTTCGCTAGGGAGGTAAGTGCTGTCCTTGCTGGACTGGCTGCTGACATCCATCGCCATCGAAGTGGTCAGCGCTCCCTCCTGATTCAACGAGCTCAATAGTCGAACCAGAGACTTCTCCGACTCGGCACAGTTTAGCACAGTGGCTGCAGACGGAGACTCCACGGAGCCTTGGTGGACACGAGGAGAGGCTACTCTAGCAGCAACTCGTGGGTCGGGAACCTGTGCACTTTCGGCCATTACAGAGAGCATATCGCCAGCCGTCTCCTTCGCAGCTCGCTTCGGAACAGGAGGGTACTGAGGCGGAGTCTTTTGCTGTGCCCGCATGCTGGTATGGTACCCGTCACGGTTGCTTTGCTGATCTGTCGGATACTGTTGATATTCGGACTGTTGAGCCTGCACTTGTCTGCGGCCATCATACGCTCTTCCAAGCTCCACATTTTGAGCTGAATATCCGTCATGTTGAATGGAAGGGTGGCCCTCCATTGGCGGCGTAGGAGGATGTTGTGCATATCGGCGGTCAGCGCTACTAGACGCGACTTGAGGCGTGCCGTACGTTAATCGCCCATCTGCTGTTGAAGCAGGAACACCAGGAGAAGCAGCAGCAGCACTCTGGTCGTCCTTCAGAGCACCAACCGAGCCCTGTCCACTACGGCGCAGCGTGTCCATGAGATACCGTTTGTACTTCTGGACCTCCAGCTCTTTCGCCGCGATACACGCGGTGCACGGACATCCCGTCGTGCAAATCAAGCAGCGCAGCAAGCGCCGATTCGGCGCAGATCCGTTTCTGCCGACAAACAGCGCCTCCATCCTCACCCTGTACACGCTGCGCAAATGCTCCCGACACAGCGAGTGGTTCTCATCGGCGTGCGGACAGAAGTTGACCACTGGCACGAAGTGGTTCTCGCTCACGCCGCACAAGTGGCACAATCCCTTGGCCACAAAGTTGGCCTCCATTTCCGGAATCAAGTCCTCCATCGCCACTGCGAAGGCGTCGTGCAGCACCGCCTCGTCCAGATTCACCTGTTCGCGCAGCATCTCCTCCACCCTCGGGGGCAGCTTCCGCTCTCGCTTGTAGTCCTCAGCCATCTTCCCGGTCGACGCCTCCGTCACTCGACCCTGGTACATGCTACCAGGCGAGCCATCCGTGACTCTTCCCTGGTAGTTTGTGGGGGGCTGCGTCATCCTTCCCTGGTAGGCTGCGTCGATCATTCTCTTATCCATCGTTCTACCCGGGTACCCTGTCGTGCCCTCCACGGTTCTCCCCTGATAGCTCGAGATCGAGCTTTTTACCGTACTCCCTTGATATCCCACTGCTGCATCCATCGCTCTCCCCTGATAACCTGTCGACATTCTACCCTGGTACGAGGTAGAACGATCTACCGGTCCTCCCTGGTAGCCCGAAGCAGAGTGCTGCTGGTACTGCGTGGACGCCTGCGCCTCCCAGTCCTGCGACGTCCTTGCTCTGCCCTGCCAAGCGGCCGAGGAGGACGCCACTACGCTAGTGGAGGCTGCAATGTAGCCATCTTGCGCCTTGCCCTTGCTCATGATGGCCTCCATCCACAGCTCGTTGGGCGGGGACGCGAGGCGCTGACGCTTCTTTCGTGGCAATCGGCATCAAGTCATGCAGGACGAGCAAGAGAATCAGCTTAGAGAGGTGAGATACGAGGAGGGGGTGGAGATTCTCGCAGACGCACCTTGTCCCCGCGGCCACGAGTCGCGCCCTGGTACATGCTCGCTGAGGCGTCGTGTGCTGGCCCGGCGTCTTGAGATTTGGCGCGCAGCCGTAGCCGACGTGAAATTGCATATATTTGTGGTGCATGATATTAATTTTCAGGAGATGCCCATCTCAAATAGTTTCCATCAGCTTTGGTTTCATTAACCCATCGCAGCAAGAAAGTAGCTGCGATGAATGGTGAAGCAATCACTTGGAGGAGGAGTCTCGACTCACACAGCACAAAATCAATATTTTCGGTTTCGTTTGCTTCATTCAGTCAATATTTGGTGACCTAGGGAAATCTAAACCGGGTGAGGAGGGGGTGACATGGAACCAGTGTTTCCTAAAATACTAGGCAATTGTCCATAAGCACAGCACGAACTAGATAATGGGAACTCGTGCACCCGCAGAAGGAAATACATTATGGCATACCTCACAGTCCTGAAATAAATAATGCATGGCGATTGATTCAGATCTGCTTTCCAACCGTACGCACCATGTTCAGGTTCCAGAAGCGGCGATTCAGTTTCAGGAAGAGGATGGTCTCCAGGTGCTCAGGTCCCATTGCTTGTCTTAGCGGAGACAAAACAATTCCAGCCTGGCTGAAAAACCTTTCAGCCAGGTTTGACGTTGGAGGAATATGATGCACCAGCTCGTACCTGATCACACAGAAATCATTAAGCTCTGACAACCCGCCAATGTGCAAAAGCAAAGCAAATGCTTACCTGGGCTGATGTTGGGAGTCCACCCTTCGGCTTTTGAGGGATCTCTCAGCGAAACTGAGCTTTTTGGACGCGTTGTGCGAGTCAGGTGCTGCAGGACTGCCGGTAGACTTCACCAAAATGGGGGCGAGTGCGGCGCGATCATCACGACTGAGCCACTGCCCATTCTGCACTTGAACACAGGCCTTTTCAAAGGCTGCAAACTTGACAATTGGGGCTTGGGGCGCCAGATAGCTGCCAAGCGACGGCTCCTTCCCCATCAGACTATCGAATAGGGTGCGGGCATCGGCCATAGTCAAGCCACTCTCCTGTTGCAGTTTCTTGCTTACCGATTCGAAGTCCTTGAGGTCTTCCAATGCTGCACGGAGTTGCCTCTCTTCCAGCGGTGATGGCAGGTAAACGGCATGGTCGTCGTCAGCAGTGTCGAGCAAGGGCTTGAGCTTGAAAAACCTCTCCACCATAGCGAACGTTGACGACCAACGTGTTGCCTGGCGGATAACCGGTCTCAGCGATGTTTTCTGCCTACGTGGACCACAAAAACCCCAAATTTAGAAGAAACTAACAATAAGCTTAAGCCACGATAATGCTTACCGTAACTTCGCCGATTGAGTGAGACCACGGAGAAACTTCATGAGATCGTTGATCTTGTCCAGGACATCACCATACGTTTTCAGGTACATGTTCATCGCGAGATTCAGGCGATGGCTGGCGCAGCCCACCAGCGGGATCTTGAGCTTCTATGCAATGCTGATGTTGACGGAGCAGTTATCTCCAACCAGGAAACGTACACACTCAATGTGTCGTTTCACTGGCTTTAGTATGGCCTTTAAAAACGCGATGTGAGCGTCGGCACCATGACGCGAGTCACTTGAGCTCTCGTCCACATCCAGGAGAGGCGCTATAGCCAGCAGCACAGTCTCTTGCTTGCCGTCGTGACCAAACGCGGCAAACACGGCCAGGTAATGATCGCTTTTGAACGACCACCCGTCAAAAACAATACCGAAACTGGCGGGGAGATAGTCGCTGATCACGCGCAGCGCCTCCTTGTGCACCGCGGTCATGTTCAGCACCACCGTGTCATCACAGACCGGCTCCAGTGATGTGTAGGGCCGAGTCAGCGCGTTCTCGCAAAACGAGAGTGGGAGGTTAGCGCAGACAAGCCATTCAATCCACCCAAATATGTTTACACTCTTCTTGTCGACGAACGACAGAAGAGTACCGTTGCTGCCACCTCGGAAGCTGTCAAGGGTGCGTTCGTAGTCGAGATGCTGGCTGTAGATGTGGCTATCAGGTTTGTGTAGCCCCGCTTGGCATCTTGTTTGCGCTGCGCGCCGCAGTGGCAACGGTAGTAGCCTGTCACGTCTTCGTTGTCGTCAAGAATGGGCTTGAAAAACACAGTGCAAATCTGCTTCTTGGAATAGGGAGACGCTGTTGGGGCTGTTGGAGACAGGAAATAGTCCATGTCTTTCGGTGAAAAATGAAAAATGATGCTGTGTATGCTCTCCGTTATTCTCCGAAGTTGCGGAGTCCAAACGGTTGGTTCTGGTGGCAGGATCGAGGCTTCGTGGACAAGAGTGTTCATTGGATAAAACTCACGTGACAAGCGATTGGTAGATATTGGACTAAAAAATAGATTATTGGTCGGGGACCAAGCGCCAAAATAAATTATTGGTATGGCAATCCGAGAGGCAAAAATACATTATTGTATGTAAAAATATGGCAATTATTTTTATGGCCATATATTTTTAGGAAACCCTGCATGGAACTCGCAAAAGCCGGCCAAAAATGTTTTCGATTCCTCAGACCACATTCTTTCAGCCCCCTCAGCTGGTTCGAGTTCATTGAGCTCTATAATGAGGTCCTTCACGCCTCAATTGGACTTGTTTTGCCAAATGGAGAGGTTTTGAGGCTCCAAGCGCCCGACTTTCAGAATTTGAGTGCCATCCCATTGGGCTCGGACGCCTGAAGGCAGACAGGTTGGCATCCTTCTTCGATGAAAGGCCAACGCGAGTGTTCAGACTGTTCTATTGACTCCGGATATTGAAGCCACGTTGTACATGTACTTTTATACAACGTGGCTTCAATGTCTATACTATTGTTATTTTATTATTGTCAAATGGTCCAAGGTTTCATGAATGGTACTTAGAGGTACAAAGCATTGTGCGTGCGATGATCCGAATTGGGAAGAAAACTTGAAAATTCGGCACGTTCAGAGTTAAGATGGTCTACAAACTTCAATATAAAAGATGTACGTCACTCGCAAGCCAGCGAAAAGCACGACTAACTGCAAATGGCCTGCGGATGGCCATTTCCGGGATGGAAATGCAGCCAACCATGGCTACCATGTCGGCAGGAAAATGTCGGCGAAAAGACAATTCTGACCCCCCCCCCAATACGTCATCCCTACAGTACAGTACAGTGCTTGTTTTGATTTCGATCTGCGCGCCGTTGCACATCCCTGGTTGGATCCGAGATCCACTTCAAGATGTGTATCATTCCACTTCCAGAAAACTTGTGACCCAACGGATTTGAAAGGTACAGCATGTTGGAGCACATGCGCTCATAACTCTTGTCCTTGGGATATACATATAGTTTTGTGAATTCGGGCAATGCAAATAATACGGTAGATTGGTATGCACGCTCAATCTGCGCTTAGCCGTCGACCGGAACGGCGAGCTTGCGAAGTTATCTCCTTGGTTGCAGCATACCGCACTGGTTACAGGTACTTCGAAGTATATTAGGCCGTGTTCGACTTGAGCCTATATGCCAATTCGTGCCCCAGCATTTTCTTGGACGGAACGCATGTGGAAAAGCGGACGCAGAGATACAAATGCAGGTTGTCGGGTTGCCTACAATATGCGATCATCTATACGGATGTCGTGTGCCGATCCCAAAGGCGGCGATATGTCCCTATCAACGCTGCAGTCGTTGAGGTTTAGCATAGCTGTGATTCGATGGGGAATCATTATTCGTCGAAGTTAAACATCCAACTTCTGGGTAGGTACAACGCGCAATATGTGCAACAATCTCTAGTTTTCGATGTCTTGCAAGTGGAAATAGTGCTGCAACAAGGTGACTCGGCCAAGACGCCACACTCTTTTGGCTGGGATACGTGTTCGTACGGCGCCAAGCATCCTGAAATCACATTGTCTAAGCGGTGCCCGTTTGGTGGCTCTCCTTTCGACGCAAAACGAGCAAGAATGATCCTATCGCATGATCTTCGGAGGTAACCCCTGGTCTCGAGAATTTAGCAGCGCCTATATCTATCCGAATGATCGCGAAAACCATTTAGAAGCAGCTACCATGCTCTCAATGACAAACTTTGGAAACCTAGCAACGCAAAGGCGAGTGAAGCCCGACGATGTCTCAGAAATAGCTGCATGTGATTCACGAATATCCAGGAGCTGCTTGCTGTAGCTTTCATCAAGCGTCGTGTGTGCTTCGATTTCCGTAATCTTGGCCTAAACAGCATCGACCAGCAAATCGAGACCGGTGGCTGGCCCAGACCAACGCTGTCTGCTGCGGATGTCCCGCGCATAGCTCTCAGTTGCTACTAAGGTTGCTAGCACCATTACCTCCACTAAACGAGCGCAGGTTCTCTCACCTTGCCTACACGTGTCCAGTCCTGCCTAGAGCATGCAACTTTTAGTGTTGTGGATCTTCCCCTCCGGACGCCCGCCTGGATACTCTGTTGATGGCACAACTACAGCTGCACATGTATCTCCTCCTTGAAGTGAAGGTCGGCACGTTTACGGCAGGAACAAAGGCCACGTGGATATGGGACAATAAATTACTTTAGTTTGCTATGGTACAGGGCGTCTATCTAGCTGGGCGGGTCTGCTGTCGTTCACATGACCCGCTGGCGCTTGAGGGGGCCGCCGCACGAGAGCGAGCGCGCCGTGCAGCGCTCGGCCTCCACGGCCTGGTACTTGGTCCACAGACGCGCCAGCATGGCCTCCTCCTGCTTCCGGCGGATGTAGCTGCTGGACGCCGGCAGGTTGGCGACTGCGATGCGCGTGGGGGTGGCGGGCGCCGACTCGCCCGCGAACAAGCTCGGATCCAGTTCGTTCAGGTACTCGTCGAGGCTGCGGATGAGGACGCGCTCGACTTGTGCTTGCTGCTGCTGCTCCTCAAGCCGCTGCTTGCGCTCGAGGAACTCCTGGATCTCCTCGTAGTAGCTGCGCGAGCGGCTGTCGTGCACGCCGAGCAGCAGGCTCGAGGCTTCGTCCAGGCCGCCGACCTGCGCGCAGATGTACTGCTGCACCTGGTCCATCTCGGCGCGGTACTGCTGCTCCTTGGCGGGCGACGCGAACTGCAGCGGCCGGCGCACGGAGCGGCGCGACGGCGAGGGCTTGATGCTGCTGCTGCTGGAGCCGTCCATGGTGACGCTCTCGGTGGTGGAATGGTCTGTCTGATTGTCTGCAAATAGCGGAATGGGCAAGATGACACGGAGCTGCTGCTGGGCCGGGTGTTACTATCACTTCAAGAAAAAAGCTTGTGCCTATCAGCGATGCGACGACAGCGTGAGACCCAGCTACTGTAGTGGATTCTTCTTTTTCGGCCACCTACACCTGGACCATACAAATTCCAAGACCAAATGGAGCCCAGCAATTTCCAAAGACAAGACAATTTCGACTGAAAACATCTTGCTGGGGCCGGCGGGATTTTGCTGTCACGCGGCTTTCAAGCCTTGTCATCGTTGCCGACGAACATCGCGAGCGAGGCGTGTGTGCGCATGCCGGCCGATCGGATCGGTCGCGGTGCGTGGGCGGCGTGTGACTTCGAGTCAGATGGTGGCGCGGCGATGATTGATTGACAGCTCGCTCTCGGGCTTTGCCCCGCGGCTTGAATTATGTTCTGGTTTCATTCCTGGGGGCGGTTGCGATGAATCCTTTCGGCTTCGGGTGGATCACAGGTCGCCAAGCGGATATCAGACAGGACTGGCGTCGTAGGTTAGTTTTGCTCTCTAAGGAGACCCTGCTTGAGAAGTTTGGACGAACGTTGCCGAGCCACCAAGATGACAATACAGTACGACTAGGACCACGGTGGACAAGGTTTCGCGTTGGCCTCATGCTACGTGCAGCTACTTACTGTACTGTAGTAGCTAGTGCTGATAATTACTAGTACTACGGTAGTATACAAGTAGGTTTACAGTCTACTACAATGTATCCGCTGCGCCTCGGGGCTCCGAAATGGTTCTACCACATAAATTGTGAATTGAATCAACCGGGTGAGCTACATAGAAGCATCTCCGTCAGTTCAAATCTTCGCACAGACCCCGACAAGACCGGTATGCTGCGATTTCTTGCTTCCGAGGCAGTGGACTCGGATATCTAAGGCTTACACTGTGCCGAAGTAGTCATTGCCAGCGTCAGGTGTACTTACTTGTCAGAAACGGTAGGAACTCCAAAATCATTATGCTTCATGTGCCAGCAAGCCGGCCGTCATGCTACCGGTAGCAGCGCTGACAAGAAAACACTCTAAGTTCAGAGCGTTCACGTGCACGACCATCAAACTCAGTGCAGTCAGCTGATGGAGTCCTTCACTTTGCGGACCACAGGTCATCCACTCCGTCTTTCAGTCCCCATGCTGCGTCATCGTGCACGAAATAAATCTGCGCTGTCAGTGGCTGAAAGTCCGTTTTCAGGCGCTCGCGATTGGCTGAAAAGTCCGTTAAAGGGGAGCGGTCGAAACGAGTTCACGAGTTGAATCAACGAATCGAGACTCATGGCGGACGTGGGCGGCACCGCCCGCGCGCTGCTGGCCGGCGGCTTCCTGCTGTTCTCATCGACCGTGGCGCTCTTCTGTCTTGAGCGCAAGCGCCACCGACAGCGCGTGTGGCGCCAGCGCCTGACGTACAAGAAGCTCTCCAAGTCGTGCGGCCTCCATACCGCCAAACCTCTGTCCTTCCTCCTCTAACTGCTACATCTACTGCCACAGATCGGATCTGGGCGCGTCCTTCGGCTTGGACATCGGTGTGTAAACGCGGCAATTTCATTAGGCCAACTGGTGCTAATGTCGATGACGTTGCAGGGGGCACGCTGGCAAAGATCGTGTACTTTGAGCGGCCCGTGGCCGGCAGCGACACGCGGAAGCGGCCGCGCTCGGCGTCGCTGGACGTGGCGGCGGGCGAGATGACCAAGTTCCTGCGCGAGCACCAGTCGTTCGGCCGCACGGGCGTGCAGGACGTGCGACTGCGCATCCATTCCAAGACGCTGGACGGGGTGTGTTGCTTCAAATGCTGACGATCTGGAGGATAGCATGGCGGTGACTGACACTCCAGTGTATTCCATTGCTGCTGAATGTAGGTATTCCACTTCGTGAGGTTTGAGAGCAACAAGACCCGCGAGGCCATCGAGTTCATCGCGAGCAACGGGATCAACCAGTCGCTGCGTATTTTGCCCTGTACTGGCGGTGGCGCCCATAAGGTTGGATTTTGGACTTCAGCAGTTGAAGAAAAAATGGGTTTACTGTACTTACAGTTTGGTGGTGGTGGTTACAGTATGGACCAGCATTCAACGAGATCGCTGGAATTGAGCTGGAGAAGTACGACGAGATTGATTGCACCATCCTGGGACTGCATTTACTTCTGACGACACTATCGGATGAAGTGTACACCTTTGAGGTACGTAGCTGTCGGGTGCTGGTTGCGTGAGATCTATGAGACTGATTTAGGGACTCTGGTGCAATGCAGGTCGTGGATTTCAACTCGCTCGCAGCTTCGCGGGTGAAAACGATACAGACTGACGTGAACGAAGACGTGTATCCTTATCTGGTGCGTTTCAAGCTGGGTATATGCGTCATCTGCTAACAACACTAACCGTGTTGTGTATTCTTGACAGCTTGTAAGTATCGGATCAGGCGTAAGTGTGCTTTACGTGAAGGGCCCGGGAGATTATGAGCGTGTGAGCGGTAGCAGCATTGGCGGAGGCACCTATTGGGGACTCTGTCGTCTGATGACCCACTGCAAGTCTTACGACGAAGCCCTGGACTTGTGCGTTCACGGCTCCAACAAATCGGTTGATATGAGTGTCGGGGACATCTACGGTGGAGCGTACGACAAGTTCAAGCTGCCGGCTTCGACCGTTGCCAGCAGTTTTGGCAAAATGATCTCGGTGGCCCGCGAAAGTGTGAGCGACGCCGACCTTGCTCGGTCCCTGCTGGTTATGATCACCCAGAACATTGGCCAGGTTGCGTTCCTGAACGCCACCTTGTACAAGACCAAGAACATTTTCTTTGTCGGAAACTTCCTTCGGCACAACAAAGTTTCGTCGCGGACCCTGGCCTACGCTATTAACTTCTGGTCAAATGGAGCGATGGAGGCAAGGTTCTGTAAGCATGAAGGCTATCTTGGCGCGCTAGGAGCTTTCCTGCGCCACGCGGAGGTAACCAACGCCCACGGTGAGGAGTTCGTTTCGGCGACACGAGTACCCTCACGACAATCCTCCGAGGTTTAAGACTGCCCGATAAATGCAATTATGGTGCAGACGGCGCAAAGAGAGGTTGGCTTTCAATAGAAGCTGTCGCTCGTTCAGCTGTGTTGGTTTGGGGTGGCTCCGCACTCGCGAAGATGGCTGATTGTGTTTGTCTTGGCGGTCCCAATCTACTGGACTATCACTTCAACCAATGCAGCTACTGGTACAGACAAAAATATCATCCAGAAGACAGCGTAGATCGTGTCCCTGGCAGCCACAATCACATAGAAGTAGGTAAGGGGAACGGTCAGTTAGGGGCCGGATCTCCTTGCCGCACTTTACAACGGCGCTCCAGGCAATATTTGGCGACGAAACATACAAATTATGACAGGTCTGTGTTGCCTGTCATTTCGGCAATCTTTCAAGGTAGAACTGGGCGCTGCACCAGTAATATCGTGGTTCGAAACCAACTTCTAAAAACATCTCTCTAGGTCGACCTATACCAATTGAAGGCCGGAATTTGACCTGTATTCAGTATGGTCTTCAGCTAAACCGCCAACGTCTGGGAAGGGCTAGGTTTATTGCCATTGAGCATATTAAGCATATAGGATAGGTTATAGATTTTAAAGAGTGCAGCCACTTTCGGAATCGCTGGCCATTCAGGCACACGCGCGCGACCACAAGCGAGCTGGATGGCGTGCCTGGCGCCAGCTCCCACAGAGCCCCAACACCTTCTCCGACCCCCCAAGCGCCTCGCATAGCTACCCAGGTATTCTGGCTTGCGGCTCCTACCCATGTCAGCGCCCAAGCAGTCTCCTGTGATGTGATATCGCCCGGCACGAGTGCCATGCTGTCCGATTCGAGAGTACTGGATATGGCATCTCGTGCTGGATCAAAGGTAAACTTTTGTTCAATTGTGCTCCTATGGGTTACCTATCACTGACACCTTTGCTCTCCTTGCTACACCACTACAGATTCAATGATATCGGTTCCTTTGATACCCGAGCCTTGCGTTTGCTTCTTCCTTCCGCGCTTGTTAGTGCCCACACTCCCGTTGGCAACCTCCATTTCTTGCAGGACATCGTGCGTCAGCAAGCGACCGCCCACAGAGATGCGCTTGCGTCTCTTGGCCAAGTTCTTGCGCGGCGGTGCTGCCAGCTTCAGTATCTCGTCCTCGACGACGGCTTTCAGTTGCTGCCATGCAGCGAGCTGTACGTGTCGTGGGGCTCCATTTCGCGTGAAATTGTCAAGGCGCACCCTCACCTTGACCAGCGACAGCGGGAACACTCCGCAAGCCTTGAAACCTCGCTCGAGATTGCGACCGACCTTCGCGCCTCCCCACGCCAAGCTTGCCACGTTGATGGCATCGTCCTTGCTGATGTTGAAGTAGCCGTTGTCATCCTCCTCCACAAGCTCGTTGATGATGTTGTGGATCTTGCCTTGAGTGTGGCGAACACTGCAACGTCGAGAGGTTGTAACAGATGGGTACCGTTGGGTGGCAGGAAGACAAGCAAGATGTCCAACCCATCAGCAACATCGACCACTTCAGCCGAGTAGTGCTGTAACGGGGTTACATCGAATAGTGTGATGCACACAAGCTAGGTGCCACACATAAGTGAGTTCCACACATATGTTACGTGGGTCACCCCAGATAGGAGTGGGTGGCTCACAGCCAATGGATATGCATTAGACTAGGCTCTACTATGATAGATAGTGAGTCCTATACATACAAACAAGCAGGCGGCTCTGCCGCGATAAACAACAATACATTCCGTTCACATTTGAAGCCTAAGAGTTCACTAGCCTTATTTAAGGTACTTCTGTCTCTTGGAGTCCGTAAGTAGTTATCTTACGGTACTCGGTATAGCTCTTGTATAGAGCGTAAGGTTATCAATAGTACTAGAGACTCTCTGAGTCTGTGTCTTCCTCTACGCTGAAGCAACTGCAGCCCCGCTGCACTTGGTAGCACTTGTAGTCAATCCGACACCTGAGTCTTACGACTGTCCCTCTGTGAGGATGGAGCAATTTGCCCACTTACCTCCGAACCAACAGGACGGGCTTAAGAAGCTGATGTCCTTGATCGGCCCGGAAGGTGTGGCCCATCTTGCTTCGCAAGGCCCCGACGCGGTGAACGCGCGTCTGGAGGCGTTTTCTCAGTATGAGAATGCTCTGTTGGAGCACGTCCAGCAGAAGATGACTGCGGCCGCGGCGTCTGTGACGCCTAGGCCTGTATCGGACGATGCTCCACGAGCTAAACCGCTCATGGTGAGCGTCAAGACCTTCGAGGGCAAGGAAGGCGAAAGCCTTTTGCTCTGGATCAGAGAGGTCGAAATGGCCATGGCGTCCGCCATGCTCAAGACCGAGCAGCAGCGCGTGGCGCTTGCGATCTCCAAGCTCGGTGGCCGAGCGCGAGAGTGGGCCCTGACGTGTGGCACGTCTGTGGACACTGCGTTCCCTTCTTGGGATCAGCTGAAGGCCCAGCTTTCGCGAGTGTTCTCGCCGCCTAACCAGGCGTATCGCGTGAGGTCACGCTTCCTGTCTACCCGTCAGGGTAAGAAGGAATTGTTGGACTTCGTCCAGGAGTTGAGAACTCTTCTCGCCGGCATGGCGGCGGATCCTCTTCCTGAAGTGGTCGCGGTGACCGTCTTCATGGATCGCCTTCGCACTGGCGTGGCCAGGACGGAAGTCTTCCGTGTTCACCCGACCTCTTTTGAGGAAGCCGTGAACGTGGCGTTGAACGCCGAGTTCAACTTCAAGTCGGCGCGACTTGGTTGGACGGCTTCCCAAGTCAGCTCTTCCGGAGCTTCTGATGCGTCCAATGGCGCAGTGCCTATGGACCTCAGCTACGCTGAAGATGAGGAAGCCGAGTTTCAGGCTGCTGAGCAGCGTATCGGCATCCGTCGATGCTATGTGTGCGGCAGCACGCAACACCTGCGTCCGGGTTGCCCGCTGCGCAAGCAGCGCCAGGCTCCGTCGAGCCGAACCTCCGCTTCTGAGCAGAAGCCTGGCTCGTGGCGGGGAAACGCCAAGTCCCAGTAGGCGCGGGGCGCCCTGCTGGGGAAGAAGAACTGAGTTCTGTTGAGCCTCAGGAAGGAGGTCGACAGGGCTTAGCCCCAAAGAGCACCGTGCTCTCTAACAACACGGAACGTGTATGCAAGCCGGGCTTGCTGGTCGTGGAAGCGACCGTGAAGGGCTTTGAGAAGCCATGGAAGATCCTTATCGACTCCGGAGCGTCGGGCAACTATGCTCGGCGCTCCACGATGGAAGGAAGTCAGCAGTACGCTGAGGCGCTGAAGGCGCGTCCGAGTGACATCGTCACCGTCCGTCTTGCGACGGGACCCGTGTCACGGTGCCCAAGGTTCCTGTGAACCTGGGCGTGAAGTTGCTGGACTTCGATAGCGTTGAACGCTGTTTGGTCATCGACCTGGATTCGAGGTACGACCTCATCCTCGGCATGGCATGGCTGGAGCGCCATGAACCATGGATCGACTGGCGGTCGAAGACCTTAGGCGCTACGCGCTTGTCTCCTAGGGGAGCATTGGCGAGTCATGAACCCACCTCTGCTAGGAAGCAAAAGCATTATTGGCGCGGGCACTGGACCGAGTCGGTCAATGTGCTGGACATTGGAGTGTCCGAGTTAATGGACACTGGCATCAAAGACACGAGTCCCGAGCACTGCTCGTGGGCTGGACGTGGAGTGGCACGTAACCCACTGAGTGAGACTCCGAGTGACTGCGAGTCATCACTGCCTGCCGGTAATGGCGGGGTCGACAGTTCGTCGAGGCATCTTGGGCATGGCCCTAGTGATGCGCGTGGAGCGGCACGTAACCCGCTGAGCGGTGCTCGTCACGAGAGCGCAGCATCGTGCATGCCACTGATGGCGTGGTCAGCTGTGAGCCGAGGCATCAAGGGGAGGACCCTGACGATGCGGGTGGAGTGGCACCGAATCCACTGGGCGAGGGCTGTGAGCGTTGCGGCTCCACGCCGGCTCAATCAGAGCAGCAAGAGGTGGCGACACCTGACGAGACTTTCAGTCTGAACACGCTGGCCTCTCCGAGGCGTACAGCTTCCGCGAGGAGGCGGCAGCGACGCCAGATGGCGACTGCGAGACGCAAGGCGTCGGTCCTGGTACAGGACGTGTCCGTCGTGGACGATGATAGCGAGCAGCTATACACACTCGTTGATGGAGTGACTGGTGAAGCGGAGGGCAACGTCAGCCTCGAGGCTATTCCGATGGTGGCTGCTCTGCTAGAGCTGGACGAGATGTCCATTCCCGACTTTGGGGATGCCTTAAAGGCTGGCGCGCTCGCCGAAGTGGTCATGATACGACCGGAGGGGGAATTGAACTCCTCGTCGCTTATGGATGAAGCTGTCCTTGAGGACACGAAGGAGGCACTCAGTGCGCGAAGTGGATCTTCGATCCTGAAGGACCCTTCGGATCCGTTCTATCCTTTGGTTAAGGAGTTCCAGGATGTGGTCTCGAATGACCCGCCCACTGGCTTACCTCCGGATCGAGGTGTCCGTCATGAGATTGACTTGGTTCCTGGAACCAAATACTGCGTAACGAGGCAGTGGCCCTTACCGAAGGAGCAGTGCGACGTCATTGACGCGTTCTTCAGTGCCAAGCACGCGGTGGGCATGGTGCGTGAGAGCAAGTCTCCGCACTTGACGCCTACGTTCTGTGTCAGAAAGCCTAATGGCAAGTGGCGCGTCGTTCATGCTTTCAATAAGCTCAACGCTGCCACCATTCCGGCACAGACGCCGATTCCTAGGAAGGATGTTCTGCAGAACAATATGGTTGGCTGCACGATGTACAGTGCGCTCGACTTGGTCGATGGTTATTACCAGTTGCTCATGCGAGCGAGTGACATTCCGCTGACAGCGGTTAGCACTCCGAGCGGTATGCTCTGGGAGTGGCTGGTCATGCCCCAAAGGCTGTCGAACGCGCCTGCGACGTTCAATCGTCTGGTGACGCAGCTCTTCAGGCCCCTGCGGGCGTTTGCTCAAACGTACTTCGACGACATCTTCGTCCACAGTCGTGCGGAGCACGGTCGGTCTGACGTGGAGAACCACATTGACCACTTGCGAGCAGTGCTCGAGTGCATGCGCACCAACAAGCTGTACGCTAACGCATCAAAATGCATCTTCGGCGCTGAAGAAATTCCTTTCTTAGGATGCTTCGTTGGGAAGCGCGGCCTTCGAGCAGATCCTGCTAAGGTTAAGGCCATCGTTGACTGGCCGGTTCCCAAGAACCAAAAGGACTTACGCAAGTGGCTTGGCCTCGCCAACTACTTGCACAAGTACAGCGCGAACTACACTGAGATGGCTCGGCCATTGTCCAATCTCCTTAAGAAGTATGAGGACTGGTGTTGGAACACCGAGCATCAAGGTGCCTTCGAGGCAGTCAAGGAAAGTCTCCTTCATGCACCGATCCTGGCAATGCCAGACCCTGAACGTCCATTCAGTGTCGTCTGTGACGCATCGGACTTTGCCATCGGCTGCGCACTGCTGCAAGCAGACGCCGAAGGGCGTGAACGCGTGATTGCGTTTGAGTCTCGCCAGCTCAAGGCTGCAGAGAAGAACTATCCAGTTCATGACAAAGAGCTACTTGCGATGAAGTATGCTCTCGTCAAGTTCAGGGTTCACCTGCTGGGCTCTAAGCCGTTTGTGATCTTCACTGATCATGCGTCACTACGCACTGCGACCCAGTCGCCTCACCTCTCGCAAAGGATGGCCCGTTGGCTGTCCTTCTTCGCGGAGTACAACTTCGAGGTGAAGTACAAGCCTGGCAGGCAGAATGGTCTTGCAGACGCGTTGTCACGGCGACCGGACTATGAGCTTGCTCATGTCACGATGGTGACCTCGTCGGTGACGGACTTGATACGCGCTGCGTATGCGCGAGACGACATGTGTGTCGCCCTGCTGCGTGCTCTTGGGAGCAAGGAGTTTGAAAACTCGGACAAGACATTGTCGGCGCGCTTGCGCGCGAGCCTGCACCGTTACTCTGTCACTGACGGTCTGCTGTACTACAGCACGAGTGCGGAGGACACTCCTCGAGTCGTGGTCCTTCATGACGAGGATTTGAAGTATCGTATCCTCTATGAGGCGCATGATACACCGCTTGGCGGCCACCTCGGTCGCGAGAAGACCTACAGCTCTGTGAGCCGGACCTATTGGTGGCCCAAGCTGTACAAGTGGACGAGCACGTACGTGCGCACGTGTGAGACGTGTCAGAGGGTGAAGCCCTCACCGCATGCGGCCGCGCCGCTGGCAAGCTTGCCTGTACCCTCTGGGTGTTGGGAGTCCATGAGTTTGGACTCTGTGTTTGGCCTTCCAAAGGACTCGGAAGGTAACACGGGCATCGTGGTCTTCGTTGACCGTCTGAGCAAGATGGCTCATCTAGCGGCTGTGCCGGACACCGTGGACGGTGAAGGGACAGTGTTTCTCGATCGGGTCTTCCGCCAACACGGCCTGCCCGTTTCGATTGTCTCGGATCGAGATCCCCGCTTCACTGGGAAGTTTTGGGACGCTGTCTTTAAGGTGCTCGGCACCAAGTTGGACATGTCCACGGCGGACCATCCGCAGACCGATGGTCAGACGGAGCGCGTGAATTGCGTTGTCGAGGACATTCTTCGCAGCATTTGCGCTGACACGCCCAAGCGTTGGAGCGCCATGCTCCCACTCGTCGAGTTTACGTTGAATAACGCTGTGCATGCCTCCACAGGCTACACTCCATTCTACGTGATCGGCCTCACTCACACGCGCGTCCCGTTGACGCTACCACTGCGTGGTTCTGGGCTTGGTGGGGGAGGGATTGCCGATCGACTCGCTAATGTCAGCCCACTCAGTGTTCGTAAACAGGTTGATGAGTTTCTCTCAACGCGTCTAAGTGTCCTTCGACACGTACGTGACGCAATGGCTGATAGCCAAGACAAACAGAAAGAACATGCTGATGCTAAAGGCAGAGGCAATGTTGAGAGTTATGAGGTCGGGGACCTCGTGTTGCTTAATGCTAAAAACCTACATACACATGCAGTGTCTGCGGTCTTCAAGACCAAGTTGCGCCCGCGCTTCGTTGGACCGTTCACGGTCGTGGCCATGTGGGTTCTCAGGAGCTGGTGCCCAGCGTGGCGGAGCCACAGCGTCCTGCTGAAGTCGCAGCAACAGGTCGACCTGACCTTCCAGCCGCGCGAAACCTTGCTCAAGGCGCGCCAGGCGTTGAGTCGCCGACTCAGCAGCCTCACACCACTGGAGACGTTCCCGGAGATCGCGGATCTTATTCACGGTGGTGTCAGACTCCCTCTCGGCTTGATCAAGCCTCCGCCCGTGGCGCTCCAGGATCTGACGCACGTCGCTCAGCGATCTCTCCAAGCTCTCCAACTCCTCAGGCCGGACAGGTTCCTCACCGTGCGAGGACACGGGCGCCGCCGGTGCTGCTCGACGAGCAGGGGAACCGCCACTTTCATGTGGAGCGTATTCTAAAGCGTCGTCGACGCGGCGCTCATAACCAATATTTGGTAAAGTGGCGTGGGTACCCGCACTCAGAAAACTCGTGGGAGTTTGAGGTACCCCTCCGGCAAGACTGCCCTGACGTCGTCGACGCTTTTGATCGCCGCGAACGAAGGCGCTCTGCGAGCCCGCGACCGCGAAGTCGGTCGCCTCACGCTTCCCGCCGCTAGGCAGGGGAGCTGAGGGATCATACGCTGAGCTTAAGCGTTGATCCCGGGCTGCTGCAGCCGTCGACTCACCTTGGTGAGTTCCTGCAGCGCTCTTAAGAGCAGATGAGCCGAGTCCGAGGGACTGTAGCGACCTGGAGGCGGCCGCCTGACGTTTCGTCTTCAGCTTCGCGAAATCGAAGCGAAGCCGGCGCTCTAAGCGCACATCAGCTTCGTCGAAGCTGGATCGGAGAGCCTCCAGCGAAGAGAGACGGCGGATTCGATAAACCCAGCTCGTGAATTGGGCGTCGTCCTCGTGGAGGAGCTCTCCCGGACCAGCACCACCGGAATAGTCCGCATCGCGGGGACCGAAGCCCCACGGGCTTGATCGGACAGGCGAGTCCCATACTCCTGCGGAGTGGTCTGCTGCGGCGCCAGAAGCCTCTCTCGGAGAGCAGTACGAGTAGCGACCTGGTCGCTGGTACTGGCCGCCGGCCCGATTCGCCAATTCTGCAATGGCCCCGAGCCAAACTGCTTCAAGCGCTCCACCGGGTTGAGCGGCACGAAGCCATACTCTCGTCGAGAGCTCACTAGCGGTCGCGCCTCGGGTCGTTGCGAACGAACGAGCATTTGCCCCTCGAGCTGACGCTCTTGAGCCTCATCGAGGTCGTTAGAGATCTCGTCCGTCTCCAAACCAGACGAAGCACGAAGTGCTGTGGTCTCGCGATCCACGAAAGGGTTGGGAACCCGGCGTTGCTGCTCCGGCGAGCGTGGACGCGCAGGTGGCGGGGAGTCCTCTCGCTGAGGCATCGGCGTGTCGGAGTTGTAGTCCAGCTCCTCGTCCTCCTCCCCCTCCTCGAGGCCCTCAAAGAGGTCATCTGCCGCACGGCGGACCATGTTCGCGCTGCTGGGGCTCTCGGAGCTAGGAGCACGACGACGCTGCTGCAGGGCGTGATACTCTCTCACCGAGAGCGTTGACGCGGGGCGTGGTGAGACCTTACGGTCGGACGTTGTGGCACTAGGTGCCGGGGACGCGGGCGCGCTCTTGTTGTCGAATGACCAAGACGCCTGCGGACTCCGAGCTATGTGCTCGTTGAACTTGGAAAGTTCTGGAGCGGGCTCTCGCGAGGGCAAGCGACTTGGCCGTTGCCGTAGAGATTTCTCAATCGAGACGATGACGAGTGCGGACACGTGGTGTCCACAGTCTGGTGGGGGAGGGTGTAACGGGGTTACATCGAATAGTGTGATGCACACAAGCTAGGTGCCACACATAAGTGAGTTCCACACATATGTTACGTGGGTCACCCCAGATAGGAGTGGGTGGCTCACAGCCAATGGATATGCATTAGACTAGGCTCTACTATGATAGATAGTGAGTCCTATACATACAAACAACAGGCGGCTCTGCCGCGATAAACAACAATACATTCCGTTCACATTTGAAGCCTAAGAGTTCACTAGCCTTGTTTAAGGTACTTCTGTCTCTTGGAGTCCGTAAGTAGTTATCTTACGGTATTCGGTATAGCTCTTGTATAGAGCGTAAGGTTATCAATAGTACTAGAGCCTCTCTGAGTCTGTGTCTTCCTCTACGCTAAAGCAGTTGCAGCCCCGCTGCAAGTGCGACCTGCAGCCGTCCAGAATTAACACCAGCGGCCGGGGGATCGAAGCTGATACTGACCTTGAAAAGAAGTGTAGCCATTCCTCGAAAAGCTCCATGTTCATGAAGCCCGACGGCGACGTCGTCACAGCGGCACCAGGAATTCCACAATTCGCCAACAACTGAGACGAGACAGTCTTGCCAGGCAGGATGAAGGCAGGAGGCACCACGAAACCAGCTGCGTTTCCGCATGCAACAACCGTGAGATGGAAGTTCGCCGTTGGCTCGGTTGTCCACACGTTGCTTGATCCGCGGACAGCAACCACCTTCTTGCTCGCGAGCTGCTTCTGGAAGGCAGTTTCGTCCATATTGAATAGCCGTGTGTGGTCGAGTTTCAGCCCAATGACCAGCTTGGCTAGAGTGTTGAAAAGAGTAGTTAGATCATCAGAAACGATGCAGTTGCGCTTCAAGGCTAGCGACTGTGCTGATCGCCCCGTCAGTGTTGGGAAACGCTCCTTAAAGCGCTTGTACCACCCCTCCCCAACAATTTTACCACTGCATAGCAACGCAACCTCCTGTGCTTTCCGAATGATGTCAGAACGGCCAACAGAACGGCCGACGAGTTGCCGTCCGACAACCCAGTCGTAGAGATGCTGCTCAGCGTCTTCGGGGAGGAATGGTTTCGGTCCCGGCCGAGCATCGGACAGGGGCCTCCCCTCCTTTGCAACAGCCAGCCACTTCCGGATGGTTCGCTCGTGAATACCGGAAGCTTCGGCGACTGCGACGATGGAAGAGCCCGCCTGAACGAGGGCGATGGTGGCATGCTTCTTCTTCGTGGTGTAGACACTGACCATGGCGCACGTTTGGAAATGGAAGCTCTGTAAAGCTGTTCGCACAACGCTGCGCTACCACCACCCAGTTTGTTGCGCTCCGCTCCTGCCACCGCCACTAGTTTTCCCGCCAAATACAGTTATATAGATTTGGGTAGGTTTCGCACTTAGCATTATTTTAACAAATGATACACAGGGAAGAGGAATGCAGCCTAGTCATTGGCTTCAACACCCTAGGCCTTGAATTGACCAAACGGCCTCAAACTGACCGTTCCCCTTACTACTAGTAGTCGAGTGTTCGTGCTGTGTAGATCACACTCACGTGTGGACATTTTATAAAATTTTCCATAAATATCAAAAAGACCCTGGATTTGGTATTGTTTTACTGAATTAAAAAGAACAAAGCAGAAAATAATGAAATATAAGAACAACTCGCATGAAAAACAAAATCATCGCATATTGTAGGTTCTACCCAAAATTTCCACCGGCGATTCAAAGAGCCGCCAGCGAATCGCCGCGCGTGAGTCTACTAAAGGACCATTACTAAGTACGAATGCTCGCCTAGCCCCAATATGGCAAATTTGGCCAATAATCACAATACAATAGTCTCTATTAACTTCGCCACACGGGTGCTACAACTCCGGGTGCTACAACCCTCCGAGTGAGCTCGCTCAAACGACGAAAAACCATCGCACACTGCTGCAAAGCGCTCGAACTAGAGTCAGCTTACAGCGTCTCGGCGTCCGGCGCGATGGGCACCAGGTCGCCCTTGCCCTTGAACGCCTCGAGGATGTCGGCCTGCTCGCACAGCAGCAGACGGTCCTTCTGGTTGCCGTAGTCGGCCAGCTTGCGCCAGCGAGCGAAGTCCTCGGCGTTGCGCTTGTCACCGTGGGCCTCCACGGGGTGCTCCCAGTGGCCCTTGGAGAAGCCGATCATGGTCGTCAGCTTCTGCTGCTTGATGTCGAACACCAGGCTCACGATGGTGCCCGTCTCCTCCAGCCAGTTGCACTGCCACAGCTCACCGGGACGCACGCACTGGTACGAGCACGTCTGGTAGTTGGTGCGGCCGGCCATCGGGCCGCCGTGGATCGCGTACACCACGCGGTCGTGCGAGAAGAACCACAGCTCGTAACGCCACTTCTCCGGCTTACCATCGGCCGACTCGGCATCGTAGTCGTAGATCAGGTGCAGGTCACGGATGTCCTTGTCGAACGTCGCGTCCAGCGGCGTGTTGGTGTGGAAGCCGGGGATGGTGAGCGGCATGGTCGAAAGACTTGGGTGGGGAGTTGCTTGGTTGCTCGGAAGGAACTTGCAGAATGGCACTCAGCAACAAACTCATACAAACTCCTACACCAAGCCAAGCCAAGCCTGCTGCCATCGTCACTGCAACGGGTGCTTGGTGCTTGGAGATACCACCGTCACGGCATATCTATGCGCAGGACAATCGGCGCGGCGCGCAATCGGCCAGCGGCTGGCCCATAATCCGAGTGCACTCATCTCGTGCTCGTTCCCGCTCGGCGACAACGCGTCATTGCACTTCAACCCAGCAAGGACAATCCCACCGCCAGCACAAGAGTGCGGGTCGCAGCGTGTGACCCCTCGCAGCGCGGCACCATGCAACGCCTCACGGCGGTGGTGTCTTCTGCGTCGCAGACGGTGGTGTGTGGAGCTCGAGTTCCCGGAACTTCGATTGATTAGACCATGTTCGCTCGCTGTATTGCTGCTGCATTCAAGCACAGTATTCTAAGACAGATTTTGCACACCACGTTTGGCGGGATTCCGGCGACATAGTGAAAACTCGAAAATAGTTTAGAATCTAAAGTATTTAAACTTTACACCACCCAACTTCCGTGCAAACTTTTTCATCCATCACTTTATCTAGAGCAACGGATATGCCGCCGATTGTGCGGTCTCCCGGCCTTCACGGAAAGCTGACGCAGCTCCAGCCGCTCAACAGGAATACTCATTTGCTATAATACCAACGATTTGCCAAATCCACGTAGCAGCAATGGCAGATACTATTTCCACAACATGAGACAAGTATTGGGGACCGATGTCATCGCCCTCAAATCCTGAAAGTTGGAGGTGTCGACTTTATATATATCGCCCTGCCTCACCCTCAAACCCTTCCCTGCAGGGTTTAACCCTACCCTATAGGGCCGAGCGAGATGTGAACATGGTTTGTCCTCGGTTTAAGCCCGAGTGCTCCGCACACGGACCTTAAACCACAGGCGCTGTTTCGGCTTGCCGAGCAAATTGGGCTTCACCCCCTCCAGGATGAGGTATCGTAAACGAGCAATTACATTCACTCTTCCTTCCCATACAAACGTTAAGATACCCATGTTGTGGTTTTAGTCAATATCTAGCAGCAATGGAGTGGTCTCGACTTCTACAGAGAACCTACCTGATTACCCAATATTTTTCACACGTCACATATTTCCTTGGTGAAGGTAACTTTTCTGTTCGGTGGTAGGCACCGATGCAAATCGTGAATATGGGTGTCTGTAAGCACAGATAGAATACAGTACCCACGCAAAGCTAAAGACGCCGCTGCGGAACTAAACCTTATGATTATGTGAGTGGCTGCTTGCCCCGTTTCAGAAAGGAGGGATGAATGTGATGTAGAAAAGACCAACGGAGGTGAGCGTGTGCAAGGTCGCGTAGCCATAGCAAACCCGCACGGGGTACCCGCGAAGCAGGTCCGCGCGGTATTTGCGGAGGCGGGCCCAGCGCCGAGCTCATCGGCGAGCCGAGCATTATACTGTCCAGATCTTAGAACCTTTTTACCAGGAACGCAGCGACCGCGTTTGCGACGCGAAGCGGAGCAAAGATGACGTCCGTTTACTCATCCCAGGATAAAACTCGTACTTAGAGTATCGACTTGATTAAACTATGACTCCCGGCACAGTACGGGGCAAGCAGACGCTGCCCTGCTGCAAGCTGCAAGCGGTAGCTGCTCGACCTAGCATCAAGACTTGGCAGATCGTCCTGCTCCGGGCTTTCCAAAACACACATGCCCCAACTCGCATTCCGAAATTCACTGTGAACATCTCAAGTCTCCAACGCATTTCATCATGGCTGGCCTCGCCTTCCTCTCCGCACTCCTCTCCAGCGCCATTGCAATGGCCAGCGCCACCACCGACGTCTCCAAGCTGCCTGTCTTCTTCTTCCACGGTGTCACCGCCAACTACACGTCCGGCGAAAACTTCGTGGCCAACTTGACCGCGGAAGGCCGCACCGTCGTGTCTCTCTCCTTCTGCGACAACTCGTGCTCCATCGAGTCGCTGCTCACGCAAGTCCCCCAAGCCGTCAAGGCCGTCCGCGAGCACGTCGCCAACAACTCGGTCTTCGATGATGGCTACATCTTCATCGGCCACTCACAAGGCGGCCCAATCTCGCGCGCCACCATCGAAGAGATGGACGACCACAAGGTGGTGCGCTACATCAGCTTGGCTGGGCTCCAGAACGGCCAGTTCATAGGCAAAAACAAGGTGAATGTGTCCATCGCGGAAGGCGCCACTTTCCTGAACAAGATCGTGCCTGCGACCGTCTTCAACTCGTCGAAATACTCGGGTGACGACTACTACGGCAAGCTGCAGAAGGAGTTCACGCTCTTCGGGATTGAGAACCCGGACATGCAGTACCAGTACGCGCAGTTCAACAACCAGCGCTGGCCGCAGTTCGGCAGCTGGTCTATCACGAACAAGTTCCTGCCCGTCTACAACAACGTGAACCCGTGCCTGCCGGGCAACGACCAGTGCGTGTACGACCAGCACCGCCGCAAAGCCAACTTCCTCAAGCTGGAGCAGGCGCACTTCTTCGCCTCGCCTGCCGACGACCGTATCATGCCATGGCAGAGTTCCCTCTTCGGTCGTTACTCGGAGGTGGACACGCTCGACGAGATCGTGTCGCAGTACATGAACCTGACGATCGTGGACATGCCTGACACGCTCGAGTACACGTCGGACACGTTCGGCCTGCGCACGCTGGACAAACGCGGCGGTCTGTTCTTGCACACGGTGGAGAACGTTTCGCACAGATGCTGGCGTGGCGACGACGTCGACTGCAAGTTCTGGCCGGTGTACGATCAGTACCTGTACCCGGTGCTGGTTTAAGCCAGCTTGGAGTGCACAGTGCAGGGGCCTGGCGACGTATCTCTAGCTATGGTCTTTCGAATCGTGTTTTACACGGAGACCACGACTAGCGAGGATAGGCTTTAAGACTTCAACATCCGTTTGAGTTTTTCAGTTGTTCATCTGTATCGGTCTCGTCCTACGTGGTGTAGCTGCTTCATATTATGTTGTTTGTAGTGAACAAAAGTGCTATGATAATATCATTTTATGCTGGCACCAGGAAATGCGAGGTTCAGAGCCTCAACTTTCCATTCTCAAGTTGGGCGTTGGGTTTTTTTGGCGACAAGACAGGCACGTGCTGATCAAATGGACTGCTGAAGCTGGCGCAGCGATACCATCGGGTCTTTAGTCGCACTCATCAATCGCAGCAGCAGCAAAGGGTCCACACCGCGTTGGTCTGCACTCATCACTCGGTGACTAAAGAACGCAGGGCACTTCGCGTTTTTATCGAGTCCTATCGACAATGACGGGCCCTATGATTGTTCCAACACGAAGCTCAAACACTTTTCTTCTAAAATAGCGCCTCAAATGCCTACCGCCTGGTAATTTGAGCCCTACTGAACGCCCAAATGACTGTAGTTGCCATGTCCATACTGCTGCTACCCGACCGGTGCCCGTATCTCGTTTGCTTTCGGTTTTTGTTCGTCATCGGTGAAGGATAAGCTTAGTGGTGGGTAAAGCACGATTAGCGAAAGCGTACCCCACGAGCTGTTTCTTTGCGTGCTGCTTCGCCTGTGTGAGTTTATGACGCTTGTCGGGTATCACGACAACGATCATCATCGCTGCGACCACGCAGACGGATTGAAATTGACAGGACGCTGCTGCAGCAATATCCGTTATTCACGTTAATAGTTCATGGATCGCAGCAGCATGAACCTGTGTTAGGCCCTGCCTCGGGTCCTCCGGGCTAGCAACAACCCGTGATTTGCCACAACGCCAGCGCTATCCACTAAATAGTTGCCACGACGACGACCACGATACCTCCAGCCACGCGTGCATTATCCACCACGCCGGCGGTGGCGGCATCTGTGTCTCAGGCGTGTGCCTCCTGAATCCGATTCGGCTCGGCGGTGGGCTTGTTGGGTGCTCGGCAATTGTTAGTTGATGGATTGGATGTGTCTCCAATGGGAAGGATATTACGATGAGGACAATGTTACTCCTTGTGTTGCTCGGTTCAACAGTGGACTGGACATTTCAGTGCGGTAAAGCAGGCATAATGAGCACCACGACCCGGAGTTGACTCGCTGGGTCAGTCTCGTACATTTTTAAGGCGCGTTGTGAGGATACACAGCATGCTGAAAAACTTCAAATGCGCCTCGTTCAGTGGCAAAACCTCTCGGTCTCCTCTGGATAGCGTTGCATGACTGTTGGAAAGATCGGCGGGCACCAGACCGTCACTAGTGCTTCCAGTCGTGGTGCACATCCAGGATATGGTCCAAACCCGCTCCAGTCCACTGAAGGATGAGTTAACCTCTCAAAGTGTCTGGTCACTGCAAGCAGGCACACCTAAGAAAAATGATTGAAGGTTAATTTTTTTCGTTGCACCCGTGCATGCGACTAACCAACATCAACATAAATACCCAATCAAAGAGCGACAATCAAAATAACTGCTTGTTTTCAGAATAGTCAAGCGACATCGAAGTCGAGCAGCTACTGTCGAGCTGCCTGCTTCTTCTCGCCTCGCATCCAGGCCTGGATCTCCGCAGACGTTTTGCCCATGGTCTCTGGCATGCAGTAGGTGAAGAAGCCGACGTAAAGCAGCGTAATGACCACGAAAGGCACGAACGAGTAGTCGTCCAGTCCGTCGTTCATGTAGGGGAAGACGACGCCAACCAACAGGTTGCAGATCCAGTTAATGGCGATGCAGATGGACACGCCTGTCGGCCGCTGCGAGGGTGGGAACAGGTCGGACGTGACGCCCCAGATGAGCGGGCCGCAGCCGAGCGCGAACGAGAGCGTGAAGGTGGCCGTGAAGAGGACGGAAAGCTTCGGCACGTCGCAGATGTAGGCAATCGTAAGTGCCAAGGCGCTCAGGAACATGCCGAAGGCGCTGCCGATCATCATCTTCCGGTTGCCGAAGCGTTGCGTGAGCGGGATGAGCAAGAAACTGGGCAGCAGCATCAGCAGGTTGTCGATCACCGAACCGATACGGCCGTCCGAGATGCCACCGCGAGCGAAGATGGTCGCCGAGTAGAAGAAGATTGCGTCAATGCCCGTGATCTGCTGCGCGCAAGCGACGCCGATGGCGATGACCAGCGGCTTGCGGTACTTGGGTGACGTGATGAGGCCCCACACGTTGAGCGTCTCGTCCTCCTCGTCGGGCTCCGTGGACATACTGTCGGTCGACTGTGTGGCAGGCTTCTCGAGCCATTGCAGAGCGTGCTGCACGCCATCAGGGCCATAGAGACGGGAAATTACCTTGGTGGCTTCGGCACGACGACCCTGGGCAAGAAGCCATACGGGGCTTTCCAGCATGAAGAACGGCGCCAGCAGCATGAACAACACCGCGTTGATAACGGGCAAGCCCGCAATGATGCGCCAACCGGCGACGGTGTCACAGAAGAAGAAGAAGACCACGACCATGAGCAAGCCGAACGTGAAGGAGATCTGCAGCCCCAAGTGGAGCACCGACTGGAGGTGCGGCGGCGAAATCTCCGAGATGTAGCTGCCGACCAGACCCGTTGCAACGCCCGATGCGAGGCCCGACACGAACCGACCGACGATGAACTGCGCGATGTCGAAAGACGTCGTCTGGATCACCGTGCCGATGAGCATGACGATAGCGTTGATGAAGAACACCTTCTTGCGACCAAGACGCTGGGCCAGAGGACCGCAGTACAGACTGCCGAACATGCCACCTACCAGGAAAAACATGTGAGCGACTGCAACATTCCGCCACGAACGTCAAAACCAACGAAGAGAGAACTTACCAACGACCCACATATTCACGGCCAGCGTCCATGAGGCCTTCTGGTGGCCCGGGAACATGATGCACGTTCCATCCACGACAGGACGCGCATTGCACTCCTCCTCGTTGTTGAACGTGTTGAGGTTGAGCTGCGACGTCGACCAACCGTACTGGAAAGGCTGCAGGAGCGGCACCAAGAACGTGAGCCAAAAGCCAGACGTCAGCTTCACGGCGTGCGAGGCGTTCATGGTGGCGTCGCCCCCGTTCGGGGCTCCCTTCGGGGTCTTGACGTCCACATAGACGGCATCCACTGACTTGGGATCATTCATGGTCGCAGGCGGAGTTGCAAAGGTACTTGGCTTCTCGAGGTTGCTGCTGCAAGTGAAGCAAATTGAAGAATGGAGTACTCGTCGCGGTCGTCTGCGAGAGCACTTTCTGCTTGGGCTCAACCTCCAGGAGCGGTACCGGCATCTCTACTGGATCGCTCGCTGCAAGAAGTGCACGTGGGGCTGGCTGTGCCGGTACCGCGCGCATTTGCTTGGAGCCACCGACGGCACAAAGTCCTTGTCTATGCTTGTGGCACGCAGCCGTGTCTTTGGCTAAAGGGCAACAACAGGTTTGTCCAGATCAGCGAAAAACCGCGCGGCTCGTTTGAATGAAGGGGGACCTTTGCACCGGTCCGTCGCACAATTATCTGGCCGGCGCGGACGACGGCACGCGCACGAGCACGTGAAGACAGCAGCCGCGGCGACTGATCGATCGCTGGTGCTCGCGCTTCATCGACCACCGGGTCCGAGTGGCTTTGTTGCGGCGATGGGCGTGCAGGTGTCTGATCGCGACGAGAAGAACCTGCTGGAGTCGATCCGTGTCCAAGAACAGCAGGAATATGGGTCTGTGCGGTTGGCAAGATAGCGATGCCCGAACTCTGTCGCCTTGTCTTCGATCCACGTGCACATCTGCCTTCAATGTCTGCAACCGGCTTGACGAGTGGTTGCACTCACACCTTACAGACGATGCGCTGCGGGACGGCCAGCGTAGCAATCAAGCGGAGCAGCAGGCCGCCAGCAGAAAGTGTACATGTAACAACAACAACCCGTCTCAGCTAAAACCGATCTTTATGATCGTGGTCGTCGTCGTGGCAACTATTTAGTGGATAGCGCTGGCGTTGTGGCAAATCACGGGTTGTTGCTAGCCCGGAGGACCCGAGGCAGGGCCTAACACAGGTTCATGCTGCTGCGATCCATGAACTATTAACGTGAATAACGGATATTGCTGCAGCAGCGTCCTGTCAATTTCAATCCGTCTGCGTGGTCGCAGCGATGATGATCGTTGTCGTGATACCCGACAAGCGTCATAACTCACACAGGCGAAGCAGCACGCAAAGAAACAGCTCGTGGGGTACGCTTTCGCTAATCGTGCTTTACCCACCACTAAGCTTATCCTTCACCGATGACGAACAAAAACCGAAAGCAAACGAGATACGGGCACCGGTCGGGTAGCAGCAGTATGGACATGGCAACTACAGTCATTTGGGCGTTCAGTAGGGCTCAAATTACCAGGCGGTAGGCATTTGAGGCGCTATTTTAGAAGAAAAGTGTTTGAGCTTCGTGTTGGAACAATCATAGGGCCCGTCATTGTCGATAGGACTCGATAAAAACGCGAAGTGCCCTGCGTTCTTTAGTCACCGAGTGATGAGTGCAGACCAACGCGGTGTGGACCCTTTGCTGCTGCTGCGATTGATGAGTGCGACTAAAGACCCGATGGTATCGCTGCGCCAGCTTCAGCAGTCCATTTGATCAGCACGTGCCTGTCTTGTCGCCAAAACCCAACGCCCAACTTGAGAATGGAAAGTTGAGGCTCTGAACCTCGCTTTTCCTGGTGCGAGCATAAAATGATATTATCATAGCACTTTTGCTCACTACAAACAACATAATATGAAGCAGCTACACCACGTAGGACGAGACCCATACAGATGAACAACTGAAAAACTCAAACGGATGTTGAAGTCTTAAAACCTATCCTCGCTAGTCGTGGTCTCCGTGTAAAACACGATTCGAAAGACCATAGCTAGAGATACGTCGCCAGGCCCCTGCACTGGGCACTCCAAGCTGGCTTAAACCAGCACCGGGTACAGGTACTGATCGTACACCGGCCAGAACTTGCAGTCGACGTCGTCGCTACGCCAGCAGACGTGCGTGACGTTCTCCACCGTGTGCATGAACAGACCGCCGCGCTCATCCAGCGTGCGCAGACCGAACGTGTCCGACGTGTACTCGAGCGTGTCGGGCATGTCCACGATCGTCAGGTTCATGTACTGCGACACGATCTCGTCGAGCGTGTCCACCTCCGAATAACGACCGAAGTGGCTGCTCTGCCACGGCATGATCACGTCGTCGGCGGGCGAGGCGAAGAAGTGCGCCTGCTCCAGCTTGAGGAAGTTGGCTTTGCGGCGGTGCTGGTCGTACACGCACTGGTCGTCGCCCGGCAGGCACGGGTTCACGTTGTTGTAGACGGGCAGGAACTTGTTCGTGATAGACCAGCTGCCGAACTGCGGCCAGCGCTGGTTGTTGAACTGCGCGTACTGGTACTGCGTGTCCGGGTTCTCAATCCCGAAGAGCGTGAACTCCTTCTGCAGCTTGCCGTAGAAGTCGTCACTCGAATATTTCGACGAGTTGAAGACGGTCGCAGGCACGAGCTTGTTCAGGCGAGTGGCGCCGTCCGTGATGGCCACGTTCACCTTGTTTTTGCCGATGAACTGGCCATTCTGGAGTCCAGCCATGCTGATGTAGCGCACCACCTTGTGGTCGTCCATCTCTTCGATGGTGGCGCGCGAGATCGGGCCACCTTGCGAGTGGCCGATGAAGATGTAGCCATCATCGAAGACCGAGTTGTTGGCGACGTGCTCGCGGACGGCCTTGACGGCTTGGGGGACTTGCGTGAGCAGCGACTCGATGGAGCACGAGTTGTCGCAGAAGGAGAGAGACACGACGGTGCGGCCTTCCGCGGTCAAGTTGGCCACGAAGTTTTCGCCGGCCGTGTAGTTGGAGTTGACACCGTGGAAGTAGAAGACAGGCAGCTTGGAGACGTCGGTGGTGGCGCTGGCCATTGCAATGGCGCTGGAGAGGAGTGCGGAGAGGAACGCGAGGCCAGCCATGATGAAATGCGTTGGAGACTTGAGATGTTCACAGTGAATTTCGAAATGCGAGTTGGGGCATGTGTGTTTTGGAAAGCCCGGAGCAGGACGATCTGCCAAGATCTTGATGCTAGGTCGAGCAGCTACCGCTTGCAGCTTGCAGCAGGGCAGCGTCTGCTTGCCCCGTACTGTGCCGGGAGTCATAGTTTAATCAAGTCGATACTCTAAGTACGAGTTTTATCCTGGGATGAGTAAACGGACGTCATCTTTGCTCCGCTTCGCGTCGCAAACGCAGTCGCTGCGCTCTGGTAAAAAGGTTCTAAGATCTGGACAGTATAATGCTCGGCTCGCCGATGAGCTCGGCGCTGGGCCTGCCTCCGCAAATACCGCGCGGACCTGCTTCGCGGGTACCCCGTGCGGGTTTGCTATGGCTACGCGACCTTGCACACGCTCACCTCCGTTGGTCTTTTCTACATCACATTCACCCCTCCTTTCTGAAACGGGGCAAGCAGCCACTCCCTTGCAGTATAGACCTCCTGTTTGGCGTGACGCGTTGCCGCGTTGTCATTTAACTTGCAGCATCTGATCGAGGCGCGTGAAAACTCCGTGCTAGCGTATGGACACGTACGCCGCTGCTTGGTTACCCACCGACAATTTTCTGGTGTGTGGTCTTGTTTTCTGCTTGTGTTGTCAGCTCGTGTTGAGTGCGAACGCGTCATCTTTGCCTCGGTAGACAGGAAACGTGTAGTTACGACACAATTCAGGTACAGGAGCTTCGTACAGCTAGCTCCCTTGCATGATTTAAAGGTTGCGGAGGGCGAGCGTTCCCTATTATGACTTACATTATCTACGTATTACCTAAATATTCTCGAGCAAGCCACTGCATTCACCATTCGAGAGAGACTTTGCAACCTCAACGAGGTCATTGTAAGATAAATGGACGATGGTCACCCGTCCAGGAGGACGAATGCATGTACGCAAACCAGCCTGAGTGCAAGTAACTTGAAAGAAAGACCGTTAACTGCCTTACATGTTAGTCTGGGCTAGATCAGGATAAGTGTTCGTATTATTAAATACGGGTATCTGCATACCCCGAGGTATTAGTCACAAGAGACCCATGATATGAATACTTGTATCAGTATCAATAATACAGATAATACGGGAGATACCGAATTACCTTAGTTATGCCATACACCTGATCTGCAGTGTATAGACTAGAAATCGCCTGCCCCGGCTAAATGGATCTGCATTTAACAAGGCAAATGTAGTTTATTGATTGGCATCATTAGCCACAGCACGAAAGAGGTCATCGAAGTCGTCTTCCAAACTAAACTGCTGTACACTAGTGTCAATCGGAGCATGGCTTGAAAAAGCTCGTTGTCAGCTTGCAGTGGTTCAACGTGCTCGGGTGGGCATTGGGAAGGTTGCAGCGATTCAACCTCCTTGGGCGGATGCTGGGCATCGTCTTCGTGCTGAGTGAGTCCGCAGTAACGAAATCCAGCTTGAATCGTCGTCGCCGACACATCATTCCAGGCTGCACTCACCCACTCGCACAGCAATGAACGATTCGGGGGCTTTAACTTAAACGGCATCCCAGGCACCCGCGCAGCAAGCTGGTTCTTCAAGTCATGAGTCCATGCATTTCGCAGTCGCATCTTGACTGGCCCGTTCCACGTAGCGTCGGCGGGCTGGCAGACAAAGGTTGCGTTCGGCGGTACTTTCATCAACGTTACCTTGATAGTTTCTGCATACGTAGTGGCCTCAGAAGTCCAATGGCCCGAGACGTCATCAAGCAAAAGGAGGATGGGTTTGGTCGGGTCCTCGCGTGACCCAAAGTGATAGCGGAGCCACTTTACCGTCAATTCCCCGTTCCACCAGCCTACAATAATGCAAATTGATAATTAGAATATTGTTGTTTGAGGACATATCCAAAGCAATAGGCGTACCTTGCCATTACTGTACACTTACATCCCAGTCGCACGCTGAGCTTTGGCGATAGACTTCCAGATATGGATACCAAACCCATTCCGGAACTGAACATTCGCTTGTTGGTTATCCAACTTTGTGGACGGTCGAACTATAAACACAGCAAAAGGAGGGTATTTGGTACCTTCTGAATCGCCCAACAGCATTACGGTTGCCCTCTCTTTCGATTTACCACCGCATTTGACCCAAACCGTTTTACTTCCCTTCCTCGCTAACGTTCGCCTGGGCAAATATTCAAAATTCACAGCTAACACGGCACACCGTTAAACTTTCATAACAACCAACTTAAATATTAGCCACACCGAACTACCTGTCTGGTCGGCGTTGTAGATGTTGGTGACACCAAGGCTGCGTGCCTTCTCAAAGACCTCGTTGGCAAAATTTTGGGCAATTTGGGCAAGTTCTGGGGGGGGCGAATCTGCCCGTGGCGCGTCTTGGCATGCAGGGATAGACGGTATCGAGCCTTGAAAAGGCTTTGCCAACACCATGACGCCTTATACTCCTCAACACCGCTCGATGCTGCCTCGTCTAGGGCCTGTAGCCTCAGCATCATGGGCGTTACCGGTACGCCGTCGTCTCGAAGCGCATTTACCCAATGAACCAGCTTTAACTTCGCCGTCTTGGGCAGGACCGTTGCCTCACCGCTCGACCTTGACTGCTTCTTCTTCGCCTCACGAGGAGAGTCGTATGCTGCAGCAATCTTGTCCAGCCATCGACGCCACGAGTAGATCAGGACCCGGCGGCTTTGATTTTGATGCGCACCTAGCGTAGGATAAAACTTAGCAATAGTTGCTGCCATTTTGCCATGCTTGACCAGGTGCTGAAGGACCTTCAGCTTGTGGGCCGCGGTGTAGGCCTTGATGACGTTTTTCTCGGCAACGCGACCTTTTCCGCCTGGAAGGTGGCCGTCCTACTGGCGGTTTTCGCCGGTTTGGGGCCACTTGTGGCGTTGAGGCCATTTGTAGCGTTGAGAAGTGAGGCAAATCGGTGGTTTGTGGGAAGTCTATTTAATAACAAAGGATGCACGGAGGTCCTGCCCGTGAGTGTTCCCATTGGTCAATGGCACCTGTATGCCATAGCAAAGAGTATGGCATAACTAAGGTAATTCGGTACCTCCCTAAACGCCGCGAATATAAACCCCTGATTAACAGGCACGTTGCCATAACAATCACGGCAATACACGGGGAGGTAAATCCCACCGCGATTTTCTTTGACGCCGCCATTTTGTACCACTCCGCTGGTACACTATTTCTAAATGGACCTCTGTTTCTAAGCACCACACTTCACAAGAAGCAGCCACACGCACAAACAGCCAGGAGGACGAGCAGCGTCGCGCTCCGTCAAGACGACAGATGCCGAGCAGCAGCCAGCCATTAGACGAGGAGCGCGGCGGCCAGGAGGACGGGCAGCGTCGGCATTCCGCGCCACGATCCATCAAGACGAAAGAAGATGAGGTAGCAGCAGCATACAGCCATTAGACGAGGAGCGCGGCGGTCAGATCGGCGAGGCAGTGCCGGCGTTCCGCGTCGTGCACGTACCGAAGTATGAAATGATAGTTATTGTTTTTAAAAGGAGGTGATGCAATGGTCTGATCATCTTACGGATTCCGTGGAATTGTTGCGATGTTGTACGGTGTTTCTTGTGTTTGAACCAATGCAGCATGCAATGACGGTATTTGAGTTTGCAATTCGTATCCAGAGGGATCTCTACGCGTCCCAGTCGCACCGGAACCGCTTTCTTGCGCTTCTTGGCCGCTTTCGCGTTGGCTTGAGCGGACCGACGATCAGCAATTCAGAGAGGGTCCATTGTGACAGGAGCTCGAGCTGGCTCAGAATTGACGCGCTCGATCCACCAGTGCGCGTGAAATCGGAAGGTTTCAATACTTCATTTCTAGTTTCAATTTCGCGCAGTTTGTGGATACACGGCATACCCACAATGTGCATGAACACGCTTGTAACGGGCCAGGTGTGTCCGTCGAGCGTACACTATAAGATGCGAGGAAGCGCGGAAAGACTCAGCAGACTGAGTCTAAGTAGGGACTTTGTCGCAAATTTAACTCTATTTTGTGTCAGTGGCCTTCGGGGCCACTCAAATGCAAACTGTCGCCTAATTGGTTGAAATCGTTTCCCACTTTTAACCAATGACAGGATAACACGAAGCACATGCTATCCCTGTGGTTTTGTACCTACTTTTGTCTCTCTGTCTACCTACTTATGTATATCTTGTCTACCTACGTATGTATCTGTAACACCCCGTTACAACGCTCGTACAGTTGCCTCGTCGAATTCTTCTAGTTTGCTCCAAACACAAACGTAAAGCGTATGCATGGATCACACAATAGCATATCTGAAAGGCTTGCTCGAATACTCTTGATGGTCGAATCCGAGATGTATTGCTCATGTTTCCGAATCGACAATTGCAACACGACTTCATGTGGTGGAAAATGGCGAACAGATCGCCCGTGGAGTTTACGAACCACTTCTTCAGAGCCGAATGATACCCTTCTACTCTTGATGTCGCCTGAAGCCAAAAATGGAATGCTTTGTTTGTCCTGCATCGAACTACATAACACTTCCAAATGGATAGCCACGTGTTGACCAACATATTCAGCCTCAAATCTGCTAAACGATCGAAATAAATCCCGGCGACTTTCATACTAGTCCTCAGTTTTCGCATTTTTCACGTCACGAACAGCATCACAAAATGTAGAATACTTGTCGGAATCCTTTCTGTTTTCCCTCTGAGATGTCGACGCTTCATCGTCTACCGCTTGCGGAAAAGCACCTCAACGAGTGTTTTGCACGCTTTTCACCACATGCCAGATACAGAGCAAGACGGGAACGCTTAGAAAAACAGTTTCCAAGCGTTTAACAAAGCCACTTGGCAATCGCCAAGTATGAGTTGAGAGATGGATGCGAAATTGGGACATCATCAGCTTTAGTTAGTCAACAGCGAATCGATAGTCGTTTTTTTTCTGCGCGTTAAAACGCTTGGGCTACATGGATTGTTGTGTACATTCCCGTGACCAAACAATATTCAGAAGTGGCATCTTGAAATAGTTGGTCTTGTAAGTGCAATCCATGAGCAAAATGTCCGGGGTTGACTTTGTAGATATCAAACGCAGGTTCCTAAGCAAGAAAAGATGGGACAGGCGATTCACCGAATCCACTTTATTCTCCAAAAGAATGATCGGTGCTCAGTTTATCCAATACGAAATCCAATCTTGACTTTCTTGTAGAATTCCATCGTCTGCTCTGCGTTTGTGTTGTAGATATCTTCCACGACCAAAAGAAATCTTGGGACAAGACGAGCTAGTGCTTGGGCCGGCTTCACTCCAGTTTGGGAGTCAGCTAATATTTCTTGAGTAAATTCATGTTCGAGATCGCTGCGTCGGTGAACGGGGTGCGACATCGGAGTTCGAGATGGCTGATGATTGTGTGTTGACTTGGTTCCGCGGTGTTCGATCCTCCATTCTTCGCTAGATGTGTTTTAACAATATGAATGCGCATTGGACATTCATACTTGCGAGTTTCTCTTCGTTGTCTTCGCTTGATGCTTGGCTTAGGCGTAGGCTTGCCGTGACGATTACACGCTAGGGTGACAAGCGTTTTCGTGTTCGAAGCGTTAGCATTCGACCGCATCGTCACTAGAGCTTAGCCGTTCGCGCGAGCGACGGCATCGACTGTTTCCTTTTCTAGCTCTGAGGAACTGAAACTTGCCACAGGTTGGCAAACAGGCCTCCATTTTCCCGCTGTTGGTTGTTATCCCCTTGAGCAAACCCCCATTCTTCAAGCGAAACACTGGGCTCAACCTGAAAAAACTATTTAGAGTATCCAATCCTCCTTCACTGCTTGTTGACTGCTTCACTTAGCACAACTAAACAGCCAAACCGCTCTCCTCCTCTAATGGCTGGCTGCTCGGCTTCTGTCGTCTTGACGGAGCTCGACGCTGCTCGTCCTCCTGGCTGTTTGTGCGAGTGGCTGTTTCTTGTAAAGACTGCTTAGAAGCGGAGGTCCATTTAGAAATAGTGTACCAGCGGTGTGGTATAAAATGGTGGCGTTAAGGAAAATCGCGGTGGGATTTTAACGAAGAGTCTGAACTCAAGACGTTCTACATGTCAAGGCATACAGCGCCTTTTAGCCAATAGACATCCAGATGGATGCACCCTAAGTCAAGGCATACAAGTCACTTCTACAATTTTGCTGCTGAATCAGAGCAGGATGCGAGCGATATCATCGCTGGAACCCTCGACTACAGACAGATAAATGCTGTACTTAGTGAGTCTAGCTTCCATGGAACTTTTGGCGACGTTATTCGTTCTTAGAGCTCTTATAATAATGCCGGCTGCATTGTTTTGACTTTCGACACTTTAACCGGGCAGATGTCTCTGCACTTTTGCTATGTGTCTTGACATAGGTTATTCGGTACTGCCATGCAAACGTTTTCATCCATCAGCCGCTCAGCAGGAAAACCATTTGCTACCAACGATTTGCCAAACCCACGTAGCAGCAATGGAGTGGTCTCGACTTCGACAGAGAACTTACCTGGGTACCCACGCAAAGCTAAAGACGCCGTCACGCTTTGCTCCTGCGCATTTCCATAGTACCACACGTTGTAATAGTACGACCTTATGATTATTACAACGAGCAAGAACGCCGGCGAGCGATAACCACTTCCAGTTGTCATTCTGAAATTCATTGCGAACATCTTAAGTCTCCAACGCATTTCATCATGGCTGGCCTCGAGTTCCTCTCCGCACTCCTCTCCAGCGCCATTGCAATGGCCAGCGCCGCCACCGACGTCTCCAAGCTACCTGTCTTCTTCTTCCACGGTGTCGGCGCCGACTACATGGCCGGCGAAAACTTCGTGGCCAACTTGACCGCCGAAGGCCGCACCGTCGTGTCTCTCTCCTTCTGCGACGGCTCCTGCTCCATCGAGTCGCTGCTGACGCAAGTCCCCCAAGCCGTCAAGGCCGTCCGCGAGCACGTCGCCAACAACTCGGTCTTTGATGATGGCTACATCTTCATCGGCCACTCGCAAGGTGGCCCGATCTCGCGCGCCACCATCGAAGAGATGGACGACCATAAGGTGGTGCGCTACATCAGCATGGCTGGACTCCAGAATGGCCAGTTCATCGGCAAAAACAAGGTGAACGTGGCCATCACGGACGGCGGCACTCGCCTGAACATGCTCGTGCCTGCGACCGTCTTCAACTCGTCGAAATATTCGGGTGACGACTACTACGGCAAGCTGCAGAAGGAGTTCACGCTCTTCGGGATTGAGAACCCGGACACGCAGTACCAGTACGCGCAGTTCAACAACCAGCGCTGGCCGCAGTTCGGCAGCTGGTCTATCACGAACAAGTTCCTGCCCGTCTACAACAACGTGAACCCGTGCCTGCCGGGCGACGACCAGTGCGTGTACGACCAGCACCGCCGCAAAGCCAACTTCCTCAAGCTGGAGCAGGCGCACTTCTTCGCCTCGCCCGCCGACGACGTGATCATGCCGTGGCAGAGCAGCCACTTCGGTCGTTACTCGGAGGTGGACACGCTCGACGAGATCGAGTCGCAGTACATGAACCTGACGATCGTGGACATGCCCGACACGCTCGAGTACACGTCGGACACGTTCGGTCTGCGCACGCTGGACAAGCGCGGCGGTCTGTTCATGCACACGGTGGAGAACGTCTCGCACAGCTGCTGGCGTGGCGACGTCGGCGACTGCAAGTTCTGGCCGGTGTACGATCAGTACGTGTACCCGGTGCTGGTTTAAGCCAGCTTGGAGTGCCCAGTGCAGGGGCCTGGAGACGTATCTCTAGCCATGGTCTTTGAATCGTGGTTTGCACCGGAGACCACGACTAGCGAGGATAGGTTTTAAGACTTCAAAATCCGTTTGAGTTTTTCAGTTGTCATCCGTTTCGGTCTCGTTCTACGTGGTAGCTGCGTCATACAATTAGTTATGTGTTTGTAGTGAACAAAAGCGCTATGATAATACTGTAGTATCATGTTATGCTGATGCGAGGTTCAGAGCCTCGACTTTCCATTCTCAAGTTGGGCGTTGGGTTTTGGCGACAAGACAGACACAAGAATCGCGTGTTGATCAAAGGGACTGCTGAAGCTGGCACAGCGATACGATCGGGTGACCTGAAGCTGGCGCAGCGATACGACTGCCGATCGTATCGCTGCGCCAGCTTAAGTGCAGACCAACGCGGTGTGGACCCTTTGATCGCAGCTGCAGCAAAGGGTCCACTCCGCGTTGGTCTGCACTCATCACTTGATGACTAAAGAACGCGGGGCACTTCGCGTTTTTATTGAGTCATATCGACGTTGACGAGCCCTATGATTTGTTCCAACACGAAGCGGACTTTTGCCAAATGAAAATCTGGCGACGACGCGCCAGGGCTCACAAAACTTGTTGTAGGGAATATGAAAGTATATAGGATTTCGCTGGCCGATTGCTTGAAGCGCAAGGACACAAGCACTTCGTGTCCAAACAAAGACGGTTAAACGTACTTGGAGTTCACAATGCTGAGAGGTGTGATGCACGAAAAGGTGAAAAGAAGAATTATTAACAGAAAACAGTATAGTATAGCAACATACACCCTATTTGGTGCACCCCCTAAATAAAAATTATTATCTCGATTTGGCACCAATTTGTTGGCGACGACCCGGGTCGTTGCCAAGTGTTTCAAATGATGGCACTATCTGGATAATCTAGACAAACGATGACGACCTTCGCCAAATGATGGCACTCGGCTTTATTTGATGGCACTCAGTGGGAGATCGCTCTTCTATAGAAGATAGTATGTTAAGGTCTTCACAAGGCCTCTTTCTCTTTCTGTCTTCCGACCACTTTCGAGACACTTGGCCACGTCCACCTGGGAAGCGGCTTCTTGCAGGCCAAGCCGCGAGGCTATACAGTTGTCCACTAGCCGGCAAGTTGCCGTAGCTAGCCTGTCCCCCTTCGAGACAGGATAAGGACGGTGAGGAGGGAACGTTCTCGGCACCAGGCAACCCCGGATAAGGTCTATGTGGCTGCTCCCCGCATTCGATCCGGTGTTGACACGCAGAGCACTAGGTTTTTTTGACATGCAGGAACACGGAACCTCTACCTGGACTCCAGCGCTTCCACGGCCAGGGCTCGGTTGGTAGCCGCTGCCCCGGCCCGTCACGGTCTCTCTCCGTGAGTCTTCACCACCCTGAAGTCCTTCTGCCCTCTAACGTACTTCTCTTTGCTCACGTTTCTGTGCTGTCCGCGTCTGCCCTCTACCAAAGGCGTCTGCAACTCCGTGTCCGGCGCCAAGCGTCTTCTTATTAGTCTCGAACTGTGCGGTCTTGCCCCAATTCTTAACGGACAGCCGAGCGACGCCCGCCGCTCGCTATCCTCACCTACTGCAGCCCACTCGCCCTATACGAAAACCTAGTGTACCCAGTGCCCTTGTTTGCTTGGACCTTTCCCCGGCAGCCTCTTCGTCGCGCACCACCGTCCCCTGGCTGCTCCTTCCTGCCGCTGATGTCGCCCCGCCGATCTTCGCCCGCTCCTTGGTTGCTTGCCGTCTGTCACTCCTCCCGCGCGATCTTCTGCCGCCGCCTGCTCGTCCAACTTCAACGTTCCTCTCCTCGCACGCGTCTGACAGCCTATGACGGCAGCCCGCTGGCTTGTCCCCACCACCGACTCCGGCCCCGCCACTGTTCCGGTCACCGATTAGCTGCTGCCTTCCGCGTCCTCGTCTGTTGTCAAGTCGATCACCTCACGCCCGGGTGTCTCATCGCGGCGCCAACTACACGCCATCCCCGGCTGTAAGATCGTCCCCGATCTTGCCGGCATCTTCCAGCTTCTCGAACTCAGCGGCGGTGAGCCGTCGGCGTCGTGTGGGGCTTCCGGCGCTCTCGCTGTACTCGACCTCGTGCTCGACGCAATAGTGACCCGCGCAGTTTCTGGTTCGACGCCTTGCCCGCTCAACAATATGACCCGCCGTCTCAACATGTAGGAGCTGCGGCATGGGTTCTGGCAAGCGCGGCCGTCCCCGGCCACGTAGCATCTCTGCCATGGCCCCAGTCGCTCGCGCTGCGTCCGGTTGTCCCCGCGACTCGCCTGTTGTATCTCGGCGTCCTGGGTTGTCTCGCACCTGGGCTCCGCTGTTCCTGCTGCGCGACTGCCGCCGTGATCACTGCCCACAATCGCACCCACCGCGCCTCGGCCTTCCTCTTCGTCTGTTGCCTATTGCGCAAGCCTGTCGTCCGCGTCGGCGTTCCTGTCCGCTGTGTCTGTCGCGTCCCCTCGCAGCTCCTGCCGTCGGGCAACCCGGGCCTCCCGTGCCGCGTCGGCTTCGAGTCGTCGTCGCTGCTTCCCGGCTGCTTCATCATTGGCTGTCGTCTGCTGGATTAGTCGCTTCCCCGACTGGCCTTGGGCTCCTTTTGGTCTTTGCCCAGTTCGGCGGACGTCGCTGGCTTCCACCTCGTGCCTATTTCCGGCGGCAGCGATTGTCTGCATTCCCTGCCTCGCTGGCTGTGTCGGTTGACACCGGTGCCGGCCCGGCCTCCATTTCTGGGGTGGCCGTTGCGCCCGTTTTCCGGAGCCTCTCGGCACCTTCTCGCTCGGTCGTCGGTTGCCGTCTTCCTTGTTCTGGTCTGGGAACTCTCGGCTCCTCCTGGGATTGGTCTGCGCCCGCACGTACCGCTCCTTCGGTGGCTGGTCTGACCGTTCGGGCTTGGCTTCCCGCCTCTGCTTCCTCGCCATCCAGCTTGATGATCTGCTCAGCTATGCTGCCCAACGAATCGCTGGGGCAGAGGCAGGAGACGATGAAGCTGCAGTGGACTATCATTCTCTCGCCGTTGTCCTCTCTCACCACCTCCCAGTTGTCGAAGTCCGCGTCCTGCAAGATCTTCACCGGGCCCACCCTCGGGTGCGTGAGCTCGGTGAGGCCGCGCCCTCTCGGCGGCTTCAGCACCCAGACTCTGTCCCCGACCCCGGAACTCGTCGTGTGCCGCGTTCTCTTGTTGTAGTATCTCTCCCGCCTGGCCTGATCCTTCTCCAGCGCTGCTCTGGCCGCTTCCGCCGCTCTTGCCCTGTTCCGAACCAGTGCTCGATGATATTCTGCGTGCGGTCCTACCTGGGTGACTCCACTGGCCCGTAGCAGGCTCGTTTGGGACGCGCAGTCGCCGTCCCATCATGAGCTCTTTGGGACCGAATCCCGTGCCCGAGTGCCTTGCTCCCTTGTATGCATACGCCGCGCACGCAGCCATCTATTCCAGTCGTTCTGCTCCTCGTTGACGTAGAGGACTAGGGGGCCACCATGTCCTTCCAGGTGCGGTGGTACCTCTCCACCAACCCCAGCAGCGCGGGACGGTAGTGGGCGGGCGTCAACTGTCTAGCCAGCAGCATTCCCAACAACTCGTCTATCACCCTGTCGTTCGGTTCCGGTGCTCCGTCCATCGCCAGTTCCCGCATCGGGCCGAACACCAATACTAACTTTCCATGGCGAATCGCGCAATGTCTGACGCCGTGTGCGTCGGGACGGCCACTGTTATAGCGTAGCGTGTCGCGTAGTCCACTACAACCACCACATAGCGATTGCCGTTCTCCGTAACCGGTAGCGGGCCCGCGATGCCCAGGGCCCACCGATCGCCCACGCTCCCGATGCGCTGGCTCCTCAGCGGCGGGATCACCTCCTTAGCTTTGGTCTTCCGGGTGCCGTAGTCTCTGCAAGCTTGCACCCAGCGTTTCACGTGCTCCCGCATCCCTGGCCACCAGTAGACCGGGGAGATCCTGGCATACGTTTGGGGCGTGCGGAGGTGGCAAGCAACGATCGAGCCGTGACTTTCTCGCAGCACCTTCGGCCACAGGGCTGCAGGCAGCACAACTCTGCGCCCTCCGTCTTCCGCGCGGATGCTCACCAGGTTCCGAGCTTCTTCAATCACCCGGTCCCCATAGCGTCCTTCCCGCTTCAACTTCTGCACCGTCCTGTCCAGGGCCTACTCAGTTCTGATCTCGTCGTCTGTAAGCTGTCCGGTATTGGCCGGCTCCGCGCCTGCTGGTTGCCGGTCGCCTGCCACCTCTACCATTCTGATCGGGGCGCGTGACAGCGCGTCGGCTACGACGTTGCTCGCCCCTGGTCGGTACACCACTGCGAATTCATACTCCTGGAGTTGTAGCGACCAGCGATGTAGCCGCCCCGTCAAGTGTTTGCTCGTCATGAGCCATTTCAGGGCTGCGTGGTCAGTGACGAGCTCAAAGTGTTACATACCGATAAGGCCGGAAGAGCTTTATCGCCCACACACTACCGCCGCGCACTCCAGATCTGTGATGCTGTATCGGGACACCGTCGGCGAGTTCACCTTTGAGGCGTAGGTGTGGCGAGGCGGATGAACGCCTGAATCGTCCAGGGTGTATAGCGTGCGAGTTCCAGACAGAAAGTTGACTTCCCCGTTGAGGAAGGCAGACCACTCGGAACTTCTTCGCTGGAATACTCCAACGAAGAGGACGTGCGTCCCTTGTGTTCAATCCCTATTGGGTCGTCTACCTTCGAACCCGGGAGCTGCACCGGAATGGGGAAGCTTGGTTGGTAAAACGTGGTAATGTAGGTCGTGAGTGAGGTGCGTACGAACCACTCTGGTTGAAGCACACACAACTCGGAAACCAATAAACAACCAGAAATACAATCAACCCCGATGTGATATAAAGATATACAGCCGTCACTTATGTTTTGAGACCCTTGGACGGTGGGTCTATACTCCAGTCAACTAAGCACACCCAAGATACTAGTCAATCTAGGATGCCTTTCTCGCGCACCACTCCCGTTGAGGGAGATACAAGCAGGTATACAGCCCTACCACAAATAGCATTTCAATCAAACTTCCTGGATGAGCTATCTCACAACCAAGAAGGTATTCGTTAATGAAATGCAGCGATGTCCTAGCACAATGGTTCGGACGCTCGCCACAACTAGGATATGGAATGGGTTAATGAGTCACTCCGGTTACCTCCACGGCCCGATCGTCACTCCCAACTGGACGTGAATGTTTTAGAGATATCCCAACCACGGGCGTCCGTATATCCGAGGTATTCCTTGTCCTTCTTGAGCGTCTGGTGCAGGGGGGCTTCAGGTATGCACGCCTGTAAAGCGCTCTTGCCTGCTTGCGGCCTTCAGGGGAAAATGGATTCTGTTGAAATCTTACCTGCCAGCGGCTATCCCGACTGGCAGTCTACAAACGATCCCCGGCAGTCCAGATCCGGATCCAGACTCCGACGGAGATGGTGATGACTCGGACGACTCATATGACAGTCTCGATGAGGATCTCGATGCCGCTGCGGCAGGGAGACCCTCGGTTGCCGCTGGCAGCACCATCCCGGCCGTACATCCGTACGTGAACTCGCAGCTACTCGCCAAGTTCGATGAGAAGGCGGCAAGAGGCGATCGTCGAGACTGGTGGGAACAGTTCATGAACCTCGCCAGTCAAGGTGGTTGGACCGACCAAGTACGACTGCGCGAGCTCAAGATGAAGATGTCGTTACCGGTACGGGTCTGTCCAGCTGAAAACGATCGCTTGTCTCGGTCAGGACGACGCTCGCTCACTTCTTCGACGAAGTGGGCCACTTCATACTTGATGGCTAAGTCCATAGCGTCGCTCAGCGTGTCTGGGTTCTCGAGCTTAACGTGGCTGCGCGTGCGAGGCTTGAGACCGTTCGCGTAGCACAGCACCTGGTCGAGTATTCTCATGCCCTCTACGCGGAAGATGAGAGCCGAATACTCGCCGTTGTAGGTCTCGATGTCCGTCGTCTGCTTCAGTCGCTGGAGCTTCTCACGCAGGACGCTTGGTAGTTCGACGCCTCGAAGTGTTGGAGCACATGCTCGCGGAAAATCCCTCACGTGTGCTCCTGGCTTCTCGTCGTCGAAGACCAATGCAGGAACCCCCCGAGGCCGGCTTCTCCATGGCAGACCCGGCGATTCCCGCCAGTCGCGTGCTCGTGTCCTCGATCAGGATAGCATTGAAGCGACACGCATTCTCGATCTGAAACAGCCATTCGCGCACGTCTCCCCCTCGCTTGCCGGTGAACTTGGGCAGATTGCTGGGCACTCGAGTGCGCTCTGCCATCACGTGGTTCAGCCGATCGATCTCAGCTTGAAGCTGGGCGTTGGTCGGCATGGGCTCTTTCTGGTCAGGTTGCTGGGACCAGCAAGTGCTACCAATATATCTGAAAGCTTCTGGCGATGGGGGAGGACGGCTAGAACCAGAGTGAGCCGTTCCCCGCAGTTCGGGCGGATAGAGGCCGCGTGGCCTCCACAACCGCCGTACGTCTGCTTTATATTTGTTTCACTATCCTATCCTACAGTGTTCTATATCAACATCCTATTGGTTACCTTTTCAGCCAATCCGCATACACGTCCTGCCGCTGCTTGGTTGTCCACCGACAATTTTCTGGTGTGTGGTCGCTGTGGTCGCCGGCGATCTTGTTTTGTGCTTGGCTTGTCAGCTCTTGGTGAGTGCGAACGCGCCATCTTTGCGTCGATAGACAGGTCGATAACGAAAGCGTGCAGTTACGACACAACTCAGGTACAGGAGCTTTGTCACCGATATTTGATGTGTCGGCATTAGTCACATTTGGTTGTGCTTTCTTGCATCCAGCGTTCTCCTTCGTATCTCTAAACTTTGGCGTACATTCACCTGACAGACACGAGCAGAACAGTCAATGGCATCTGCAAAAAAAACGAAAGATCACCGCGGCGATGCCATTGTCTTGCCTCAGTTGTAGATGATCCTGGATAATGAGTCATGTGTCGGTGAAAGCACCGTCGAATTGTTGATGCTCTTGCTGGTTTGAGGGCAAATGCCGAAGTGAGATTGATCGTTAGCTCTACAATCTACACGCTGTCCTCCTTTTCCTACTGGGCTTCCTTGTTGCATCTCATCACACTGATTACCTCTTTACCTGGTTGACTTGGTTCCACTATGGCATGAGTTGCATCCCAGTTCTACGTAGAAGCTCCGTAGAAGATCCACATACTAAGATCAAGTCAAGATCACCGGCCAATCACATCACTGCCAGGATCGCGCCACGCGTGCCTTGGTTGTCCTGTCCGACGCTGACCATCACTGCATGAGTCCTCGTCGTCCCCTCGATCGTCCCTGCGCACACTGACGGCGCTCCATGTCAACACTCCCACTCGCCGCTTAGTGCTGCGCTGCCTTGGTGAGGATTCCGCTCGCCTCAACCAAGAACGTGAGTCTCTTCGTTCCCAACGCCTTGGTGAGCATGTCCGCGAGCTGGGCTTCCGTCGCGACGTAGTCCACCATGATGATGTTGCGCACCACGTTCTCGCGTATGAAGTGGTGCTTGATGTCGACATGTTTGGTCCGCGCGTTGTAGCCCGGTTGCTTGCCAGTGCAATCGCACCCTGGTTGTCCTCCCAAACTTGTGTCGCTCCCACTTGCTCATGACCCAGGTCCTTGAGCATGGCTCGGGTCCACAGTACCTCCTGCGTGCACAAGCTTAACGCCATGTACTCCGCCTCCGCCGAGCTCAGCGCCACCGCTGCGCTGGTATTTCGACTTGAAGACGACCGAGGCGTTCCCTATCATGATCATGATCCCGGACACCGAGCGGCGGTCGTCCAGGTTGCTGCCCCAGTCGGCGTCCGTGTACGCCTCCAACACGACCTTGCCGTCGTTGCCGTTGTAGACGATCCCGAAGTCCTTCGTGGTCTTCAGGTAGCGGAGCACACGTATGGCGGCCTTCCAGTGCTGCTGCCCAGGTTCTCCAAGAACCGCGACAGCTGCGTGACGATGTACGCTACGTCCGGGCGCGTGCAGGTCGTGATGTACAACAAGCACCCGATCAACGACCGGTATGGCTTGGACCTCATGTCCTCGCGCTCTGTGTTTGTGGTTGGCGACTGCATCTTTGTCAATTTTATGCCCGACTCGCACGGGTTCACCACCGCTTTCGCATCCTGTTGGTTGAACCGGTTCACGACGTCGTCGATGTAGCGAGTCTGCCTGATCATCAACGTGCTGGCCGTGTGGTCATGGTCGATCTCCATGCCGAGGATGAACTTGACCTCGCCGAGCTCCTTCATCTTGAACGCGCTCTTCAACGCCATCTTGACCTCTTCGATCTCCTTGTCTTGGCGGTGATGATCATGTCGTCCACGTGCAAGCAGATGTACACGTAGTTGTCCTTGGAGCCCTTCACGTAGACGCACTGGTCGGCCCCACAGCTGCGGAAGCCGATCTTCATGAACACCGCGTGGATCGTCTGGTGCCACGCGCTCGCGGCCTGCTTCAGACCGTAGATCGCCTTGTCCAGCTTGCACATCATGTTCTCCGTTCGTGATGCCATACGGCACCTCCATGAACACTTGTTCCTTGAGATCACTGTTCAGGACCGCCGTGTCGGCGTCCAGTTGCTCCGTGACGTAGGCCTTCGCCACCACCACAGACAACACGACCCTGATCGAGTTCATGTTGGCGACGGGCGAGTAGGTCTCGAAGAAGTCCACGCCGAACTTCTGTTTGAAGCCCATCGCTACTAGGCGGGCCTTGTACCGCACGACTCGACCGTGCTCGTTCCGCTTCTTCGCGAACACCCATCGACACCCAATCGGCCGGGCGGTAGATGTCCGTCGCACCAGAGTCCATGAACCGTTGTCCGCGTGCGCCTTCAACTCGGAGTTCATCGCCTTGATCCACTCCGACGCCTCGCTGCTCTTCATGGCCTGCTGGTACGTCGTCAGCGTCTCCCACACTGGCAGCGTAAGCCAGTACAGCTTCGGCAAGAAGTCCGTCCTCGTCGACTCGAGGTCTCAGCGATGGCGGCCAGAAGTGGTCGTCGTTGTCTGGTTCGTCCTCGTCGTTCAGCTTGTACTCAGCAACGTCTTGAAGAGCAAGTACTGAGTCACGAGGGCGTCGGACTCGTTCAGGTTCCGGGTGGAAAACAAAGTTGTCACTGAAGTCGGCCCCCGGCGTCCTTCGGTAGGTTGTCAACCCATGCCCCATCGAGTCGTCCGACTCGGCCTCGGGCATCTCCGTGTCTTCCTCATGATTCTCTTGCACCAAACCCATCGGCGCTTCAGCAGCGGGTTGCTGCTCTTGCTCGTGCTGCACGACATCATCGACGTCCTCCGTCGAATGGATGACCGTCGTGCTCTCCATCGGCGCCGAGTCGTAGATGCCGTCTACCTCGCGCTCATCGAGCTTCATCGACCTGGTCACCTTCACCTTGTTCGACTCCAAGTCGTACACGCGGTATCCCTTCGAGTTCTCGGCGTATCCCAAGAACATGCACTTGAAGCTCTTCGGATCCAACTTCGTGCGCTTTGCCTTGTCGACGTGAGCGTACCCAACCGAGCCGAACACGCGCAAATGGTCCGGCCGCGGCTTGTCCTTGAACGCCAACTCGTACGGCGTCATGCTAGAGTGCGTACTAGTCGTGGACCGGTTGATTAGGTACACCGACGTGCTGACCGCCTCGACCCACCACATGGTTGAGATGCCCTTATAGTACAGCATGCTCCGGGCCTTTTCCATGATCGTGCGGTTCATGCGCTCTGCCACACCGTTCTGCTGCGGGCTGTAGGGCACAATCTTCTGGTGCACGATCCCGTTCAACGCGCACATCTTGTCCATCTTCTTGTTCACGAACTCGGTGCCGTTGTCTGAGCGCAGGCATTTGATGCGCTCGCCCCACTGGTTCTCGTACAAGGTCATGAACGTCTTGAACTTGACGGGCACCTCGCTCTTCTTGGTGATGAAGTACGCCACTACGTACTTGGAGTAGTCATCCACGAACGTGAGCACGTACCGGGCCCCGCCCTTAGACTTCGTCTTCATGGGCCCCATGACGTCCGTGTGCACCAGCTGCAGCACCTTCGTCGTCTTCGACATCGATCGAGACGGGATGTGCGCGACCGTCTGCTTGCCCTTCATGCAGCCCCCGCACAGCGTCATAGACTTCTTGTTCATGATGGGCATGCCAGTGGTGGCGCGTTGCGTCTTCGTCAGCGCGTCCTTGTTCAAGTGGCCCATGCGCGCGTGCTACAACTCCCACTGATTGTTGACCCCGGCGTACTCCACATAGTGCACCGTGTCCTTCTCGCAGTCGAGCACGTAGGCCTTGCCGACCTTCTTGCCCAGCGCGATCGCCTTCGACTTGCTCGAGATCGTCCAGGACTTCTGCTGGAAATCCACGCTCATGCCGCGGTCCGCCAGCCTGGTGACGGACAGCAGCTGCCGGTCAAGTCCGGGAATGTACAGCACATCAATCATCTTGATGCGCCTGCCGTCGATGCCCGTCAGGCGCACCGACCCCGTTCCCACCACCCGGATCTTCTTGCCGTCCGCGATGGTCACCTCGACGTTCGAGTCGAGGTCCTTGTACTCAAACAAGTCGTTGCGGTGAGGCGTCATGTGCGCCGTCGCACCGCTGTCGATCAGCCACCCAGCCGATCGACTCTTCCCAACGGCGAAGACCGCGTCGTCGTCGTTGCCTGCGTTCGGGTCCGGGCAGTCCCGCTCCATGTGGCCAATCTGGCCGCAGTTGAAGCACTTGCCCTTGAAGCCGCCGTTCTTCCTTGAACCGAAGCCCTTGCTGCTCTCGCCTCCCTTGGAGGTCCTCGCGCCCTTGAACTTGCTGCCGTTCGCGGTAGCCTTGAGCGCGCGTTCAGCGCCTTCCTTCTTGTCGAGGCGCTCGTACTCCTTGAGCAGCTTCTCCTTCACCTCGATCAACGTGACGTCCTTTGCGTTCTCCACGATCGAGCAGATCAACGCATACTCCGTGGGCAGACTGCTCAGCAGGATGACCAGCTGACGAGCTTCGTCCAGCGGTTCTTCAAGCGTCTGCAGACCCACGATGAGCTCGTCAAATTTGTCCAGATGATTGGCCATGGTCACGCCGTCCTCCATCTCTTGAACTCGTGGAGACGGCGGGTCATCGTCACCCGGTTGTGCATCGTCGTCCGGTTGCAGAAGTCGCGCAACGTGTTACAGGCCATGATGGCCGCCGTCGCCGAGCGGATCTTCGTGTGGTGGTCTACCGCCACGTCTTGGGCGATCAGCCCCAGCGCCTTCAATGTCGTTGAGCAGCCACGCCTCCGTGATCTCCGCCGGGTCCTTTACCAGTTGCACGTGCGCCGGTAGCCCCTTCCTCGCAAGCGTCATGCGCATCGCGAACTCCCAGTGGAAGTAGTTGTCGCTTCCGAGGATAACTTCGGCCTTCTTGGCGGACGTGGTGGTCATGGCGGTAGTGAAGCTTGGTCTTGAGCGTCTTGCGGCTGTTAACCTGTTGATGCTCTTGCTGGTTTGAGGGCAAATGCCGAAGTGAGATTGATCGTTAGCTCTACAATCTACACGCTGTCCTCCTTTTCCTACTGGGCTTCCTTGTTGCATCTCATCACACTGATTACCTCTTTACCTGGTTGACTTGGTTCCACTATGGCATGAGTTGCATCCCAGTTCTATGTAGAAGCTCCGTAGAAGATCCACATACTAAGATCAAGTCAAGATCACCGGCCAATCACATCACTGCCAGGATCGCGCCACGCGTGCCTTGGTTGTCCTGTCCGACGCTGACCATCACTGCATAAGTCCTCGTCGTCCCCTCGATCGTCCCTGCGCACACTGACGGCGCTCCATGTCAACACTAATCTACCAGCATAGGTATACATGTAGTTCGAAGTACATTCCCGGCTTGGTAAACCACCTAAACGAATGAGCTCGCACCTTAGCTTCCAACAACGAAGCAGCGTAACTCTGTAGCTGTCAGCAGCGCCTTGCGTGTTGTAGGTGAGGCGCATCCGGTGTGCGGTCGTGTACTTTCGGAGAAGTCCACTCGAACGGCTTTCCAATCCATAGTTTGCATGCAAACTTCTCTCCTCTCGACAACCTGGAAGCAAGCCGATCGAGCGGTAGGACGTGAAGCGGCGCTATAATAATAATAAATACTTCCGGTGGTCGGTGAGACGGAGCACAGCAAAGTCACGTCATAACACGAGCGATCACCAACATCGCTTGCACAGGTCGGATTTTTTGACGTTCTCATTTGCTGAGGCCGATACGAACTCCTCGAGGTCACCGGTATGTTTGCAGTACCAGCGATTCCAGTGCAGCTACGACGTAGCAAGACAGCAAAACACAAAAATTGAGTAAGGTGTTAAGATATTTGTCTTACCAAATGCTTTAATTAAAGCATCCAGCTTGAACTCAAAAATCTTATCACCACAAACTGTACAGCCAAATACGACAGCACACCCTCCACCAAGGTGGCCTAAACAAGCACCGGGTACAGGTACTGATCGTACACCGGCCAGAACTTGCAGTCGCCCTCGTCGCCACGCCAGCAGCTGTGCGAGACGTTCTCCACCGTGTGCATGAACAGACCGCCGCGCTTGTCCAGCGTGCGCAGACCGAACGTGTCCGACGTGTACTCGAGCGTGTCGGGCATGTCCACGATCGTCAGGTTCATGTACTGCGACACGATCTCGTCGAGCGTGTCCACCTCCGAGTAGCGGCCGAAGTGGCAGCTCTGCCACGGCATGATCACGTTGTCGGCGGGCGAGGCGAAGAAGTGCGCCTGCTCCAGCTTGAGGAAGTTGGCTTTGCGGCGGTGCTGGTCGTACACGCACTGGTCGTCGCCCGGCAGGCACGGGTTCACGTTGTTATAGACCGGCAGGAACTTGTTCGTGGTGGACCAGCTGCCGAACTGCGGCCAGCGCTGGTTGTTGAACTGCGCGTACTGGTACTGCATGTCCGGGTTCTCAATCCCGAAGAGCGTGAACTCCTTCTGCAGCTTGCCGTAGTAGTCGTCACCCGAATATTTCGACGAGTTGAAGACGGTCGCAGGCACGAGCTTGTTCAGGAAAGTGGCGCCGTCCGCGATGGACACGTTCACCTTGTTTTTGCCGATGAACTGGCCATTCTGGAGTCCAGCCAAGCTGATGTAGCGCACCACCTTGTGGTCGTCCATCTCCTCGATGGTGGCGCGTGAGATCGGGCCACCTTGTGAGTGGCCGATGAAGATATAGCCACCATCGAAGACCGAGTTGTTGGCAACGTGCTCGCGGACGGCCTTGACGGCTTCGGGGACTTGCGTCAGCAGCGACTCGATGGAGCAGGAGCCGTCGCAGAAGGAGAGAGACACGACGGTGCGGCCTTCGGCGGTCAAGTTGGCCACAAAGTTGTGGCCGGACGTATAGTTGGCGGTGACACCGTGGAAGAAGAAGACAGGCAGCTTGGAGACGTCGGTGGCGGCGCTGGCCATTGCAATGGCGCTGGAGAGGAGTGCGGAGAGGAACGCGAGGCCAGCCATGATGAAATGCGCTGGAGACTTGAGATGTTCGCAGAGAATTTGAGAATGACAACTGGAAGTGGTTACATCGCTCGCCGGCGTTCTTGCTCGTTGTAATAATCATAAGGTCGTACTATAACGTGTGGTACTATGGAAATGCGCAGGAGCAAAGCGTGACGGCGTCTTTAGCTTTGCGTGGATAACCAGGTAGGTTCTCTGTCGAAGTCGAGACCACTCCATTGCTGCTACGTGGGTTTGGCAAATCGTTGGTAGCAAATGAATATTCCTGCTGAGCGGCTGGAGCTGCTTCAGCTTTCCGTGAAGCATCGGCCGGGAGACCGCAAGCCAAGCACAATCTGCGGCATATCCGTTGCTCTAGGTAAAGTGATGGATGAAACAGTTGGCATGGAATTTGGGTGGTGTAAAGTTTAAATACTTTAGATTCTAAACTATTTTCGAGTTTTCACTATGTCGCCGGAATCCCGCCAAACGTGGTGTGCAAAAGCTGTCTTAGAATATTGTGCTTGAATGCAGCAGCAATACAGCGAGCGAACATGGTCTATCAATCGAAGTTCCGGGAACTCGAGCTCCACACACCACCGTCTGCGACGCAGAAGACACCACCGCCGTGAGGCGTTGCATGGTGCCGCGCTGCGAGGAGTCACACGCTGCGACCCGCACTCTTGTGCTGGCGGTGGGATTGTCCTTGCTGGGTTGAAGTGCAATGACGCGTTGTCGCCGAGCGGGAACGAGCACGAGATGAGTGCACTCGGATTATGGGCCAGCCGCTGGCCGATTGCGCGCCGCGACGATTGTCCTGCGCATAAATATGCCGTGACGGTGGTGTCTCCAAGCACCAAGCACCCGTTGCAGTGACGATGGCAGCAGGCTTGGCTTAACTTGGTGTAGGAGTTTGTATGAGTTTGTTGCTGAGTGCCATTCTGCAAGTTCCTTCCGAGCAACCAAGCAACTCCCCACCCAAGTCTTTCGACCATGCCGCTCACCATCCCCGGCTTCCACACCAACACGCCGCTGGACGCGACGTTCGACAAGGACATCCGTGACCTGCACCTGATCTACGACTACGATGCCGAGTCGGCCGATGGTAAGCCGGAGAAGTGGCGTTACGAGCTGTGGTTCTTCTCGCACGACCGCGTGGTGTACGCGATCCACGGCGGCCCGATGGCCGGCCGCACCAACTACCAGACGTGCTCGTACCAGTGCGTGCGTCCCGGTGAGCTGTGGCAGTGCAACTGGCTGGAGGAGACGGGCACCATCGTGAGCCTGGTGTTCGACATCAAGCAGCAGAAGCTGACGACCATGATCGGCTTCTCCAAGGGCCACTGGGAGCACCCTGTGGAGGCCCACGGTGACAAGCGCAACGCCGAGGACTTCGCTCGCTGGCGCAAGCTGGCCGACTACGGCAACCAGAAGGACCGTCTGCTGCTGTGCGAGCAGGCCGACATCCTCGAGGCGTTCAAGGGCAAGGGCGACCTGGTGCCCATCGCGCCGGACGCCGAGACGCTGTAAGCTGACTCTAGTTCGAGCGCTTTGCAGCAGTGTGCGATGGTTTTTCGTCGTTTGAGCGAGCTCACTCGGAGGGTTGTAGCACCCAGAGTTGTAGCACCCGTGTGGCGAAGTTAATAGAGACTGTTGTACCGGTATGCGATGATTTTTTGCAATGGTGCGTTAGGCGCGTATCAAGCAGTGGGCTCGTTTGTCCGAGTTTTTTCCTTGCAAAACTGTGTGCTTGAATAAATGCACATCTAAAAATCAACACTGCATGTAGTCAACTTCAATGCGCTTGACAACCTCCTCCTCAAAAGGTAATGACAACGCGAACTTTGTGATAAACTTTTTTTACATGGTGTTTTGGAGTGCATATTATGCACTCCAAAACACTCTCCAACTTGCCTTCATAACGAGTGCGTGAGCTTTCGCAAGTTTGAAAACTTGTTTCCACACGTGATATCTCCAACTTGAGGTATTTCCATTGAAGTATTCTCATTCTTCTGACGTCTGACAGATAATTCCCCGCACACTATCGTAGTCCTTACACGTTTTCGATGTGTTTGAAGCTTGCAGCACTGCTCTCCAGATCCGCGCTCAACCCTGCAGCCTCGGCCATGCCGCTGGCGCTGGACCCGGATCGAAACCACTCGAGAGCGTACTCTTTGTTCTTCTGGAAGCACAGGAAAGCCTCCACCATGGCTGGGCTATCGGCCAGCGCAGCCTCACGCGCGAGGCCTTCCGTGCGCAGAAGTACACTGTACACGTTCTTCCGAACAGTCTCGCCGCTGGAGGACGCCGCCGGCATTGACAAGACCATCTCAGCGTACGGTGCAATGAGAGGGAACCGCAGCTGGTTCGTTTTCCACCACGCCAACGGATCCACGTTGCGCTCGGCCGCTGGAAGACTCAGGAATGCACTCAGCTCCTTCTCCCAAGTCGCAATCATCTCGTTATCCCCCTGTAGTGACGCCTTCGACGATTCAGACGGCAGATGCGACAGCAGGTCATCGTCTTCGTCATCAGCGAGCGAGACGTCGTTGCCCGATGGGCTGGTTGGCTCCCTTTCCAGCTCTACGTAGGTAGACCCCGTCATTCTAGTCATGGAGTCTGCGGCTGACGGCTGCGTCGAGTCAAGTGTGAACAGGCGACGGAGAAAGTCTTTACCGATGTCGCACTCGGCCTTGGGAGACAGATAACAGTACTCGCGATTCTTGTAGCGTGGATCGAACAGTGTCGCCGCGTAGCACACGGACGGAAGCATGGCAAACTCATCGCGCAGCTTCCTCGCTAGCGTCTCGAAGAATCGTTTCCACGTCGCTGGCTCCAAATGGGCCGGCACGGCCTCCGAGACCGACTGCGCTTGCTTCTCTGCGTACGTCACCAACGCCGAGGCGATGGTTGAAATACTCGAAATGCCATTCTTGTTCACCTCTTTGTCGCTGCCGGATTTCTTATTCTTTTCCCCCTCGAGCGCCTCGGAGTACCGAGAAAACGGCCGCAGCTTCTTCACTAGCAGAGCGATGAACTCCACTGTCGACGTAGGCAGGTATTCGATTAGATGCGCGTTCGCGATCTGCTCAAGCGTAGGCATGTGCTCGAGGAAGTCCCGGAGGAACTCGTAGTACGACATCGACTCGTGACCTTCTGGGGACAGTTCAACGTTAAAGAGCGGACACTTTCGTCTCAGCGCCAGCATCGCCGTGTCGTTTCCAGACAGTCGATCCACAAAGGCCTCCACTTGGTTCACGACCTGTGGGAATGCCTTGGCGAAGACGTCTTGCGTTAAGCAGACACGCAGGTGCTGCACGGCTGAAGTAAGTACGAGGGTGTTCTGCGCTGCGTCGGGCGACACCAGCCGGCCGTCAAAGTTAACAGGCACGAAAATCGACGGGAGATCAGTGGCCATGAGCTCCACCTTGGCCGGCAGCTCGTCCTTGACACAGGCAATGACCTTGTCCTTGATACTGAGTCGCCCCAGGTACGAGTCGAGGATGGCCTTGATAGTCTCGATGCCGGCCAAATCCTCGAGCGGCGCGACGCCCACTGCAATGTCGAAGAGCCGGAAGTTGACGCTGAAGTGGATCTTGACGGCCAGATACTGCGTCGGGCGGGGCTTGGTGTGCGACGGGTGCTGCCACACCTCGAGCGACACGGCCACGCTCTTGGCCCTGGCCAGCACCATCTTCGTAGTCAGGAAGACGCTCTCCTGCAGCAGCAGGATGCTCTTGCACACGGCCTCCTCGCTGGGCAGCGGCAGCTTCTTGTCTCCCAGCAACTGGCTCACGACGTACTGCATACCAGGACGGGTTGTGAAGTCCAGCGGCAGGTTGTCCATGAGGGCCATAAGGGCCAAGTCTTGTGTGAATTGCTCGGCATTTACCTGCACGGGCTGCACGCCGTAGGCCGAGCCTAGCACCTCGCGCTGTTCCTTAGTCAGAGTCACGCCCAAAGCGGCGGGCGGGTAGGCGAACAAGGCCGCGGTCTGTTCTCTCTTGAGTGCGGCCGACAACGCACCGGCCGATCCGCCGGCGGCCGCGATGGCCAGCGCCTGGGCCGGCGTAGCGGGCGAATATACGGCCGCGGCCACGTCCTGCATCCCGAGCTTCTGGCGCTTGAGATGGCGCTTGGACTCGCGGTGCTCCTCGCAGACGTTGTTGGCCTGCTGGTGCGTGGGGTCCGTGCGGCCGGCCGTGCGCAGGTGCGACAAGAGGTTGGACGAGTGGTGGCCCTTGATCACGCGCTCGCAGAACTTGCAGACCGAGTTGCCGCTCTGGTCCTTGTCGAAGTACGACCACACGGCCGACACGCTAGCCGGACCGCTGACCAGTGAAGACGCATTGCCCGCAGGCGTGGACGGCGCCGACGACGCCTGCTGCAGGAACTCGGCAGTGCCCGAGCTGCTGGCGGCAGGTGCGCGCTTCACCATAATAAACCGGTACGCACGGTAAAAGGAAAATGAAAGTCACTCCCATTGTCGGTGAGGTGTTCGCTTTAGTGGCATACTGCACTTTACTGCCATGGCGTAGAAGAGTGACACGGTGATGAGCTTGAAGTAATTGACCAATCCCGGCGGGCCTCCGACGCTTGCACGATTGCATTCGCTCAGTGCGAGTTCTTCAGCCGAGTGTCTGGTCTCTAGGGATCAACATGCTGAGTCAAACTTGCCACCGCCGTATTATCGAGTCGATCGCGCGCCGACGCTTCTTCTCTGGTTTGGATTCTGATCTCAAACTCATGTTGAAGAGGTCATCGCATCGCTAAGCTCTTGTCTCCCTATGCAGCTTCTACGACGACGACGTCTGCTGTCGGCTTCATCGGGCTGGGCAACATGGGCTTCCCCATGGCGCACAACCTGCTGAAGGCGGGAGTCGACGTGCTGTGCTTCGACGCCAACCGTGCGAACGTCGAACGTCTGGTACTGCTCGGAGCGAAACCCGCCGAGTCTGTCGAGCAGGTGGCTGCCCAGACCAAAACAATCTTCTCGGTGCTACCCAGG